>OZ008370.1:5287346-5907589 GCA_963931995.1 Phaonia tiefii
ATACCGAAGGCTGTTGTAAGTATTGCTGATGATACTGTTGTTGTTGGTGTTGCTGCTGCTGGTGATAATGATGATGTTGGTGATTATTCGGTGGTGGTATTGAAGACGATGACGGCGCTGTCGTTGTTGTTGGCTGCCGATCTGCAAGACTGCAATCCATATTACATTTGGTTTTCGCTTGGTTTTATTTGAGAGACCCAAATGTTAATAACACCAAAATGGTCGTGGTTGGTGAAGACGAAGACTTAGAGACAACAATACTAAATGGACAGAGGACGCAACAACACAGACGAAGAAGACTTCATTCAAAACGCAAGACAACTAGCTGACGGCTTTACAGAAATGTAAGTTTATGGCACTATTAAATCGTAAATCTAAATGGGGCTAGAGTTACATTTACTCTTTTATCACCAAACGAAAAGGAGAATGTTAGGTAAATGGATTGACAACTCCAAACAACATACACACACACCAACACTGAAGTGAAGTAGACGTGAGCAGAATTTGTCCAGATTTAGATACAAAAACTAAAGTCTTTGTATATAAATATGAAATAAATTGTAAATTTTACGATAATTTCTGAGCAGGGCAATCTCAGCGCTTCAATATATTGCTGAATTTATTGCTTTTTTAACACGTTATTCTACAATTCATTGATATTTTGCATGTAGGCGTTTCGCGATTAATCTTTCCCGTTAAAATCCTACAATATTTCTTGGTAATTTTCTTCACAATTGTATTAATAATTTACGATTCACTTATTGGTTTAGCTTCTTTTCCCTTTACTTTTTCATCGTTGAAGCGGCACAAATGGTTTCCTTACACCCACACAACAACACAGACTTTATGATTTCCTTAACACCATCTCAGGAAGAAACAAACTGAACATCGGATACCCGTTTTCTGTTTTTGTTGTTTTTGCTTTTAAATTATCTGACACAAGCACAAGAAACAAAAACAAACTAAAATCATGTAGAAACTCTACTCCACAAGAAATTTTGAAATGAAAAAATTAAACACACTTCGTTTTGGGTGTAGTCGCGCACAGCAAATGTCTTTTGGAAATGACGTTGCTAAAGCTTTTTCAAGAAATGTCAATTGGAGTCGTTGTTGTTGTGGCCGCTGCTGCTTCGGCTTTGTTTCTCCTCAAACTCACAGGCAATACTAGTTTGTTGTTGTTTTTATACTCCACCATGTAACTGCATTTCCCTCTTATTTGACATCCACAAAAGCAACAACAACCGCACTCAACCACAAAGAGCACAATTTTACTACCACTCTATTCTCTATTGGAACACTTTTCTACCCATACGCAAACACCATGATACAATACGGCACGGCACACGTACACACAATGAATCAAACACCGACTGCCTTGATAATCCTTTTAAGAAAATTATTTATATTCCACACTACATTTTAATTATTTCTTTGTTTTCTATTACTTTTTCAATTGATCTTACATTTTTACTGTTTTATTAAGCTTATTTCTTTGAACTTTTGCCTTTTTTAATATTCCTTGCTTCCTGTATCAATAAGCACGCTACTATACTGTTTTTTCAACTTGGAACCGCCCCCACAAAAAGTTTACAGAAAACTGTCATTTCATGTCTTGATGGTATGTTGAATTTGTTGCCCCAAGAATGTAAAAAGGGTGTGTTCAGTGTGTGTCTATCAAAATGCAGAGTTGTATTCCGTTAACCGTATTTGTCGATATGGAAAGTTCAAGGCACCCTTTCGGCGGAAGTAGGCCTGCCATAGAAGTCTTTCGAAAATTAAATATTTTTACCATATTTGTTTATAAGAATTATTTGGTTTAAAAGGTATATTTGCATTTGAATTTTGGGTTTCAATTGTTTGTTTTCCAAAAACGATGGAAAAGAATATTCTACTTTGGTAGCAATTGTTTTATTGCATGCAGAAGAATTTGCTTAAAGAATGAGGAAATTAGATCTCAAAAATCCGCAAAAAAATAGAAATCTTTGGATATGTCAACATTTTCATTTGCTGAGAGCAAATAGAGTAGTGGAAACTTGAGGAGAATGATTTCCCAAAAATCTACAGATCTGGGTCTTTGTTATATTCTCAAAAAATTATACGATCAGGTTACACTTGGTATACAACGAATGGTAATAAAAATTTGAATTTTGTCGCTTTTTTCAAAGGCTAAAGCAGTATTAGTCTGTTTGCCACTTCGTAGACAGCAATTTATGCATTCTCCAAAGCTGATGGTGCTGCGAACGAACTTAGTACCAGGCTTTAAAGCAAAATGAATTGATTCAACACAATTATCAGGTATCAAAGGAGAAAATAAAAACCAAAATGCACATGGTACAAAAAAAAAACAAAAATGGAGAAGAACATAAGAATATAAGTTGTTTGTCACACGAACCCATGTGATCTAAATCTGGTATCCACCTAGGAATACGCAAGTATGGTAACATATTGTATAGTTGTCGGAATTCGGCTGGACTTCTGCCAGTCTTCGGCCGGTTTTAGAGAGTATCTCCCATAGAATAATACATATATAGAAACTTTTATTCGCTCAATAAATTAAACGTCATAGGTACGATGGAAAGTAAACATTGGATGGTGGAAAATATGGGTTCAATAATACCAGATAGTGGCAATAGTATACAACGATCAACAAAGGAACAACAACCGAATTTCGTGTTTTATGGCAAACTAGTTATGTTAAATACAATACAAATGTATACCAACGATAAAAATCAACAAAAAAGTGCAAAATACATTCAAATTTTTGAGTTCTACACCAAAACGACTTTACAAAATTAAGTGAACATATTGTGTAACTCCACCTGGTGTAAGTTAATTTTAAATTTAATTCCTCTCATTTCCATAAACCTACGATGAAGAGTATGAAATAAAACGTCAGATGAGAGAATAACTTTATCTATGTATGTATTATTCTTTGGTATCTCCTCTGTGGTATTTTAAACAATGACATCGCAGCTCTGGAATCACCCATTGACACTGGCTCTTCCAATTTTTAATCAAAAAACGAGGACAAGAACTTTTGTTAACTCCTAAGGAACTAGACTTTTAATTGCACTCTCAAACTGAACTTGCTTAGAAAAATAAACAATTGTATTATAACACTTCTTGTAACGATTTAGTCCCGGCTGCGATATATAAATTAAAGTAATTCAAATGCATGTGATTATATCAACGCAAGTGCATGTAAGGTAAGTCTTATGTGATTAACAAATTGGAAAATTATGTGAAAGAAATAGGATGCGTCTTATGTCATAGTACCGTTATTAATGCTGATTATAAATCTGGACTTATTAACGAAGATTTCCTTCATAACAAAGTACAAAGATGTCATGCCGAAATCGATCATTCAAATCTTTAAAGCTATGTTCGAGTATACCGTGATTTCGCAGTTTGCTCGATTTAAAACAGCTGATTTTGGTACGGCAAAACAGATGTTTGATGCGTTAAAGTCTCAAAATCGAGATGCCGTTTAATATAGTTTTGCAAAACTGGTAGTCTGGTAGGATATGTTACAACATAGAGAGACTCTTATACCTTTGAATAAGTTGCAGCGGTTTCAAATTGACATCAACTTATCCATGGTGTAATAGCGCGTTTACATGTACACTTTTATCATAATAATGTCGTTATTATCATTCTAGTATTCATATTGCCATTATGGAATTATACGTTTATGGCAGGATGATTTGCATGTATTTGTATCGTACAATTCTGTCAGTCAGTATTTTTTTCTAAAATTGAAAAAAAAAATTAATTAAGAACATTTTTGCGTGGAATTTATTTAGAATTTTTCGAAATTTTGTAAGTGTTTAGAAAAAAAATAAATTAAAATCATCTGTTCTTATCACACTACCTATTATCATAGATAAAGGAATTAACTAGATATCGCACATGCCTTGGGAAATTTCTTCTTCAATGGGATATTTTCTAGATGGATCTGGATGCAATAACTACAACGTTTGATCCCAAACAAAATATACCTTGCAAGGTGTATTTAGAACAGGTGCTAACAATAGGTATGGAAGGTAACATCAACAGAGATTTTGTTTTTGTTTTGTGGTCCGTTGCTCTCAAATCCAACACAAACGAACACCAACAATAACAATAAACAAAAAGATGCAATCAAAATAACAGAATTTTAACTTGAAAGTGGGGAACACAACGACATGAAAAAAAAATAAATTAGTAGTTTGAATAGCACAACCTGGAACATGATTCTATTTTTGTATTGAAAAAATGTCCCACATTGTTGAATAAACGTCAGTGAATATGTTTCTCGTCAGTGAATATGTTTCTCGTCAATGAAAGTTACAAAACGACAACACAGCACCTAGTGGCAGTACTTGACAACGTTTGTGGGATATCTACTCATTTCCTTTTCTATGCCTATTATATCAAACATCTTGGTTATGTTGTCATTAATGTACATGTTCAGTGAAGAACGTTTCCTTTACATACCCATTTCCGTTTAATGTCTACACAGTCTCATACTGAAAGTGCGTATACAACTCTGCGGTTGAAATGATTTACGACATGATAATAACACTATCGAGGTAAATGTACTCGATCTTGGCTACAAAAAATGTATGTCAAATCATATGATAATAGTGTGATTTGTCGATTATCGAGTCAATCTGCAAGATCGAGTGCATGTAAACGCCCTATAAGATGATGTTGACGATTCGTAGTGAAATTGTCGAACGAAATTGAGCTGGCATTAGAGCTATTTCGTTGCAAAATTACAACTGTTTGTTTTCAGACATTACCATGAATAAAATTATCGTACCTGAACACAATAACCAAAATTTTGTTAGGAAATAAAATAAAACAACAAAATTAATGAATGGATAGTTCAAGGACTTTAAAATGAATCACTAATTCTACACAGTTTATTGTTCTTCTCACTAATCCATGACAATGAAAATAGCACGTTCAATCCTTTCTTCATTCGCTCCTCAGTAGTTCGCTTCCAGTTCAGTTTCTGATCAAGAACGATACCGAGATATTTCGCCTCAGAAGATAGAGATAACTCCACGCCCTCCAATCTTGGGTTCTTTCGCCTTCGCGTATAACGAACCAGCTCCGTTTTTACCGTGTTAAAACTGACAACTCACCCAGGGCATCCTACATAAGGTCTGTAAGCATGTTCGCAATCGATTCGACAAGAAGTCAAGGCACGCCAGCGGATTCCAGAGATACCCTGATAAAGATATCCAAGAAGGCAGGCAAAGTGAAATCCTCAAACTTCCAGTTGCGCTCAAAATAACCCACAACATCGTGCAGAGCAGTTTCCACAGATTTACCCTTGTAGAAATTTACCCATGTTGTCTACCACTCAAGTAGCGCGGGCTAACTCGATTCCTGATGTACAAGTCAACAATTCTCTCCAAATCTTTCAATAGCAAGGGCAGCATGACTAGCCTAGCTTTGGCGCAATATATGTTGGAGAGAGGACATGCCACAGATTTTGGTAATACGGGAATATTGGACAGGGAGAGGGGGCAAATACACGGTGTACATTGGAGAGTTTGAGAATTCGACGAGAACTAACGACAACTATGAACACCAAGGACAATACAACGTGGTTATTTGAATTATGATTACTTACAACAAGAATATTTGTAATTCATTCAAAGTTTGTTATTAACTGTTATTTATAAGTCTTGTAAATTAATTGTGTAATTTTGAATTTCCAGAAAAACGTCAATAAGGAGTCCCTGAAGATGTTGGAGAAGGCCCAACGAAACGTCGGAGGAAAATATTGAATTAATGTTACTTGCATTAAAAAGGGAACGGAACAAAATAGCCTACAAAATCGAAACAAATGTCAAAATTGACGAAATCATCATAATTGTGTGTTGGAGTGTGAGTTCAAAGACGGAGAGGAATATATACATATAAAAGTATAACTGCAAACCTTGAGTTAAAGAAAAATGATTATATATATTACAATAAATTACCGATAGTTTAACGTTTGGTTACTAGTAGGCAGGCGATAACTGCACTTACACATACATAATGATTCACGATTTAGAAGCATCGTGTGTGAACACTTTAAAACTGCTCATTTTCTGTCAAAAAACAAGTGTAAACATGTCCGCGGAGGAAACGAAAATATTTGTTTTGGAATTTGTTGATGAATATCGTTCGCTTACTGCTTTGTGGGATGTACAAAGCGTTGTTTGCTTTTCTTTATTTGCGTTTCTTTAATTACAACAGTCATGACAACTAAAACGTACAAAATACATCGCACACAATGCGATAATCTTGCGCCTCGGAAGCTGAACGAAAATGAGTGATTATACGAAAATGAATCACTGTGTATACCAAGGCATGCATCAATATATACACGGTTGAATCGTGATTCAGAATCATCGTCTATGGACACCATTACCACACACAAAGATTTTGATTTTTGCGATTCATTATGCACCATGTCGGTGTGACACATTCATTCATATTTTCACTTACCCATTAATAACGATTCACGATTGAGAATCATTGTGTATAGACACTTTCAACCTTGGTTCTAGTGCTTCAACCCATGGTACAAATACAAGGTAGTAATATTAGCATTGTCGTAATTTTGGGACCGAGTTATTGTTAAAACCAGCTGATGAAAATGTTACACATTCAAGTACAATTGTGAACATAGAACTCACACAAGCAACTGTGACATTTTATGGGTACAAAGAAATGTATACAAAGGAAATCAGTTGGGCTAACGCTACTACCTTGTATTTGTACCATGCGTCCACCTATTTAAATCCATCCTGATGCATACGTTTGCAAGCTGTGTATTAACCTACACTGAACGTATTCGGCAGTGAAGTTTCTCGAGTAGTAGCTGTGCTATGCTATATTTACAGAGAAGTCTTTAAATAGTTTCGTAAAAATTGTATTATTTGATTAAAATTGAACAATTAATAGCACAAATGCCAAACATTCTCACAATTTAAATTAGGAAATTCGTCAATATTAAAATACTGCTACATCCCCCTTCGTAATTTGCGAATAGGTAAGTGAAAAAATCTCTCACTTCATTGTCAGACGTCTTCGTAGATGGACGTTGTGCTTCTCTTGTTAAACACGTGAAGAGGAAAAAACGAAATTCAGTTTCTAAATTTTTCTTTGCGTTTAATTTACAAGGAAATCAGAAGAAACGCAGATACGTTACCAAAAACGGAAGAAGAAAAATTGCAGTTGAATCATCGAAAATTGCTGCAATTAATAAACTTTTGCCAAGTGTAAGTGAATTGAGAAATGTGTCAGTGCAAACGTAGTGGAAAGATTTTATACATAAATTTCCCAAACTGAAAGTGGTTCGTTCCCCTGTTTTGTGGGAATTGCCACAATGGTCGAGCGACATTATTGAATTTTTCAGGGTTAATTGCAAAATGGGAAAAGGAAAAGGAATATACATGTGAAATAAAATGCTAGTATATGTGAACAAACACTGAAGAGCGTTGTGAATTTAATGAAAGTGAAGTAGTGAAAATTTGTGTGACTCAATATAATGTTTTTCCCCTTCGAATAGCACGTAATTTTTGTAGCTTGTAAATTTGTAATAATTCTTTTTCATAATTTCTTTGTTCGCACATGTGCGAAACCAGAAACTCACAATCTCTTTTTTTCTACGTTTCCTTTCCCGTTTCTGATAATCCCCCTCATTTTCGGATTTTAAAGAGTGTGAGGAAGAGAGGATGCAGCTGCTTTTTGTTGTCAGCGTATGGGGTACGTTTAGTGTTTTGTGATCAACCAGTGTTGTATTTGCTGCATTATTTTTATAAAGTTATGAAAAAACAAATTTATCTCAAATTTAATTTGCACAGTATTTCGGATAAGCTGCCCAGCGCCACAATCACCAACTCTGATAAGTCACTAATTATTTTAAGCAATATACGGAGCGTTTCTTATTTCCGTCTACGGAAGATTATATTGCTTACTAATAAATAAACCCAACACATGAAATTGTAAACAAACAAAAAATGGAACAGACCTAGTATAGATCGGCACGTCCAATTTTTTTTGTTTTTTTTTTGGGTTTAGATCGTTATTTTAAGTAAAAAAAGTAATATAAAATAATCGGGGGAACCCCTATTTTGGGAGTTACGGGCCAAGTAGCCCTCGCAGGGACCTATGTTGCTCGTACCGTGTGGTAGAACTTTTGGAAAATCGTTAAATTTATATTGCAATTAGTCGCCCGGCCGGGCTCAGGCAGGGGTGTTAAAATTCCCTCTGTACCTGAAGTCGATGTGGCAAAATCCGAAAAATCACTGGATTGTTTTTAAAAAAAAATATTTTCTGGATATTTTTATAAATCCGATATGTGGATAACTAAGACAGTTATCGAAAAAATGTATTTAATTTTTTTTTGTTTATTTCGACTCGTTTTACACAAAAAAAGTTGTGAAATCGGTCCCATAACACGGCACCACACTCGTAGTATCATCCTGTATGTCCGAACTTTGGGGGCCCACAACTCCGAAAATAGGCGTTGCCCCCGATTTTTTTATTTATATTTTTTTACTTAAAATTAAAAGTTCTATTCAATGGTAATAGTTTGGAGCCGAAGCGAGTTGCCGACCTATTCTAGGTTTAAGCCCAAAAAACTTAACAATTCTATATTCTCTTGAATTAGTTACGCATAATATAATGAACGAAGACCACAGTTGCACCTGGAATTTATGGGGTTCACAAAGTCAATAAAGAAGACTTCATTCAGACCAATTTCTTATATAAACAGAATTTACCAGAAAGCCCGGAACTATTCAGATATTGTCCACTGGAGTTGATTAATTATGTTAATTATGTCGTATCCATAATACTTGTTATAAGAGGTTTAGTAAGCCATTATTGTATGGGAATTTTGTTTATGAAATTTTGCATAACTTTGTGTTTATTATGGGCAAAGTATGTACATACATACATACCACATTTTCTACCAGCCACGTTGCATTAAATTTATTTTAAAAATTTTATTTGGTCAATACAAATATTGTTTTTATTTCTTTTTTCAGAATCTTTATCGAAATCTTATCTAGCGTTTATTGCCCTAACCATCTAAGCCACCATGCCTTCGGATTCGAAAAAACGTGATGCACAACGTAAAAAAGATGCCCGAAACAAGAAAATCACCCAGGTCACAACGACTAAAAAGCCTAATGGCACCGTCAATGGTAATGAACCCCAGCGGGAGATGACAGAAGACGAAAAATTGTGCGCCAAACTTGAAATGGAAGCTCGCATCTCTGCCGAGGCTAGAGCTTGCACTGGTTCATTGGCCTCTCACGAACGTTCACGTGACATTAAGATTGCCAATTTCTCCATAACATTCTTTGGCTGCGAATTGCTTCAGGACACTATGTTGGAGTTGAATTGCGGTCGTCGTTATGGTGTTATTGGCTTGAATGGTTGTGGCAAGTCTTCTTTGCTGGCTGTGTTGGGTAATCGTGAAGTGCCCATACCCGAACACATTGATATTTTCTATTTGTCACGTGAGATCCCTGCCAGCTCGAAGACAGCCTTGGAATGTGTCATGGAAGTCGATGAGGAACGTATTAAGCTGGAGAAACTGGCCGAAGAATTGGCCATGAGTGAGGATGATGATGCCCAAGAGCAATTGTGTGATATCTACGAACGACTTGATGATATGTCTGCTGATCAGGCTGAGGCAAAAGCAGCACGTATTTTGCATGGTTTGGGCTTCGACAAGGATATGCAAAATAAACAGGCTAAAGATTTTTCAGGTAAGTGTGAAGAAGGAAAATTAATATGTAAATTAATATGTACTTCAATTATTATTTTAAACTGTATCCACTTCTAGGTGGTTGGCGTATGCGAATCGCATTGGCTCGCGCTCTTTTTGTCAAACCCCATTTACTGTTGCTGGACGAACCTACCAACCATTTGGATTTGGATGCTTGTGTATGGTTGGAGGAAGAATTGAAGGAATATAAACGTATTCTCGTACTCATTTCCCATTCACAAGATTTCCTCAACGGTGTATGCACTAACATCATTCACATGACCCAAAAACATCTAAAATACTACACTGGTAACTATGAGTCATTTGTACGTACACGTATGGAGTTATTGGAGAATCAAATGAAACAATACAACTGGGAACAAGATCAAATTGCCCATATGAAGAACTACATTGCGCGGTTTGGTCACGGCTCGGCAAAATTGGCCAGACAAGCTCAGTCGAAGGAAAAGACATTGGCCAAAATGGTGGCCCAAGGTTTGACCGAAAAAGTTTCCGACGACAAAACATTGAACTTCTATTTCCCCTCGTGTGGTACCGTCCCACCACCCGTAATTATGGTCCAAAATGTCAGTTTCCGTTACAATGATAAGACTCCATGGATTTATAAGAATCTCGAGTTTGGTATTGATTTGGATACGCGTCTAGCTTTGGTAGGTCCCAATGGTGCCGGCAAATCTACTCTGTTGAAGTTGTTGTACGGCGATTTGGTGCCCTCATCGGGTATGATCCGCAAGAACACACATTTGCGCATCGCCCGTTATCATCAGCATTTACACGAGATGTTGGATTTAGATGCTAGCCCCTTGGAATACATGATGCGCGCCTTCCCTGATGTCAAAGAAAAGGAAGAAATGAGGAAAATCATTGGTAGATACGGTTTAACTGGCCGTCAGCAAGTGTGTCCCATACGTCAGCTATCAGATGGCCAACGTTGCCGAGTGGTGTTCGCATGGTTGGCCTGGCAAGTGCCTCATTTGCTGTTATTCGACGAACCTACCAATCACTTGGATATGGAGACAATTGATGCCTTAGCCGATGCTATTAACGATTTCGATGGCGGTATGGTGTTGGTTTCTCACGACTTCAGACTGATTAATCAGGTAAGTCATCGATTAAATTAATTTGTAAATGAAAAGCATCGAAGTTTCAAATGTTGGTTATTTGTCTTAAGGCTCATTTTTAAAAAAGAAATGTGTCTGAAATACCGAAAAAATGTGTCCGACAGAGACATTTTTTATAATGGGAAATCTGTCGCAGTCTCATTGTTGTGCATTATTGGTTCTAAGGGACTGCATTTTGAATAGATATGTATCTAAAGAAACTACATTTTTAGCAAAAATGTGTCGGGAATACTCAATTTTGAATAAGAATATGTCCGCAGCACACAGCTTTATATTAAAATGTGGCTGAAAGATATAGTTTTATATGGTTTTTTTTTTAGCTTAAATTCATTTATTTTTCCAACGTTTTGTTTAAATTTTACATCTATTCGATACTAACATACATAAGTACATTTTTTTCCTAACGTCTAATGACTAATCTAGGATTTTATTTAATTACATACATTATATCGGCCTATAGCCAGCCCATATATATCGTTATTTTGAATTTGACATTTTGTCCTTATCCTTGTTTATTATATATAAATGAGTAAGACTCATTTGTACAGAAAAACGTGTGCGAAGGACCCATTTTAAATTTCTGTAAAAGAACCATACCAGTGCACTCTCAATACATACAGATCGGGCTCTGAAAGACTTCCCTTTAAATTTCTTTGCATAAAATAAAGGAACGAGCATGATATAATACTGGCTAGATCATACTAATTTTGTATTAACAACTTTATTTACTTTTGTTTTGTTTCTCTTCCACAGGTGGCTGAAGAAATTTGGATTTGTGAGAATGAAACTGTGACTAAATGGAATGGCAACATTTTGGATTACAAAGATCACTTGAAGACTAAAATTATGAGCAGCAATGCCAACAAAAAGTAAAAGAATAATCCAACAAAACATACCATCAGGCCAAGAAGCCTCTAGGCTAGCTATCACGTGTGATGTTTGCACGATAGAAATTATAGGTTGGTGTTTTAAAATGGCGCCTGCCTGGTTTATAGAATTTAATGTAGGACTTTGCTCGTAATCGAAAGTTTTATTCTTTACTCTTTTTGATTTCTTGTAAGCCCTCTCTCTTTAACTTCATAACTAGAATTACAGCAAACCACAAAAAACATAGATAGATCTTAAAAGGTGTTTAATATTATCAAAGAGTAGAGAAAAATAAACAAGAAATTAAAACACAAATATACAAAACATATAACAAAATACATACATATAATAGAAAAATTATGATGATAATTTAAACAAATGCTACATGCCTACTACTACTACTTACTACATATGATATAGAATGATATAATGAAAGCAAAACAAAAGAACATAAGAAAAACTTAGAGAACTTTCAAAAAATCTACACAAATTTCAATGTGATTTTATATGTTTAAAACTTCTCCAGCAATGGATTAAGTTATTGAGAACCTTCCAAATTGTACGCTTATTTGGAAGAATTTAATAAAGAGCCGCACTTTTTTAATCCAACTACATGTAGTCTCTTGCGGTCGAAATATCACACCTTACCCAACAACAACAAAAGCAACACCTCCCTCCTTGTTCGTTTTAAGTAGTTTCAAATTGTCCTAACGTGGAAAGGAAAAGTATTTCAGTCGTTTTTTAGTAACAACAATAGAAGCTATTTTTAATTAAGTAAGGTTATATTTATTTGAAAACTAAATTTTTTATTTTAAAATCACCAACTTTCTTATAATTCACCATTGTCGTTATATGAAATTTTAAGATATTTACGATTTATAATTTAAATTCTTTTTATAATATTGGGAAATTTGTTTAATAAAAAAAAGAAACCCTCAATATATAATTGTACTCTCTCTGATTTAACAATCAAACCCCTATAAGATATAAACACAAATAAATAAATAAATATGACAAGATGAAAAGAAATCGTATTGGATGACATGAATAACGAATATAAAAATTATTTCATCTAACTTAAAAGAGACTCGAATGTGTTTTATTTAATGCAGAAAATTGGATTGGAATATTATTTTCTAGTAGACTTATGACCAGTTTCACAGTTGAAAATTTTCTGCGAGCTTTTAAAATGAGGTTTTAAATGATGGTGTGAAACTCGCCCTTAAAGGATCAAAATGTCGACATCATTTTGTGTTTAAAAAAACTATGACTCGGGGGAAAACAAAGAGTCGAATATATAGTTAATTTAATCAAAACGAAGAGCATTAATTGATGGTGAGACACTCTTCCAAATCTCTTGTTTTGGCTATCGCCTACATAAGCACTACTATCGCGAATAGAATTCCCCGATGTATGTTTGTTCACCAGAAACTATAAAGTGAACGGGGGGAAAATTCCGCAATATTCTTGTAAAGGGCTTTATGACGAATTGCTCCATTTTTTACTTTGATTCGCACATGTGCGAAACCAGAAACTCACAATCCTTTTTTTATACGTTGCCTTTCCCGTTTCTGATATTCCGCCTCATTTTCGGATTTTAAAGAGTGAGGAAGAGAGAATGTATCTGCTTTTTGTTGTCAGCGTTTAGTGTTTTGTGATCAACCAGTTTTGTATTTGCTGCATTATTAGCAGGGCACACTAATCACGGTGTGACCGTCGGTGGTGCAATGGGTAGTGTGCGCGCCTCTTGTACAGGAGATCCTGGGTTCGATCCCTGCTCCAACCACCTTAAAATTTCTTTCGACGACGGTCACCTCGCTTAGTGACGGCGACACTATCGAGTATATAGCCATGAAAAAGCTTCTCAAAATACCGTTCGGAATCGGTGTAAAACTGTAGGTCCCAATCAGAGAGTGAAAACTGGAAAGCGCACAGCTCAGTGATTGTGAGAAGTTCTCCCCGGTCCCTTCATGGGATGCAATGGGAAACCATTTTTTTTTTTTTTTACACTAATCACGGTAAGTAGCAGTAAATATGTGTGTAATCGTGTGCAAAATCGCACTTGGCTTCTGTCAAACTCAGCTGATAAAAATGTAAACAAAATGTGCATTTTTGAATCAGTTGTGATATAATTGGAACGAAATATTTGCCAAATTAATGAAGATTGAAATTAATAATTGAAATTGTTTGATGCTGCAGTTGAATTGGTTTTTCCCGGTGTGAAACTCTAACTCGTATTCGCGTCTGTTGTTTAATTCCGCATCTGTAAACAACTTTTAACCAACAAATGTAAACAAATTTGACATTTCCCAAGTGCGTCAAATGAAAAAAATCAAATCAGCTGTTCTAACGATACAACCTTGCTTTCAACCATGATTATTAGCCATTACAACTCTTCAACTTGCATTGCCAACTAGACCAGCGAAAAAAATCAACCAACAGTTATATCTCAACTGCTAATATTGTTGAATAATTGCGATTTGTTTTATATTTCAATTCCCTTCGTTTGAAAATTTTTTAAAGTTGTTTTTGCAAATTTTTGTGCATTAAATTGTTATTTTGTGTGGAGAAAAACTGGAATTGTTCAACTAAAAGGTAATGCAGCGAGAAAAATTTGAAGTTATAAAAGGGGAATAGGGAGTGCAACATTTTGAGGACTGGCGCTTTGCAGAAAGAAATGTATACATGCATTGATATTTAATAAGCAAAATGACGTGGAAATAAATTGCATAAAATTGCCGCTTAGCAACAATACAGCGCCCCATTGCCATAGTGCAATTTCCAATAGTTAATAATTTCTAATTTCCCTTTCAATATTTATTTCATTTTCTTTTGTTACAATTTTTGCGATCATAATTATTTCTTTGTGATTATTTTAATATCTGTTTTACTTTGTTTTTTGTTTTTATTTAATTTCAGTTGATATATTTTCGTTATATTAACCCTTTTATTTTGAATTTGGAACTTTTTCCAAATAAACGGATAAAAAATAGTATGTAAAGCGTCAATTTTTCTGATTGCTTCATCAGTATAATATGTAACTTTTCAAATGGTTAAACGTAACGCAATCGCTGTTTGCGATCCACTCGTCGCAATGAAGTTATCTTTGAGAAAATTCAAAAGGATGTGTGAGAAATTTTCTCGCTAATTGTCGAGACATCCGCCTATATACACTATTCCTTGATGAAACGCTGGAAGGATGGCAATTTTGAAGAAATACAATTTTTGGACTATTATTATCCTCTTATGAAGTCGAATCGTCCTAAATATATCATAGATACAGAATATAATACAATGCGTGGAACAATGCCTTTGTACGATAGTTCATTTCGTTCCAATCTATTTGTCGATTCCGCCAATCAATACACGACGATATTCCACAATAACATTTGGATGCATGCTTATAATCGATTGAGGCGATTCTTTAAAAAATTCTCAGTTCATAATTCTGAAATCTACAGGACATTGTCGTATTAATTTGAAAAGGACAGCACTAAAATACCCAACGAACTGCTTTTGGAGAAATTACGCACGAAATTGCAATGGAATGGGGAAAAACTAAATGAATTAAAGTTGAAAACCAAATATTGGTCGTCGATGCACTTGTTCCACAATCTACAGAGATACAATGAAACCAACAATTATAAAAACTTTTCATTAATTCGTATTTTCAAGCATGGAATGCATCATATACGTTATGATTCTTCTGCATTTGAAATACTCTTGGCTAGCGTGGGTCTACGTAAAATAAATCATGCTACATTTGATCGTGACGCAGAATGGCGAAAATATTTTTCCTTTCCAGAGACGTCTTCGAAGAAATTCAATTATTCGCTACAAACCGATGGTGTATCTGTGTCATATTCAATGGTAAAACCAAAAGAAACCATAGTACCAGTTGGTTCTCGGAAGCGAAAAAAACATCAGCGAGACGAAACTGATTGTGTTGGTAATTTGTTGAAAATTCGCAATACAAGATACGATGATAAGATTGGACTGGATCCGGCACTACGTCTCATCTATGGCGGAGTAAAGAATAGTGAGCCCATCAAACGCACAATATCAAGCTATGAACGGTCATCATTCTAGTAAAATGCAACTTGCTCGCTTCACTAATTGGTTTTCGGAAAAATCAAGCTGATTTCGTAGCGTATACCAAACATCGTTTGTCGATTTTTCAACTGCAACAGTCGTCATTTACACAACGAAAAGTTTCTCGTTTGAAAATGAAAAAATACATCTGCATTGAGAAAACTAAATAAAATTGCCAAATCCCTAGTGCCGGATCGTAAGAGGAATACACTGATATGTATTGGATCAACGGAAATCTCGGGGAATTCCCTTATGAAGGGTTACATCAGAACACCGAATAGGAAACTAATTGCCGCTCTAAGAAATCGTGCTGCTGATATCTTATTTGTCAACGAGTTTCGTACTACGAAATTGTGTGGAAATTGTCATTGCGAAAATATCACATCAAAATCACCACACAGGTACCAGTTTTGCCCAAACTGTCGTACTTGTTGGAATCGAGATGTTAACGCTGGACTCAATATACTATACCTGGGGGATTGCCATATAAATGAAATTCAAAAACATTGTAATTTTAATAGAAGCTAAGAATCATTATTATTTGAATGTAAATATGATTACTTGACCATTTATAAATAAAATGGTTTAACTCCGTCATATTCAATGTTGCCTATAAGCAACGTTGGGTATGAAAGGGTTATAAACAATATATCCCCGCACCACCGCGAATTTTATTCGCAATATGTGTGAATGTTGTACATAGAATCTGTTGTGGCATCGAAGCAGGTCCACTGCATATCATACAACTAAAAATATGTACATACATACTCGTCTTGTATAGATCATAACGAACTGTCAAATATTGTTTATGTTCTTATTCCCACTGGTTTACATTCCTTTAATTCTCATTGTACTATGCTCATTGTTCTTAGTCTTGTTTTATACTTTAATAAAGTAATTTGAATTGCAAGCATCGTTTGCGCGTTTTAATAGGTTATGGGCCCAGAAAGGCAAATTTAACCAAAGATTGAGTGAAGAGCTCGAATATACATATAATTAAATTAAAGTGCTTAATTAATTAAAAGATTTGAAAAAAAAATAAAATTATCAATAAATCTAAAAGATGGCGCGTGTCGTTCGTATAGAACCCCTAAAATCGGAAAACTATGACACGTGGAAAATGCAAATGCGTGCTATTTTAATAAAAAAAAATGACAGACGAGGCTCAGTATAGAGCATGGAGGATACAAGACCAAAAGGCAGCAGCGGACATAATGCTTGCGATGAGCCCTTCCGAATTAGGTTTGATCGCAGAGTGCCAGACTGCAAGACAAGTGTGGTTAAGGTTGGAATCGACGTATCAATCGAAAGGCCCTGCGCGAAAAGCCACATTATTAAAACGAGTGGCGCTATCCCGTATGCGTGATAATGACAAAGTTCGTGAACATTTAAATGATTTTTTTCGATGCCGTGGCAAAATTAAAAGAGATGGGTGTCTCAATTGGTGACGAACTTTTAGCCATTTTGCTTTTGTACAGTCTTCCAGACTCGTATGAGACTTTTCGGTGTGCCTTGGAAACACGTGACGAATTACCAAAGCCCGAAATTCTTCGTGTTAAAATTCTAGAAGAATCCGAGTCTCGAAAATCAAAAGAAGACAAAGATCAGTGTAATGCATTGTACTTAAAGAGAGAGCAACAAAAACCGAAACAAGTGAAATCGAAACAAAACGGTAGTTGCTTTAAATGCGGCAAAATTGGACATTTCGCAAGAAATTGCAGAGTCAAGGGCAATAAAAACACACAGAGTGCACAAAAAGTAGAAGAGAACAGTATAAAACCAAATGTTTGTTTTACAACCACAGAGTCATGGTAGAAATATAATGGTAGATGCAGTACGACAACAAATACAACAAGCCAAAAACAACAGGCATTTTGTTTTTGCTCAGTGTCTGTGTTGTGTCAAGTCAGTTGATGAAAAATTATGAAAATGTAAAGAAATTTGCAAAAAGTGCCATTTAGAAAATGATTGAGTGTTATTTGATATATTGAAAGTGTATAAGTGTGAAAATTAAAACTTTTCTATGTAATTTTTGCAGAGAAATATTTCAAAAACAGCAGTTGCCGGCGAACGGGGGTTGCAGACAAACAAATGTAAACAAACTTTGACATAAGAGAAAAACTTACTCACACTCAGTCCAGAAAAAAGTTCAAATCAGCTGGGCTAGTGCTTCTACCATTTCTTTGTACCATGCACAGAGTCAGTGTTCTTCTGCCCAGGCGGTAATGTGAATTGGTGTTTAGACAGTGGTTGCACATCACACATGAGTGCAAACATAAAGAATTTTAAACAGCTATCAACAATGGATCAAACACTTAACCTGGCAAACAATAATTCTACAAAAATTAGTGGCATCGGAAATGTAGAAATTTTAGTGAATGATCGTGGTTGTGATACTAATTTGCAATTAAAAGACGTTCTCCATGTATCGGACTTACGCACAAATTTATTATCAGTGTCAAAAATCACGGACAATGGCTATGAAGTGAAATTTCGGAAAAATGATGCGGTAGTGACCGATAAAGACAATAAAGTATGCCTACAAGCGGAAAGAATAGGCAATTTATATTATATGAAAAATTATGAAAATACCGCGTAGAGGCTAAAAACGAACTCGATACTTGGCATTACAAAATGGGTCATTTGAATGAAAAAGACCTGAAATACATGGCAAAAAATGGTGATATTTATGGGCTAAATTTTAAACACGAACTAAAAATGTCAACGTGCGAAGTGTGCATAAGCCAAAAACAAACCCGGGCGAGTTTTCCGATAAACAATAACAGATGCAGTGATTTACTCGAAATTGTTCATAGCGACTTATGCGGACCTATGAGGTGTCAAACTAATTCAGGTGCCAAATACTTTGTCACATTTATTGACGACAAGTCTCGGTGGTGTGAAGTGTACTTTTTTAAACGAAAATCAGACGTGTTTTCAGCTTTTCAAAAATACAAAGCTGCCGCGGAGACTTTCACAGGTCTGAAAATAAAAGCACTTCAATCAGATAATGGCCGCGAATACTGTAACCGGGAATTCGATTCGTATCTAGAAAAATTCGGTATAAAACGTCGGTTAACAACACCTTACACGCCCCAACAAAACGGTACGGCTGAACGTAAAAATAGAACACTCGTTGAAATGGCAAGATGCATGATGAAGCATGCCTGGTCGCCACCGGCGTTTTGGGCTGAAGCCGTAAACACCGCGTGTTATATAAGGAATAGATGTGTTACAAAAACTAATGGAAAAATACCATACACACTTTGGACAAATAAAAAGGCAACAGTGATGCACATGAAAATTTTCGGTTATAAAGGCTATGTATTAAATAAAAATCCTTCTAAGGGAAAATTTGACTCTCGTTCGGAACTGTGTGTTTTCGTAGGATATTCATCAGAATCGAAAGCCTATCGGATGTGGTCTCCACAAAAAAGAGACGTAATAATCAGTCGAGATTTGAAATTCATCAACGAAAACGGGTTTAACGAAACATATGAAGACTTTTCTGATTTTGATAGTAATGAACAAATTGAAATTGAATATCAAGATCAGCCCGAAGAACAAATCGAATCGCGCATGTTTGATAATACATTAACGAAGAACTATAATAATCCCGAAGTATTAACGGTCGATGGAAAGAACGAAAAACGCGGCAGAGGCCGAACAAAATTGCAAAATTTAGGTCTACCCGGACGTCCTAAGAAAAATTTCCAACCGTCAAACGATCCCAGTAGTGAAACGAATGACGACGAATTTGTACCATCGTCTGAAGAAGGCGAAGATTTCGAAGGTTTCGAAACGAATGACGACGAATTTGTACCATCGTCTGAAGAAGGCGAAGATTTCGAAGGTTTCGAAGAATGTGAGTTGGCATATTTGACAATGGTGGCCGATCCTGTAACTTTAACTGAAGCTATGGAGGCACAAGACTCAAAAAATTGGACGGCAGCAATCGAAGACGAATACTTGGCACAAATACGCAACAACACTTGGGAAATCGTCGAGCACCCCGATCAACGACAAATCATTGGCAGCCGATTAGTGTTTCGAACAAAAGATGACGGAATAACAGCAGGGACGAAGAAAGTTCGTCTAGTAGCGCCCAGCGTCCAGGAGAAGACTTTCACGAAACGTACTCCCCTGTAGCACGATCCTCACCAATCAGGCTTTTAACAGCATTGGCAGCGGAATTGACCTTGAAATCCATCAAATGGACGTTATAACAGCATACCTGAACGGCAAGCTCGAGGAAAACGTTTACATGGAAGTTCCAGACCAATTAGAGCCTATATTAAATAAGCTGAAATCAGGTACGCTTATGGGAACAAATAGTACCAAAAATCATTACCAAGACGTCGAAGAGGCAGCGGACAGATGGTTGCAGGCACTACATAGTACAAAAAATCCAGTATGCCTATTAAAGAAGACGTTGTACGGTCTGCGCCAATCTGGTCTAATGTGGTATTATAGACTGACAAAGAAGCTAACCAAATTAGGCCTAAAGCCAACTAAACAAGACCCCTGTTTGTTTTCGAGGAAAAAAGGCGATAAAATGCTTATACTTTCAATTTACGTAGATGACTTGTCATTGGCCTCGAATCAACCTGAATGGATAAACACAATTAAAGCATCTCTATCGCAATCGTTTGATATGAAAGATATTGGTCCAGTGCAGCATTGCTTGGGAATTGATTTTCACCAAAAATTTAAATCAAACCAGGTGTTCTTATCACAGCGTAATTATGCGGAACTGATTTTAGATCGTTTTGGTATGGCAGAGTGCAAACCATCATTGACTCCTATCGAAAAGAACTGTAAGTTATGTCCGCCACCAGTAAAAGACGAAAGGGCAATGTCTAGATACCCTTACCAGCGATTAATTGGAACTTTAATGTACCTTGCAGTTACAACACGCCCTGACATTGCTTACGCAGTCAATTTCATAAGCCAATTTAATTCCAATTACGACGAAGAACACTGGAAATCAGCCAAGCGAATTCTACGATACATACGAGGAACCCTCGACTACGGGCTCCTGTTTAAGAAAACCGGTATCGAACTTTATGGAGTAGCCGACGCAGACTGGGGAGGGAACATGGCAGATCGCCGTTCTTACACAGGCTATGCATTTATATTGGGAGGCAGCGCCATAAGTTGGGAGGCGCAAAAGCAGCGCACTGTTTCCCTATCTAGTACCGAAGCCGAATATATAGCAATAGCCGATGCAACCAAGGAGGCCCTTTATCTACGAGGCATACTAAACGATATTGGGATAATAAATAAAAGCGTTACTCTCTTCAACGATAGTCAAAGTGCACAAAAACTAATCAACAATTTTGGATACAGCGCACGGACCAAAAATATTGATATCCGTCACCATTTTGTACGAGATTGCCTTCGAAATCATGACATCGCTCTTGAGTATTTATCAACAGACAACATGCCAGCTGATATGCTTACGAAAGGACTCACCAGAGACAAACACCACATCTGTTCAACAACCTTGGGATTTGCATATCAGACGCAGCATAATCAATAGTGTCTCTACTGCGAGGGGAGGTGTTGTGGCATCGAAGCAGATCCACTGCATACCATACAACTAAAAATATGTACATACATACTCGTCTTGTATAGATCATATCCTTTAATAAAGTAACTTGAATTGCAAGCATCGTGTGCGCGTTTTTATAGAATCTAGTAGGTGGCAATTTAAAACTTATCCAAAATGTTTCTAACCTTGTAGTAAGAACTTGTCGTACATTAACATATAAACTAAATTGAGTATGTTGCTGTCGAGTAGGTTCTCTTGGGTTTTATTCCATTAGGATTGGATTACTTATTCCCATACTCAAGAGAGACCACCAATATCAGCCGTTTATCTCTCAGTACGGTCGCTAAAATATATACATACATTTCATTTGTGTACAAATCTTCTATTGGAGAACACAATGTGTACTCTGCGCGAAGGCCTTCGTCTCTGTTTACCATCGAATGGTTGTTTTTACTTCTCTCCTTCACAAACACGCAAAATGTGTTCTTTGGACTCAAGTGATATGTACATATGTGGTGGCATGATGGCATCTGCAGCAGTTGATATCAAGCATTCGACACAAGTGTATTAAACGGAGTCAGCAAAGCAACCGCCAGCCGTTCCAGTAATGTCGTCAACGTCATTATCAGCAGCATCGTCAGTACAAATACCTCAACAACAAAGACGTGAAAAAGATCTCGTAAAGAAAAGACGATACGAACTATTATTGGAACGACGTGATAACATCTTAATTATCAAACTCAATCGTCCCCAATTCAAAAATGCTTTAAATCGCAATGCTATGTATGAACTAATTGCGGCAATAAGCGACGCGACTCATAATGCAGACATAAAACTGGTCGTTATAACTGGAGTCGGTGACACCTTCTGTGCTGGCACTGACCTCAAACAACTAAAGGAGTACAAACATCCGAATGATTACAATTTGGGGGCCAATTATGTACTTAGAGCCTTGGTCAAAACTATTTTGGCTTGTCCTAAAATTATAGTGTGTTTGGTGAATGGAGCCTGTATTGGTATAGGCTTTACTATGGCTGCCCTTTGTGATGTTGTGTATTGTGTTCGAGATGCCTACTTTCAAACTCCTTTCACTCAACTGGGTCTGTGTCCAGAGGCTTGTTCGTCTGTTACATTTGCCCAAATCTTTGGATCTTCCTGGTGTACAAGATTGTTGTTATTAAATGAAAAGCTTTCAGCAGAAAAAGCGGAAAATCTTGGATTTGTGGCTGAAGTTTTTGAACATCAAGGGGATGTTGAGGCAAAGTTGTGGCAGAAAATGGAAGATTACAGCAAATTACCATGGGATTCAGTGCGCATAACAAAACGATTGATACGTTTACATAATCACCCGGCAATAATGGCCGCTCTTCAGGCAGAACTCAAGGAAATTGAGAAATTACGAAACGGTCCGGTATATCAGAAATCAATTATGAAATTTGTGGAAAGATCGGAAATGGCGAAAAAAAGTAAATTGTAATAAAAATTGAATGGGTTTAAATTATTTATTGATTGGTACTCATATAGCAACCGAGACCTTTGGGTCATATTTGGTTATAAAATTCTACTACAAATTGATATACTACGTATGTACATATAAAAATGCTTGAAATTATAAAAGTAAAATAATATAGTATAACAATAACTAAATTATGTATGTGTTTTCCTTATGTTAACATGTTATTATTACAATTAATATAAAGAAAATTAAATCAAACTACTCAACTGACTAATAAAACGATACATAAAATTTATACAAATTAAAAGTGTTTAACAATAGAAGTTGACGACATAAGGGTCTGTCTGCAAACTTTTCCATTAAAAAAAATATCCAGTAACTAGTTTACGACAGTAAGATACATTTCATGGTAAAATTATCTATCAGGTAAACGCGTCAGCTCAGCTGATTTGTGGTTCTTTCATCTTTTCCGCGTGTAAGCTGTCAAGTTCGATTTTGTTTGTTAATAAACTTCAAAGAATTTCAATCAAAACTCATTTTAATAGCATAGACCATAGAATAATACATACCATAGAAGCTTTTATTCGCTCAATAAATTAAACGTCATAGGTACGATGGAAAGTAAACATTGGATGGTGGAAAATATGGGTTCAATAATACCAGATGGTGGCAATAGTATACAGCGATCTACAAAGGAACAACAACCGAATTTCGTGTTTTTGTGACAAACTAGTTGTGTTAAATACAATACAAAGTTGTGTTAAATACAATACAACAAAAAAGTGCAAAATATATTTAAATATAAAAGTTAAGTGAACATATTTTGTAACTCCACCTGGTGTAAGATAATTTTAAATTTAATTGCTCTCATTTCCACAAACCTACGATGAAGAGTGTGAAATGAAACGTCAGATGAGAGAATAAGTTTATCTACGTATGTATTATTCTATGGCATAGACTTATATAGATAAGACAAGCTTATACAATTTTTCACATTTTGTGTTCATAGTGTTTTTCATTATTCAGCTAATTTTGACAGCTTAACAACGGAATTGCTAATGCGACTACCTAATAGATAATTCTACCATGATACATTTTACTCTCCCAGTAGTAAATACCACAAAAAGTACATCCAGTAAAAACTTGCAAGAAATAAGAACTTTGAATACTGTAAAATTTGGGCAAATTTGTACTGGATCGTGTTCGTTTAATTCAAAAGCCCAGTAAATGAGAGCCAGAGAGCGATAATTTTAACAGTTCGATGTTATAGATCTTTCAAGTTTTGGTTGGAGTAATTTTAGCCAAGAAAAGTTTGCAAGATAAAACAGCTGTTTGATATCAGCTGTTTTATGTAAACAAATAAAAGTGCAAAATAAATGAACAACAACCGAAAAAAGTACAAATGCATTTTTTAATATTTTATTTAAAATATCACTCAAATTTAGAAAGAAATTGGAAATGGAATTATATGTAGTAGCATTCAGCAAACCGACGACGTCATAATTGGACAACTGAGGCAGTAGATATGTAATGTAACTTCAAGCCAAAGTGTATGTAGCAAAGAATAAAACTACATCAGCTGTTTTCTTGCAATTTTTTATTGGAAGTCGTTCGCGTACTTTTAGTGCACATTCTCATAAAGAGAGCAAAATCGTATTTTCTCTCAAAAGCAGATTCTTGCAAATTTTGACTGGAAAAGTCATTGAATAATGCATAGCATAGAAAATTTTATTCGCTCAATAAATTAAACGTCATAGGTACGGTGGAAAGTAAACATTGGATGGCGCAAAACATGGGTTTAAAAATACCAGATAGTGGCAATAGTATACAACGATCAACAAAGGTACAACAACCGAATTTTGTGTTTTTGTGGCAAACTAGTTGTGTTAAATACAATACAAAGGTATACCAACGATGAAAGTCAACAAAAAAGTGCAAAAATCATTTAAATTTTTCAGTTCTACACCAAAGTGACATGAAAAAATTAAGTGAACATATTTTGTAACTCCGCCTGGTGTAAGTTAATTTTAAATTTAATTGCTCTCATTTCCACAAACCTAAGACGAAGAGTGTGAAATGAAACGTCAGATGAGAGAATAAATATATCATAAGGTCTGTCTGCGTACTTTTCCAGTAGCAAAAACTCAGTATCTTTTGTTTGGGAGAGTAAGAACAATTTTACTCTCTCGGTTGAAAATATTTCAAAAAGTACGCAGACAGCATCCAGTGAAATCTTGCAAGAAAACAGCTGATCGGTGTGTAAACAATTGAAATAACAAATCAAAAGAATTTTACCATATGTGTCGCACGGTCGCACTGTATATTTGCACGTTTCTAGCATGAAGTAAAATGTTTTGTTTATTATAATTTATTATAAACGTTAAAAATCAACACAATTCTAACTACTTACCTCTGCCATTGTTAAATTTCAATTTTTATTTTCATTTCACAAAAATTATTTCATTCAAACAGTAAATAAAAACAGCTGTTCAAACTAGTTGCAAAATCTTGCAAGCAGAAATTTCTCCAGCAACATTTTGCAAGCTCTCTCGCTGCAAGAGATTTGGAGTACGCAGACAACATTTTGCAAGATTTTGCAACATTTTGCACAAAATGATGCAAAATATGTGTACGCAGGCAGAGCTTATGTCTGTATTAGTCTATGAGTACAAACTTGACCGAAATACATAATAACTTTTATATGTAAACAACTGATTTGTAATGTTAACCGAAAACCGCAGTTTGGGAAAAATAGTACAAATCGCAGTTAATGGGATTTTTTTCACAAAGGAATTTAGTCACGTTTTTGTGAAAGTGATTCGTAGAACATGTCTTATGTTGAAATATTCCACATTCACTGCAAAGTGATTGCCCGAACATACGTGTCTGTCAACATTTTGGAGGCGCAGTGGAACAGGGTTTCAATCACAGCTTGTCCAATAAAACATTTGTAATATTAATCTGTGTTTTTCATTTGTTTTTATTTTATTGAACTTTAATTCTTTATATATTTATATATTTAATCCTTTCATTTGTCATGTTGTTTACTTTTTGAATTGTTATATATGTATATATATATCGTTTTAAATTTGTTTTATAGTTTGATGTATATTTTTTAAATGTTGTAATTTTAGGAATTTTGTTTATATATAATTTTTGTTATCAAAAAAACAATTTATAATTAAGAATGATTCAATGAAATTTGCTTTTATTTTAGTTAAATAAAGACAAATCATTTCGTTTAATCTTGTGTTATTTCTCTTTCTTTTAAATTCAACTATTTAACGTTGTTGTGTTTAGATTTTTCTTTGTTTTTAATTTGGAAATTTAACTTTTTTCTTTACATGAATTTATTATTTGTTTTTAAAAACATTTTATATTTTTTTTTGTATTTAATAGGTTTTTATTTAAGTTTCTGTTTAACTAATTATTAAATTTATTGTTTGGTTTTTTGTTTAATTTTCAATAGTTTAAATATGAAGTTTAAAAAATTTTGATAAAATTATATTTATATTCTGTTTAAATTGCATTTTTTTGATAAAAATTGTTTAATGTAAATCTTTATAACAATATATAATGATATAACTTGGTTTTTATTTAATGTTAAATACATTTATCCATATATAGTATATATGTATGTATATATATAATATTTTTATAACAATGTGAAAAAATTTTATATTTTAAATATACTTTTTAATAACTTTTTGTTTTGGGAAATTTCTTTTGTTTTCCTTTCTTTAAATTTGTGGTTTTAATGAGTGTTCAATGTTAACATGTGTACTTTATTTTGTAATTTAATAAATATTTATAATGAATTTTGTGTTTGTGTTTTACAACATTTATTGTATTTCATTTCAATTTGGAGTTGTTTGTGTTTTGTTTGTTAGGAAAATTGAACATTTGCTTGCTAGCTTCTAAAGTTTTAAGTGTTTTCAAGCAAAGTTGTTTGTGTATTAACATGGTAGGTAAATAGGAAGGAAATTGGATAAAATATGAAAATCAAAGGTTTCCTTGAAGGACGATAGAAAAAGAAACCGTTTTGGGGGAGATTAAATATTTTCACTAAAAAGAAGTTTCTTATAAAGTATGTATGTTGAGAGAGGAAGCGCTACTTTAGTTTATTCGTTTATACTATATAACCTTAACATAAATTTAGTTTAAATTCTGAGAAACTTGTTTTAAGAGTCTGTTTTCTTTCTAATTTCCATAGTGTTGGTTGGTAAGAGTACTAATATGGGAGAGGGTTTTATATTTGTTTGTAATTAGTGTAACAATATTGTTTTGTTTATATACTAATCAAAAGTGTCCTTTATTTGTTTTACATTTCTTTTAATTTGTTAGGCATAACAATGTTAACATGTTTTCTTTATAATTATTGCACTATTTTCTTTCCTTTTTCCAAAAAAGGAACAACAAATTTAATTATAATAATAAAATAATAAAAAAAATATCATAAAATCTAAAAAACTAATTAAAGCTACAAATATTATTAAAAAAATCAAAATGAAGCAGATATAAACAATCATACTTGTTGAGGGCCTATGTATAACAGTTTGAAGTCTTAACCAGTGATGGGAAATGAGGTGCAAATGTACCACTTTTGGTATAATCAAAGTTCTTGTGGTACGTTGGTACAATCAAGATAGATTGGGTCAATTTCAAACTCGGACCAAATTATAAAAACAAACGTGTTTTTACACCAGAGCCTATTTTAAACGGCGAAACAAATACCACGGCAGAGCAAGCAATTCTCCAACGTATGTAGAAACATCGTAGATATTAATAACGAAATGGATTAAAAAGTACAACGATTTAATATTTATAACTTGTGTAAAGAAATTTTTAAAATAACAATTAACCCATTTGTTGTTGAAGACTTTATTCATTCAGTACTCTTCACCATCTCAGTTAAATGTGTTGTCTAAACTAGAATAAAGCATATCCTAGGGTACAGATGCAGTTTATTCACATTTACTAATGATAGAACTCGCCACTCTGGGACCGAAAATTATAAAGAACTTCCAGGGGGTTCCTAGTTCTCCAGTTATGGGTCCCAACATTTCGGAGATTTATATGAGCGCTTGCGCCTTTTACAAAATATTTGATTAAATATTAATTAAATTAATTCCATTTTTTCCAATGATTTCTGGTAATATAAGGCGATTCGATTTTGGGCAATTGAGCGAAGTATAAACACTTTTTATTTTCAGTTTTTTTTTTTAAATATTATTATTTCATTGAATATAAAAAGCCTTCAAGGCCAATTCAACTATATTACATACCCAGAGAGCCCAGCAAGAAACGAAAATCGTGCGTATGTTGGTGAAGTGCATTTGGCCCAACTTGAAATAATTTCTTTGCTATTAGTAGTTCAAACAAAATACAATAATTTTGACTTTTTGTAAATTGGTAGTCGGGTTACTTATGGTACAATTTAAAATTTTAAAAATTTTGTAATCCCATCACTGATCTTAACATACCGAAAATATATAACACTTCAAGTGTTATACCATGATGTATAGTTTATAAATATTTTTATAACAGTTTGAAATCTATCGTGTGAAGTCAATACACGACGCATCAGAATCGAGAAGACTTATAATTAATTATTAAAGCCAAGATAAAATAATAAATCACAATGGAAGTATCACAAACGCTTAAATTTGTCATTATATATGATTCGATCTGAAATTATTTCTTAGAAGAATATTTTCGGTTTCCTTTGAGCTGATCCCTGATCCGTGGTTTTCTGCAATTATTTTGTTTTCAAAATTTATTTATGCTCATACTGTGCATGTCTTAAAAACATTGCCCTCTTCCAGCGTAGTGCAAAATAAAAAAGGTGTATCCGTAGAATAAATGTTCCTACTTTTAAAAGTAATATGCTATTGTCGACCTGTACAATATAAATAAATAAAAATAAACTATAAAAAAACGAGGTATTTCATCAAAATTACTTTGCTTTTCCACTAAAAACTAAAGCTATCATCGAATCCAAGAGAAACTACAACTAAAATTATAACATAAACTAACTATAATTCCTGTTTTGTATCTTCGCTGGAGAATCAACGACTTAAAATCGTTCTTTACTATTTGTGTCTGTTTTTCTTTCTTTTCTTACTACGTTTTTGTTCTTGGCGACATTGTTTCTTTAGAGTTTTAAAGTTTAAACGGTTCCTAATCCACATAATCTCTTATAATTAATTCACGTTTGGCATATGTTATACCCGAGTTTGAGGTGTTGGCTGTTGTTGTCGGTCCAATTACCGCCGCAAGATGATGATTATTTGTTGTGGCACTGGGCGAGAAAAGTTGGACATTTGCATAAGTGGTATTCAAAGAGTTCAAGGTTAATTCGCATTCATCATCGCTATGTGATGAACTAAGTAATATGGTGTTGGTATTATTGTTATTATTGCTGTTGATGCTGTTGTTATTGTTAATTGTTAGATGTTGTCGCTGCTGTTTGTTGCGTAAATTGTTCAGTTCCTCCTGTAAACGTTGATTGCTCAAACGTAAATTGTCATTCTCCGTAAGGCACTCGCGGAGGCTGAAAAGAAAGCAAGAAAAAGGTAGCATAAATTAATGTTGTTATGAAGAAGTAATCCGTTTTAACCTGAAAGGTTTGAGAATTAATAATTTAATTTCTTCTCTCAGAGAAAGACTCAATTACAAGACCGACATTGACCGGTGCGCTCAAATATATCGACACACAATAAGCAAACAGAGAAATCAAACTTTAGTTGACGAAAGCTTGCACACTGCGTGCTAGTAATTTGTTTTTTTTTGTGATTTATAATACACGTCAATCGTTTGTGATCAAAATGTGATTATTCCTATATTTTTGTATATAGAGAACCCTGAGGATGATTAGCGATGCTTATCGAAATATTGGGAATATTTAATAAATCTTGAAAAAACTGTCAACCCGCTGATAATTTAATTTTATGACATAAAAATTAAACTAATTCAACACAAATAAAATAAAAGGTCAATAATCTACATCATAATAATTTAAATATTTTTAATAAAATCATTGTCTTGGGTGTGGGCCATCCTTCATATGAGGTATGGTAACATCATCCCGATATATTTAATACAGCCCCGTATTCAGCTCTTGCGAAGGGAAGTTACGACCTACCTCGGATTTACCATGCAAATATTTCATAAATAATTCAGTTTCGCATTCCAAATTATCGAAATGTAAAAATTCGGGGCCCATATAATTCTTTTCGTAACAACCCTATAATTGATTTTGCTTGCGAAAATTTTACAAAGAGCTGAGTAATGAAATGAAAACTGAGCGAAATTTACGGTTCACGAAATTGTTGTTATATTTTATACACGTACTTCTTATGGGAACGAACATTTTATGAAAACTGAATACAGGATTTAAGCGGCGTTAGGCATACCGCTATTTCGAAATTTTCGAGATTGCAAACCATCAAACATGTTTTGTTTACTTTACAAGCTAAAAAATCAGATTTCGACGGCAAATTTTGTAGTGTCAACTGAAAAAGATCAATGCACTCGATGGAGTAATTTCAATGGGAACAGTTTTATATTTAGACTAGTATAAACCATAGAGTAATTCTATACCTAGAGTAACGACTTCTCTCAGTAAATTTATGAGATTAGGCTTGGTTGCATATGGATGATACATGTTAAAATGTATTGCTTTAATAATACCAGAGAGAGGCAATGGTCAACAACGGCATTTCGTGTTGTGTGTTAAAATTGTTGTGTTAAATACAACACAAATGTATACTAACAATAAAATATAAGAAAAAAGTCCAAAATGCGTTTAAATTCCACACTTCTCAACCGAAACTATATCACAAATATAAGATTCTAACTCCACCTGGTGAAGTCAATTTACGACTATCGCACCGATTTCACCACGAATAGAAATGAAACGTCAGATGATAAAGTTGACACCTCTAGGTGTCATTACTCTATGGTATACACTTGCGTGCCTGACATATAGTTGTAATTTTTTTAAGTAAAAATTTGGATCATCTAACCAAGAATTTGTGTTGCAGAAACTTGCCAAGCATTCATATTGAAATTAGTCGCTGGATGTACGCCCCGTACAAAGAATGTTAGTAATATTTAGTCGCTCGTTAGTCAACAATTGATTCATAAGTTTCCTCTCTACTGTCTAAGTATAATATGAACATGCTATGCTGCCTGTTTTAGACAAATACAACCCAGTATTCAGATCTTGCGAAATTTTCGTAAGAAATTTATATCGAAACGGAAAATGTTGTTACAGAGACGTAACACATATGGCCACATTTATTTCTTAAAAATTCAATTTTTTCACTCCATTGTATTTTTAACGCATGTGGTATTACTTTTGTTTACTAAAATAATCGATGTCAAAATGCCGGTGCCAAACAATAGCTTTGTCTGTTTACTTTTCCAGCAATATTTATCCAGTAACTTTTTGCAGAGTAAAAAAAATTTTACGCTTTTTTTTCTCTATTCCAAAAAGTAAACAGACAACATTTTGTGAAATATTGCAAGAAAACAACAACAAATGTAAACAATTGAAATGACCAAGCCACTTGCATTACGGTCGCACTGTATGTATGGACGTTTCTAGCATAAAAACAAATGTTTTTTATATTCTAATTTACAATAGACGTTAAAAAACAATACAATTTTAAACACTTACCTCTGCCATTGTTAAATTTCAACTTTATTCTTCTTTTTCACACAAAAATATTGCAATCAAAATGTAAATAAAAACAGCTGATCGAACTTGCAAAATCTTGATAGAAGAAATTCCTCCAGTAACATTTTGCAAGTTCTCTATCATCCAACTGTCAAAAAATTCTCTCTTTGGCTCTTTCGTTGCAAAAGTTTTGCATTTTGTACAATATTGTACATTATTGCAGTAAACAGACAGACCTAATTATCAAACTATTGTTTTCGTACGAAATAAGTTTAGCATAACAACCCTGTGCTTGATTGAGCCTACGAAGCAAATCAAAAATTAGCGAAATATTACGTCTTAAAACTACAGCTGTTTGTCAAAAGTTAGCATGGACAGAGTTTTGTTGAAGTGTTATGAGTTATAAATCTTTAGTCAAATTGTCGTTGGTTAACTTTTCGTTGTGAATACGGGGGTTTGGTATATATTATATAGATCACTATTTTCCAGATTTTTTCATATTTATCTTCTTTTATAAGTGATTGTTTGACTTACCTTTGAATCTCCTCTTGCATTGATTTTATATATTCACACGCTTTTATTAATATCTGCGATTTTGAATCACTGGGTGGTGTGCGTGTCGTCGGACCCTGTTGTACTAAAAGTCGTGTTGGTGTCGATGTTGAGGTTGCATTTGTGGTTAATGACGACGCCGACTCTTTTGTTAGCATCTGCGTATTTCCCCCATTTATATTTACGTCCGATGGCAACATTTCTTTTAGCTTAAATATCCAACTGTTTATTTTATCACGCCGTCGGCGTTCCACCTCATTGTGCGTGGCCCGACGTTTGTCATCTCGTTTTTTATAGGCCTCCAGTATTAGACTACGTTTGTTGGAATCTTCCTGATTGCAGGTATTCGAGGAATTTACGGTTACTACCGAGTTTTGGCAAATATTCGAGGCTACTGTTTGTTGTTGGGTTTGCGATTTATTGGATGACGTGGCGCCAGAGGAGCGCATAATCTGCACAGATCCAGCCGCTGGGGCAGGGGTGGGCGACATAGGCTCCAGTTTTATGGTAGTAGTGTTGTTTTTCAGCAATGTTTTGTGGGGCGTGGAAGGCTCGGCAAGCAATTGTTTGGGAGGTTCTATGACTTCTTTGATAACATATATTTCACAGCCGCTTGACAATTGCATACTTGTTGGTATTAATGTAGAGTTTGAGGTTACAGGCGAACTTACAACGGTCGAGGAGGAGGCGGAGGTTAATGAAGCATTATTCAGAGGTTTCCCTGATTGATTTATAATACGATATTGGGGTATTGTGGTCAACAACTGGGCTGTGGTCGACTGCGAGTTGTTGGTTGGTGTTGTCTGGGTGGCTACTGAATTCTCCTGTTTGATTTGTTGTAATACCGAACTGTCGATAAGATATTCCTCCGATTCATCCGAATTATCATCACATATAGATAACAATATGTTGGCGGGAAGCGACGATGAACCCGTATTGCTAAGTATAAAACTGAAGATGAAAATCAAAAGGGTTGTGTAAACAACGTTTGCAATTGAGATATGTTATGGTATTATAAACAACAATATTAGTTACCTTTGCCCCCCTATAGTGGCTAAAGTAGCAGAGCCTAAGGAATTCGTCGACGCAGCCACTCCTTGCAAACATTCATTCGACGGCTGTGTTGGAGTATTGACCACCTCCAAGCGGGCCCTTTTCCGATTGTCCATGATGGTGAACATTGAAATTTTAAAATAGAATTACTTTGGTCGGAGAGAAAAAACCTCAAACCCTACGAATGGCCTCCAAAATTATGTTTTGCAAACACCACAACAATAAAACTAAAACATTTTTCACTGCAATTTATTTACTCCATGCGACTTGACGATTTTTTATTGCACCTCCAATTTTGTTTAAACTAAACAAATTAGTCGTTTTACGTTTAAAATATTCTATATTTTGTTATGAAAACAAATGGAAAAATATAGCGAAATTGTAGGTGGAAAGAAAAACAGATAAAAAATTTTCGGGTCGTTGCCGTATATTATTAATTTGAAATGTCCAGTGTTGATAAGCCATTGAAATTAATCAAGACCAAGACGTGTTGGAAAGAAGGAACACAAGTGTTTGTAAATATAAACAGCTGATGGGCCTGTTGTCGGCAAAATTGTAATAAAAAGGAATTAAGAAATTGGTTTGTTTTGCTGCATGGTAGAATTTCTAATGCAACAATGCAGGATTCAAATCTAGAAGATGACACGGCTAGATTTGTGTTGGACTGCCGGACGAGACTACAAAACATTCTCCACCGATTGGAATGGTCGCAGGAAGGTGTTGTTAAGGTATGAAACAAGGAGTGATTTAGATTGAGCCTGGAATAAAGGACGATTTTTCAAGTCTGCCTATTGTGGTTTGTTGTCACAGTCAGATCAAGGAGTTTTATTCAAAGGGAACAAAATACTAAGCAAGCCCAGTTACAGAGTCAAATCTATAATTGTGAGAATTGAGCTCCATAGTCTAAGCAGTAGGGGCATACTTTGACTAACGAAATTGTAAAGGTTTTGTATTGATGTTTTAATTCGGTTCATTTAGATTTATTATTCAATACAAAAATAAATTTTAATTTATTGCAATTGTCTGAAAGGCTTAAAATCGTGTGAATATTTATGCCATTCTATATTTATTATTTTCCACCTTCCCTTTTAGAACTTTAATACAAACTCCTCAGCAGCAACATACACACAACCCACTCAACTAAAGCAAACACCGGCCACTGAAGCACGTGATTATCCCCCCGGTTGTTTGACAAAGAACTCCCTCGTACTAGGTAAATAATTCATTTTCCTCTTTTAATTAATAACATTTATTATAAAAGACGAACCTCTACAGTAACTCCAGAATTACAAAACCTACTCAAAGATGATAAAGTGGAAGCTCCTAGAAACTTTCATGATTTACAATCAAATTTCTCACGTGAACAAAAATTACAAATCTATGAACATGTTATACAAAATACCAAGAGATTGGATAATAATACCGTAGATAAAGTGTAAGTGAAACATTTCATATATTTTTTTTTATTCAATTCGATTAGTAATTAACTTTTAATTTTAGGCCGGATGGCGAACAGTCCTTAGCTGAAATCGTTGCTGAAAACAAGCGTGCGGCAAATAGGAAAAAGCGGAAATTTCGAATAGCTAAACCAACGCGCATAGAGGAAGTTAGGGCTTTAGTTGAAATACAAATGCAGTCGCTACAACAATTTCTTCGAAAACAGAAAGAAGTTGGGAGCAAGAAATGTACGTCGATGAAAGAAAAGTACCCACATGGAATAGATTCAACAATAAATGTTCAAGATTCAAAGAGACATTTTCACCGCGGAGAATACAGTAAAAGCTACAGCGACAGAAATATAAAAACAGAGGAGAAATATAAAAGTAATAGGGGGCCAACTGAATATTATGGCAGATTCAGAAGCGATTGTAAGAGTTCTAGTAACTCGTATAGAAAACCAGAAACATGTTACAACATAAGAAAAGATAGTCCATCGAAACATGAAATAAATGGTGCAAAAAGTCCAAGGTGTAGTGGCAGTTTGGACAGAAAAGATAAACGGGAATATGATAAGCACAAACGAACGCGTAGCAGAAGTCCAGTATCAAGAAAATATAAAGATAAACATTGTAAACACAGCGAAACGTATCAGAAAGATGATTTTGATCGCCACAAGAAAAAACGTAGCAGAAGTTTGGAACCAAGCAAACTTCGCTCAGATAGATCTACAAAAAGTAAAAAAGTAGATGACAAAGTAAAAAAAGTGGAAAGAGACAAAGACAGAGACCGTCATCGACGCAGCAGAAGTCGAGATAAACATCATCAGAAAAAGAAATACAAAAAGTCCAGAAGTAGAAGTAAAAGCCGTGACAATTCTAAACGTACCGCGGATAAAAAGGCCAATTCAAGGTACAGAGGCAAATAGCAAGCAGAATAAAATTTAAAAATTTCATAAAATAATTTCAGATTTTGTAAGAAGTGTTTTTAAATATAATTTATGTATAAGAAATTGTTCTTATTAATATTTAGTCAATCGGGTTGGATTTTTAATTATTTTCCTGGTAACAGCTTTAAGGCTCCACAACTTTGTTTTAGTTTCCTGGTTTTACACATTTTTCTAATTTATTACTCCCATATAAACGTAACACATTAACTGGAGAATATATTAATTTATATTTTATCTACCCATTTACTTGGTGGAAACACGAGTACGTTTGTTCCAGGAGAAGTTGACACCATAGTTCTTGACGCGATCCTTCTTCTCCTTCTCAGGGGCATCGATGAACCAGCGAAAACCATTTCTCTCGCAGTAAGTAATAGCTTCATCTTGGGTCGCGAAATTCACTTGCGTATTCGACAGGGGATCACCACTAAAACACAAAGATGTAACTGAGAAATAATATATTAATATATAAAACTTACGAGGAACACCAACCCATTAAGGGGTTTTCCCAACGTTCACGATTATCGAAATCAATTTGCCAGGTGTGCAAGTTGTTGGTGCCACTTTGCATGGCATTTTTGGGTGGCATATGGATGCGTACACGACGGGTCTTAACATGCTCAGAGGGGACACCTGAAATAGGGCTAAGATCTACCTTAACCGGTACTGTAATGGTACCTTGCAATTTATTTCTCTCAGCAATTTCTTCGGGTTTGGCCAAAGCAATTTTCACATCAATAACGGGTGCATCGCGAAGTGAAGACATGCTGCGGCTCAAAACTGGAGTCCTAAGAACGGTAACGCCATATAGAAAGTAGTTTTTGAAGGAAATTCAAGGAAAACTTACCATTGCGACGATGGTTTGGTAGCCTGAACAATTTGCCTCAACAAGGACATGATTGTTTTGCGAAATTTATTAGTATTCAACTGTTATTACATAAAATTTTCTAACGAAACAAACCCAGTGTCAAAAACAGCTGGTAATTTGGCCAAAAGTTGTCTTCTATTATGAATGGTAAAAAAGAAGAAGAATCTATTTGTCCTGCTGTGTTCAGTTAACATACCAACTATTGGTGCCAGGATTCAACTACCACAGGTTGTGTCATAAGAATAGCTGAGTTTGTAATGCTTTTACAAAGTACTGTACTGTCAAATTTATATGTAATTTGTTCATTGTGGTTTACTTGTTTTGTTGACCGCGTTAGAAAAGGCACGGTAATCTCGTAGAAATTGCTGATTTGAAGTGTTGTCTTACTTATGTGTTTCTCTTAACTCAAATTTACATGTATTTGGGTTTTTGTCTTTTGTTTACTCTTATTGCAAAGAAAAGAGATACGAAACTAAAACAAAATGCCTGAATTTTGTTGCCTACAATTACATCGACAGCTACTGCGTCTATCGTACTTTTTCTCACATTAATTTGACAGAACGGCAATGCAAAATAAAAATAAAATGCCTTGCATGGTACAATATTAGCTCTGTTTCTTTACTTTTTCGGAAAGTTCGGGAAAATGAGAGTAAAAAAGAATAAAATCTCTCAAATACACAAAATTACCCAAAAGTAAAGAAAAGCAAAAAAAATTCTTACCCGAAAACAAATATCAAACCTCAAAACATATGTTTGACATGTTAATTATCACTGCTCATATGCACATTTTATTTTATTTTATTTTATTTATTTAATTATTTCAATAACCGAGCCCATAAGGCCATATGTGGTTACAAAGTTCTACTAAACATATCTTCAAGCATATAAAAAACTATCAAAAAATATAATACCTAAAATTAAATCTTCACATTAAAGTCTATACTAGTTTCATACAATAGCTTATATTTAATTTCAAATGGCATACTGATTAAAGAATTTAAAAATTCAAAAACTATTAACGATTACATGTAAGATTAAAGGAATTATGCTCTGGAATTTAAAACTTCAATATAGTTCCAACTAGATTAATATAATATTTGTTTCAACACGTACCACTTCAACCGTTTTCACCATTATAACAATTTTGAATTATATTTGCGTCAAACAAATTTCATTCAAAATAGAAAAATAGCAAAAACAGCAAAATAGTACGTGCGGAAACAAAACTATAGACAACAGCTTATACATATGTATGTAATTGCAACTGACATAAATTGAATAATAACTGAAATTGAATAATAACTTGAATAATAAACGATGTAAATAATATGTAAAAAAAATAAAAATAAAATCGCTAATGATGCTGTAATATCTTGTACAGTGACAATAGTTAATCATATCCCATATGGCACACAAAATAAAAATATAAATGGAGGTTAGAATAAGGTTGTGCTACTAGTTCACATCGATTTTCATGCGTTACTAAACAATCTTAATATTATTCACCTAACTGTCATAAACATAAGTTAAATCCACAAGGACTAATGAAATCAGAAATTTATTGGATGTTTACCGGAATTAGCAAGACGTGGTAAAAAACTTACATATCCTATAAACCAAGTAATTAAATATGCACGCTCAAAGCAAATTTTCAAATTAATAAAGTTTTAAATTCCATAAAATTTTTTAACTCGTGTTATTTTTTACACAAACAAAACATATGATTTTATACAGCATTCGCACTGGCATCGGTTTTCTTGATTTTGGCGCTTTTGTTGATTTCAAGCAGAGATCAGGAAAATTTGCTTGATTTCCCATTCGTTTTGACAGACGACAAATCGTGTATTTTTTTCTTATTTGTATAGGAATCAGGAAAAAATGCTTGATTTGCTTCATGCAACGCTGTTTTATCTCACACTACGAACGAGTAGTACGTTTGCTTACAACCATTTCAATAACGGCGCATCGATCGCACTAAAATACCCGACTCATTTATTTATCGCATTTCTTAGGTATTTATTGTTTCTCAAACATATTTTTTATACTTTTTTGTTTACTTTTATTCCTGGAATACATTTGTACTGAATTTCATAGTAGAAAAAATACGAGATAAAACAAAATGCCGATTGTTGTCGGCTTGGTGTGTTTGTTGTCGTAGTAATACTACCTCGTCAATGCGCCTTGACTTTCAATCAACTCAGGAAAAATCCCAATGCGAACACTTCGGATTTTGTTTGGACATTTGATACGAAATCGGGAAAATATTTTGTAGTGCGAATGAGCTATTATGTTGACGTTTCGAATAGCTGAATGTTTGGCACTCTACCCGAACTTACCCCAAGAAAATATGGCTGTAACTTTATTAAAAAAGAAACGGGTTTTGACGTTACTAGAAGAGAAAAATCGCCCTCATTTACACAATTTTTTGGTAAAGAAATGCATTTGGGTAAGTTTGAGCATATAAAGAAACAGACCTAATATTACATGGTAGTGTTGTGAACAGCTGATTTAATTTTATTTATGACATTTTTGTATTGATACGTATTTTGATTTTGTACTCTTTGCATTTTTGTGTTTTTGGTATATTTATGTGTAGAGTTTGACAACTAAAGCGAATGAAACAATGGCAAAATGCCTGCTGCTAGTACCATGTAGATATTATCCCTACAAGAAATGAGTGATGGAAACTAACACACACAATATTTTTGCGCTGATACACTTGCAACTATTTTATACTGAGTTCCATTTGCAAGAGTGAAACAACCCTACAAGAATAGTTTCGGTCATTCGACCGTCAGTGTTGATGGAAACTTGAATTTATTATCGTTTAAAAAGTAAAATTTGTGAATCCTCGACAAAGTGCAACGACAAAAGTTTCGTTACAAGTTCATTATCGTTAAATATCGTGGAATAAAAATAAACAGTGGAAAAGAATAAACTTATGTGATCCAAAAAACAAAGATAATGATTATGAAAAATAAGGCATTAAAAGCCATCAAAAAGTAGTGGAAGATTCTGTCTGGCATGCCTGGCCAAACTCAGGGCAAAATCATTGATGAAGTCGGCAGCATGCTCCTTTTCCTGACCATTACAGCGGTGCAAGAGGTAGAGCAGAAATTGGGAACCCCAGATTTTGCTCAAGCAATATCAACAAACTAAAATTTATGGTTCGATATTTTAATATTTTGATATTTATATGTATCAGTGCAAAAATATTGTGTGCGTTAGTTTCCATCATTCATTTCTTGTAGGGATTCCATCTCAACATGGTATAATAATAGAAGGCAAGAACAGCTGATTAATATTTTCCTTTTCATTTGTTGGCTTTTCGTTGCAGAGTTTGACAACTGAAGCGAATATATCAAAAACAAAATGTTGCTGCCTACAACTACAACAACGCGTACTGCTATTACCATGTAGATATTATTGTACATGCGTTGAATTTTACACGAGACCATGGAACAATAATATCTACATGGTAATAGCAGCGCTCGTTGTTGCTGTTGTAGGCAGCAACAACAGGCATTTTGTTTTTGTTCTATTCGCTTCAGTTGTCAAACTTTACACGAAGGCATACCATGGTACAATAATATGTTCATGGTAAAGTCGTAAGAACAGCTGTTTTAATTTTTTCATGAGGTGCTTCGCTTCGGCTGTCACACTCAAATGTATTTTGTTTTTGTACTCTTTTGCATTCTTGTGTTGTTGGTATGTATTTGTGTAGAGTTTGACAGCTGAAGCGAATATAACAAAAACAAAATGCCTGTTGTTGCTGCCTACAACAACAACAACACACGCTGCTATTACCATGAAGATATTAGGTCTGCCTGCGTACTGATAATTTGTAACAATTTGTACAAATTGTTACTGGATGTTGTCTGTGTACACCAAAACGCCAGTAACGAGAGAGTAAGAGAGAGTTTATTTTGACAGTTCGATGATAGAGAACTTACAAGTTTTTACTGGAGAAATTTATGCCAGTAAGAATTTGCAAGTTCGAACAGCGGTTTTGAATCATATGTTTTATGTAAACAAACAAAATAAAGTGGAAATTGAACGATGGCAGAAGTAAGTATTTTGAGAATTGTGTTGTTTTTTAACGTTTATATGCAATTATTATAAATAAAATGTTGTTGCATTTTCGTTTGGGGAAAAGACAATTGCGTCGTAGCTTTCTGTCCCTGCCATTTGAAGTGCTACAGCTTGCCTGTATTGTTCATCTGCAACGGAAAAATATATTTCCAAATATTTAATTTGTAACATCATTATACTTACCATCTTGAACCCTCTTAAATGTTCCTGGCCAGCACTGCACATCGAGTTGTCTATCGCTACTCATTTTCAATTCAGTACTTTTGTTGTCTTTTAAGTTGTTTACATTGCAATCAGCTGTTTACGAACCAGCTGATTTTAATTTCTTGCAAGTTTTTACTGGATGTCGTCTGTGTACTTTTTGTGATATTAGCTCTGTTTCTTTACTTGCACAATTTTACACAAAGTTACACAAATTTACACAAAGTTACTCAAAAGCGTTTCTTTACTCCAAAATTGTGTAAATGAGAGGGATTTTTTTTCTCTTAACGTCAAAATGCGTTTCTCTTTTACCCAAATTTACACAGACTTTTTCTTCGGGTAAGTTTGTGTAAAGTGATAAACAATCAGCTGTTTGAAACGTCAAAATAAGAACATATGTATTATTTGTGAAAAAAATAACACAAGTGAAAAAAAATTATTGAATTTACAATTTTATTAACTTGAAAAGTGATTGCTTTGAGTGTGCTTATTTAAAGAAGATGTTAAGTGTGCAAATGAACAGTGAGAATTAACATGATATGCAAGATTTGTTGTCAAGCATATGTTTTGTGTTTTGACATTTGTTTGCGTTTAAGAAAAGTGTTTTTTTGCGTTTCTATACTTTTGTGTAATTTTGAGTATATGACAGTGAATTTTGCTTTTACTCTCATTTACACGCACTTTACACAAAAAGTAAAGAAACAGAGCTATTTTCTACTGAGAAAGTAAATTTTTTTTACTCTCCCAAAAAAGTTACTGGATATTTCTTACTGGAAAAGTACCCAGACAGACCTATTATTGTACCATGCCCGTTGCTCACGACTACAACAACACTTACTGCGACTACCTTCTGTAATTATACCATGAATTGCATCGGCCGGTGGCGGCCACTGGTAAACAAATTTTGTTTGCGTAAAATTTCTCGATATGGATGATAATTCGGCAACGGTGGTCCTGGATAATGGTGCGTACACTGCCAAATTGGGCTTGGCTTCCCAAGAAGATCCTCAAATAACTTTAAACTGCATCATGAAGGCGAAGGCTGAACGTCGGCGAGCTTTTATAGCCAATCAAATTGATGAATGCCGGGACGCTTCTGGGTTATTTTATATACTTTGCTTCCAAAAGGGATACCTGTTAAACTGGGATGTTCAAAAGACTGTGTGGGATTTCATATTTAGCCCAGAGGGATGTGGCATATCCTTGGAAGATCGTAACATTTTGGTGACGGAACCCCAACTAAACTTCCCCAGCATACAAGAAGCCATGATAGAGATACTGTTCGAGGAGTATCATTGTAATGGGATACATAAGAGTACAACGGCCGATTTGGCAGCCTACAACTACTGTGCCGATAGTGAGGAGACGTGCATGCAAGCTCTGAATTGTATCGTCGTAGATGTGGGCTATAGTTTCACGCATGTGGTCCCGTTTGTGCGTGGCAAACGAGTGCTAAAAGGTATACGACGCATAGAAGTTGGTGGCAAAGTTTTGACCAATCATTTGAAAGAATTGATCTCTTATCGTCATCTCAATGTCATGGACGAATCATATGTAGTCAATCAAATCAAGGAAGATATCTGTTTTGTATCCCAAGACTTTAAAGCGGACATGAGGGTACACACAGACACGAAAAAGCGTTCAGAAGTGGTGGTAGATTATGTACTTCCCGATTTCACTTCACTCAAAAGGGGATATATACGTAACCCGGATACCTCTAAGAATCCCATACCCGACGATTCGGATCAACAAACAGTACGTTTGTGTAATGAACGATTTACGGTGCCCGAATTGCTGTTTTATCCATCTGATGTGGGTATACAACAGATTGGTATACCGGAAGCTGTTATAGATGCTTTAAAGGACTGCGCTCCCTATACACATCATGAGCTTTTGCGTAATATTTTGGTCATAGGAGGTTCTTCGCTTTTTCCCGGATTTATACCACGTTTGAAAAGGGAAATTCGAGCTTTGGCGCCAGATGATTTAGAGGTGTCGCTAATATTTCCAGACGATCCCATGACATACGGTTGGTATGGCGGCAAAGAATTGGCCTGCAGTGATGGCTTTAAAGAAGCTCTTTTGACGCGTGAAGAATTTGAGGAAAATGGTTATTGGCGTGTAATGGTGAATAAAGAATAGTATTTTAATGAAAAGTAATACTGTTTTAAAGTGCAGATAAAAAGGGAAAATTAACGCTAAAACTGAAAAGATTGGGAAAGTAAAGGCGACAAAATGAATTAGGTATAAAACTAAAAAACAAACACAAATTTTCTTCTAAATTAATCTAACTAGGTATATCGTTTATTTAACAAACAATGAGACAATCTTAGGCAAATTATTATTTATTAAGCAACAATTAAGAATATTCATTTAGTTAATTAGAGCGTTTATAAACTCTACAGTGTATACTATCATATATTTTGGTTTTGTTTTATTAAACTGTTTGCATTGCATTTTTTTCGACAACGACATCTATGAGAAAGCGATCGTATGTACTAATCAATCAGTGCATCTTCCCTCGTATTTAACTAGCAATTTATATACTAAACGATTCTCCACAGCCACAAGTGCCTTTAATGTTGGGATTATTAAAAACAAACTCACTGGAAAGTTTTGCTTCGACAAAATCCATTTCGGTTCCTAGAAAGACGATACAACAATGGGTAAGCATTTGATTTATAAGTAGAATCTCTGACGTGTAGATAAATAAGCATTTGGTAACTAAAAATAGACTGAAATACGTCATTTGTTTACGAAAATGTAGAAATAATTGTTTTCTACAGTGGCGTAGAAGGGAAAGGGGTAATTAAAATGACAGATTTTTATGTCATTTCTATTTCGCTATGTTTATACTGTTTGTACTATACCGAAAATGATGCAAACAGTTGATGTTGCAAAAAATTAAATTAAATTTAGTATCAGGAGTGATGGCAAATAAAAAGTCAATGCCCTTGAGCTGCGATGCTCCTATATATATATATAAATAATACAAACAGTCAAACATCAACCGCTTCAATGATCCTGCTGTTAAATAGAAAACGTAAACAAATAAACACCCATCGGAGTACATCATTACTTGGGGCAAAAGACACCAGTTCAATAAATAAAAATACGAATTTAATAGAACGCAAAGCAGACAGTGATATGGCATTATTTGCTTAATAGTTTGTTTTCTCAGACGATCAAGACCTAAAAGAGAATACCATTACAATTTATAAATGACGAAGTGATCAGAAAGCATTTTAAACGGTGAAAATCGATTGTGATTTGCTTTTAGTCCACAATTTACTAGTACTGGCAAGTATAAAGATTATATATCAAAGTTAAAGGATTCAATCCAAATGTCGTCCATACCCTTAGGCCTTAGTAAGAAGTTGTTTGGAAAAATCAAAAACATTTTATGGAAATTTTAATGCTTACGCCTCTGAACTTATATAATAAAAAACTAACTCACCCAGTAGCGATAATTGAGCCTTTTTGTCTATATAAACCTTAACGCCATCCTGTACAACTTCTTCATCCAACTTATCTATAGGAATATAAAGAATTAATTTTTGTTTCCGTTAGCTGTGAGTATAAGCCATATTTACCCTTCTCCTTGGCATAGTTTAAGGTATATGAAAGACCATTACAACCACGTTGTCGGACACCAACTTTCAAACCTGTCTTTAGGGGGTGGTGAGGGGTGACAAAAAAGATACGATATCAATTGATCTTAATAACCATGTAATAAAAAAAATTCCTTACAAATTCTGGCTGTCCTTTAAGTAATTCCTTAATTCGCTGCACTGCTGCGGGAGTCTGTTACGAAAAAATGTTTAAAATTGCTTAGTTACAATAACTCATGAAATACTCTGTATATTAGATGGCAGAAAGTAGACTTGTTATGAAACCTCCTGCGTACGATGATGTTTACCAATGTCAACGCTGCCCGAGTGGGCAGTAATTTACGTCCTTTCAACGCCCTAACGGTAGCGGTAGCAACAACTTTTGTGGCCATTTTTTATGTTGAAATTAAATTTTTACTTTAATTTTGAGTATGATTGAGGGTTTTATACGAATTTTCTTTAATTTTATGCTTCTCGAACATTTGTTTTTGTCTGTCTTTTCTGGTTTCTTGTGATAATCAGCTGTTTTTTATTCCCGATTAATATAACTTTACAGCACTGTTTGTGGTTAGAAAGACAATATGGCAACTCGTTTTGCTTTTGACATTTGATGTTTTGACTTTTCCATTGTGTGTTGGTTGCTTGAGTGCTTTTAATTAAAATCAATTAAAAATAATAAAAAACCAAGAAATACGCGAACGTTTACTGTTAATTTAACTAAAGTATAACTTAAATTTTGTGCATTTTAAGTTAAATGTTCGAAAATCTTTTATTTTCCTAGATTTCTGTTTGAAATCTGTACATTTGTGTTGTTTTCATTGGGACCCATGCTTTTCTTTGCTTTTGCTGGTGCTCTTCAGTCAGCTCTCTCTCTCTCACCCATTGCTGTGGAGCTTGCTTGTTGTGTATTTTGTTATTGTTACGTTTCGTCTTGTTGTGAAAGAAATACAAAAAATATATTTAAATTAAAATTTATTGAATTTATTATTTGTTGTCATCTCGCGACGACCCGCACCACTTGCTTGTATTCCACAAACATATTGTGCGAACCACCACTGGCTGCTGTGAGGGAATTCGTGAATCGAGTGTTTTTTATTCTTTCATCGTAGTCTGCATTGTGTTGCTGCTGTTGTTTGTATTAAGTTGTGATAAGTTGTATGTCGCAGTTTTGTTTTGTGCAAATTTCAATCTGTTAAAAAAATCAAAGCTAATTTTTAGCTGATCTTCATTAATTTGTGTGTGGTGGCGGTATAATTCTTTATAAATGCTGAAATGTGTTATTTATAAATAAGTGGTGTGACAATTTTGGAATTTTAACGAAAATTGTGTTCTAAATTCTGATTTCGTGTTTGCTTATTTAAGCAGTAATATAGAAATATAAAGAGGAAAGCGCAAAAATAAAGATTTAACAATTTAATAGTCGATTAAAAAACAAAAATAATACTCCCACCATGGAGCCAGCGAATTCAGATAATGAACAATCGGTACTGTGCGAGAAAATCATCAATGATATGCACACCGTATTTCTCAAGGACACAGAGCTGTAAGTACATTTCACCAAATAACAAAATCATATACCCCACACTTTTAAAAGACCACAACACATTTGGGTGCTTATCGCTATCATGTCACATCTATCGTTATAAAACAAAAACAAACTCCTTAATCAATCGTCTCCCCAAAATCGTTCTCTTTCTCCCTCATCTTGGCAATCCCCACCCTCCCTATTTTCTATCTGTGTATCCGCGCAAAACAATAATAAAATATGTACATCATACCCAACATGTACCGTTACTTCTAGCTACAATTTGTCTTCGTTACTGATGTCAATTCGTACATATATTGCATGCACACATGCATGCATACCTACAGTTGCCCAATAAAGTTTACATGCAGTCATATAAAAACTTAAAGATTTTCGATAAATATTGTAAATAATTATCAAAAATTGCATGTACATCTATCAGCTTTTATTTATTTTACAGCTTACACGTTATTTTAAGCCAAAAAAGTAAATATCCGCTAATGCATAGCTTCGGAGTTATTGCCGCCAAATTTCGGATGTGGGAGAGGGTAAAAGAGTTCAGGAAATGTCTAAAGCTATTGATCTGATCACTTTTTTTTTGGTACAACATATAGACCAATTATTATGGTCTGTACTGTTGCAGAAGAGCATCAAGCTTCGGTCAAAATATTTTTTTCCCGTTATCTACATTCTTTTTATTTCTAATTAAGCTACATAGATACAAAAATTTAACGCTGATTTAGTTTCATAAAATTCAATTTTACATGACTGTATGCAGACTTTTTTGGTCAACTGTATGTATTAATGACAATCACACAAGTAAGATGAGGAGGTCAAGGTTTAATATTTATTGTTGCCGTTGTCGTCGTCTTAAATTATTTATAAAAAAACTACGGGGGGCGATAAAATTTAAATTAATGTCCGACCGTGCGAGTCTTGTCGATTATTTACTTACATTTTTGTGTTTTTTAGAAAGTTCGTGTTTTCATAATAAAAGATTTTACAAGTCGCATAAATAAGATCAAAATACATACGTACATACTATGTTTGTATGTATGCCTGTACAATGAATCAAAAAAGTTCTGGCACAAACAACATTCCCGAGCAAACAACAATTAAAGTAAATATTTATGTATGACAATTTTGATCGGCTTTTTTCCATGTAGCTTTGCCGCCTCATATGTACATAAAAAGTTGTGAGAGATTTGAGAGACGTTTTTGTGTCATGGCAGTCGGTGGTGCAATGGTTATTGTGCGCGCCTCTTCTACATGCGATCCTGGGTTCGATCCCTGCTCTGACCACCGTAAATTTCTTTCGAGTATTTAGCCATGAAAAAGCTTCTCAAAATACAGTTCAGAACCGGAGTAAAACAGTAGGTCCCAATCAGTGAGTATAAAGCTAGAAAGCGCACAAGGCTCTCCCCAATTCCTTCTTGGGATGTAATGGGAAATTTATTTAAAGCAACTCTCAAACCTCATAACACGCGCACTAAAACAAGGTGTTTTTTGCGATTAGTGGTGGTCGTCGATTTTGCAATGGTTGTGTGCGCGACTGTTGTACATGAAAGTCTGAGCTCGATCCTTTCTCTGACCACATTACATTTGTTTTGTCTTGCTTATTGACGGCGACGCTATCGAGTACTTAGCCATGAAAACGCTGCTCACCAAAGCTTCTCTCAAAGCAATAATCGTTGGCATTAGTTTTGTACCAAAACTTGTTTGAATCACTGTACACGTGTATACAGTAAGAGTTAAATAAGAATGTTCTGTTTATTATTTTCGCGCTAATCGTAACGAGCAAAACATTCTTCATCTCTTACCCCTAACACAACTGTCATTTAAACTGATTGAACGATTTTACTCATGTGTTTGTTGTTGACTGCACTTGCTTTGTATCCACTCCACTCCAATGTTTTGTCCGTTTTTTGTCATCTCAATGTCAGTTTTCATTAAGCAATGTAGTACATACATACATATGAGTGTAGCTTAATTGTTTAAATTGATAAAAATATATGCAACTGCATAGATTTTATTAATATTGCTGGTGTTATTGTTTTGTTCTGTCTTTTATTTGTTTTGCACTAAAGCCATTTGTTATAATAAAATGAAAAATTTAACTACTAAAGATTACAATTGTAGCGAAAACTAAAAGAAATTGAGGGAGGGGGACAAAAATGGAACGATAAAATATTTATAAAGTTAAAGTTATAAAGTTCAATTTTCAATTTATTTCAATAACCAGGACTTTAAATTTTAATACAATTCAGTTTTAATACGAAAATGTAGTGGGGTATGCTCCAGAGAATGCACATTTATACTAACTCAATAAAAATTTATTATTTCTAGAATACTCTTTAAAAATGTATCTCAATTTTCTTTTCCAGCTCCTCATTTGAAATCATACCCACTGTGTTGAATCGCAATAAATCTCCTGTCATACATGTAGAACACAATTTGGGCCTGGAGTCGTGGTGTGCCAAACATGTGTACGATCATGCGCACAAAATGTTGATGAATTACAAAAAACAATCCATTCAACGTTATGTTCAACAAAGTGACCACCTGCTAAGGTACCTGAATGTAGCGCTGCTCATCAATCCCGATGTCACGGGATTCTGGCACATACGAAGACAGTTGGTGCAAAAGAATCGTTTAAAAATGAATCGAGAACTAAAGTTCTCCGCCTTGGTATTGAGTAAAAAGCCTAAATCAAATGAGGCATTTGCCTACAGGAGGTGGTTGTATTCATTTCAAAGTGAGTAATTATTATTAAGCGTTCCCTTCTGTATTTTTAATTTACAATTTGTATTGTTTTACAGGTGCTGAATCTATTGACTGGCATCATGAAATAGGTATCTGCGAACGTTGTGCCGATCGTAGTGCCAGCAACTACCATGCCTGGTCTCATCGCCAGTGGGTTTTGCAAAATTGTCCCGGTTTAATACGCGCTGAGATTTTACGTTCCGAGAAATTCATGCGCAAACACATAAGCGACTATAGTAGTTACCACTATCGTCAACTCTTGATTTCGCAGGCCTATCAAATGTGCTATTATGACACAGAGGAACTTCAGCAATTGAAGGATTTAAAGGAGCTTATCAATTACTACCTAATAGCTGATGTAAAAAATGCTGCGCAAATTTTAGATATCATGTTGCCTGGCATTGATAAATGCGCTGTGGGAGAACCACGTTTAAAGTCGTTCCTATACTGTTGTACTCTCTCAGCCCATGATATGCGTTTGTGTGATGATGAAAAGAACATCTACGGCGAACGGGAATCCTTTGAGTTGCATCGCCGTGCTTCATTAAAATTCATTGTGGAGCAGTGTGTTCGTTTGCTTAGCGGTGATTTAATGGGAATGTATTCACCACCCGCCACACCGGTGCAGCAACAACAATTTAATATGCATTTACGCAAATTCGATTATAATTCCTATGAGTTTTTAACGGCTGTAAAGAAGTCGGAGAGTTTATTGGGTTCAAAACATCGAAAATGGTGTTCATTATTTTTGGGGTTTGATTATGAAACAGGAGCTGCTTAGGATCAAGTGCGTGAAAGAGTGTAAGCATAGTAAATTGACTGATGTTGAGGAGATAATAATGAACAAAAGATAGTAAAGAAATGATTTCAAAGATTTTATAAGCTTTAATTCATATTTAAGATGCGAAAACAATTAATTTACAGTTTATTATTTTCTACCTTAAGGTTATAATCAAAGTTTGACTACAAGAAAATATCTAATAGATTTTCTGCTAAATAAACACTTGATTGTCTTCAAATCTTTACAAACTGTTTTTACCTTTAAATAGATTATTTCATTCAACATTTATTATAGCTTATATCTTATTTTCTTTTTATTAAATTTGCATTTAATTCAATGTTATTATCTTTACACAATTGCAACTAACGACTAAATAAATGTATTTGATTTCTTGTCACAAACTATTGTTAATTTCTCTATGCATAAAACTCTATATTTATTAAATGATATTAAAACAAAAAACTAAAGTGCATTATTAACTAATAAGTTGAAAGTTATACAAAGAATATGTAACTAAATGTTTAATTATTTGATAATTACTTGAAGTAATAGTAAACTGAATGCGATACGATTTGTTTTTGAAAAGGTGTGATAAGCCTAAGGCGACAAAGGAAACTGTGAATTATCTTTTTATATTAAATATAACTTTACATTTTTAAAATTTTTAATATTATGCCAATTTTGTTCTTTCACAATCTAAACTGTTATGCATTTAAATCACATGTTCTATACAAAACGTTTATAATAATAAATCATAATACGATATATCACACCTTTTTTTCCTCCTCTTTATACCTAACTCCCCGCAGATAATACTCCTGTCTTTTTTAGCTGTCTATAGAATATTAGTTGAGAGTTATGTAAATGGTCTAAAAGTAGAGAGTTTTCCTGTATGTATGTATTTTCAAAAGTAATGTCATTGTCCTGATGTCTTAAATATTCTATTCTTTCCTGCACTTTTTAAATTGTCAACCTTCTACTTTTAGAATAGTTGATGTAAAATGTATACAAATTAAGCATATGTGCACTAGTTACAAATGAAATGTTTATAAATAATGTAATACAAATAAAATTTACGAACTCGTACAACAACTAATTTATTTATAGTTCTTTAAATGCCAAAGGATTGAGGTTGACTGTGGCCTAGGTCATTACTAGTAAACATTATTAACAGTTGTGTAAATGTAACTATAAAGAAAAACAATACGGACTTTAACATTTATTATTTACTCTATTAATTTTTTGTAGCAGTATAAATACAGGTGAGTACAATATGTATCAACAATTTCATTTCAAATCATTCCACATGTAGTATAGAGATGGGCAGGTGAAAAATTGTGGCTTACGCTCACGCACGAACACTTTTGCTACTCACGTTCATGTGCGTAGAATTCACAGAGTAATATTAACAAGAGCTGTTTTATATTCGAAAAACATAGAGAATTAGAGAAATGTTTAATTTTCTTCACAAATAATTTTACTCTAACACTTCATTATATTTTGATTTTTACCACTAAATATCCCTTTTTTAGTCGATTTAATTTGCAAAATTTACTCCCATTTGATGTGTTATGTACTTTTGGCTTGACACGCGGCTGAAAGCATCTTTTCTATATGTTCTCCAAGTACTTACTTGATCAGCTGTTTCATCGGTACCCCTTGATACTTTTCACGTTCACGCGTCAGTCACGGCAATCACGCGACTCGCGCTCATCTCGAATGTAGCGTAGACCAGGGGCTAAATTACGGCATTCGATGTCGAATTCAACATCATATGAAACCAAATTTCGACACTACCTAATGTTTGGATCACGGCATGGTACAATAATATCTATATGGTAATAGCAGCATGAGTTTTTGTAGTTGTAGGCAGCAACAACAAGCATTTAGTTGTTGTTCTATTCGCTTCAGTTGTCAAACTTTACACGAATGCATACCAACAACACAAGAATGCAAAAGAGTACAAAAACAAAATACATGTGAGTTTGACAACTGAAGCGAAATATCATATGAAAAAAATGAAATCAGCTGTTCAAACGACTTGACCATGTATTTATTATTGTACCATGGATCACCGCATTCGATCGAAATTTGGAAATGTCAAAACAAAAACATAACAAAGTACATTTTTCATGTAAATAAATGTTTAAATAAAACTTGGAAATTGTAAAGAAAGTAAAGTGTGATCTTCCGAATCAGAAGACGAGTGCAACATAACTAGATCGGAATGCTTCAGCATAAACTGTGTGAACACCTAATTTGTTTTGTCATTTACTTTGTTTAAATTTCGCCCTGAAGCACTTTTCCTTAATTTTGTTTAAACTCCCCCTGTAAGTGAATTAATATTAAATATTTTGCAATAAAAAACAAAACATATACACATTTTACCGATGTACATAATTTTTCTTTGGCGACAAAATTACTAGTGTTTGTTTTGTTTCGATGGCATATCAGCTATCGAATGCAATATCGCATAGTTGCATTTCGATATCGAATGCCGTGATCCAAATTACCACCATTTTGACGCAAATATACTCGATATCGAATGCGGTGATTTGCCCCCAGAGGATTTCGATGCAACAGCTGATCGATCTTCTAGTAGCCATACAGTAATAAATAAAGGGTGTACATGAGTGTTGCAGTTCCACCAAATGCTCGACGAAAGGCACTGGGCTAAATACAGTTTTGACGCAGTTTGTATTTATGCCAGTATTTGGATGTAATACAAATAAAATAAAATATTCCCTCCAACTTCTGTACTTCGGGGTTATCACTGACTCTCGGTGTAACCACTGTTTCTCACAATTTTCGTCCTTCAAATGCTCGAAATACCGTAAGGGGAGAACGAACTTAAGGAAGTCCAATCTAAATGCCGACGATGCTCCCGGAGAGAATTATACTCTAGATTTTCATAACTTGACGAAGCACATACATATGTATGTAGGTATCTTCAGTAGTGCTTATGCCAGTGTCCAGACTCCGTTCTCTGCCGTTTATCTATGAGTTGCTTACGTAAGTCTTCAGACACGTATTCCGGAGTATTTATCCTCTTTAGATAAAACTAGTAACGACAAGTTTCCTCTGATTGCTGGGCTGCATCTCAGGGGCAAGGGTTCGCGACAGAAATTTATTTGTGTAGTGACACAAGGGGAATCATCTGAATTTATTAAAAATAAACTAAAGTAAACAATCTCAGGAGGATAGTCTGTACAAGAGTGAGTCCTGGGCGTCGCCCGTTGGGTCTACTGAGGCTAGAGTGGAGACCTGGATAAGCACTTTGAAGACGTAACTGAAGACTTTATTAGCACTTCGGGGATGGCGGAAGGGAACTATGGGTATGGGGGCTTTCATAAGCTCTCTTAGAGACAAAGGTAGCGGACGAAGAGTCGGGAAACTTGTGTAAGAACTCGCAGAGAAGAAGATAGAGAACGAAGAGTGGATACTTGTATAAGCACTCGCTGAGACGAAGGTATGGAATAAAGAGTCTGGAGACTTGGATAAGCACTCCCAGGGACAAAGGTACGGATCGGTGAATCTGAAGCCTAGGATAAGCACTCCCGAAGACGCGTCTGAAGTTTTTCATAAACACGTCAGAGAGACACGGCAAAGCACAAGTTTGGAGACCGGCATTGACATTTAAGAAAAAAAATCTGAAGACTTGCATAAGCACTTCAGAGATAAATGGCAGAGACTGGCGTAAGTACTTCAAGACACTTCTGAAGGCTTCCTTGAGAAAATCAGTGCTAAACTGCAGGCCACAGAGTCTGGAGACTGGCGTAAGCACTCCAAATTAAATATAAGGCAGAGTACGGTAAGTTCGGCTCTTGTTTACAGAGAGCTGCGTGCTTTCTGGACTGTAATTATTATTATTTTCTTTTTCCATAATTTTGCCCTTAGCTGTATAGCTTTTTGAGTAAAGCGCCTTGACTTTCGCTGAATGGCCCTCAAAATTACTATGAACACCACGTTACGAGCAAACACACAACCGCACACACGCACACCTTCACGTGCTCTAGCATACTTTAATACTGCAACGAAGAGATAAAATCAGAAATACTAAGTATACTTTTAGGCGCAGCCGGCTAACCGGTGACGGTTACTAATGTTGTTACTAAAATAAATTACAAATTCAAAGGCTATTGGGAAGGAAGTTAACAAAACCAAAGTTGGATTAAATGATGACGTTTACACATCAATATAAAGTACATATATAAAAAAGTTAATGTTAGCTAGTTATGATCAATAGTATTCATTTGTATATTGAATTGCCATTAACCTTTTCCGCGTGACGAAGGACGATAATACTTTGTATGTATGTATAATGGCTGGAGTGGGTTAGTTCATCAAAACTTCTAAAGTTAATTGCTTGTGTATTGTCTGAATTTGAGCAGTATATAATGAATTTTGTTCACATATAGACCAGTTGGTTGGACTTTTGACGTAGTTTTATAAAATTGTTGGCACTAGTTGTTTGAAAGAGGTGTCAAAGTTCGGTTTATGTATATTGTTGTTGTTTTGTCTAAAATGTTTATATAATTTGTCGTGTTTTTGTTTAGTCTTTCATTTTGATTGCAAAACAAAAACCGCAAAAGATTTCGTTGTTGATTTCATATGGTTGTTGTACATATGTGTGTAGTTGTTGGTCTTTGGCTTTGTTTTCAGTTTACAACAAATTCCCTGACCAAGGTTCTTTTTGGCTTGTTATCGCATTTGCCACTGCATAGTTTGACGTTTTTTCTTTTTGAGTTTTCTTTACATTTTAAGTTGATTTCATTTCACAATTTACATTTTTGTGACACAAACAACACCCCCTTCGACGCCGCATGTGATGTTATCCAATACCCAATATTGTTGTAATTTTTTTTGCTGCGAGTCCGCACGCCGTCTACTGTCTGAGTAGAAGAACCCAAAAAGAAAATGAAATTTTCAGTTTCAGCCAGCGGGTTTTAAGTGTTTTTTCGTTCCACTCGGCCTATAGTTGATTCTAACGTTTACTCGAAATGACAGCAGCAGCTCTAAATATTGTGTGTATGAAGAAAATAAATTAAAAACCAAAAAATTCTAACAACTCGGAGTTAAGAAAGCTTTAAAACTTAGTCAAAAGAAGTGTTAAAATATAAGTGTTAAAATAAATTTAAAATAAAAATATTAACAAAATATTTGAAAAAAAAACTTTAGTAACTTTGTCATAACAGTTACTTAGTATGGTGTTAATTGAAGCAATTAAATAATTTGGTAGTTATACATTGTTCCCACCATTGCGCCACCATGAGTGACAATAATAATATGCAGTATCTTACGGTCAACAGCGAGGAATATCAAAGACCCAGTTCATCTTTATTGGAGCGGCACCACAAACTCAAAGCTCGTTCTGCGTCTCCGGGCTCGATGGTAACGTTCGATGAATTGCCCAAATCGTCTGCGTCCTCAATAAGTGAAATGTGTAAGTACGGAAGTGTAAAGTCAAAAATATCCTTAAATAACAAAAATCATAATAAAAATGAATGAGTTGAAAAAAATAGAGAAGAAATGTAAGAAGTGTATATCGTCACCTGAAATGCCCAAAGGCGTAACCCTCAAAAAATAAAAACAGTTTTTTTGATAGAATATAATACTCCACGCTAAAATATATATGTGTAAAATAGTAGACTTCCAAGTTCCTAAGGTAATCTGTGGAATGAACGCGTTTAAAATGGAAATACTTTGGATTTTATAAGGTTTTTTGCTTCTCCTGTAAAATTTTGAAAATGAGGGTTACGTCTTTGGACATTTTACGTGATGATATAGAAAATCCAAAACTAACTAATTTCAAGAGCCAAGCTTCTCCTGGGCCTGGGCCATAGTCTCTGGAAATTTGCCTGAGTGATAATGAAATTTATCTTAACACTATGGATAGAATCAGTAAAGACACAGTGGTCATATAAATGATAAATTTGTTTCCCATTACAGCCTATGAAAAGACTGGGGAGAGCTTCTAACAATCCGAGAGCAGTGCTATTTTCACTGATTGGGACCTACGGACCGATTCCGAACGGGTTTTAAGAAGCGTTTTAATGGGTAATTACTCGATAGTGCTGCCGTCACTATGAGAGGTAAAAGAATGTATGGTTGACAGCACCAGAATTCTCTAACTTTTTAACGAAAAAAATCGGTAGTTACATTGACAAAATTCGGAAATTTTGTATTGAAATTTTATGAATTTTGACAATTTAACTACCGGTTTTTGTCGTTAAATATTTACAGAATTCCGGTGGAGATCGATAAAAATCGGTAGTTAAATTTTCAAAATGCATAAAATATCAATATAAATTTCAATTAATCATAACTTTCCTCATTGGACTCAGTGTGCCAATAGTGAAAGCCACTTCTACCTAACGTAACCTTCACCTGTGCCTAGGGAATGGAAAAAACTTTTATTCGCCATAAGTTCCAAAGTTCCTGTAATGAATTTCGTATAACTTCACCTTTTGTAAGCCACTCAAAATATATTTATAATTGGATTAACCCATTGGGTCTAAAATATGAAAGAAGTTTGTTGCATCTAGGATTAAAGAAAAGCACCTCAAAAAGTAACCCCTACAATGAGAACTACTAAACAGCATCGAATGATAAAGTAGAATACAAGATTTCAGCTGGGGTCCTAACTTCCCCCTCAACCCTTTAAATTTAAAATACAACAACAGTAGTATAATGTAGGTTTCTATATTAAATAATAAATTCAGTATATGTTTTTTAACCAGCGACAGTATCCTAATACTGCAAGAATTACATCTGAAATTTGTGTTTTTGACTGCTCCATTAACCCTATAAGTTCCGAGTACATCACCAGCTAATGAGAGACAGTTTTATTTCTTAGTAAGACGAAGGTGTGTATCACATTCATTATTCGCCCGTGATATGGTAGGCAAAACTGCAATACTTACCGTAGTTAACGACGGTCTTAGTTGACCTTTAACCCTTTGAGTACTAAAAACATCAAGAGTTGAAAAAATTCAATTTTAATTTTTAAATACGAATAAATATAAGATTTACGCCCAATTTAACCAAACAAAGTTAAAGCTAACTGACAGTTACAAAATTTAAATTCCATACAAACTGACAGCTAAAACTGTTCGTTAGGTCTAACTGAAAGATAACTGAACATGGTGAAATCAACCCTTAATATTCGTCCTGTAATATGATCGGCAAGACTCTGAGGCTTACATTTCTTAATTATAGGTTATAATAGTCTCTTAGCCCTTTGAGTACCGAGTATTAACAACAAATTTCTGCTGTTCGATGTTTACGATGGGGTTCTACTAATTTAGGGATCTGGCAGAATTATACCAATTAACCCTTTGAGAACTTAATTTGTCCCTAGTTAAACAACGATTTTTTTTATTTAACGTTAATTTCTATACAACTTTATATTAGTCCTGTAATATGATCGGTATGACTGCGAGACTTACAGTTGGGGTTGAATGGTATCTTAATCCCGTGAGTACATACATTTTGTACAGTTAAAGAGAGATAATTTTATTTCAAAGTAAAAGGACGATATATTAGATTCTATGTTCATCCTGTAATAAGTTCCGCTGGACTTCTTAGCTGCGGCCTTAACTGACCCCTTAACCCTTTGAGTTCGGAATATACTAACCGCTTAAGTAGGTAGATTTATTTTGTTAAGACCAAGTTGTACATATAACGAATTCGTTACTTCTATGATATGATAGACGATTCTTAATTTACTCCTTAACCCTTTGAGTACTGAATGTCGACAGTTTAAGTAAGAAATTTGTATTTTTTGAGATGAAGATATATGAGATATGTTTTTGATCTCATGATCTGATAGGTATGATTTAATTTATAAGCTGTGGTCTTAACTGACTCACTAACACTTTCAGTTTTGAATATATCAATAGTTCAAGAAACATACATAGTTATATTTCTCTAAGACAAATATATTAACAATAGATTAATTTTTCATCCTATATTATGATAGTCAATATATTCAATTCATAACTGATGACTTAACCCTTGCAGTACTGTATATATCTACAGTGAAATTAAGAAAATTGTAGCAAAATTTATCAAGGCATTGCTTTTTAATACGATTATTTTCCCTGTGATATAAAATGCAAGATTTATAATTATTAACTATGGACTTAACTGGTCCCTTATCCCACTGAGACGCGGAATATTTAAACTTAATTTCACCTTACATCCCATGGCGACATATTGACGAGAGCTTTCGGCAATTGGAGAGCTGTGTACTTACTATTTTTAGACTCACAAATCGGGACCAACACGTTTACACCGATTCCGAATGGTTTTGCTCTTCGAAGCTTTAATTTTTCGAAGCTTCGAGCTTTAATTTTCATGGCAAATTAATCACTAAGGGCGAGTTTCACACTCGTCATTTAAAAGCTCAATTTAAAACTTTACTGAAATTTTTCATATTAAATGACAAGCATCGGGCATTTAAAGTACATTTAAATGGAGAATTTCAAACTGGCCATAAGTGATGTGACCGTCGCCGCAAGAAATGTATGGCAGTCAGTACGAGACTTGAGTTCACATTCTTATGAACACACGAAATTCACCAGCGACTCTTGTACACGAGAACGCGGATTCGATACCAGCTCTGACCCCCTTATATTTCTTTCAAAGATGGTCACCTCGCTTAGGGACAGCGACAATATCGACACATCTTAAAAAACAGTTCAGAACCTACTTATATAGAACTGTAGGTTACAATCACTGAGTGTAACACAAGAAAGCGCACAGCTCACTGATTGTGGGAAGCTGCCCCTGTCCCTTCATGGAATGTAATGGGTAAATATTTACTTTATTTATTGACATATACTATTTCACTCTTTTTAGCTCTATATAATGATGATCTTGCTACAACATCCAGTGAATCGAGTCCCACGCTGGCCGGCAAAAAACGTCACAAATCCATTGAGAACCTTTGCTTTGGAGTGCGTAATCGCAAACAAATTCATCGCAAGGCTCAAGTCAATGAAATATCCCGTTCACGCTGTTACACCGATCCGGATATGAAAAATGTCAAACATAGGAAACAATTGCATGTACCAATACTCAGGATACCAGAGGGGGATTTTCCAGCACAGCTAACGCCATCCTCATCCCCACTGTCGGCGTCACCGCCTACAGGCAGCTCCTCGACAACGTATGAAAGAAAGCGAACCGGAAATAACGGTGTGTTGGGGTCATTGTTAAAGCAAACGCTAAAAGTTACATCGGCTTCGATGGGTTTCCGGACAGCAAGTGTAGAAAGGTGAGTATGGGTTTGAGTACTTATGAGTATTAAGTCTAGTTAGAACGTAGTGTGGCGCAGGTTTTACCTAACAAGCACGTTGTTGGTCGATATGCAGGGATAGGTTGGTGGATGGTTAGTTGTATTGTTTTTGATTGAGTGTTACATTGTTTATATGTTAGATGGGTATATGGTGGACGGACATTACGTTACGTATTTAGCGTTGAGGGTCTGTGGCGTTAATGTGACCGTATAATGACATATCTGGTCATTTATCTAATTGACAGTTGTGTCAAAATATTCTATTATACAATTATTTTGCAGTTTTACGCTAACTATACTCCAATGGCCAATTCAATTCAATGGCAACAACCACTTTCTGAAGAAGATGTGGAAAAGAGTATGATAGGTGGCATTACATTTGTGTGCCAGCTTAATAATGTGTTAGTGTGTGTTACGCAACTGACCACAAAATGTAAATGGTCTACCTAGTTGTGTGATTAACAGTTGTGATACAAATTATTGGGGTGACCACTTATTTTGTATTTATATTGACTAAGATTGTATTGCAAACGTATGATGTCCATCATCTGATGAACAGTTTTGGAGAACCATTAAAAAAATTCCGAAAGGTGCACCATAGACTTGTCATTCATCGATAAATTTTTAATCTGACTGATGAAATCGGAATGGTATTGAGTTTAACCACTTGTGACCACGGGTGACCACTTATTTGTTAGTCAAATTGTTAAAGATTGTGTTCTCATCGGCGATGTGTTGTAAACTTTATAGAGGACAATACATTTGTTACTCACGAGCATTTGAGCATGAGCATCTGCTATCGTTGACATTTATCGCCGTTTTAACGCCAGTTAATTTTTTTGGCTCTGGACTAATTTGCATTTCCATTATGTCAGTTCAACAGTGACCGGCGGGCTCTTTTGATATAATAATTGCCAGAAATGTTTGCGTATAAAATGTAAAATTTGAAAAATTTTAGACGGCGATAAATGTCATCGATAAGCAATGCTCATGCTCATGATTGACAAATGTGTGGGCAGTTTAAAGTACGTAAAGGCCATATTAGACTATGTGTGCAAATATAACGATCCGTGGAGATTCTTCCATTTCTCCTCTCAATTTCACTATCAGTTTTTGAGAATTCGAAAACATCTGTCTGCAAGGTGATACAACATTTGTAAAATAAAAATAGAATAATAAAAAATAGAACAGAACAAAATAAAATTTTGAACAAAGACGAAGCATTTGGAAAAAGCTACGAAATAAAAGTTGTTATTTTCGTTTTCTCTGTTTTTAGTCGTTGCATTCCAATGTATAATTTTTTGAGGAAAATCGAAAAATATAAGGAAACTAAGAGATCTGTCAAAAGTGTTTCTGCATATCGAACTCCTCAAGTTTACACTATTGACATATCCAACATGGCCTTAATGCCCTTCTAACATGGCCTTAGTGGCCTTATTGTCCATGTTTACTGTTTAATTTTAAAATATTTTCATAAAAATGTATTATTTTTTATAACTAATTATAATTAAATTATAGATAGGGGGCCGTTCAAGCTTTGCTTACTTTTGATGACAAGATGCCCCTAGACAATAATTAAGTGTTTTCGGAAGTTCGGAAGTTCAAAGTTATCGATTCCGATTATTTTTTTTTTGTTTTTTGGGTTTCCATAAAGCGAACAACAGACTTGTCATTCATGAGCATGAGATTGGTCGATAACTTTTTATTTGACTGATGAATTTGAAAAAATATTACCAAAAAATGTGTAAACATGATAGCTATGCTAACAATTTCCATAACATTCTTATTTGGTATCAAGAAGGACAGTAAACCGACAATTAACATCAACGATAGCTTATGTTCATGCTCACGGATGACAAGCCTGAACAGTTAATTTTTATTTTCTGACAATTTAAAGTTTTTTTTTCAAACTTCTACACACATTTAATATAAATTCAGTTTAACTCTTTATTTTATTTAGACGTGTTCTATCAGAATATGCGTTCAGATCGCTCCGCTTTGGAAATTGTCCCATTTTTAATTTAAATTTGATTCAATTATTTATAATTCCGAAATTTTATTTAAACCATTTACATTTAAATCACAAATAATAATTACATTTTGTGTCTGGTTACCTATTTTACAAAAGAATGGCAGTTGATTTCCGTTTCCAATGACTTACCTCTTTTTTGTATCCGTTTGGGGTTGCAACAACACACAATGTTTTTGACATTTTTAACATGTTGTGTTCCAGTTTTTCGATGTCCCTCTCAGTCTAAAGATAATTAATTGTTTTCAAAATGTAAAATAGTTGTTTGTCGTTTTAAATGATAATCCTTGAAAACAAAACAATGAAACTGCGTGTAAATACACTAATGTGAAACAAAATAAGGATGGATATTAGAAGACAGTATAATTGCATGCAACTACATATTCGATAACCATCCAAGTCGACCATAACCCCATCTAAACATCCCACACATCCATATTGTTTTTTTTTTAAATAATAAACACAATAATCATACGCCTTGTGGTATGATTTACATTCAGCAAATGCAGTAGCGGTGACAACAACGGAACTACACTCAAAGAAATTAGAAAAAAATATCAAAAGACTAATTCGTAGCACTCTATATATACTAACATACTCTATCCGCTTTATGCACCCACCCACGCAAACAAACTGCAATGTAGTTGTTGATTTTCCTTTATTGTAGTATTGCTATGTTTTTTTTTTTTGTTTTTGCACACCTTGTAAGACTTGCGCTCTTTGCAACTGCGAATAACACCCCTTTTTTAGTTGTATGTATTTTCACGACGCGCACACAACAAACAACAACAATTGACACATGACTTCGGAATATGCAAAACAGCAAACAAAAAGTACATACACAAGTGAGAAACAACAACAATAACATCAAGAATGTTTGAAAATGAGACCGGTGTCTTTCTCGTACAAATAACACGCGCAAATAAAATAATGCACAAGAGAGAAGTTTTCCTACCACTTAGAGAATAACAGTTATAGTAAGAGAAAAATACAAACACAGTAGTGAGCACAAGTGCCTGTTCGTCATAGACTCTCCTCTCACACTTGTTATAGTTTGAGTAATGAGAAGAAATGTTAATGTCATAGAGTGTTTTATACGTTCTGTGATGATGCAGACATCCATGGTATAATAAGGATGGTAGTCGCCGTAGAACAGCTGATTTCAACTCTTTCATGTCGTTGTTCCATTTGAGTATTAATTCTATGTGTATTTTGAGCATGACTGTTTACATTTATTGTTGATATACACATGTGTATAGTTGACAGGGAAGAAATACAAAATAGTTGTTGTTGCCTACAACAACTATAACACCTACTGCTACTACGTTCCTTATTCTACAATACAGACAGCGCAGACTTTTAGTACCTCTCTTTCTGCAATGGGGTGATATTTTTGTGTGTAGTTTTTGGATCGGTCCATGTAAATTTGTGTTGTTGTTCTTATCGGCAACGATGTGCGAAAGCTTACATACAGTGCATTTGACAGAAATGAAATGTTAGCAAGTTTTAGGAATTGCCAGGAGTTTTACGAATTTACCTGTCATAAGACAATTTAGGAATTGCTAGGAGTTTTACTAATTTACCTGTCATAAGACAATTCATTAGATTTTCAAAATGGTTAGATTTTTTGTTGCTGCAGATAATATGGTTGGTTGGTTGGTTGTAAAGGCTGCAAGACAGCATGCTGTCTAGCACACTTAGGCTAAAGAAGCCCATTGTGATACCTGCAGTTTCCTTCATATCAACTATTGACTAGTCGTCCAGCCAATTTGCCCTTTCAATAAATTTGTCTATAAGACCTACAGGAATATCCTGTGTTCCGAATATCCTACTTCTCAGTCCTGCCAGAGCAGGGCAATCCAAGAGAAGGTGTTTCGTCGTTTCCTCGTCCTCTTCCATGCAGCATCTACAGAGAGTGGAGTTTCTATGTCCCAATCTTAGGGCGTGTTTTCCTACAAGACAATGTCCCGTAAGTGTTCCTATCTGCAGATAATATAAAATCGACAAAAAATTTATGCGAATCAAACGAGGCCAGTAAGACTTTGATACCCGATGTAATTGCTTTTTTGATACCCGATGTAATTGCTTTATCCGAAAAAAATAGTAATTTGTTTAGAGAAAAAACATCAATTTCCCAAATTGAAACTTCCGCTAATTTAATAACTAAAGCGAACCACAGACTTGTCATTCATGAGCATAAGCTTGGCCGGTAACATTTTATCTTTCTGGCGAATTTTAGAAAATATTGGCAACAAATTTTGTAAACACGACAGTAATACGAACTACTTTGATTACATTCTTATTTGGTATAAAGTGGGGCGGTAAACCGACAATAAACATCAACGATAGCTGATATTCATGTCGCTTTATACAAGCTGCATCAAGGTATCCTGTATATTCACTACATGGAGAGAATCCAAGATGGAGAAATAATCGCTGTTAGTTCAACAAACTTTAGACTAAACAGTCTCTCATCCTTCTTTCTGAAGGCATTGGACAAGATGATGGACTGCGAACAACCATATGTAGTTTTCAGCTGCGCACATGCCAACACGTTTACAACAATGGCTAAACTACGGAAACCGATCTACACGGTCTAGTGAGCTTCATAGAGAAATCTATTTATTTAAAGGAATACACTCTTGTCGCATTAGTCGATACCGGGAAAATTTAAAATCTGCTCGTATAACCTCGTCTCTTGGTCACAGGACTTTAACTCGAAGTGTGAATAAATTAACACCCAAAAGGAGAGTCTTATCTTCACTTCTCTGGAATTCTATTAGAGGTGGGGGGTTAAGGTTACATAGTCGTAGCATATGCTGATGACCTGGCAATTGAAGTCCAGAGATGTGATCCAAGACTTAATTAGGAGACTCTCTAAGTAGGCAACGTAGAATTGGCTGGATGTAATTCCGGAGTAAGCGGAGCTCGTACTCTTTACCAGGAAACCATTGTCGTATGCGGTAGTGAAATTTGCCTAAAGTATAGTGCAAGATATGTAGGTGTGATTCTCGACGGAAAGCTTAGTTTCAAGTCAAACACTATGGATATGATCAGTTGAACAGTTTACTGGATATACACATCTGTTTTCCGCCCGATATTGCTCTACGGCATTGTCGGTTGGTGGCCGATATTGGGAAAATGCACATACCTAAGTCTGTTGACAAAAGTCCAGAGACTGACAATGGTGACAATGGATATCACGCTTTCTTTTCGCACACCCCCTACCGAGGGTTTACAGGTTATCCTGAACCTTTTACCACTAGAGATGCTAGGAAGACAAATGGTTGCAATGTCGGCAATCCACCTAAAACTTTCCTCGCGGTGGATCACCACCCTATATTGTCATGGGATGATTTTAAGGGATGTGCGACAATCCAAAGAGGATTACATGACACCCATTTCTATCTTTCAGAGAAACTTATACACTGATTTCATGGACAGGCAGGGCTGGAAAGGACTAGTACTGGGTTATTATAGAAGGTATTTAGTTTCTACACCTATGGCTCCAAACTAGATGGCAAAATTGGATTTGGAGCATATTCTAAAGAGCTGGGAGTAGACTTTGCAAAAACGCTACCTGCCCTTTGCAGTGTCTTTCAGGCAGAAGTCATGCCAATCGGATAAGTTGTCCTTTAGCTGGGACAAAACTTTATCACCACCTAGTCTATCAATATTTACTCTGACAGTTAGGCTGTTATAAAAGCTCTGTAATCGGTGTTTCTGACTTTAAGAACTGCCTAAAACTGACGCCTAACCTGTTTCACTGGATATGGAGGCCCGTTTCTGCATGTAAGCTCATGCTTAAAACCGAACCTCCCACACATGCGAGTGATAAATGGTCTAGAGGCACACAATGCAGTATCACCAGGCAAGTATGACCAAGTTATGACCTGAATCGTACACTATACCTGGACAATATATCTCTTTGCCATTAGCTGTGAACACTGGACACGGTTTAACAGGCAGACACGCGTGTAGACTTGGAATCTCAACTCATGATTACTGCAGAAGGTGTGGAACTGAAGAGGAGGACGAGAGGGTCGAACATCTCATTAACCATTGGTATAAGAATGAGATCTTACTTCATGTTGTATCTAACAGGCTTTCAGGGAGTTAAGCCAATTGTGTTTGGAGCAGAGTACTAATTGGTTCACCGCTAATCATATGGCTTGAACGCCCCTTAACCATTCCTTGTACATTTACAGGTTCAACGATTGGGACGGAATATAACGTCTCGTGGCATCACCTCATTGGTGTGTTAATAGTGACTGCGTTAATAGCAGGGATCGAACCCACGTTCTAATGCACAAGAGCCGAGCATACTACCATTGCACCACCGACGGCCATATCTTACTTGCAAGTGCTTATATTCTTCTTCTTACGATTTAATTCAAAATAACGGTATCTAATATCGTCTTGCTGAAATTTACATAAGAATGACGAGTATGTGATTCGCTTGAAGTAATGTTCGTACGTGTCATTTGTTTAGAGAGAAAAGTATCAAAGTTCTAAATATCAAGTTCCGATAACAGAGAGTTATCGAAAATTACTAATTCTTTTTTCGTTTATTTTTGTCCATTAACTAGTGAATGAATCAATTAAATTAATTATCGACAAATTTCCGTCAGATAAAACTGCCATGGGAAACTTCCACCCGCTTTTGTTTTAAATGATGATCACAGTCCTGTGTAAAGCACTGTATTACAGTTGACATTTCCAAGTGAGCGTTCTACACACACAAAAGTTGTTGGTTGTCGCTTTTGCTGTTGTTGCTGCTGTTACTGCCACACTGCTCATGTCAAACGCGTTGCTCTGTTTCAAATCCCAATTTAGGGAGGTATACCATACAACAACGACAATGGTACCATTTACAACAACCATTAACAAGAGCAGGGGAATAGTTAGCAAAACCTTCTTATTGTGGGGTGTGCGTCCGTCCATCCTAGCAGTCGTACAAGAGTTGGAAATTTTTGCAGCCAGCGATGATTATGACATTCAGTTTCGGTATAATTTCAGTGTAGAACACATCGCAATTTTGAAATTAAATATAAAAAATAAACATTGAAAAATGTATAACAAATTTAGCGCAGAATTAAACACAAATATGTAGTTTGTTTTAAAAAAGAGAAAGCAAAAAATAATTCTAAAGTGTTTTTTTTTGTATAACATTTAAATTAACATCAACCACCCCTTTTGATGAACCGGTCTTCCTTACAAAACGAAAACAAAGTGAATTTCTTGCTTAACATTAGAAAATGTTCTTGAATTGGCTTTAATGTTAAAGCAAACCTACATACATACATATTAATTTATTAATTGCTCAACAACAACTATATTTTCTTTAAGAAAATTGAATGTCTCTGAAATGCATCGCATTAAATTTCACAACGCAAAAATCTCGAAATTGAAAAAAAAAAATTATGTAACCTAAATACTTTGCAACGAAAGTATCTCGAAACAACTCGCAGCAAATGGCATCTCATTAATCTTTCGATTTGAAAACGAACGAACTATCGCAAAAAAGGAAAAGTTTCGAATACACACAGAGACAAAACACATCCCTACATACATATATAAATAGATAAAGATACTTTTGTATACATATATGTATCTACACCTATCTGTACACAGCAGCAGCTATACAATATACTGTCAAATCTAAAAAACATTTTGCATTTCTGTTATCTAAAGGTAAGCTTTAAAAAACACTCGTGTCATTTTGTGCCCAAAATCATGGTGTCTATTGTCAACATTTTTCCTTGAGTATAAGGACAATGGTCAAAATGGTACAACAGATTTGCTAATGGTAAAATGACGCTAAATAATTGGATTACCCTTCCCTTTGTACCTTCACACTAATCGCCACCCTATTCAAAAATTTTAAAACTGTGTCAAAAGTGCAACAAAGTCTTTCGTGTTTGTTTCGTTTTTGAAATTTCTTAAAGCTGAAATTACATGTATTAACTAATCAGGGCTTAAAAAGGATATTAAAAATAGAAACTGATTTTATTTCTAACATGATTTTGGGGCAAAGCAAAAGCCATTTTCACATTGCAATCGAACTTTTTTATATATTGTGCGATTTCCTTTAACCAACCATTTGAGTGGCAACACCAAAATCAGCTGTTGTTTTTACTCGTCATCTTGAATCTCGAGTTTTTTGGCTGCAATAATTAAAATAAAAGTGTGAAGTTACTAGCATAAGTTCTTGCAATCGAAATCTCCTACTTCGGGATTACCTTCAGTCAAACATATGAGTTTCTATGAAAAACTCAATTATTGTTTGACTTGAAATGTCAAAATGCGATATTACGATTGTAGCGCGATCAAAGTCTTGTGTTATTGTGAGTCGGTTAGGTAAAAGTCACTGTCTCTATTGACGCACTTAGGACCATTTTGATAACACGGCACTTCATATTCCGTCCCCATCGTTGAACCTGTAAATTTACCTTTTCCTTTTTGCTCCAAAAAATATCCTAAGACCATTGAGCTTAACTCCCTGAATGCCTGTTAGATCTAAGATGAAGATATTGAGCATGTTTTTTATTCCCTGCTAAACTAATTTTTCGACGACTTTGTATGGGGAGCCGCTTAAAATCGCTTAATATCGCTTAGCTCCCCATACAAAGTGATCGAAAAATTAGTTTAGCAGGGAATAAAAACAGGCTCATTGTATCCTACTCACACAAAAGGTTGGTCAGTATCGTCGAAAATGTTTGACGCTGTCTTCCATCTCTTCAACCCCACAGCTTTTGCAGTAATCATGAGCTGAGATTCCAAGACAAGTGTCTACCTATTAATCAGTGTCCTGTGATTACAGCTATCAGCGTAGAAGTATCCTGTTGAGGACTGTATATCAAGTTTAGCGTACGATTAAGTTAATAAAATGGGCCACACTTGCCTGCTGACCCTGTATTTTTTGGCTTTATCATTCGACTGTCTGAGAGCTTCGGTTTTAAGCATGAGCTTGAAAGCAGAAATGTGCATACCCACATGCTTCATATCCAGTGGAACATGCAAGGTAGCCCCTACACTCGCCAGCTCGGCCACTCTATGGTTCCTGGCTATATTCATGTCACATTATTTAGAGATGGGCGGTAGTTCTGAGCAGTTCTTGAAGTCAGTAATAAAGACTGCAAAGACTTTATAGCGGCTTACCTGCCAAAGTAGATGTTGATACCTCAAGCGGTGAAGACGTCTCCATGACTGTCATGACATCTGCATGAAAGAGACTACAATTGTGTGGTATCCATTATGCAAGTCTAGACCCACCTCTTTAGAATGCACACCAAAACCTACTTTGTGATCTAGTTTGTAATTTAGTTTGCGTCCCTTCCAGCGCTGCCTGTTTGGGATATGATTGAAGAAGTTTCTCCCAAAGGTATAAATGGATGTCATGTAATCCATTTTTATTGCGGATCGCAGAAAGCCAACTTTGTGGGTCGAATAATTCTTAGTGGGCTAGACTACATCTGGTTAATTAATAATACAAGTATCCAATAAATCTTCGCCAAGATACTCTGGAACTCCAAGTAGTCCTACTTTTTAAGCAAGCTTAACAATACGCAAATCCACGTCAGCACTATATTTTACGAAAGGAATCGGTTAGGATCGTGAAATGCATAAGATACTCGTATCAACCCAAGTCACAACACGTTACAGTATTGCATTCGACTGAGACACCCTAATAGGTAAGAAACGCGATGTGTCGCGTAAATTCTGTGGATTTCAAGAAATAGTATGTCCCATAATAAATATCCCAAAATGTGCTGTATATTTTCCTTTGTCCATACAATAGACAGCTAATTTAGAATTTTCCCCGTCGGAAGTCTAAACTACAATATTCCGTTACCTGCCTAGTAGTAGTTATTCACTCACTCCTGGTAGATTTCCTGTCCTCAAAAATATGTTAATTATTCATTGCTATTAGATAACGAGCATACGTGGTGGCATGAATCATCGTGCTACATATTCTACAGAACATGCCACTAAATCCCTTCTGTACTCTTCTGTTCCAGGTATGGAATACCATCCGTACCCATTCATGAACCCATCATCAGCAATATGACGAATAAACAGTCTTGTGTCTAATTTTAACATTCGGTTGTCATATCGACACACAAGAAGAAAAAAAACATCAGCAGTAAAAATATCATCGTAATAGAGGGACGACTCATCATCACTGTCAAACCATCACTTTAGCAATCCGTTCCTCTCTCACTCTTTCTCTCTTCTACGTTCGTACCAGGGGATCTGTATGTCATGCATTTGCATGACTATTTTGTGTCAGAAAAACTCAGTATTTATTACTTATACGAATATTAGACGATGGGAAATGATGGGGCGTTTGCGTAAAACATGATGATAAATTATATTACATTTGAAACGGACACATTAATTGTTAAACTTTTAGAAGAGTGTGATATGGTACAAAAACGAATTGTGCATAATGATTAGTTGCCTGAGGAATGTTAAGGCATTGGAAAGTTAATTTTAACTTAAAGACTTCCAAGCTAAGAACAATTAAAGCGTGGAACGACTGTGACTTATATATGTATGTATATTTGAGATGGTAATAAAGTCCGCGAAATGTCCTGGAATCTTTCCTGAATGTCGAATTAGAGGGGAAGGCAGAGAGATCTAGGTGACCACTTGGGAAGGCAAAATGGAGACAAGTTACCGGTTCTTTGATACGATGTGAAAGAACTACTTAGATCACAGAAACGTTGTAAAACCAAAGTTCCCTGCTTCAGCTTTTCGTTGGTTATTTACAACCCGTTTGGTTTAGGGACATTATGTAGTAAAGATAACTAACGTGTTTTTTTCGAACTGCTAGAGCTTTTGCCCGCGCTGTTCAGTTGGTAGTACCAAGCTTTCGGAAGTATTCGTGCACTTGAATACGGATTCGTCGCTCTGTTTTGATCCACCTAACTACTTTATTCTCAAATATAGGTTATACAGCTCGTGTTTCATATGTTGTCGATAGTCGCCGTTATCCACTATAGGTCCATATATTTTTTAAATAATTTCTCTGCAAAATTTCCTATGCAGTTTCATCTACTGGCGAGATGGTGTAGGATTCCACAACTTAGATGGATTGTTATTTCTCGAGAGAGTTATTTATACCTTGATCTCCAGACTGATATTATTCTTTTAGTTTACGGCGGATCAGAGGTAAATAAATATATCCTTAAAGTTATGACGGTTATCAATGTTCATATCTAGTGGAACCTCTATTCGTTTAAATAGTCGATGTGGTTCGTTCTCATTTACTGCCATGTAGTTCTAATCGACGGAACCTCTATTCGCTGCAACATTCTCTTTGGTTTGTCCTCATTTACTGCCAAACCCATTTATGGCGATTATTTCTTGATTCTGGAAAATGGTGCAATGATTTCCCGCAATGTTTGTCTAATGATATTTATACCATCGCGGGAATAGCATGCGACTTTTGCTGCTGATGGTTTCATTTGTGTTAACTGCACTCTTTCTCGTCATTATCATCATTAAACTGTTGAAGAGATCGTACGATGGAGTCGCTGTGTTTTAGACCTCGCCTGCCACTAATGGTTCAGCAAGATCTTTACCAAACTTCTCTGAGGATTTGGTGTAGGTCAGTGTCAATTTGCAAAGGCGTATCAACTTAGCGGTGATACCATGTTTAGATATAAGCCACAAGCGTCTCTAATGTGCCCACATGTTTCCGTATGTAGGTCGTCGGTTTTAGCCGAAGCTTTATTCGCTTAAGGAAAACGGCGAGTAGTGACGTCGTTGGAACCAAAAGCTATGTCATCTATATTCTGACGTGGACATAGCTAGCGAATCAAATTAGGCCAATTGCGTTGGCTGGTCCATGTTATCAGAATGGATGAAGATGAGCCAGCGCGAAAGGGTTTCAGTAACGTATCCAATGGAAGCGGAAATGAGGACGACCAAGACTAAACTGGAAAGACCAGGCAGAAGAATCCCTCCGTATCCTTGGTGTTACCAACTGGAGATAAAAGGCAAAGGATAGAACCAGTTGGAGAAATAGGTCAGATGTACTACATCTGACCACATTAGGCTGTAAAATAGTCAATAAAAAGGTTATTTTCTTCGCCTAATTTATTTTCTGGATTTTCACTATTATAGGATTCTATTCGCACGGTGCTCTTATGTTCTTATAGATCATAGACTGAAATACTATAGTCTTGTTATCCATCTCATATGTCGTTCCACTTTGTGCTCCTTCCGAGAGGAATCGAACTTCTGTCGGCTGAGTTGCTGTTTAATTACAACAAATTGTGCTGATGTCGAACAAAATCCTCCATTTGTAATTTTGTGTATTCACGGTGGTCATTTATTTACATATTTTGCACATTTACAGTAACAATTTCAGCTTTGTTTATCAAACCTCAGCGACAGAATTCTTCTCCCGACTTTAAAACTTGCAACTTCCAGGTTTTCGATTCCCTTCAGTCAAAAAACAAAGAGCGAGTTGTTGACTCTATAGTATTTTAATCTATTTTATAGGTTGGTGTATTGATCTCTTGTTTTAGTGTCTAGGCAACTAGGTTTCTAACGCTTCTGTTTCGTGCGACGTTGAGTGGATTTGGGATCACTTTTGTCTTACCCTCCTTTTGCCCCTTTCCTGCACGTAAAGAACAATTTCGTTATCAACGTTAACAAAATTATAGACAACTAAACTTCGTTTGAGGGATGTATTTGCGACAAACGAACATTAATGTTTATTAGAACAAAAAACGTTTGGCGCTGGTAAGGTATACAATTATAAACCTTAGCTACGTGTCACCCAGATTCAAATCCCCGAACAGATTCGATTTATTTTTCAGATCTTTTATTTTTCTAGTTTTATGGATGGTTTTGGATCCATGATTAAATTTTTGATATGGTTTAGCAAAAAAAAAAGACACACCACAGTGCCTTAAAACTATTATATAAATTAAGCTAAATTGGATTGATTTTGAAGTGAATTGCGCTTTATAAAGGGTGTCCGAAAATTCACGCAAGATTTGAATTTCGTTCTATGTGTGCGGTAAAAAGTTGTTGTTAAAAAAAGACGTCGTCACAGTTGACAGTTCGGGGTTACTAAACATTAAACTCTAAATGAAAGAACAGCGCATTTTCATTGTTGAGAAATATTTTAAAAATAGTGAAGGGGTTTCGAACAAAATCATCTTTAGCGAGTAGGCTCATTTTCATCTTGATTAATCGTCAAAATTGTCGAATTTATTGTTCAGAAAATACCCGAGTGATTGTTGAGAAACAAATTTAACAACAACGTGTCAATGTTTGGTGTACATTTTGGGCTGGGCCATCATCGAACTACCCGACGAACCACGAAAATGCGGCTGGTCGGGCATTAGCAGTTAATGGTGCTCTGTCATCGACATGATAATCTAGTTGTGTGGACGCATGACATGGACGTGGACGACATGTGATTTCATCAAGACGGTGCCACATGACATATGTACATTCCGAGAAATTTGGTCATTTGGTCTTGCGTGCATTTTTTAAACCCCTTTGTAATAGTTGTTTGCATTTTAGTACTTAGAGCTATTTTAGTACCAGGGCGAACAATGTCTTAACACTGTTCGTTTTTGTTGAAAGAGGAGAAATCAATTCAACACAGAGATCACTTTTCGGTGCTTGCGTATGCGTTTTACACTTGTCTACACACTTTCTAAATGTTTGCTGTAAAAGTAAATTAAAAATTATTTGTGGTAACTGAAAGTTCGTTTACAATAATACGAACTACTTTTACGGTAATCGTTTTTTTGGCGAACTGTTGCAACTGTTGCGGTGCAAAATAAATATTTTTGCGACAAATGAACTCCAAACTGTTTTGTTTTGTGTGCGGATGGATGCATCATGGAAAGGATGGTGCACAGTTATTAAATGGGTTGTCCTAAGCTAAGATTTCTACTTTTTAAGTTAAAATCAGAAAATCTTTAGAAAACTAGAATTACGATACAAAACGGATGTCTTGATTTGACCTCTTGTCTGCTTCTATATTCACCCATTCAATTATCCTGGTGAGTCGCACGATTTATGGAAAAGAAAACATATTCATGCGTGATGTATCACTTCCAGGAAGTCGTTTCAACCTAATTAGACTGAAAACGCCCCTAATTGTTTTGAATTCTAGGAATTCTTTTACTCTTGAGAGATGATGACTTCATAATAGATATTAAAACAACATCTCATCAAAGCAGTAAATAATTCTGGGAAATTTTAATTAGCATTGAATTCAACACATGCGAAAAAGAAATACAACGCTATTGTACATTTATTTACATTTTATATCTTGTTTTACCACAAATTCCCTGTTGTAATTTCTGTAATTTCTCTATCAATTTAATTAATCTGATAAACACAGAAGGTTTAATCAAACTTAAACAAGAGCAACAGAATCCCATTAAAAATAGCAAAAATTCACTCATGTGTAACATTTACTTTAACCAAGGGCGTTGCTATAAAAAAATATAAAAACCTTAAATAACAATCACACAGAATCAAAGGAAATTCAACATGAGAGGACTGTTGTTGTTGATAGGCTGTGGTGAGAGGGCTAGTATAACAGCAACAGCCCAGAGAAAGCATCAACATCACTACAATCCCAGCGCCCACCATGTAGTCCACGACGCATAGCACGAAACGTTATTGCTCGTATTTATTAGTGTTGAAACGAAGAGTAGTAATCACTGTGAATACGAATGCTTATGCGTATTTACGAGTATTTATTCGTTGTCATTTTACTCAATGAATGTCAGTGTCACATATAAACTAGTGTAGGAGAAAGACAGAGATAGAGTAAAGTAAGACAGCCAGAGATAAGTTTAAAATGCATTCGAAGGATGTTTAAAAGAAGAGTAGTCAAAATCGAAAGGATACAAGAAAAAGCTTTCGAGGTGCAGAGAAAATTAATATGTGTGAAAGAGAGAGGTGAATCGGTACAAATAGAGAGTTCACTTTTTAAGAAATGTCACAAACTGAGTTTGCAATAATTGTAAAACTTTTGCAGCGTAGAATATTTGTGCACTGACGAGTTTTTTTTTTTAAACACAATCGTAAAAGACGGCGATAGGTGTTTTAACGCGATTAGTTGCAGGTGATATTAATTATGGTATTATTTAATGTGAATAAAGTTTAAGAAAACTTTCCTAGCAGTACTAATAATGCTGAAGATTACAAAGTAAAAACCCGTGAACGTATTCAGGTATACGGAGATGTCGAAGTTTTCGAGACTTCAAACCACCAAACGTATGTTTTGCAGTACATAAATCAGCTGTTCATTGAAACGAAATACCAGAAACTGTGAATATCTGAACATAGCTCTAAAAATGTATTCGACTTTGTTGGTTCTGAGGCGAATATCTGTCCCTTTTGTTTGGGTTTTTATTAACAGAGTTGAGTTACAGCTGCAAATTAAGACAATAACATATTATTTTCTTCTTAATTTTAAGGCTTTCGAATATATTTTCACTACCATAGCATTCTTTTTGCTCTATCTAATTTTTTGAAATTCAAAAAAATTAAAAAAAAATATATATTTTTATAACTTGAGCAATTTTTTAATTAGTTTGTTTTCTATTTACAGATTAGCGCCGTACACTTTTCGACCCTTAAATGAAGATGTTAAACAACGATTTTCAAGGTGAGTTAAGTTTTTTTTTAATATTTTTAAAAATATTTGTAAGATACCTGATAAAATATGGCATTTATCTAATGCAGTCAGCTTTAAGCTTTACAATACTAACCCCTATGATAGCTTACATTATTTAAATTATAACTTAAAATGTGTGCAATTTTGAAATTCCTGTTATACTAGTAACAAATAAATTAAGTTCGTGTAGTTGTCGATAACATTGACCTGATTTTCTAAAACTGTGTACCGTGCGACTTCTATGACGGGTCAGTTTCCAGACAAAATTTGAAACTCGCGCTGAAAGGTCAGACTGTATAAACTACATAAAACGCAAATGTCTTTAAGTTCAGCCATTGTTAATAACGTCGAAATGCTTTTGTTATTTCAATTAAATTATTAAAACCAATTATAACAAAAACCTCTTTATTGACGCTGGCAATTTCGTTAGCGGATATAAAAATTGTTAATAATTCCAAGATAAACAGCCAGTCATTCCGGTGAATGTTGTTGGAGGGGGTCAATATAATCAAAAGTTGTTTAGTTGAACTTTAACCAAGTCCGTTATTAAAATGTTAATTATCTTAAATCAAAATTTATTGACTAAATGACGCATTTTAACAAAATGAGTGTCGTTTATTCATATTTCATTTGAACAATTTGAAGAAACGGACTGAACACCGTATCCACTTAGCGTGTTTAACATGTTTTGGGACAAAAATCATCAGATTATTTTATGAAAAATCAGCTGAATTTGGCCACAATACATGTTATACGTGTTACACGCATTCAGTGGAAACGTAGCCTAAGATGTGTTTTGGATATTTGACAATTTATACGCTCTGAATTCTCTAGGGATACCTTTGTAAAAAAATAGTTTCCCATTACATTCCATGAAGGGTCCCCTACTCCTCACAACCTTTGTGCTGCGGTAATAATACAATTAGGATGTTTACAAGTAGGTGCAAAACCTCTTGCATCGTAATAAGAGCATGATTGTTTTTTTTTGGAACGCTATCTTCAAACACTAAAACTAAAGCTATGTTCAGGTATATAGGAATTCCGCAGTTTTTTTTGGGATTCTTTTCCATAAACAGCTGATTTATATGTTTGGTGGTGGGAAATCCCGGAAACTTCGAAATCGCAGTATACCTGATAGCCGCCAAGGAATAAATGTTTGGTTTATAAACCGTTGAAGGTGGATATTATGGGGTTTGTATATGAAATACTCACCAGGATATGTTCACCTCGAGCTCTAAGAGGTATGTCAACAGAGACACATCTCAAGGAGGGGTCTTATCTCCATTTCTATGGAACCTTGCGCTTAACAAAATACTGGTCACTCTTACGGATGGGCGGGTAAAAATTGATTAGGTGTAAACCGGGCAGTCGGTGGTACAATGGTTAGAGTACGCGACTCTTGACACGAGTTCCTGGGTTCGATTCCTACTCTAACCACCTTACACTTCTTTGACAACAGCCAACTCGCTTAGTGACGGCGACGCCATCGAGTAATTAGCCATGAAAAAGTTTCTCAGAAACCCGTTTGGAATGAGTGTAGAACTGTTGTTCCCAATCAGTGAGTATAAAGCATGAAACACAGACGACGACAGGCTACCGACCACAACCTGTCAAAAATAAAATACATGTGTTTATATGTAAGTGAATATTTTAACGACGGCAAGGCGACACGACTGCAGGTTGTTGTCAATGCTACTTATGTAGCTGTAGTTGAATTAAACTTATTTCTATTTTTGTGGGCGACAATCAACAGGTTAGAGCTGTCAATGTCTGAAATGGCACCACTGACATAATAACACTGTGATAGTTTTTGACCCGAAAAAAAATGAACTTTGATGAATCCTTTTCGAACTATTAGGGGGGAGTCCCCTGAGTGCGAAAGTACATTTGCAAGTGTCAGATTGGCTCCAGTTTTTGAGAAATCGGTATATATGGATATAGGTAAGTCTGCGCTATTTAAACAAATTTTACCGGCCATAGGCCAATTTTTTTTTGGCCTAAAAGGGCTTAAAAAGCTTATTAAAATAGAAAAAACAAATGTTTGCGCTCGGTCCAACTTCTTGAGATATGGGCATTTAAAGCTTCAGTATATAATTGGCCATATCTCACATATTTATGGTCCGATCTGGTTCCGGTGAATATCATTACAAAGACCATTAAAAACTCTTTAAATCTGCATATAAATATATTACATTTTATTAACCCATTGGGGACAAATTTAAAAAATACGATTTTTTAACCTCCCTTTTTTGCTAAAAATCTGATTTTATCAAAAAACAGCCCTAGTAAACCTATTTTCTACCTAGACTCAGGTTGTAGGCAACACTTCAGGCTTTGTTTTAAGGTATAATACTTCGCATTATCCCTTCTAAGACCGGAGATATTTATGTTCAAAGTTTCGTATTTCGTAAAATCGTATTTTTTAAATTTGTCCCCAATGGGTTAATAAAATGTAATATATTTATATGCAGATTTAAAGAGTTTTTAATGGTCTTTGTAATGATATTCACCGGAACCAGATCGGACCATAAATATGTGAGATATGGCCAATTATATACTGAAGCTTTAAATGCCCATATCTCAAGAAGTTGGACCGAGCGCAAACATTTGTTTTTTCTATTTTAATAAGCTTTTTAAGCCCTTTTAGGCCAAAAAAAAATTGGCCTATGGCCGGTAAAATTTGTTTAAATAGCGCAGACTTACCTATATCCATATATACCGATTTCTCAAAAACTGGAGCCAATCTGACACTTGCAAATGTACTTTCGCACTCAGGGGACTCCCCCCTAATAGTTCGAAAAGGATTCATCAAAGTTCATTTTTTCGACTATCACAGTGTAATCAGCTGTTTATTGTTGAACAACTTTCACAATTGGTTGTTTGTTTTTGTTATAATTTTTCTTTTTGTTTGTTTATTGAAGTAGATAAGTATTTGTTGTTATATTTATTATTAATATTTGTTTGTTATTGTTTTGCATTTCAAATTTAATAGTTTAAAATGGACATTGACGAGCAGCTTATTGAGGAAGTGCGAAGCCGCGAAATTCTTTATGACCTGGCACAAGCGGGTTATAAAAACATAAAGAAAATGGAGTACGAGTGGAGAGAAGTAGCTGCTGCTATGCATCTATGGCTTTCCTATTGGAAAATCGTTCCATTTTGATTTTTAGAAGAGCCAGCAATAAATTAAAGTTTGCTACAGACATCCGAAATGCTTTAAAAAAGTGTTCCTCGTCCTTCTGTTTTAGCTGCTGAATGCACGTTCTGTAGAGTTAGATTCACCAGACGAACTCACCATCTTCGATTATTGCTCGTCTGCAATTCACTTCGTACTTCATACACTGTTTTTAAAATTTTTGTTACGTTTGTGATAATATTTATTAAATATTCTCCAGACATTTTCTTTTCTTTTAACACAAATAACACAATAACACAAACGTCAAAATTACAGGTCAGCTGTTTACTTTGCAGTTGCCGTCTTGAAAATAATTCAGTAGCTGCCACACGCCTATATTTGCAGTCAGCGGCATTTGCAGTCGTGTATTCGTGTAGGCTGTCGTCGTCTATGTGTTTCATGCTTAAACCTAGAAAGCGCGCAACTCACTGATTGTGAGAAGCTCTCCATTGTTCTTTGATGGAATGTAAGGAGAAAATGTATAAACACGGCGAAGACTGAACTGATCCCTTTTACTCGAAAGTATAAATTAGCTATCGTGGAACCAATCACGTTGAATGGTGCTGAAATTCAGCTTTCATAGTGTGTCAAATACCTTAGTGTTATTTTGGGCAGCAAACGCAGTGGAAAGGACGAAAGAGAAGACGACATCCCTACACCCCCGCAAGAGGACTATAGGCTGTATATGGCGACTGGATCTACACAGCGGTGGTGAGACCGACAATTCTTAATGGGGTCATCGCGATTGAGAATCCCCCCTATTCGGCACTACAGACTAGGGTTTAGAGAATGGCGACGATGTCGATCACGAGAGCTCTGCACACCACTCCCACTGATGCACTGAATGTATTCTTAATTATATTTGTTGCTGGTAGACGTTACAGGGATGTACGTCCACGTCTACCATCAGGTTAAAACAACTCTTACAATGGGCCATGCTGGGAGTCGGGCATGGACCAGTGCTTTAAGGTACTTCCAACATTCTTGCATTTGTGGACTACTCGAAAGTGGAACCAGTGGAACCGATCGTAAATACCGTAAATACCGGAAAGCGATTTCTAGAACAAAGGAGTTCTTGTTATAGGGCGATATAAAAATTTCTAAAGGGATGGGTCGAAAATTAATGATCATGTAGGCTACGGGGTCTACTCTAGGGTATTAGGGTTACGTCTTTCTCGTAGACTACCTGATTATTGTAGTTACTATGTATCAAGTGAAATTTTGGCAATTAGGGAAGTGACCGGCTGGCTGGGGTATAATCCAGCTGTCATTGGGGTCAATGTCATCTGTGACAGACAGGCGGCAATCAAATCTTTGGAATCAGTATTCCTGAACTTAACATCTACCCAGAACTGCCGCAAATCTCTTAACCAGATGGCCGAGCAGTACGATATTCACCTCATATGGGTACCAGGCCTGCAGAGCGGATGAGTTGGCCAGACTAGGGACTACCTTACAGGTTCCACAGGAACTGGTACGTGTTGGAATGTTCCTAGTGACTTGTAAGCATATCCTTCAAGAACGCTTCTATATGATAATGCCGGAGAGATATACGAGGGGCAGAGATTGTGTACGCGCAAGACCGATTGTGAAGAGCAGGAGATCCATGAACTTCCAGTTACTTGCCAGGCCCACGGTATCAGTGCTTGTTTCAGTTTTGACGGGACACTGTCTGATTGGTGGACGTGTGGAGAGGCTACGGGCCAAGACGAATGACTTCGGTAGAAGCTGTAACGATGAGGAAGAATGAACTGAACATCTTATCAGGATATGTCCTATTTAATGAATTATCTCTGTTAGGCGTACACAAGATCCTGAGCTTTTAGGAGCAACCGAAATGGGTTAACGCTTAATTGTAACACAGTAGACTAGACAGTCGTTCATCGACTGCCACCAACTCCTAACTTAAACTTACCCAGTGAAGTTTTGGCTATTGCTCCCACTGCGTACCTGCCAAGTATTAGGTACGTGTGGCAAACCAAATAATATCCATTAGTAGAGTTTGTGTGGGGAATCTGCATGTCATGCTAATTCAGGTGCATCTCAGGTTATCAAGTGACATGCGTCACTGAAGCGTATCGAATTATTAGGGCATTTCGTTTGTTAGTACAATGTGGATGACTTGATGATACTGGTCAACGACGGATGTCCGAAACAATTTAGTTGAAGATATTCATTTCCCAGCATAAATCGCCCCAAAAGATCCCAATCCAGACGATCGATTTTAGCAAATACAAGATTTACCCCCACATAGTCAAGACGAAGCTTAAGAATAATAAAGCCCCAGGTGCTGATTGACTACCGGCGCAGCAGTTCGAAATTGGTGGCAATGAACTGGCAATGCAGTATGTGGTTAGACGAATACTTGCTCGAATATACGAGTCTTATCAAAATGTTTATCCGAGTATTTGTATCAACTATCGTGGATTAAGCCTTTTATCCATTGTATACAAGGTTTCAAGCTTAATGTGCGTAAGACAAAAAGTCAATTGTTGCAGGATTGATCGGACCTTATCAGTGTGGCTTTAGCTCTGGAAAATCCTCAACTGACCAGATGTTCACATTAGCCCAAATCCAGAAGAAAAACCATGAAAAGTTATTTTGCATCTATCATCTCTTTGTTTATTATAAAGCTGTCTCCGATAAACCGATACGGAGAAAACTTTACGGAGATAGTTCTGAAATGACACTGACAGACACCAAATTTTCAGTGAAGGTTGGTAAAGATTTTATCAAACCATTTGATACCAGGCGAGACCTCAGACAAAGGGGAACCATATCGAGGGATCTTTCCAACAGATTTTTGGAAATCATAAGGAGAAAAGCTATATGCTGCTCGCCATTGCCGATTATTTAGATATCATTGGACTGCGTGAGAAGTTACTACGGTAATTTTCGAGAATCAGGAAAGAAACAGCAAAAGTGGGGTTTGCAGTAATTGAGGACAAGAAAAAGTTAATGGTTTCAATGAGCACAGCCCTCACTTGTTTAGAATTTCGATGCAGTGGACGACTCTATTCACTTTGGATCTGCTACAAACAATAATGTCAGTTTTGAGATCAAGCGGAGAATTGTGTTTACGAATAGATATTATCTCGGGCTTAGGAAACACTGTAGATCATATATCAGTCGACTATATCAGACTGTCAAACAACCTTTCTTAATTTAAAGCAAGCGCAGAACCCTGGGTCATATCCCAAGCAAATGAAACAGTCTTCCAGACTCCCACTCTTTGACAGAAAAATTCTCCGAAAAATATATGGACTCAAGTAGGCAACGGCGAGTATCGACGGAATATGAAGCACGACCTTTCTGAACTGTGTACCGACGTATTTAAGTAGTTAAGTGAATCAAAATAACGTAATGTCAGTAGAATAGATATGGATGAACTCAGCCCGAAAAGTTATCGAAGAACTACTCGTATGAAGCCAATACCTCGCTAGACGGACCAGGTTGACGAATTCTTGTTGTCTTGGAGAGGAAAAGCCAAAATAATTAAAATATAAAAGTTCGGTCCCAAACAATAATTTTTATTCGAAATGACAGTGGCATAAAACCCTGTAATTAAATTTTTCCACGAAATTTTCGCATAGAGCTGAGAACCAATCAAATTAAGAGAGAGTGTGAAGTCCACGAGGTGGCCGTCGGTGGTGCAATGGTTAGTGTGCGCGGCTCTTGTACATGAGATCTTGGGTTCAAACCCTGCTCTGACCACCTTCAAATTTCTTTCGGCGGCGGTCACCTCGCATAGTGACAGCGACACTATCGAGTATATAGCCATGAAAAAGCTTCTCAAAAATACCATTCGGAATCGGTGTAAAACTGTAGGTCCCAATCAGTGAGTGAAAACTGGAAAGCGCACAGCTCAGTGGTTGTGAGAAGTTCTCCCCGGTCCCTTCATGGGATGTAATGGGAAACCATTTATTTATTTATTTGAAGTCCACGAGAGAGGGTGAAGTCAACGAAATTTTAATTATTTTGTATACATGCACTTCTTATAAGAATGAATATTTCCTAATAACTGAATACGGGGATTGAATGGAATTCTCGCTTATTTTGTATTGAAAGCTAAGATATTTTAAGCGCAATTCAGGCTTTCTTTTAAAAAGAAGACAATGTTGATAGCGAACAGCTCACTGATTATAAGAAGCTCTGGAACAGGAATTTTGTGTTTTGTTGGTCGTGCTGTGGTAGTGTGCGCGGCTGTTTTACATGAGATTCGATCTCTGCTCTGACCACCTTATATTTTTTTTTGACGGCGGTCACATCGCTTAGCGACGGCAACACTATCGAGTATGTAGCCATGAAAATACTTCTCAAAATACCGTTCGGCAGCGGTGAAAAACTTTAGGTCCAAATCAGTGAGTGTAAAACTAGAAAGCACATTGCTCACTGGTTGTGAGAAGCTCCCCCCAATCTCTTCATGCGATGTAATGTTAAAACAATATGTATTTTGTTTTTTTCTAATATCCTGTCGTGATACTGTATTTACGTCAAACGCCCTCTTCAAAAGCGCAACAACTAACACCACTTGATTTTCTCATCATATTTTGATTAAAAATCTCATCATAGTATTTTGAAAATAACCCATTAACTGTCATAAATTCTGATAAACATATGCATTGAATATTATAAATAACCGAATGTATGCGCGAATTAAGGGGCGTTAAATTGCCTTTGACAAATTGTAATTATTAGGCTGAAAAGTCTTGAAATGTTATGAAATTTAAATTTTCACATCAACAACTTTTATCGTTTTGCAAAATCACGTCATAGTTGGAAGAGAAATCAAGGTAATTTGACACATGTTGTTAAATAATGTGAAAGGTGTTGGGAATATGCAGAGGGGTGTACAAAATATTTCTAAAGGCTATCATTATTACGGTTGAGATAAAGTCAAAGTGAAGACAGTTAAGCGTGAAATTATTATGATAACATTCTCAAATATTCGTTGGTAGCAGTGCAAATTATTAGTGACTAGACTAGACTGCAAAACACCTGTGTGTGGTTTGGAATTTGGCGTTATTATTTATAAATATTATTTGTTGATGTTCTTTTAAGAAGTTGTGCATTATCTAAACATAATTGAATAATTACCTTTCACAGTAACACCTGTGGGCCTTAATATGACAGAAACTAATAACAGGTGATGTTCAATGTTGCCTTCATGGGTTCATACTTTGAATACTTTTATTACATTTTATACGTTTTGTATACATATGTCCGAGTATATAGCATGTGGCAAATATTTAGATAACGTGTTTCTAACTTTTGTAAAATATTTACATTTTAATATTTCACTGCCTTTTGCCGCGAATATATTTCATAGGAAATTGTTTACTAGTCTTGTGATAACCTTAGGGTTGATGCTGTGACTGATAGGATGGACCCCAAAGAACGATTATCACTATGGGAGGGATTTATTTCAGTCTGTAAAAACTTATCAGTTCTTTGTTACCGCATTGTGCTTTCCATTCTTTACAAAAAAAAAATATATAATCAAGAAAACATATCTGAAGCAAAAACAAGTGACAGTTGTTATATTGACGTCAGTAACCCATCGTCATGGTTACATTTCGAGCAAGTATTTGATGTGGTGAATACACAACAAATGGATTCTGTCAATTGAAAGTACAACTGTGGGCCAACACTACTTTGGCGGTTTCATGGTGAGCCCTGTTGATCTGTGCAATAGTAGAGCCTGTAGCCCAGTATTCAATTTTAAGGCAATTTCGTTCCCATACGAAGTACGTGCTTAAAAAATTTCGAAAATTTCGTTAACCGTAATCTTCGCTCAATTTTTATTTGGTTGGTACTCTACAAATTGCGGAAATTTTATGAAAAAAACCAATTACAGGGTTGTTATGCAAAAGTTATTGCGTACGAAAACAATTGCTTGATAATTTTTTTTTTGGATTCACACGCTCCGGTGTGTGGGCACCTTTATAGAATCTTTATAACAATCATGCAATAGATACAACAAATATTTTTAAATTTTATCAAATGGTCTCTATTTCAATATTAGCATTATTGGGCATTAGCCTCAAATTTCTAGAACCACCTGAAATTCGATGGATTACATTAAGGGGTTTCAGCGTCTTGTGCGATTGCAAGTGTGAGAATTTTGCAATTGCACAAGTTTTGTGCAAATCTTGAGCGCACTTGTCTAATGCACTTTTACAACACTGCTTGCACTGTATGAAAGTATCAGCTGTGAGACAATGCCAGCTGATTACTAAGGAAACGCGCAGAGAGCAAAGTAAAACTATGGGGTTTAACCATTGCAAAAACCAAAGCTTGAGCAATTATAATCGTGTGCATTTTTAGATTGCGAAACAAAAGCTACGCCATTTTGCAATTGCTCCGTTGCACAAACCCTTATTGTTTGGAGATTTTTTCAATCAAACATCTGTTTTCCCATAGTCAGTTGTTCTTTTATATTAAATCTTCGAAATGCGAGATTTCGGCTGCAATGTAGATGTATTATAATCTATATTTTTATAAATTATTTAACTGTTTTGGCCATTAATCACTAAACTATTTCCCCATGATAAAGACTGAAATTTCAATATTGTTGATAATATTTTCATATTACTTGGGAAAGTTCATTCACACATATTTTTCCGTGTGAGAATTTTCCCATGATAATACAACATTTTTGTGTAGATCTACATATAAAGATCCATACATATGTATTTCTATCATAGAGTAAATGATACATAGAGGGAACATTTCTATCATTTGAGTTTCATTTCACACTCTTTCGTGGTGAGGTCGGTGTGATAGAGATATTGGACTTACACCAGGTGGAGTTACAAGAACTGTCGACTTACATTATTCACATCGTTTTGGTTGAGAACTGTGAAATTTAAACGTATTTTGAATTTTTCTTTTTATTCTTTTATTGTTAGTATAGATTTTTGTTGTATTTAACACAATAATTTTAACACACAAAGAGAAATGTCGTTGTTGTTTTCTTGTTGGTTGGTTTGAACCATTGCCTCTATCTGGTATTATTAACGCAATTCATTTCAACATCCAACGTTCATATCACATCAGGCCTAATGCCCACACTAGGCTGGGAAAGATGTTCCCTCTTGGTATCTGTTTACTCTATGATTTATATAATATATATGTATGTATCTGATTTTATAAAAATCATTCTAAGTATAAGAGCAAACACACTGTGTATGCGATTTTTAAAATTGCATTATATACTTGGGCATTCATCAAAATGGCATGAGCGAATGGAATTTCACCTTCAGCTGAAAAACGCGTGAATGCAACATGGGATACGGTGGTGACATGATCCTAATGGGCCTTAGCATTTAGAACGTCTGAGACGAAAAGGGAAGGAACATTATTTATATAACAAGATAAAAGGCCGTATTAGACCATCAGTGCAAATAGAATGATTCGCAGAGAGAGAAATGTAATGAACCGCTCTTCCATTTGAAAGAAATCGTACGATCATTCTTCTTCCGATTTACTCTATCAGTTTTGGAGAATGCAAAAGCATCTAACTGCAAAGTGATAAACAAAGTAGTATAACAGTTTTACAAAAAAAAAAAAAATAGAATAAAGAGACAAGAGAAGTTTGAACAAAGATTAACGGCGTTATTCACAAAAACATATAAGAGGTTTGAGAGATGATTTATCATACAAAAATCGTCACTCAAACCTCTCATAATTTTTTATGAATAGGCCATAAGAATTTAGTAAAATCCGATGAAATCGAAATGTTAATTACCACTTTCCTTATTGTTTTCGTTTTATTCCAAATGCCGCCCTTATGTTCAAAAAATGGGCCAAATCTAACAGATATGTCTAAGCAAATCGTTCTCCTCAAGTTTACACTACAGTGTAAACGCACCTAGATGTGTCATCTGTCTCACCTGATGTTTTGTTTCACACTTTTCGGTGTGAGAATGGTGCGATAGAGAGATGTTTGACTTAAATCAGGGGGTTTCTATAGCACAGTTGATCGCAAAGCCACTAGGGAAATTATGTAGAATGAGAGTCCAAAGAAGACATACAGATTATAGACCATGCAGCAAACTAATTTTAAAAGTGTTTGATTGATACTAATGACAGCTAAATTATGTTGACATAGAAGGAAAATACGCATTCCCTTTTATTTTTGCCCGTATTATGCCAACCAAAGAGTAAATTACCAAAGCAACTCGAACTCGATGAAATGGCCTACTACCTTGTCGTTATTAAGAGAATACGAAGAGAGGTATTGAAGCTCTTTTCTATTGCTCTGTACTTAAATAGACTTATACCAGGCGAAGTTACAAGGACTGTTGACTTAAATTTGTCATGTCGGTTTGGTTGAGAACTGTAAAATTTAAACTTATTTTTGCCTTTATTTGTTATCTTTTATTGTTAGTATACATTTTTGTTGTATTTAACACAACAATGTTAATACACAAAACGAAATGCCGTTGTTGTTTGGAACTAATGCCTATATCTGCTGTTATTAAATCAATATTTTTCCAGATGCAAAGTTCATATGCAACCAAACCAAATGCCGAATTTTACTGAGAGAAGTGGTTACTGTAGGTGTTTTACTCTATGGTTTGCACTACTCCATTCCGTCCCATCAAATGAAAGTTTTGACATATCCAAAGATTACTCTAATAGTCATGGCCTTAAATAACGAATGTGGAGGGGCAAATTGTTGTGCTTCTAACGTTGAGCAAAACTGATTTTTGAATAGAAATTGGTCGTAGATAATAATAATATTAAGATATTAACTTGATGTATATTTTCGTTCAGTGTAAGTGATGATCTTTATTGTTGTTATTTTGCTTGTTTGGTTGCTTTTTTGGCAAGTCAATAATTAAGAAAACAATAAACAAATGAGATTTACTTTTCGAATAACAAAAAAAACAAGAGTACACATAATAAAGCTGCTAATAAAATGTGAACGAATTTAATTTTTTATAACAAACAGTAAATTTGAGATCGAAAATTAAAAAACCACAAACGCTCCAACAGCTCTTCCACATTTGCCCAGATTCCATCAAGATATATTTATTTAAGCCCTGTATTCAGTTCTTGTGAATTTTGTTCTCATAAGAAGTACGCGCTTAAAAAATTACGAAAATATCGTGATACAAACATTTCGCAATCTTTTCATTTGCTTTGTACTCAGCTCTATGCGAAAATTTCGTGAGTAAAATCTAGAACAGGGTTGTTATGCCTAAGTTATTTCTCACGAAAACTTTTGCTTCATAAGCGTTTGGTACTGGAATTTTGAAATTTTGACAAACAAAAGTAACACCACAAACGTTAAAAATAAAATGCAGTGCGAAGAGGAAATAATTATGAAATGTTTGCACTGTAAATCAGAGATAAGTGGCAACTCTCTGCAACGAAAATTTCCGTTTAGAGATAAATGACAAAATTTCTTACGAAAATTTCGCAAGAACTGAATACTTGGCTTTAGGTGGAAGCAGTAGAACAGCTGATTTAATTTATTCCATATCCTTGTTGTTGCCACCGGCAAATTCAAATCCATTTTGTTTTTGAAATATTTTTTGTTGGTATACATTAGGGCTGTGTTTTTATTCCCTGCTAAACTAATTTTTCGACCACTTTAAATGGGGTGCTAAGCGGTAGTAAGAGATTTTATGCGGCTGCCCATACGCTTCCCCATTAAAAAACACGCTTATACAAATAAAACCAAAATGTCTGTTGTTATTGCCTCCAATTACAACCACATCTGCTGTCACCTGATATAAATCCATATTGGATTGTCCTTCATGCAGTCTGCTACTGATTTTCAAGAAAATTTATTTACCGTGCCTTCAAAATCTAATAAAATTCAAGACATTAATTTAAAATTATTTCCATTTCCATACAAATAAATACTCGTAGCTTAGGATGTGGCGGACGGGCATTGAAAGATCAAATGCCCCGAATGATTTTCCATTTAGAAAAACCTCTCTTCTTTCCTCCACACTACATCAACGTCGGCAGCATAAGGAAAAAACAATAAACAAATAAATAATTTTAAGAAATAAAAATAGCATAAATATTCATTTTCTTTTGTTGAATATGGACAAAAGAACGACAACAACAACAAAAATCACAACAAATACGTCAGCATCAGCTACAATTTTCCGGGTAGACAAATATCTATGCATGTGCAGACAGAGTCATTTATATTTGGACTGACTGCATATTTGTTTTATGGAAGTAAGAACCAATTTCCCATCTAAGATTTATTTACTGTGCCTTGTTAACATCCGAGCCATTTAGGGAAGGAAAGCATTTAAGGAACGAATAAAGACAAAAAATATTATTTTTAAAAACCAAATGAAAATTTCCAGAAATATAAATGTTTAGTACGAGAATATGGGGGCACATAATCCTGCAGTTCCCTTTTTATACAACAATAAAATATACATATGCAATGTATAAATAGTTCGAGACATTTTTTATTATTGTAAATGAAGAAAGGTTAGTTTTTCCGGGAATAATTTACAAAACCATTCCAGCGTTATTAATAAATTAAAAATAAATGTTTTTACATCTCATTAATTTGAAAATTGATTCAAAAAATTTTAAAAATAAATGTTTTTCATTTAAAAAGAAAAAATTTCTTACGAAAATTTCGCAAGAACTGAATACAGGGCTTATCTATCCACGAAAATTCTTGTTGCAGAGAGTTACCACTTGCCTCCGATTTACCTTGCAAATATTTCATAACTAATTCCTCTTCAGTTTGTCTGGTAAAATAATCAAAATGTACATATGTGGCTGAGTGCCAAGCAAACGCTGTGGAGAGCGAAATTTTTGGTTCACGAAATTTTCTTTATTTTTTATATATGTACATACACATGAGAATGAACATTTCATAAGAGCTAAATACAACAATCAATCGTAAAACAATCGTACTATCCCAGAAAGCCTTACGATTCTTGTTGTATAAAATCTGACAGCATTCTCTTCCACTTGAAGAGAATTTAGGGAAAGACATAAAATATAATAAGAGTGTTTTTTATATCCCGCTAAACTAATTTTTCGCCGAATTTGTATCGGGAGCCGCTTAAAATCGCTTAACTCCCCTTACAATATAGTTGCAATTAGATTAGTAGGGAATACAAAACAGACGTAATATAAAATATCTAAAGTGAAATACAACCCTGATCCCATAGACCATATTAATTTTTTGACAAATTTCAAAAAACTAGTAAATCTGACAGCCCCGTTCTGTTTCCTACGATATATTTCACTCTCGGACCTGACTACGCGATTAGATCTGCACACGCACGTTTTACTTACAGATTGTTGTACTAAATAGGATAGTGAGTCAGCGCCTTAATGAATACGTTACTTATGACACCTTCACTATATCCTAAAACCTTAAATAACTAGAGAATATTTAAATATTCTAAAAATATTGGGACAACATCTTTTCTTTTAGACAAATCGTTGGGAGATTTTCTTAGGAAAAGTGTTGGGATTCCATCTTTCCTTTTTAGAAAAACCAGTGGGACAACAGCTTATATTTTTAGGAAAAATGTTAGGTCGTCTTTTCTTTTTCAAAAAGTATTGGAAAATATTTTAGAAAAAATTTTGGTTCAAACTCTTTTATTTTTGAATATATGTTGGGACAATATCGTTTCTCTCAGAAAAAGTGTATGGAAAATATATTTTCTTTTACAAAACATGTCGAGACAATATTTTTCCTACTAGAACAAAATTATAGGAGATCTTCTTTAAAAAAATATGTGACATCTTGCTTTTAAAAAATGTTGGGACCATATATTTTCTTTAAAAAACTTGGGGCTGCATCTTTTCTTATAGAAGAAATATATTTTCTTATAGAAAAAATATGGGTTATCATTTTTTCTTATAGAAAAAATGTTCGGTCACAGCTTTTCTTATAGAAAAATTTTTTCTTTTAGAAAAAATATATTTTCTTATAGAACAAAATATGGGTCAACACCTTTTCTTATAGAAAAAATTTTGGGTCAACACATTTCTTATAGAACATGTTGGGTGAATATATTTTCTTATAGGAAAAATTTTGGGTCATCTTTTCTTTTAGGAAAATGTTGGGTCAATATATTTTCTTATAGAAAAAATGTTGGGTCAACATCTTTTCTTATAGAAAAAATGTTGGGTCAACATCTTTTCTTATAGAAAAAATGTTGGGTCAACATCTTTTCTTATAGAAAAAATGTTGGGTCAACATCTTTTCTTATAGAAAAAATGTTGGGTCAACATCTTTTCTTATAGACAAAAAGTGGGGTCAAAATCTTTACTTTTATAAAAAACGTGGGGTCAAAATCTTTACTTACATAAAAAATGCCAACATCTTTTATTATAGAAGAAATTTTAGGTCAACATCTTTTCTTATAGAAAAAATTTTGGATCAACATCTTTCTTGCAGAAAAAATTAAGGGTCTTTTCTTATATAAGAAATGTTCGGTCAGCATCTTTTCTTATAAAGTAGAACAAATATTGGGTCAACAACTTTTCTTATAGAAATAATTTTCGCTCAACATCTCTTCTTATAGATAAAATATTGGGTCAACATGTTGTCTCATAGAGAAAAGATTGGGTCAACATATTTTCTTTTGTCTATACATATTTTCTTATAGAATATGTTGTATTTGTTCATATGCAGCTTGCAAAATTGTATATACTCTTGTGCAAATATTCCTCTTTTTGAATTTTTTGATTTTAATATTTTTCCACTTCTTTAATATTATATAATTCATAATTTGTTTAAATAAATTTGAATGGTTTTTTTGGTGTTTTTGCTTTTAAGTGTGTCGTTGACTTTGTGGTGTTGCTGTGTCGTCTTGTTGTTGACGTTATTGTGTTGTTATTGTAGCTGTTGTTTCTGCTTCATGCTGCCTTAAGAAAGCTTAAAATTGAAATAGAATTGTGTGTATGTATGTAGTATTGTTCTGAACTTTGTTGTTGCTTCCCTTATTCTTCTTCTATGTTCAAATATTCCTATCAAGGGGAGGCAATAGCAACAATAACACAAGCAGCTAGTAAAATAATAACAATAATGCCAACAACATCGAGCGCTGCTATTATTTACTGAGTGTGAAGCCAGAGACGTTCGACGTCGGCAAGCGTCGTCACTCGCTACGAATGAGCTAACGAACGACCGGCATGTTTTAAATGGCACACACACCATCTCACACCGAAGCCCACAACGACGTCAGAGCCCCAACGACACATCACTTGGATCCATCACTGTTATTAGCAACAATAACAACACTGCACGAGTAGTAGTGGCGACGACGCAAAGGCAAAACGAAGGAAATATAAATTCGTGTATGAAACAGAAAAAATTTTCACAATTTCAGTGCAAAATAAACATGCGAGAGTGACGGACGCGGCGAATAGCGAATCGAACGAACATAAGTGCCTAATACAAAAAGCTCACGCCGAAGAATACAATTGTTTGTCGTTCTCTCGGCTGTTGTTGCCCCAAGTGTCTGTTGGTGTACAATGTGAAAGGGCTGGGGGAACAGCAAAAAAATCTTCTCTTATCTCGCTGCATTGATTTTCTTAAGCAAATGATAAGAAAAATTGGCGAAAATTTGTGAAAATGCTAGAATATTTAAACTGTTCTTAAAGTGATATCTAAAGGAAATTTCTGTTACCCCTTAGCTTTCAAACGACGTTCTAAGAAAATGTTTACATTTAAATAATAAATTAAAAGAAAACGTTCGTCTTGCAAGATACAAGTGATGAAATTAAGTGTTAACAAGTTTTACAAAATGTTGTATGGCATCATAGTGAAATTTTTGTTCAACAAATTTGGCATTAAAGCTTACAGTTAGCCATATTCACCACGAGAGTTACGTTTCTGGTTGTAATAAAACCATAAAACAACAGTCGCAAATTAATAACCAAATTTGTTAAAAAGTTTTAAACGTCACCACCAAGTGCGGTGGTGGGGACGCCGGTTTCAGTGGGATGGAGTTCGTACGTGCGTGTCTGTCTATCTGACTGTTTGATAACCTTAATGAGTTTATTAATCAAACAAAATTAAATAGAAAGAGAACTCAAGTGTTTGCTTAACAAAAAAGGGGTTTGAAAACTAAACCAAATACGGTACAAAACATTTGGGTAACAAGGTAAACCTGAAAACAGCACAAATTTGTGTAAAAATGTGTCCCAAAAAGTGTGACAACTAAACAAATAGTAGTTAAATTTACAAAGTCATTCAAAAAGTTCAAGTGAAAACAAAACTCTAAAAGTTTGTTAAAATTCAAGAAGAGTTATCAAATTTGTAACAGGAAATTTAATTAATATGTTGCTAAACTTGTTAAAATGCATGTTCAAGTTGAAATCTATTGATTTTTTAGCAGGAAGTTATGTTAATATATCAAATGTAAACAAAAATTCACGTTCCAATGTTTGTTCTAACATTTTGGGACAACAGAAAAATAGTTGATCTTCACTAAATAGTAAGTTTCCACTAAATTCACAAAAAAGCTAAATCAAATAAAAATATACAAAAAATCATGCTTCAAATAATGTCCCAAACTGTAAAATCGCGATAAATTCAAACTAGGAAATAAATGTATTGAGTTCTTAGCACATAAGTTCAATTAATCTAATAATTGCAAAGAAAAGTAATGGTCCCAAACTTTTGGGACTACTGAATAGTTAATTTCCACTTATTGTACAAAAAATTTTTAGACAATTTACAATTTACAAATGTGTTCCAATTTGTAAAAGTTCATTAAAATTCAGTAGTTTAAGCAGCAGATTTAGAAAAATTACAGAAATAGTTGTTTTTCGAAAATTTTAAGATATCTTCCATCAATAGATTTGTCTGTGTACTAATCGAGTTATTACCCTTCAAATATTGAATAATATACATTGTTATATTCCGGTACCTCATTTTTGTTGGCTTTGTAATACTACCTTATTTAAATCAGTGTCCCAATTTTTGTCCCTAAACCGTAAATCAATTTTAAATGTATGAAAGTTACAAAAAAATTGTCAAACCGTACACAAATTGTAACGAAAATAATACTTGATGTAAATATGTAAAGTAAACAATTTAATACCGTTCAAAATCAGTGACCCAAAACAAGAATACATTATATAGACGGCGGATTAAATAATGAAAAAAATCAAAAACATTAATACAAAACTAATTAATAACATAAAACTGTGTCCGAAAATAAGTTAAATTTAATACAATTACCAACAACAGTAGTACCAAAAGTTAAAATCGTTAAAAAGAGCAAATTAAGGAAACGTTTGCTAAACAATTAAAGTAAAAAACAACTTCTTAATTTGTAACACAAAAAATCGTACCAAAACATAACAATCACCTGTGACAACTGTGTGTAGTTGGCAAGAACCTACAAAACATCACAAATCCTTAACATAACCAAAGAAACTGAAAGTTTCAATAAATAGTCCCAAAGCATCTCAAACATCACTACTTCAAAAACCCAAATCCAAAGAAATTCAAAAGCCAAAGAGATACAAGTGTGTTACCTCAAATTATTAATCTAATGCAATTGTGTGAAACATACGACAAACTAAGTGATGTCCCAAAACTATTGTGACAACAAAAAAGCTCATAAAATAAACTCCAAGGAATCAAATTAAATTAATAAACAAATTATATTTTCATTAAAAGGTTAAAAAGGATAAACCTTGCACTTAACATTGTCCCAAAACCAATACCTTCTCAACACCAACCCATTTGAAATTTATGCTAGGTTTAACAACTTCACCACAAGATGGCACGCAAGAAGAAGTCTTTGAAAGGCTCTCAGGAATCTGTGGCAGATCCCTTACAAACAGCCATGGATGCAACAGCTTCTGCATCTCGAGCAAGTAAAGATGAGGATGATCATCCCATGCTACACACAAGTGATAGTGAAATCTTTGACGCAAAGAAGGCAACACAATTGCAAAAGAACAAGTCTAATCTTTTCCTGATCAAATCTTACTCATTTATTGATAAAAGCAATGCTCGAAGGCCAAAAATTTTAAATATACCTCAAAAGTTGCAAGATTTTGAGAACTATCACACCTTATTAAGGGAGGAGAAGTCGCCTACAGAATCGACCTGCAGCGACAAGCAAACGAAAGAGAGTTCTAAAGAAAAGGTAAAGGACAAAAATGAAATGATGGAAAAGCCCTTTAAGAAATCGACGCATAAAAAACTTAAGAAATCCAAATCTACTTACGATTCAACTGAGGATTTAGAGGAATTTCGGGATATTCTTAGAAAACCCTCCATCATACTGGAGAGTGAAGTTTCAGACTCCAGCAAACGCCCTTTAACTTTTCACACCGACAATACCCACAGGCCGGTAATGAAATCCAAGACGATGGAGGATATTGAGACCTCGCCCCACATCAAAAGAGAGTCGTTTATACGGCACAGTTTGCAATCTATCAGGCGTAGCTTCTCATCTTCCAAAAAACACAACGTCTCCACGTCCTCCTCGTCAGCTGTAACATCAGCGTGCTCAACTTCCTCGTCATCGGCTTCCTCATCCTCTTCGTGCTCTTCTTCCTCGTCCTGTGATACTTCAAGCAATTTGAAAAAGTCTAAAACCAAAAAGAAAGATTTGAACAACCACAAACTAAAGGACAAGGAGCGTATAGAGGACAAAAATATAGTAGCCTCACGGGTTCCATTACAGAACGGGGGAAATCCTGCTTATAGCAGCCATCAGCTGAGTGATTTCGTGGATACCACCACATCATCTTGTACAGATAATAATCCTGCAACGACGCCACACCCACCTTTAGTTTTAGCCTCTTCCGCATCATCGTCATGTTCCAGCTCTTCCTCTACAGCCTCTTCATCTTCGTCGTCTGCTGCCTCGGCTGGTTTGTCTGTGCTACAAGAGGAAGATGAAAAGGATTTGCAAAGTCCCCCTGAAAGGTTTGTATACAAAATTTAGTGCTTAATATCATTTTACTACTACAAGCAAGAGCACGATTATGAAAGTATTTGCTCATTTTTTCCAACATTTTTACGGTCGACGTGATGTCTTAACGCTAGGTCCTTTATGTGCCCTTTAATTTTTTTTAAACATCTAAGTGTGGCTTCGTGTGTGTGTGTACGTGTCGTAAGGACCCACATTTTAGTTTTGTTAATATTTCCTGTATGTATATGTGTATACTTACACATCGCCACCGCCATTGACATCTTATAGATGTAGAAACATAAATATCCTTAGAGAGTTTACTCTCACCACTCACACATACACGCGAATACCCAGCATACACACACAAAAGTTCAAGGTCGAGTATTTACACTTGTGTTCATTCGGAAGGCGTTAAAGGGGGATGGATGAATGTATGGATGGCTGAATAGATGGTTGAAAGTGGATTTCTGAGCTCGTATAAGTTCTATACTTTCGCATTTCAAAGTTTCTTTCTCTGCTATTGGAAATCCATTTCCTTTGTCTATCAAGAGGCTGAAGCTTTAAATGTTGCAACGGGATATCATTTTTTAAAGCATTATAAGTAGAAAAGAGCACAAAGAGTAAGAAATGTTTAAAGTGTTTTCTCTCAAAGGGATTTAAACGGGTCACACTACAAAGGCTTAGGTTTAAAGGGAAAAGTGAATGTATTTCTTTTTGTTTATTAGATTTCTGGGAAGCATAATATTCCACTACTGCACTATTAAGTTAAGTGAAAGTTTATTAAAAGAATTTTCATCCTTATATCACAAAAAGATGACAATTTATTTGATAGGACAAAAAACTGAATAACATTTTCAATTTCAAATAAAATTTAGGAAAATTTAAACAAAAATGTTTCTCTTAGGAAAAATCAGACCTTAAAGCAAGCGTAAAAACTTGAGTAATAACTTTCGATAATTTGTTTACTTATCGAGTTATAGGAAGCATAAATTTAAAGAATCGAAAATTTTAGATTTCAGCTTCCGATATCTCGATAGCTGAGCGAGTTACGGTTTCTTTAAATGGAAAAAATAGAAGTTAGAAATGGGATTTTTTATGGAAAGACAAAAATTAAATACACATTTTTGACAACTTGCTTAGTTGTTGATTGTTGATTTAGCGGAAGTTAAAACTTTAAACAAATCGATAATTTTTTCCCCTAATAAATGCTGTACTTTATGAAACCACTAATGTCTGTGAAAATCCATTCAAAATTTAATTATCCGAGACACAAACCATTTCATTTACATAATTCTGTTGTTGACTTAACAGTTTATTACTGTATTACAAACGATAAAAAAATCGATTTTTTTTGCGGTCTGTGAGTACAAAGATGGCCATTCATAAAATAAATAGAAAACAGTTTTTGTTTGATACATCGGCAAAAAATATAATGCAATCAAATTAAGAGAAACACATATGAAGCCAATATAAATCGGATGTTTCGTTTGAAACATATCGTCACCTCAGTATTGGAGTGAAACATATGCCGTCGGTGGAGTAATGACTACCGTGCTTGTACATGATAACGTGGGTTCGATCCCTGCTCTGACCACCTCACATTTCTTTCGAGGACGGTCACCTCGCTTAGTGAAAAGGCTTCTCAGAAACCCGTTTAGAATCAGTGTAGGTCCCGGTGTAGGTAGGCTCCCTAATCGCTTCATGGGATCTAATAGGAAACTATTATTTGTTTACATATGCAATTAAAATCATATGCTTTTAAATCACTCCAATACTGAGGTGATCATATGTAGAAGATACATATACATAAATATAACTAAACTTTATCTTGAGTAACTGTTGCCTTTAACTTTTCATATTAAATAATGATATTGCTCTGTACACCTTCAGTAAATTAAATATTCCGGTGTCTGGTTTTAAAGAAACTACACAATAATGTATATGTCACAGTGTTCACAGAAAGAAGTCCTCGACAGTGCGAATTATGTCTGGACGTAGCCATTGGTCTACACCTTAAAACTTGACTATGATTTCTAACATCAATATCTTCGGTACAGGAAATTTTTAAATTTCAAACAATTACATTGTTTAAAATTTTTGCCCACTGTGTCCAAACGAAGAACTCCTCGTAATGGGACTTCTGTCTGGACGTGGCAGTACATTAAAAATGGACTGTTATTTTATCAATCGGCACCTTCAGAACATGACATAATTTAAAATTGTCGTCCACTGTATCCAAAAAAACAAGTCCTTGTCAACAGGGCTTATATGGGCATTTCCATTTTGACGTGATGTTACATTTGTACGAAAAAATGTAAACAAAAAATATGAAAGAGTCATATTTTTGAAAAGTTTTTTTTATATTTGCGTAGTGTTTAAGTAGCACTTTATTCATTAAAGAAAACGAGAACAATTGACCCTGAGGATTTAACTAAAAAAGCAAAAATATGCTCTGACGTTACGTTACAAAAAAGAGAAGTGGATTTTTGACTTCGATGACAAAATTGAAAAACTCTGCGAATTTTGCAATAATTTTTGTATGAAACTTTTTTTAGATGAATTTAAATCAGTACACGTTTATTTTCCAAGTTATAAAATTTAAAAATGTTTTCTCGTTTTTTCTATATTTAACCTTAGTATCTGACGTGACGTTACCTGACGTTACGTTACTAAAATTTCCGCTAGTAAGTTTTCTGTTAAGATTGTTATTAAATAATAACTTAACGCAAATAAAACATCACTTTTAGCTATTATATGTATATTTGAACTCGTAAGATATATTTCCCTTGTTGAAAAGACATTTGAACAATATTAGAAAGTAGATAGTTATAAAAAATTATATAAATGTTTTATATTATAGTTCTACTTGAAAATGCAGTTCGAGCTACTTTTATTTGCATGTCTTCGCTGCTTGACAAAAAATGAATTTGATGTATACCACGTATTTGCGGCAACTCCTTCCACTTTTCAGTTAACAAAGTAGAAAACTTGTCTACTTCCTCTGAGGAAATGTATATTAAATTGACTCCAATAATGTTACTTCGAGCACATTCATAAAATGAAAACGCATTTTCTAAAATTAAATTTTTGGTTTTTGTCATCTGCCAAACTTTTCGTTTTATGGTTGCTCCTACCCCATCAACCGCACCTTTGCCGTGAGAAGTGGCAAAATAATTCCACTCAAAAACCTTGCAACCAAATTCAGAAACAAAATCAGGTAAACTTCGAGCAATGAACTTATTTTTAAATTGGAAGCTGCATCCATCGGAAAAAACATAAATATTTTGAAATTGCCCATGCGCTTTTTTAATCATCTTCACAAGTTTTGTCAAAAAGCAGCAAACATCGAACTTGTTGTGGGTGAGTTTGTCACTGATTATCGCATAGGATTTTACTCCGCCAATCAGCCAAGCGACGCAAGTAAAAATGGTCACTTGCCGGTAGGTGAAGTGTGCGCTCTGCACCTCATTTTGAAAAATTAACCTGTAATTCTCTGCGAAATCAATTTGCAGGACCAAATCTTCTGCCATAATATTTCTTTTTTTCATTTCAAAATAATATTGTTGGGACCTTTTAACAAAAAAGTGGCGTTTAAAAAAGGGCAACTGTGCATCTAATTCGTACAAGAGATCAGATAGAGAACCTTCGGTGTGCGTCAACGCAATCCGATCTTCCACTTTGCGCCAATGTTTCCATTCCATGCTTTTATCCATTAATGAAAAATATTTTAGGGGCACTAAATCATTTTTCACATCCTTTACACAATTTCTGCAATTACTCGTCATACATTGTTCGTTTTCAATGTTGCAACAGACAGATTTGAGAAAAGTTTCAAAATTGGGGGAAAATGATGTAATCACCTCTGCAATGCTTGTCAAAATAAATGCAAAATTCGCGTGATACTGACACACGCACATATTATGTGGTATCTTGCATGATAGTTGTACGTATTTTGGTCGCAATTCATAAAATACCGACTTTCCAACATAGTCAATGCTTCTCTCCGTTTTGTATAATTCATACGACTCAGAAACAGTCAGTAACATAAAACGCTTGGGCACTATTTCCCCATTGACGATTAATGTATCCTTTTTACCTGGAGCTTGGATACTTATATCATCTCGCAAATAAAAGTCCTTAATAAATTGCTTTTTATCTGTTGTTGCCGATTCACTCTGTTGTTTCGAAGATGATGTACCATATTTTCCATAAAGGATGTCAACGATATGTGCCCTTTTCTCCGGGTCGACCGGCAAAGCTCTTTTGGCTTTACATACTGCTTTTCCTAAAGTTTGTTTGCATTTGTAGGGCTGATTAACTGGCGGACTGACCTTATTTTTAGCTTCATTATTCTTTTTCAAACGAAATTGTTGTTGCCTTTTACGGTTTTGTTCCTTTACTTTGTCCATTCTTTCCTTTACTTTGTCCATTTTATTCTCCTTTGATTGCACCAACTTTTTTCTATATCTCGCTGCTCTTTCTCTTGCCCTTTCACGGCTTATCTCCAGCCTAAGTGAATCTGATTTTAATTTTTGCCTATAGCGCTTTGCGTAATTTTTACTTTCAGTTGAAGATTCCATCTGCATAAACCATAAGAGAATAATTGAATTTAAGTTTAAAATATACAAAATACCGTGCAAGCAATTTACTCACAATATGGCGTGACGTTACACACTTTTGAAATTTAATATAAAATTAACTATTTGTTTAGCAACCGAGTATTTTATTTATATAAGTTTACTTTATTAACCTTTGTTAAAATGCAAAAATTCACGCACTTACGATCATAAGCGTGGAGGTACTGAGAATAAATAATTTTTTTCTGACGTGACGTTATTTTAGAATGTCATTAAAAGCAAATCAAAATTTTGACGTTAATTGATATATGTTTTCTCTTTTGCATTTTTTTTACGTTTAGTTGTTGTTTTACGAAGAGTTTTTTGATAAGAGTTCAATTGCACAAATTCTCCTAGAAATGTAAATTGTAAAGAGAAAATGCTCTTAGAAATAAAAAAAAATGAACAAAACATGAACATGTACTTTGTAGCCCGATAACTCGCTATCTGAACTAAATAAAGCTAGGAACTCAATTATTTAATTAATTTTGAATATTTCTCTTTCATAATACAAGTAAGAAAAAACTGTTGGTTTACTTTTAATTTTTCGGGCAGGGTGGACCTTTCGCTGGAAATGCCCATATCTGAACGTAGCACCTAGTTTGTACATTATACATAACTGGACCATACTTTTTGATATCAACATCTTCGGTACAGAAGATTTTTCAATTCAAAATATTTGGCTATTTTAACATTTCCCACTGTGTCGAAACCAAGAATTCCTCGTCAATGGGGCTTATATCTGGACGTAGCCCTTAATACATTACAACTGAATTATTAGTTTTAACATCAACTCCTATGGTGTAGAAACATTTATGTTTAGTTCTTGATCGTCTTTGAATGGTCGCTGTTAACACACTGTTAATTCACCATCTGACGCCAACACCATCTACATGAATCGCCCATCAGGGGATCAACAATTTGGCATTATGCAACATCGTGGTATATATATACGAGTATGTCTTTGTTTAAGATGCCTCAAACACGATCAAGAAGTAGACGACCAGAGGTGCGCAATTTGCCAACCCTCGTAAAAGAGAACCAAAAGTGGTAACAAGTCACTCAAACGCATTTCTGTCTCGTGTCATATCTTGATTATTTCATACTTTTTGCATAGTTTATGTAATTTTACTTCCACATGGTTGGAATTTGTATAGTTATATACAATAACACTATCAAAAAGCTGTTCGTGTATTGAAATATTCAATGAAGAGAGTAAGAGAGTGAAGAGATATTTTGACTGATGTACTAAAGCATCGTTTTTGGATGCCTTTTCCATATTTGACATACTGTGGTCAAATAAAGGAATCCCTTCTAAGCCAATATATCCTTGAGATGTACATTCCAAATTTACTGTCCCCATATTTGAGAGCAATTTCAGAATCTCGCAATTTTAATTTTACAGCTTTGTTTGAAAACAAATTTTGGTCCACTGTGGCCCAATAAAGGATTCTCTGCGAATCAAAAGTGTAGCAGGTAATAGTCCTGGGGGTATTTTTTAATTTGCGATACGCATATTTCAGACCAATTTCAGAATGTCGCAATTTGGAATTTTCTATGTATATTCAAAACATGTGCCACATAATTTTTTCCCCCATTCCGCTTGAGACACCTCAAAATCTTGGTTTTGAACTCATCAACAGAGTCTTCTGCAGTTGCTCAAGCAGTTTATCTTTGATGTACGAAAACAAGAAGAAGTCATTGGGTGCCAAATCAGGACTGTATAGCGGATGACCCATTATTTCGATGTTTTGAGTGCTCAAACAGTCATTTGGTTGAACCGATGTGTGAGAGCCCAGCTATTTCGCGGTTGGTTTTCCCAATTTGTCGGGAAACAAATGGTGGTATATCATTTGAAATTGACCGTTATACGTTCCACACACATGACGCAATTGGTTCGCAATGAAACCCTCATACAGTCGGCTGCTGTTTAGTTTTAGGCTCATACGCATAGTTCCATGATTCGTCACCTGAAACAATTTTACACACGTCTTTGGAGCACCACCATTCTATTACTAGAGCATTTGTTTGCACCAATCGATGTGATTATCCTTTTGAGCTTTTGTCAAATTATGTGGGATTTAACGAGAACAAATCTTCGTCAGGGCTAAATGATGATGCAATATATTGGAAAGTATATGATGTTGGAACTAATGCGTGATATTGCCTTAATCTCACATTTTCTCACAAATTTCGCATTGCCATTCATTTCCTTTGAGACTTGTGTTTGTTTCTTCTCGTTCGTATTTCTTCAAATGCCAACGGATATCCGTTTTGTATTCTCTCAATAAATTTTAAATTATACTCGTTTTTTATTTCTATTTTATTCATTCCATTTTTTGCCATTTCTGAATTTGTAATTATATAAATAGTTTACGAGTATTAAGAACGTGAATAGAAAATATATATGCGGATACGTGAACATCATAACACCGTAAAAAATGTTGCATGCTTCAAGTATAAACGAACCGCCTTGCCTGCCTGCAACGTCTTATGCTTATCCCTCCCATGAATGTTTTCCACACACGTGAATAAGATTTTCCCTTAAAGATAAAAGTAATTTCATTCGTATCGGCGGATATAATTGCACTCCGTTTTATGGCTGCAATATGAACTTAAAAAGTTTTGCAGTGAAACCTTGTGAGGAAGGTACTAAAATTGGTTTGCCAATAGCGGCTATGACGAATTGAAGGAGTAACAATTTAGCACGAACTAAAAGTAAATTAAATGTGTACATCAAACAGTATGGGAGCAGCAGCAGCTTTACACTAATGAAATGTTTTATCGGATCATTTAATTTCTTCAATAATTTGATGCAACATTTCATCACCATACTTAATTAATTCCTGATTATAACGCATTTCAGGGCGATCAGGGTTGCATTTGGAATGAATCAAACGAAGACAAAGATAACTGGAATAACAACTTTTCAAAATACTTAATTTTTGGTTACAACTTTCTTTTTTATCTTCTCCTTATTATTTCCCAACCACTTTTTTGTTTATCACTTTTCAAAAAATGTTTTTGCATTCTTCCATGTCATTTTCAAACCTGATAGTATAACCCGAATGTAGAATGATCGTACGATTCATAGAGTAATGATATATAGAGACGCCATCTCTCTCAGTATTTTGATGACCTTTAGTGTGCTGCATGTGGGCGGTTGCAGGTTGGAAAGTATTTCTATAATAATACCAGATAGAGGCAATGGCTCAAACCATCCAACAATGAATCAGCAACAGCATTTCGATTTGTGCATTAAATTTTTTGTGTAAATACACCACAAACATATAGTAACAATAAAATATAACAAACAAGTCCAAAATACGTTTAAATTTCAGTCTCATCAAAACGGCATGAAAAATGTTGATCAACAGTTTTTGTACTTCCACCTGGTTTAAGTCAATTTAAGTCAAGTAACTCTCTGTCGCACAGACCGCACCACGAATAGTGTGAAAGGAAAATGTCAGATGAGAACAATGGCGTATCTATACCTCATTAATCTATGGTATGATTTATTTCAAATGGAAGAGAGTTTCATTCCATTTTTCTCTCCACGAATCGTTCTATTTGCACTGATAGTCTAACGTGGCATTTAGAGGCGCAACTTTCGAAACGGTCGTCCGGCAATGCGAATTAAAGTCTTAATTCCTACTGATAACACCTTTTATTCTAATGATTCTTTTTTGCTTTTCAGTTCCCAACCTTTTAATGCATATCCTCGTTTGTTTTCTCCATAGTTCATTGGAAAATATACATATGTAGACTGCATGTTTCTGCATAATTTCTCTCAAATGTAGCAACATCATATAATTAATGGCAATCATTGAAACGCTTTTAATATCAAAAATTATTTGTACTTTAAAATAATTGCAACATTTCCACACAAGTCGTGCAGTTAGATGCATATGGATAATTAGAGGAAGGTTTGTGATTTCTCACCACTTTGTCAATGCAAACTCAATTGGTGTCATGGCTAATGGTGCGAAAGGAAAACGAACAGAAACTAATAATTGAAATAGGCTTTGAGGTTTGGGAAATGGCTATGGTTGGTTTTGGGAATAGACTTTAGAAAACACCAATGAAACAACACAGCTGAGATCAACAAATGCAACAGTGTTGGTCAGTGTTATTTTGAGGCAAACAATTCACGCTTGTCGTTAGAGCATATACAGGTATGTCGCATTTCAGCTCAAAAGATTCTACAATCATCTTCGAAATTTGTTTACAAACACATTTATTTTATTTATTTGCTCATTGAAATTCTTATTTACAATATTATTATTAGAAATGGTAAATTATTAAATTCTAAAAATGGTAAACACCGTGTGATTTTTAAGAAATTATTAAACAGAACAAACCAAACAGCGTTGCGTCATAGCGGCATCATGGATTCCGTCGCATTCGACCGTAATCTCAGAATATCGCTCGTAGCATAGTCTTTCGATACATACAAACCTCAAAGGTGGAGGGATACAAAACGGGAAATGATACTCACATAGCTCCGAAAGACGGTTTGCCTGTACGCCTGCCATTGTTCCCACTGAAGACTATGGAACGGCTGATAGATTATTGATGTAAAATTGTTAGACTGTGCGCAACATGCGTACTGCAAGGGCAGACTTATGGAGACAGCCATGCATGAACTAGTGGGTATCAAAGAGGCGGCTGAGGAATGCACTTTATTGATACTGAGGCTGCGTTCAATAATGCTACGCCTATGCAATAGAATTCGCAGTGTCGACCCTAGGGGCAGATATAGATCTTAAGGTACCATAATACCAAGAGATTTATCACCATCGAATTGGGTACTTCAACCTTTATAAGTTGTGTCAGCAGATGCACACTTCAAGGAGGGGTCTTGTCAACACTTTTGTGGCACAGAATACTAAATAAAATAAATAAATATTTTCCCTTTACATTTCACAAAGAGACAGGGGAAAGCTTTTCACAATCAGTGAGCAGTGCGCCTTCTAGTTATACACTCACTGATTGAGCCCTTTTACCTCGGTTCCGAATGGGGCTTTCGAGAAGCTTTTTGATGGATAAATGTGTTGCCGTCACTAAGCAAGGTGATCGTCGTCGAAAGAAATGTAAGGTGATCATATCTGGGATCGAACCCACGTTCTCATGTACAATAGTCGCGCACATTAACTATTGCACCGCCGATGCGTCGCAACGTTCACAATTAAACATTTCTAGGTTATACTGATTACTCGAAAATGAAGGAGAACAACTTTGTTCATGTAGACGACATGGCAATAGCGGTAAGAGTTTGGACGATATCCTTTTACGATATAGGCTTGCAAATGGGAAATTTCCCGCGAATTGTTCTCTGGTGATGAGAACGTTAATGCTGTATGGGATTATCGTGTGGCAAGTGTGAAGTCCACCTAATATGCAGTACTGATTAAGGGTTCTGAGAAGGGTGACGATATGCGTCACGAGTGCTCTACGGACCACTTCCACTCATGCATTGTTATAGTTGCTTTCGTTGGCATTATAGGGAAGCAAATTGCTTCAACGTCTACCGTCAGGTTAAGGCAACTGTCACAATTGGCATGATCGGAGTTGGCCAATGAACAGTATTGGAAGGTGTTCCCAACATTCCTGCATTTATCGACTACGCTATTCATCCTTGTCATTAATAGAAGGGATATCTGGAGGAGTTCCTGGTTTAGGGTGATTGTGAATTTATACACGGATGTTTCGAAACTGAATAATCAGGTAGGGAATGGGGTCAATTCTACGAAACTAGGGTTGTCTCTTTAACATAGCGTTTCATTGTAGCGTTTATCAGGCAGAAATGTAGGCGATTAGGATAGTGACCAGTTGGCTGAGGGGTATTAGTCCAGCAGTCATGGCGATCAACGACTTCTCTGACAGTAAATCGACTATCAGTTAGGCCGCAACAGATGATATTAACCTGTATATTATATGGGTTGCCTTACCTTGTAGGGACTGTGTCCTTACCTGTAGGGACTGTCTTATAGGTTGCGCAGGTACAAAGATGATAGAAATACCATAGATGATGAAATATAAGTGGTGGATTTGAAAGTCAAGGGAAAATTTCTAGATGGCGCAGCAATGGTGAAAATGGGTAAATTTCCCCGGAAACAAAAACTATTTAACCATGATTTTTAGCCTTTGTATTCACAAGCAATATGCTTTTCTATTGTCTATATTTTATTATCAAATTCAAACAACAGAATCGAAATAACAATGACTTTTTAGTGCTTTTTCGTTGCATCCGAGTGAAAAATGGTCGTACGGAAACAGCATTTGCCATCTGTTGAAAATTGTGAATAACTGAATGAGTCATCTATGGTATTTCTATCATCTTTGGCAGGTACAGGAACATGTTGGCATGCCCCTAGCGACTTGTAAGCAAATACGGTGGATAACAAGTAACTAAAATCAGTCTTCCTTAACTCAAGGTCTCTCAAGCTGCCGCAAATCTCTTGGCGAGATGACTCAGTAGTACGATATTCATACTGTATGGGTGCCAGCGTATGGGTCATTCCTTCCGTGTGGGGTCTAACTTACAGGTTGCACAATAATTGGAACATGTTGGTGTACCCCTAGTTACTTGTTAGCAAATCCTGCGTGATAATGCGGGAAAGGTGGACAAGAGGGAAATTGTGCATGCATAATACAAAACTGAATCGGAGGAGATCAATGAATCTTCTGCCTCTAACCAGACAGTGCCAGCCTTGACAGGACATTATCTGATTGATAGGCATGCGGTGAAACTGAAGATAATGGCAAATGACTTGCAGAAGCTGTAAAGATGAGGAATAGGGATAATTTACTGGCCAACTTCTCTACACGTGTTCAGCAATACTTAACAAGAAGATGCCCTACTTCTTTAAGAACCTGAATGAATAGACTAAATGGTCATCCTTTGAGGCTAGCGGTTAATCTCGTTAGCCCGTGCTATAACAATGGGCAGTTTAAGTGGGTCGTTCGTCGACTGCAACTAACACCTAAATTAAATTAGACATTGGTACTCGAAAAAATTTGCCTTCAAGTAAAACAAATTGGAAAAATTAAATTTTTGGAATGAACGGAATAAAAGAAGACAAGTGTGGGTACTCAAACTAAAGGTATTCTTCTCTCAAAAATGTTTTTTTTTTGATATCTTCTCTGATATGAAGACATTGTTATTTCAGATATAAAATTTTAAAATTTTTAAAATTTGTATATTCCAGTACTTATTTATCAGTATTAAGCACGTCATAAACCAATTCGGCTACCGTGCGGGAGTTGTGGCGCATCCAAATCGCAATCTGTTGTGTTACTGTAACAGCTACAAAGTTCATTGGTATTTGAGTGCGGCATGATTTCCGCATTGCAGCCGCATTGGTTTGGGGCGTGATTTATTCTCAGAGTGAAAATTTGTATATCAGTTTTACGATGAAAAATTATAATGAGTTGTCTATTTATGTGGATGCAATTATGTGGTCCCAGACACGAATATAAATGAATAATTGATTAGAAATCTAGTTAGAAAAGTTCGGGAACGGACATAATGTTGCATCTTAATTTCTCTTCAGTGTAAACATGATATTAACTTATTATATTTTGATTTAATGTTGCTAATGCAATGTTGTCACGAAAGCGTGCCTGTCAAATATTTACATTTCAAAGCCAATCGCCGAAGTTATCGACATTTGGCCGCGTAATACCAGTCAGCGGTTTTTGAGTACAACGAGCCAACAGTTTTTATAACCCAGTAGATATTTAAAATTGGTCACGTTGCCATAGACAATTACAGTGTTGTTGTTAGTGCTGTTGATGATGGCTTTTTGCCCGTTTTTGTTTTTTATTTGTTCTTTCTTTTCTGGCTATCATCGGGTTTTGTTATTGTTAGTGTTTTTAAGGTCTTGCAATCAGCCCAAAAGCCATTTAAAACACCAAAGCTGGAAATTAAAAGCAAACAATATTTCTTTTTAGAACTTTTCGATTTGTGTTTACATTATCACACACACATGTTTTCAGAATCGATTTTTTGATTAAGTGATTATTGTTCTTGTCGTTGGACAAGAGATGTCAGTGCAATTTGAATTGTAATAGTGTTGACACGAGATACATATGTATGTTTACCATGCCTTTTTTATGCTCTATTAGAAAACAAGATTTAGAAATCGACACATGTTCTAAAACAGCTGACATTCATTAAAAAAAACCGATGTTTTGTAGCATTACATCAAACTGGAAGTGAAATGTAGTGTTTTTTGACAGAACGCCCCATAAAATAGCTGAGTTTGACATTGCGAATCAGATTTTGCATGGACAGTGGAAAATATGATTTTTCAATGACAGTGGATAAAATATATAAAACACTTGTTCAGTGCAATAAAAAATAAATTTTTTCCAAGACTTTCCATAAAAACCTGATTTTTATTGGACTAAACTATTTAAATTAGATATTTCTCTGTGTACGCGGCTCTTGTCCATGAGATCGTGGCTTCGATTCCTGCTCTGAACACCTTAAATTTCTCTCGCCGTCTGTCACCTTGCTTGTGACGGTGACACTATCGAGTATTTAGCCATGAAAAAGCTTCTCAAAATACCGTTAGGAACCGGGGTAAAACTGTAGGTCCTAATCAGTGAGTGTAAAACTGGAACGCGCACAGCTCACTGGTTTGTGAAAAGCTCTACCTAATCCCTTCATGGGATGTAACGGGAAACCATTTTATACGCTTTCCACCCTTGTTTAAGTTAGAACACTGTTGAACAAAATTCCTCACGAAATTTTTATAGGAAATGTTGTCATCACTTTTGGCAAAACAACCCTGTAATTGATATTGGTCGCGAAATTTCCCCTAAGCAACTTAAAAGTGCCGAAATATTCGTTGTTTTTTCTACACGTACTTGGGATCGAAAAGTTTCATTTGAGCTACATATATGAGATATACTTTAGTTTCAACCAAATAGCTGTTGGTTGTCAACGTTTTCAGTCTGATATTTTGTATACAAGCTATTTACGATGGTTGATATGAACAAACAGCAGAACTTTGTTTATAATTTATTAAGGTTTAAGGACGCTGCAAAATTCGGAAAATCGAAATTTATTTTGTTACTTTTACAATAACGAAATAAGGGGTGTCCGATAATTCACGCAAGATTTGAATTTCGTGGCATGTGTGTGGTAAAGTATTGTTGAAGAAAAAAAGACAGCTGTCAGTTCCGTGTTATTAAAAATTTAACTCTAAATTACAGAACGAGTTTTTATTGTTGAGAAATATTTTAAAAATAATGAAGGGCTTTCGAACAAGATCATCTTCAAAATTGTCAAATTTGGGTTTTGGAAAATACACAGGTGATTGTTGAGAAACAATCGCATCAACAAGGAGTCACTGTTTGGTTTCGATTTTGGGTTGGTGCCATTATCGAAACATTTTTCTTTCAAAATGGGGCTGGTCTGGCAGTAACCCTCATGTCTGTCACGACATGATAATCCAATTTTGTTTTCCCTAAATTTAATGATATGGATGTGGAAGATGGTGCCACATTCCATACATCCCGATAAACAATTCAATTACATTCAATTGCGTAGATTTTAGGATACGGCATTGGTTTCTAGCGTACTTTAATTTATTAATTATTATAATTGAATTGAATAACTTTACCATCGTACCTTTGCTTTTGATTTTTCGTAAAATTCATCGGATTGTTTTTCAAAACTTTGACAACCAAACATTTGTTTTATTGCGAATGCAGTGATTTTTTTCGCGATAAAGACATATGTGAAAATATGCATTAGCGGAAAGGGTGTAAACATTAAGAGAACGATTTGCCGAAAAACATTTTGACAGATCTGTAAAATGAATTTGAGTTTTTGAGTTTCTTCAAAAAATTGTCCGATTAGGGTTGCATTTGGAGTGGAACGAACAACATCGAAGTAATCGGAAATTATTTTTTATCATTACTATAGTTAACATTTTAGTTTGTTTTGATTAAAATACTTAATATTTGTTCATCATTATTATATTTTTATTTTCCAATGATTTTATTTTGCTTGGCCCTTTGCAAACAGATGTCTAGCGTGTAATGTAATAGGCATTCACTTATTTCGGTTGAGTTTTTCCTTAAGAGGAAACAATGATATCAAATTTTTCTAAATGTCAGTTTTAAATGATGCCAATTTAGTTTTGTGTCGTGTGTTATCATTCGTTGTGAACAAAGAATAGCTGCAACAAAGAATAGCCATATTCAAAAACATGTATGCGGAAAAACGTTAAATTGAATTTACATTCATTAATTTAAATAATGTTTTTTTTTAATACAAATTACAGTTTGTCACAACATTACGCATAAATAGTTTATCGTTTGATACATAACTTCGACACAAATGTTCGTCAATGTGAGTTCAAGCCCCACTTCCGAATGTTTAAAATTTTTCAATAATTGTAGAAAAATATGTGATCTACTTACTAATCAAAAAAAAATAATATTGTAACCGTGACATTTTTCTCAGTGTGAAACTGAAATGTGTTCTGTGAGTCAGCGAACGTCTAGCGCTAACGCTAACGCAACGCTGAAAAATTTTATTTTATAATTCACAAAACTTTTGTTTTTATTCGCACTGAATAGTAAAGCCCTCAACACACTGTAATCGAAATATCGTGTTTGGAGATTTCGTTTAACCAAAGGTCAGTTTTACAATACAATAATCAGCTGTTAATTTATACGGAATCTCGAAATAAGAGAATACCGCTGCAGTGTGAATGCAGTATAAGTCTCGTATTTGGAGATTTCGGAAGAAACCAAATGGAAGTATTTAGAAAATCTTGAAGTTTCTTAGAAATCTCTTCAATATTAGCTTATACTGTTTTTATGCTGCAAATAATATCCTGATTTTCTAGGTTTTATGCAATAGAAAAGCTGTTTTGTATATGGAAACACAGATGTTTAGGCCACGAAATCTATAACTCTCCAGATATTGAGTGCAGCATAAACAATAATTGACTGAATACAAAATTGGGATGTAAACAAAAGAAAAATTTTTAATTTAATTAAAAATACTTTAAAAGCTGTTAAAAATGTATACAAAATCATTTTTATGAGATGAGATTTTTATGAGAAAATAAGTTATGGCTGAAAAAACCTCAGATTATTTATAGAACTGATAATGGGAATGGCCTGGGGTTGCGAGATGGTTTTAAATCAAAATCGAACTGATATTAACCATGTTTTTGTTACAAGCAAGCAAGCTTGCTAAGGTGCAAATAAAGCTTGCTAAGGTGCAAATAAAGCGGATATTTAACGTTAAGTCATACTAATCAAAAATATGGTAACACTTAAAACCAAATTAAAAGAAGGATTGTAAACAGTGGAACTTTTTATGTCGCTAAGTGCTTCATACAAAATAAGCGATAATCTAATCAAGCGGTGTAACCAATATGCGCCTATTATTTAGTCCGAATTGGGTATAAAATTAACTTCAAGATTTTATATTTTCTTATTCAAGCATCGTGTTCAGTTCTTATGAAATTTGCATTCCCATAAAATATAACGCAAACAACGAAATATTCCTACGCAAAATCAATTACAGGGCTGTTAGCCAAAGTTATTTCATACGAAACCAATTGTTTTATAATTATAATTGTTATTATAATATTTGCAAGCGAAATGTTGACATTTCGATAATTTTGACAAACAAAAGTAATACCACATGCTTTAAAAATAAAGTGGAGAAGAGCAATTAAAATATTTTCAAATTAAATCGGGGATTGGTGGTAATTCTCTACAACAAACATTTCCGTTTAGAGATAAGTGACAAAATGTCATACGAAAATTTCGCAAGAACGGAAACATTGGAATACAAGCTGTCATAAAAGTCGTAGATAACTTGCTCTATAAACGCTGTGTTAGACTATTAGTGCAAATGAAATAATTCGCGGGGAGAGAAATGGAATGAAACTCTTCCATTTGATAGAAATTGTTCTATCATTCTGCTTGTGATTTCAGTTTTGAAGAATGCAAAAACATTTGTCTGCAAAGTGACAATCAAAATACAGCAGTTATAAACTAAAAATAGAATACAGAAAAATGTACAATATAAAAATACACAATAGTGAACAAAAACTGAACATTTGTAAATAGTGACGAAATAAAAGCTTTTGCTGCCGTTTTCTTTGTTTTTGTTCGTTTTATTCAAAATGCAACCCTGATCGCATCATTTTTTGAGCAAAAACAAAAAATGAGAGAAATCTGACAGATCTGTAAAAATGTTGCCTAAAATCGTTCTTTTCAAGTTTGCACTATTCCCTCCGCTCTCACCAAATGGAAATTTTGACACACCCAATGATTTCTCAAACAGTCTAACACGGCATTAAATGGTAATTGTTTAAACAACATATGTTTTCTTATACTACGTTCACATTAAAGCCGAATTTTTACATTACGAGATTTTAAAAGAAGGATCAGCTGATTTCTTTAAGGGAATGATTCTTCCCTAGAAGAAATCTCCTAACAAGAGATTTCGATAGGTACATGAACAAGGTATAAACAAATAAAAAATATAAACATAAAGTGAAAAACACACTATCAGAACTGTCTGTCTGATTATTATTGATAAGTGAATTTAAATTGAGAATTGATTGACGGCAGGTGTTCCCACTGACAAATTTTCTTCACATTTAAGCTAACGGGTTTTTCAATAAGAGCGCTACAAAAGTTTTTGTAAATAAAACAAAACCGGTTTTAGATACCAATGAAATTCTTTATTCCTGTGAAAGTACGTTCGATGCCATTATGTATGGAACTCGATTTCTTTTGCATGGCCACCACGGGCACGCTTGCAGAAGTCCAGACGCTGAACCCAATTTTCGACGGTTTCAAGCATAAATCGGCCGATACTGCTGCAATTTCACGTTCGATATTCGTACGAAGTTCATGAATCGTCGCTGGCTTGTTGGCATAGACCATAGACTTGACGTAGCCCTACAGGAAATAATCTAACGGAGTCAAATCGCACGACCGAGGCGGCCAATCGACTGGGCCATTTCGTGAGATAACACGTTCACCAAACTTGGTTTCCAATAAATTGATTGTGGCATTCGCTGTGTGGCTTGTGGCGCCGTCCTGTTGGAACCACATGTCCTCCAAGTCCATATTATCCAATTGGGGCCAAAAATATTCGGTTATCATTGAACGGTAGCGATTCGCATTCACAGTAATGTGCCGGTCTTGATCATCACGGCAGAAGTACGGCCCAATGACGCCGCCGGCGCATAAACCGCACCAAACCGTATTTTTTTCGGGATGCAATGATGACTCATGGATTACGTGTGGATTGCTGTCTGACAATAACGCATATTTTGCTTATTGACGAAGCCATTCAGCCAGAAATGAGCCTCATCGCTGATTGTTGAGGCCTCTTAAAGTTGGCCTCTTAAAGTTGAGGCCACTGGCTCCAAATTTCGGTAGTAAATTTTAATAATTTCGACTCGTTGTTGGCTCGTATATCTTTCCATGATGAAATGGCAAACCTTACTGAAGAGAAATGTCAAAAGAGCGGGAAAAAATATGGCGTCGTTTGCTGTCCCTACCGATTTACTTTTGTAGCGTCTCTGTTGAAAAACCCTTTATATGTCCGTTCCTTCTGATAATTTGACCTCCATTTGAAGATTAATACGCATTATATATTCATAGATTTTTGAATGTAATTTTCGCGTTGCCAAATTGTATCTCTCAGACAAATCACAATTTTTCAAAACATAACACATTTTCAATGTTTTTCCTACAACATCTAAAAATTATTTAAAAAATCGTCACAATTCGTCTATAAATAACCTAAAAACTCATGGTAAATTTTCGGAATTTCCTCGAAGAACTAAATTTTGTATAACATGCGTAGTATAAACAAAAGTGTTCAAAGAAATTTTGTAAGTGTATTTGTATTTTGTGTTGTTTAAACAAATGATTATTTTATTTTCAAAGTAAGAATTCAAAATTTGTTGAAATGTAATTAATTTCAAGGTTTCTCCAAGATTGTTAATGGCTAATAAATCGGTGGCTATAGCAGTTTTGGAACTGACCCAATTTTAGATCACTCAAATATGGCAATACATGCCAGATATCGTAGTGTAATTGAATAGTATAAAAGATTATGGGATTTCTGGGGAAATAAATTGCTTGGAACTTTATTTGTTAAAGCCAAATGTTATCATTTATTCCACTGTAAAACCCGTTTATTAAAACTGTCAATTTACATGCAAATCTGTTTGGGGGTCGATTCTTGTTCTATGAAAACATTTCACTGAAAAATAGTTTATCATTATCGTTTCAAAGTAAAATTTCACTTTCACTTCTTCACCAAATGTTTCTTCGTGAAAAAATGTTGTTCATATAATAATGGCGCATAGATTTCAGAAAACTGAAACGTTGTTTCATATCACAGCTTCACAAAAATAGAATCGACCCCCCTGATCCGATTTCGTGATAATCTTGCTGATTGTGAGATAATCATGTTGTTGGGTATATACTTATACAGCTGCACATAAATATATTTCGATTAAAGTTATTTTCAAAGAAATACAATTCTGATATTTTGAATAAAATCGCTAAATTACTGAATCGGTCATTACGATAACCTAATTTCGGATTATCTATTGCTTTCTTAAATTGATGCAGATTTATGCTGCAATTATAACAGGATTCGTAGTACGACAGCTGTTCGTACATCAATCATTCAAAATTACACGTTTTTGGCTTTAAAAATTTCTGTTTTTCAGTTTGAATTCATAGTATCTCAAATTGAAACCTCATCCACTGCTAACGCGTTTCATTCATTAGAATCTAATGTCATGCAATGTCAAAATGTTGACAGATAAGATAACAGTTTGCCGCTGATACGATTCAAAATGAATTAAAGATGATGTATATAAAGTCTAGTTGAATATATATATGTACATACATACATATGTATTTATGTTTAAATTTCATTCTATTAATCTCTGACGATTTTCGAATTAATTAAAATGAAAAAAAATGCCGGAAAATGTCAAGCAATCCCGATAGGTTTAAAGTTATCTCTTAATTGTAATTGACGTCTTTAAATTACAAAAACGATTGTTCTTTACTCTATTAAAAAGTATGTATATGTAAAATATATGAATATATTAAAATATGTTTACAATCACTGCTGATTTTTGCAGTTCATTCGAGATTTGATTAAATTAAAAATTAATAAAAATGTCAAATTAAATTTGTATTGAACGTGGTCTGGGACCTGCACAAACAAACACTACATTGCAAACCCACCACCAGCACCAACCACATCATCAATAACAATCTCGGAATGATTGTAACAAATATAAGTAATTGACCTACTTTTAATAAATAAATGCAATTTAAAAAATTGCACATCTGTCGTGGAGAAACATACTATAATAACAACCCCACAATTGGCAAGAAATTGGCACTGAACTGGAATGTCCACGTACATATGTAGTTTAGTTTCTCAAATTGCAATGGCAGCTTTAAATTTAAATTTTATTGAAATTTATTAGAGGGTATGAGACGACTCGCCATGATTGAGACATTGAAAAAAAATCGATATTTAAAAAATAAATAAACAATAGCGAATATTGATGGCAATTGCGAACATGTGTAGAAACGTAAAGGTTCTTCAACTAGAGATAATCTTTGAGTTTACAGAAACTTCCTAGGAAAAGCTGTTTTTAGATATACCACGACATTTAAACTCATGAAACATATGTTTTGGCGTGCAAAAGTCAGCTGTTTACGGAAATGAAATCCCGAAATCGCTATATACCTGAACATGTCTTAAAGAGAAAAGGAGGAGGTTTCGCTGATAGGTGATATGTAATAACGGCCATCGATTTGTATTCACCTTTGCCAGATTTCCCTTTAGGTGTGGAACGCCATTTTTTTCAATCGTTAAAATCGCGTTACACTGTCAGTGCAAATTGAACCATTCGCGGAGAGAGAAACGGACTGAAATTTTCTACCATTCGACGAATAACGTACGATCATTTTGCTTTCGATTTTCACGTGTCACTAATAGAAAATTAAAGAAACTAGAATGGGTGAATCCCAAAAACATATGATTGCAAAGTGACGTACAAAACATCTGTTGTTTGGGATATAATAAGTAATTGTTAAAGAAAGAAATTGTGAACAAAAAAATGACGAAATAAATGTTTTTATTCCCGTTTTCGTTTTGTTCTGTTCGTTTCATTTCAAATGCAACCCTCATCGCATCATGTTTTGAGAAAAATAAAAAAATTTGAGAAATCTAACAGATATGTATATCAATTTTGTCTCCGCAAATCGCTTGCCTCCATGCGACACGAAAATGTTGACACATCAATCGATTTCTCGCATTGTTTAATATGGCTTTAAGCGATATAAAACCGTGATTTACGTTTTTTTTTTTGTTTGAAATTGAAGATATGAACTTGGACGATCTTGGAACTCAGCAGTATTGCGCACCATGCCGTACAGCCCATCAAATAATCAATTTTTCGAGTACTACGTTCAGTAATCGTGTTATCAGTCATATGGGCGGTGCCAATTGGTCGCCTTGGAGCTGCGATTTTACACCGTTAGAGTTTTTGTGGGACACTGTTAAAGACCGATGCTATGCTGACAAACAAGAAACGATCCAGACCCTTAAGGCGAAAATCGTTCGAGTCACTCGTGGGATAGAGCCAGAAACCGCCAACAAGGTCTTGGAAAATTGGGTTGACAGGACGCTACTGCGACCCCAGCCGTCACAAACACATGAATGAAATCATGTACCATAAAGATCGGAACGTTTGTACGTTTGTTTACACGAGACAGTTTAGCGGAGACAATAGCAATACATTCAAACTTTTTTATTAATACACTCACACTTTTCTCATTGTCTTCGTCTTCGTCACTGTCTCTGTTTTTTCGAAGACAGTGTATTAGGCAAATGTTTTCATGTAAGCGGCCAGATCGGTGAAGTTTCGTTGTAATTTGCGAAAAAATCGAAACATAATCGAAAAAGACCGCACAATTTGGAAAAGTCGTATTTTATTTGAAGATATTGGTAAATGTGATTGAATTGAATTGAAAAAGTGTATTGCACTTATAATTCGCTGGACGCCTAGGTTACACAAACATTTTTCTCTTCTTTGACAACTAATACATATTCTCCATTGTCTTGTGGCGTGTAAACGCATTGTTAGATATATCAAATTTCCTTATTTGCGATGAAGGGCAAGACTTCGATAGCACGAACTTGCTACACGAGGAAAAAAAATTTGTTCATTCGGCATTTAATTCTCGTATTCGACTCTTGCGAAATTTTAATAAGAGATTTTGTCATTTATCTCTACACGAAAATTTTTATTCAAGGGAGTTAACACCTATCTCTGAATGACCTTGCAAATATTTCAAAAATATTTCCTCTTCGCACTCCATTTTATTTTTTGTTTGTCAAAATAATTGATATGTCAATATATCGGTCTCTAACAATGATCAAATCAATTGTTTTCGAACGAAATAACTTTGACATAACACCCCTGTAATTGATGTTGTTCACGAAATTTTCGCAGAGCTGAATACCAGGAAAATCAGTAGTAAACGAAATTTTCGTTCTATTTTTCACACGTACTTTTTATGGGGACGAAAATGCATAAGAGCTGAATACGGGGCTTTAATGAAAATTTGTATATAGGTTAAAATGCGCAAAATTATGGCCTAATTTGCCTGTAATGTTTTTATATTATGTACTCCAATACTGTTTAAACAATATTTACATTATGTTCCTCAATATCCCAAGAATATTATTGGTAAATTTAATTATAATTTTATCTTTCAATATTTCTAGTTCTTTCCGCAGTTTATAGTGAAAAATTGTTTGTGTTGGAAACTTTTCATAGAAGATTCGATATTTAGACGTATGAAATTATTTACAAAAGAAATTTATATTAATCTTTATACGAATTTCAACAAATCTAAAAACGAAAATATAAACAAATGTTTGGTATTTTATTTTTATTTTGTTCGACCTAATAGTGTTTGCCATATCAACACTCATTCTATGTACTTTAGAGGAAATTGAGAGTGCAGGAGTGCCGCTTGATAGAACGTTATAGAAACAGTGACAGTGATATCTATAGAATCGTTCTGTTTATTGGGATAGGTTTAATTTAATTTGTATTTTAATTTTACCATGTAAATGTGGGAGGTCACAAACTTATCACATATGTACATTGTTCGTTTTTTTATGGGGAATTGAAAAAAATTGTTTGATTTGTATTTCACACATTCTCAATGGTACTGCGAAATGACGGATGGATGGCTAGCTGGCTGGACACATTTTATGACCGGTTGCCCCCCTTTAAATTTCAATGCGCGTTGGTTTCTTTGTGAGTTATAGCATTTGACAAGCAAATGATGACCACAGATGATGATTAAAATGTTGTTATTGTTTTGTTCAATCTATCAGGTCCGGGGTGACAGTTAAATGCTTCAACGTGACAAGTTCTACTGTTCTTGTCGTTTAATGTGTAGTACCAGTATTCCGTTCATTGACAGTGACAGCAGTATACATATTGTTGAGGCAGAGTCGTATTTGTATCAGATTTTTTTTTAATATTTGCATTTTACATTATCACCAATTTGAAAGACAAACGCTGATGTGCAAACATATCTGTGTATATATTTACACATGTACTAAATACAGTATCAATCTTCTTCATATCAGGGGCGTAGAAAACGGAAAAATTAAATGAACAAATTTTATGTTTTAAATTGTTTGAAAATAATCAGACCTCTCTTTTTTGTAGGCGGTTGTGGTTACTTCCCTAACTTAGCGTTTACACGAGGCAGTGTTGCAGAGACAATAGCAATACATTCACACTTTATTACTAATACACTCACACTTCTCTCCTTGTTTACATCAAAGTCTCTGATTTTTCAAAGATAGTAAATTCGGCAACTAATACATATTCTCAATTGTCTTCTCTCGTGTAAACTCAGGGTAACAGTTTGACACATAGAGTAAATATGGGTAGAGAAAATCTTTCACTCACCAAATTTCTGACATTTGTCCTCGTGTTATGTATACGTTTGATGTTGAAAAGAATTGCTTTACTAATACCAGATAGAGGCAATGGTTCAAAGCAACGAACAAAATAACAACAACGGCATTTCGTTTTGTGTGTTAAAATTATTGTGTTAATACAACACAAATGTATGCTAACAATAACAGTCACTAAAAAAGTTTAAAACACATTTAAATTTCACAGTTTTTCACCAAAATAGCATGAAAAATTAAAGCAAGAAGTTATTGTAATTCCACCTGGTGTATATCACTTTTCGTCAAACATCTCTCTATCACACCGACCGCATCACGAAGAGTGTGAAAGGAAACGTCAGATGAGAGAAATGGCGGCTCTACTATAAATTTACTCTATGGTTTGACAACTCATAGTTTTTACATCGAATCGACTAAACACACACAAAATCAAAACTTCCCTATTAAAGAGAAAATAATTGTTGAACTAGCAGCGTATACAAAAATAACTTACGGCCTAAAGACCCGTCTCCAGTTCCAGCGAATTTTTTGTCATTTATCCCTCCACAGAAATTTTTGTTGCAGAGAGTTACCACCTATGTCTGATTTGCCTTGCAAATATTTCATGAATAATTCCTAATCGTTCCTCTTTTTGTCAAAATTTCAGTCCCAAACAATTATCAAACAAATAAAGCAACTTAGAAAAGAGTGAAATTTGCGATTCACAAAAGAAGTTCTTTAAGTTTTAAAGAAGTTTTATACTTAAAATCAAGATGTATTCATTCAAGTTATATCAGTAGCACAGCTGATTTCACTGTTTCCATTTCGTTCGTGCGTAATCTGTCAAAAGTTTTAAGGAATTTGTAATAAAATAGATTGATTTATTTGCGAAAACTATTTGTTAAATATTAAAGGGCTTTACAAAACTCAGCTTGAATCTTCAATATGAACACTAAAATTAACGCAATTGGTATTAAATTTTAATTTTTACATTGTGTTTACATCAGCTGACTTTGACATATTAGGCACTTTAGTTACATCAACAGTTGCTGCTATAACCTGAATGAATAAATATTGCTTAAAATCTTCATTACAGGGCTGTGAAATAGCGAGTAATATTTAGTTGCAGTTGAAGAATATTGGGTGGAATCGCAATTAGACCTAAAACATCTTAATCTTGTCATATTTAAACACCCTCTTTGTTTATTGTCATCATAATTTAGGAGTAAGCATGAAGAATTTTTGGGCCTTGCCTTAGTTTTAATTTATGTTCAAGTATATCGTGATTTCGCAGTTTTCGGGAATTCATTTTCTGAAACAGCTGATTTGTGTACAGCAAAACTTACGGTTTGGTTGGTTGAATTTTCGAAAATTTACCTGAATGTCGCGATACAGAAGTCCCAACTTTCTGTTCCAATTGTTCCCACTTTCTGTTCTATGGAGTTTGATCAGCTTATTTATATTAGTTTAATACAATTATTAGCTTATACACAAAATGGGGGTCTTGAGTTAAATTCTTCAAGAACTTTTATAAAAGCCTAAATTATATTTTTCTATACTCGATTTTCAAACCAACCCTTATTTAGAAGTGTGATTTTATACGCACATCATTCACAATAGTAAACAGAATCTAAATACATCTGATTATATTTTCGCAGACGAGAATTCGTGAATTTGACTCTCAACTTGTGTGGCTTCAATCTGAGTATTCCCTAAAACGGTGTTGCCTAAAGTGTAACTAAAGGCATAAATACATTCACAATAGTAGTTTGCTTGTGTGTATTATTGTGAGAGCTCCCGAAATTGCGCTGTTCCCAATTTATATTAATTTAACTTTGAAAATCTAAATCTAAATAAATCTGATTATATTTTCACGGGCAAAAGTTCTTGAATTTTATTCTCAACTTTGGCAGCTTTAATCTGAGTATTCCCTAAAACGGTTCTGAGTAAATTGGATCTAAAATCATAAATACATTCACAATAGTGGTGTGTTTGCGTGTATTATTATGAGATCTCCCGAATTTGCGGTGTCGCCATTTTGAAACATTTTAACTTTGACATAAAGCAAAGAATGACTATGGTCAATTTACTTAAGCTTTCCGTTTTCTATTTCAGTTTAAATAGCGAATTTTGATATTAAATGTAAAAGAAAACTTGATTTTCTACGGCAAAAACAAATGTTTTCTTAAAGCAAATCTCGAAAGAAAAAATTTTAATTGCAACAATAACAAGACCTTAGACAATAGCGACTCCTCCCATTGAACTAAAAACAACGACGCATCTGTCATATTTGTATGCCATAAAGCTGGCCCGATAGTGTAACTGAAACTAATCATCCACATCCATTTTTGTATGCATTTTGTTGAGTTTGGCCGTTTCCATTGAAATCAGTTTTCATTTGTTGGGCGTTCGATCTACAAAACACAAACGAGCAAAAACGCGAATCGCCGCCATGCGATGTGAACGGAATTTTTAATTTCACTTAAAGAGAAGATGAAAATATAACCAAAAGTTTATTTAAAAAAACAAAAATAAATAAAATACAATTTAATATTTATAATCCCCAAGAAGGTATTTGTTTAAACAAAAAAGGTTAAAGATATAAAAAGAAATAAAAAAGTAAATTTCAAAAGTATTCAAATACAACAAAATTAAATATATTTGCATATAATTTTGCAAACGGGTGATAAATCAAGTGTTTTCGTAATAATAAAAATTGTTGAAATAATTTAAAAGAAAGGTGTTTCGTTTAACCCAAAAGTTACCAAATATAACTTTGCTTGCTTTAAGCAATAAAGGTGTCAAATATTTTAAAATTTATAATTTTATAATTTATAATTTCACGTTTTTGCTCACGTTCTCGACATTTTCAAATGAGCAGTGTCATAAATAATTATTTTTGCCTAAATTATACAATTTTTTTTAGCTGATAATCATTGAATAGCGAATAGCGAAACACTTTTGCTAAAAATTTTCGAATAACAGTGTACAAATTAACGAAAATGGCAAAGTATTATCGTCTTATCTACATGGAGACCTTAAGGTAATTAGCTGCGCCAGTTTTTACAAGTGAATCGTATGCACTTTTAAGGAAAATTAATTTCTATGGGAAAATAGGTGTTCCGTCAGGAAATTTTTAAACTTAGATTCATCGTTAACTGTTATTAACCTGTCCACTAATTCGATCCCAATAGTTCCGTTTCGTACCACCTTGTTTTGTAATCCAATTTGCCTATGATTGTTATCATTGATTGTGGCCGTTGGTGGTGCAATGGCTAATGTGCGCGGCTCTTGTACTTGAGATCCTGGGTTCGATCCCTCTTTTGACCACCTAAAATTTCTTTCGGCGGCGGTCACCTCCCATAGTAACGGCGACACTATCGAGTATTTAGCCATGAAAAAGCTTCTCAAAATACCGTTCGGAACCAGTGTAAAACTGTAGGTCCCAATCAGTGAGCATACAACTAGAAGCGCACACCTCACTGGTTGTTAGAAGCTCTCCCCAATTTCTTCATGAGATGTAATGGGAAACCATTTTTTTTTGTTATCACAGTGTTGACGTTGTCCCTTCCTACATGCTCTATTATGAAGCGTACGGACTGTTTTACCCATATTGTGTATACTCCCTGGGGGTTTCAAACGTATTCACCAGAGTTTCCGTGAGCGTCGCAATTTCGCTGTCAATTTTGCTTTTAGTTTGATTAATTAGTGATATCGATAATAATTTACTTTGAAAAATTTTTTCTGCACCACGCCTCGGATTTTTCTTCAGATCAGATAATTTTTCAAACTTCTTATGCACAATTGTGCGAACGCCCCTTAATAGTATAAACTCCGTTTCATTTTTACTGCATTCACATTACAGCAGGATTCTCTCACATTTTAAGATTTCGAGTATATTAACAGCTGATTATTGTGTTGGAAAATAGATGTTTGATCAAACGCAACCTCCAAACACAAGATTTGTTCGGGGCAGTACAAAAAATAAATAAAAATTTCGAGATTATGAAAGGCCTTCGCAAGTGGTTATTTTCTTTTACTGCATTTAGTATTTATTCTATATCTCTTTCAGCCATTATATTCATATTTATTATAGCAATTTGCCATAAAGCGGCACATTTATTTAACATAATGTTAATTTAATTAATAACTAATTATTTCTGTTTTTCTTACTCTCTCTCTTTACAGGTATGTTAATTTATTGTATCACATATTGGTGGGAAATAAAAGGTAATGAATTAATAATATTTTTGGTTAAAGTTATAAACTTAATTTTATAACTTAATTTTAAGGGCAATGGATGTTAAATTTAACACCTCAGATCGAATTATATCTAACTTTCTTAGCTGAATTGCATGCATCTGTATCATAGGACGAACAGCTGACTTGGCATCACTATTCACCCTCACCCTCACTATTCACCACAATTGTATAAATATTATGAACTTCTGATATATAACAGCAACTTTGGCACCAGATTTATAATTTTTTTTTAAAATTATATTCCAATCATCCGCCAACAATAATCGATGTCATGGCGTTACCTTTTAGAAACCCGTTTCACCGTTCTAGTTAATTTGCGTTCAAATTCCAAAGATCATTTGAATTATCTGTAGTTATAGTTCAAAAATTACACGGTTTAACTGTCATTAATGATAGCAGTAATTATAATGATGCCATATAAATATGCAATAAACAGAAGAAATGTGAATTTTAATGCAAAATGATAATGCATTTGTAATTGTGGTTCTTATTTTCACGTTGAAAGTACTAGAGAGAGCAGTTTGAGGTGAAATTATTATCAAATCTGGTTTCAATGTCGATTGCTTATGACTTAGCTTTGTATTAAAATGACGTGGTTTGAGATAACGAATACAAAAGGAATTAAATATTATAATGATGACATAATTACACATGACAGCATCACTTAAATGCGAAAAGTGTTTTCATGCTAATGCATGGAAGAAAGGTTTGGCAGTTACTTTATTTTATATAATTTGTTTTTATGTGAATTAATTTAAGTCATTAATATGGCGTTTATATACAACTAGATTATCGAATTATGGGGATTACATATGTTACAGATGTATGTGTGTGAACCCCGCATATGATAATTTGATAGTATTATCCTTTAACTTGGCAGCATTGGATTACATAGTTAATTAAAGTGATAACACCTTTTGCAAGTGGTGAACTTTTAAATGCTTAAATTTAACAGCGTTAAAAATCTATAATGTTGTTCTTTTGTTAAGTTGCGGATTCAGTTCTTGCTAAGTTTTCATAAGAAATTTTTGCAAAGTCCTACCTAGCAAATATTTCAAGAATATTTGCTCTTCACACTACATTTTATATTGAACGTACGTGATGTAACTTTTGTTTGTTAAAATATTCGAAATGTCAAAATTCCGATCGCAAACAATTACTTTTATACGAAATAACTTTGACATGACACCACGGTAATTGCTTGTGATTGAAATTATCACAAAGATCTGGGTACCAAGCAAACAGTAAGACGTACTTTTATTGGAACTACAATTTCAAATGAAATGAATACGGGGATTTACTTAAAAGACTAATACAATTGACACAGTTGCCTCCCAATCTGGCAACCTATGCCATCTACACACACATCTAGATTGTCGCAATATCGGGTTTAAAGTAATTTTTTTTGTATGGAATTTGACACTTGTAATCCTCCTCATGCTTTAATATCCATCGTTGAAAAGCCGTATAAATGAATTAAAGTTATGATGCGTTTTCATATAACGAGATTATCGCAATATCGGGATTACTGGTGACACTTTTTGTATAAAAATTGACATTTGTAACCCACGTAGGTGTCTAATCAAGTATATAAACACTTGAATAATCAATGAACCGATTAAACATGTCTGACAATTGTGGAAGCTGTGGATTTCACTTTCGCGGAAGGTAGATTAAAATACTTACGTAAACAACTTGATCAGCAATTTATATCTAAAACGCAATTGAAAATTGTCCCAAGCTGTTAATTGCCTCAAAGTTCAAATCGTTAAGACTTTCGCAACGAAGTTGTAATTACACGTGTTTGCAATTGTTTATATCACAGATTATAATTTATTTTAACTGGAATTCAACTGACACTTGTTGTTTTATAACTTGTTATCTTTGATTAAGCACGTCGAAACGCAGTACACAAATTTCTGCGTGACACGACTTATCCATAACCTCACTCTGAGTCGTTTATTTGAAAGTTTTTTTTTCAAATGGTTGATACAAATGATAGAAAGATTTAAGATATGAATACATTTAAACAAATTGCTGACGACCAAGTTCTCGAATAGGGTAAATATTGTTACCAAATATTGTCTAATTCCAAATTAAATAAAGATCTCCTGTGTTTTCCAGCCATTTACCCGCCCAAAATCTGTATAAGACGAAGCGAAATGGGCGTGGCAAATTCGTACATTTTCAATATCAGTGTGGCGTTTGACGAATACTAATACTAAATGTCATTGTGATACGGGAGTTATTGCGTCGACCAACCAGGCGTCTACACCACTTTTGTATTGAAGGTACCAAATTTGGTGTGACAAAATCACCCTGTTTCAGTAGGCAGATGGCCTTTAACGAAATATAGGTTAATACCAAATTTTATTCAGAGCAGTAGTGGTTTGCGGGAGTTATTGTGTCAACCAGCTGGCCGGCTGAGAAACTTTTGTATGGAAGGTACTAGAAAGGACGTGGCAAATTCACCAATTTCCCCAGATAAATACAAATGTACACAGTATTTACCAACACCTAAGTTGAAGTTAATCACATATGTCGGAAAAAGGTTTTAGAAGAAACAAGATTTTGTACTAAATTTTAAGATTAGTATGACAGGCGTGATAAAGGGCGTGCCTATAATTGAATTTTTTTAATCCTAAACCTAGACTTTACAAATAATAATCACTTCAAAAATTGCATTGTACTCCGTAAAGATCTACAGTAGGTGTTGTGTTGGCCAACCTGACACCCAGCCAGGAAGATAGATACATGGGCATATTTCAATCGTTTTAAAAAGCCATAAAACGAAGTTCTTCGAAAGATATTTAGGGTATAATATGACTCCCCATCCCCATGGGTGAGGGTATACAAAAGTCTGTACAACTACATTCATACATACATATGTCTATGGTCATATAATTTTGTATTCGAATATAAATACCATGATAAGAAAACCACTTTAAAATTGATTATGTTTCTGATTTATATTTTTCTTTCTCCCACTTAAATTTTAGAGGTTTTATAGTTGGAATGCCTAACCCCCCATATTATCACCATCTTTGATAATCTAAAGTTAGACCCAACATACTGTTATATTTAGCTGGAATGTCAAAGCTCTAACCAAACATAAGGCGCGTTTTCATTATTAGCTAGCAGTTATCGTTTGGTTGCTAGTAATGAAAACTACGGACTGGCGATAATTGACATTTGTCAGAAATATGAGACAACATTTTGTACAAAGTGTCAAAAAGTGTAGAACTTTGGTAACATTAATAACCTACATTCTTAAAGCTTCATATAATTCGTCTTGTTGTAACGCAGTCTTCTTCTTGTGTTTTAATTCACAACAAATTATATCAAACGACATTTCGTTGAATTTCCTAAGGTGGCAACTTGGTTCCTACTAAAAGTTAGCGATAAATTCGAATGTCGATTAATATCGCGTAGCTCTATATAAAATAAGTAATAATCTGTGCAATCTGTGTAACCAAACGTCTATAGTGTAAATGCTCCTAAGAGATTTTGATTATGACCCGTATTCAGCTCATATGAAGTTTGAGTTCCCGTAACAAGTACATTTATGTATAAAAAAAATAACAAAAATTTTAGTGGACCAAAAATTTCGCTGATTTTTTCATTACCTTGGTATTCAGCTCTTTGCGAACGTTTCGTGAACAAAATCAACTAAGGGCTGTTATGCCCGTTTTTGACCCTTTCGGCACCGGCATTTAGACATTTTGCTTATTTAGACAAATAAAAAAAAGAATGGGAATTATTCATGAAATATTTGCAAAATAAATCAAAACTAGGTGGTAACTCTGTGCAACAAATACATATATCCGTGTAGAGATAAATTACAACATTTCGTGCGAAAATTAGCTGAATAAAGAGAAACATAAAAATATAGCATTTGATTTAACGCACCAGTAGCAGAGCTGGTTAAGAAGATGAAGAAACTTTCGTCTGCATGGCTCGCTTGCTGAAGACCTGTAATCAGTTTTTATGAAATTTTCGATACCATAAAAAGTGCGTGTAACTATAAAGAATAACGAAAATTTCATGAACCGAAATTGCTTAGAACTCATGCCAAAATTCCGGTCCCAAACAAATATCAAACAATTGTTTTCGTACGAAATAACTTTGGCGTAACAACCCTGTAATTAATATTGCCTACGAAATTTTCGCAGAGAGCTGAGTGCCAATCAAATAAAAAGTGAGAGAAAGTTTGGGTTCATGAAATTTTCGTTATTTTTTATACAACTACTTCTTATAGCAGCGAAAATTTCACAAAAACTGTATACCGGACTTTAATCGGAAAGATTCTCCTTTCATTGCAAATCTAGGTTCCGAAACCTATAATATCATGTAGTAAAAATCAGGTGATTTGTGGAAATCTTCCTTTCGATATCTATATTTTAATAGCAGCATTAACATAGCTTAACTACCGTTCTAGAAGTGGTGGGATTTCGCTCATCTACTAAGTATATCACAAACTCTACATCAAATTATGCAAATTTCAAATTATCATATTCCAAGTTAAATTATTATATTCACCTATGAGAAACATAACCTCATGTACGTGTTTCTCTCATAATCTTCTTTTACGGTTGCTGCCGCAACTTAGACGAACTTATCCATGGTGCCAACACAACAACGAAAAAAAACCCATATGAACATGCACATTATCAGTTGCCGTCCCCTAGACGGGCGCCACAATGGCTTCTCCAGCTTAGCAACCAGTACCGCATGTTGCATGCAACATGCAATTTTCTATTTTACTATGTAGTATGTACTTCTTCACAACCCTTCGTGCCTAGTATTCTTGAATGGCTAAGTATTCACCTTTAAGTGGGAAAAGAAACCAAAAATCTTTTCACTGAAGTCTGCTTCGGCTTTCGTGTGTTTCCTCAAACATATGTATGTGTCTGTCCCACGTCTATTCTGGGAAATCTTACAGAAGAAGGCGAACCAACTGCACAGACATTATATTAAAAATTTATGGGTGTTTTTTTTTTAATTTCCGAGAGGAAAACACAAACTTTTAGGGCATTTCTTTTATATATTGAGGATAGCTAATTATAGTTTAATGTACATACATATGCAGTACATATTAATGTTTTTTAAGAGTTTTACATGATGTATATTTTGTGAACAAACGTGCGAGTTAAAGAGAGAAAATTTAGTGAGGAATTCCACTTCCGGTTGTCATATCATACTGTCATATTTGAGGATTTCAACATTTATTAATTAACACTTATTTGTCTTATAAATTTAAAAGTATGATATCCGAGATATAGGGATCAAAGGATATTTTTAAAATTTGTGGAAAAATAGCAAGCAAAATTATTAAATATTGAAATACATTTCAGTTGATTTATTCAACACATGTAATGTTAATTTAATCAAAAATTTTGCACAGTAAACAGCAAAGATTATACAAGGAGTTTAATGTTAATCTACCTGCGATGAACTTTGGTATAAATGTGGCATTACGCTGAGAGCTAAATTTAGATTTTGCAATGAGGGAAACTAATGTCGCATTTACACCTAACAAGATTATCGCATTTTCGGGATTATCGACGTTTTTTGTTATGGAGTTTGACATTTATAATCCCGAAAAAGCGATAACTGCAGTTTAAGTTTCGAATTCGGGTCATTTATACTGAAAACGTGTTGGGATAATAAAGATAAAGACATAAACACCGTCAATCTTGTACGGGAGTTGACATTTTCAATCACAAATAATGCAACGCTCTAATACTCTTGAACCAGAATACAACTTTAGTAGATCTCACCGTGGAAGTTTAGAAATCCGCTGCAAAAACTAATGCGAATAACGAAACAAATACTACATTCACATTCCTGCTGAAATCTCGTATTTCTAGTGAAAACTTAACTGATTTTTGTATTGGAGAACAGATGTTTGTCTCAAAAGGTCTCATTCGATTGCAATGCCTGACAAATATAAATCAAATAATCCTTGTCTCCTATTAGATGCATGAAAGCGTTGCAAGATCCGATTTAAGAATCCGATAACGCTTGACGTCGACGCCAAAAAGTTGTGTACATCTATGCTTATGGAGGGTTCATACCGGAGATTCTCAAAATCGTACGTCGAATTTTATGTAGCGTCCTTAGGAAAACCCCCACTATTGCACCCCTATTTCGTTTGACGCGGTATGTTTATTGTTTTTTTCTTGATGTTTTAACTTAAACAAAATATAAATCAATAATTTAAAATTAATAAAATAAATTGAAAAATATAAAATTTTATATTTTATATATATTTTATAGGAAGTTTAATAGCTTCAAATACGCCTTGGTGTGTTTATACTTGCGTGGACTTCTTTCTACCTAGCATTTTTTCCAGAGCATCAACAATACGTACGTCTGAGTGTGCACGGGCCTTTAAGCTATATCTCCACTGAGAGCGAATAACACGATAACATGATATCCGACCGAATTCAGGGGCCTAACGATCTCTTAATCTGGATTAGGAAAGTGCTTTTAAAGAGCCAATTTGATGAAAACTTCTAAGAATCATGAAATCTATTGACATATTGCTCTATTGACTTATTACATATAACTATTTCATACGTTTGAATCCCACTTTCAATTGTATCGCGCCTTAAAAATATGGATTACGATACGAAATGGATGCCATTATTCGACCCCAGCTGATTCTTGTTTTGATTTTGTATGGGGGAAACAACCGCTGTCTCTTCCAAAATCACATTGTGGTAGAAGCAGTAGGAATTGAAGGCATTTTGCTTTTATTTCTGGAGCCGACCTTGTCAAATTCAGCTTATCGAAATTGTCAAGATTTATTTATTTCAGGTTATATCAGGAGGAATTGTTGCAATTTTCGGCGACAACCACAAGGAGAAGAACTAATTTAATCTGCTGTTTTAAAGCTACCACCTGTACTAGATACATCTTGGAAATTGGTATAAATAACATTTGACAAGGTCGGACCACAACAACAAGAAAAAATTTAAATCAGTTGTTCTAACGCTTCCACCTGTAATAGATACATCTTGATTGTGGTGTTAATCGCACCGAGCGGAGACGCTGCGTTACATTAGCCACAAACCCATTATTGCTCTTAACTGTATAATAAATGTGTTCCAATAGTTTATAACATATTGGACGCTTTGGTTTCCTTCAAACCTAACAAGAAATCGAATAAACAAACCCACAGTGTTACACCTTAAAAAAGCGCAGGATCCTAATGTTTTCTATCTACGATTTGGTGACAAACCAACTCTTAAATCTCAGCTTAATGGCACAAAGGATTACAATACGTTACAAAAAATACTTCCTCTTGACTAATAAAAATGTTGTTAGTCCTTGAAGTGGTATCTCCTTACGGTCACGGTTGAGATATTAGAGGTAAGTGAAACTACACGCTCGGTGGAAATAATTTCTTGGTATTGTTTTACTCGTGTCAACAGCATAAAGTGAAGAAAATTTAACCTATAACCCCACTCTTAACAGCAACGTCAACTGTCAACCTTAAACAACCCCTAACAAATAATTACTCACCTATTAAAGCTGCACCGACTAACCAACCACCATGAACTCTTCGTTACAATAAAGCTTTAGCTTTATTTAAATTTGGGATTAAATTAATACCAACAACCTTTAAGATTCTATCTTTTATGGTAACGTAATCACATTTTCCCCCTTCAACTAGGTATTTATTTGTTATAATAAATAAATAAATATGATGTCCCATTTTCTAAGATAGTTAGCGCCCTCTACTTGGCAACGTGTATACAAATGTCGATGTGCATTAATTTACCGTTCATGGTGACATTAATTTCTAATACTCCGCTAGTTTGGGGTATACTAGGGTTTTGTAACCCAATCCAATTATAACACAACACGAATCAATACAAACAAGTATGGGGTACTGAAATTTTGTTTCAAGTTTGTAAAGCTGTTTAGACAATTTTGTTGGCATAACCACAAATACTAGATGTGTATACCAACCATGTCATGCTTCGATTTGCCTACAAACTAAATGTTATTGACACGTTCCCCGCACAATTCACCACACCCTTGACCATTTACAATGTTTGCTGCAATTCACCACACCCTAAAATGATTACTTCATCCCCTAAGGGAATATTAACTTGATTAAACTTGCAGCTAGTTGGCAATAAATCGTATTGATTTTCATTGGAACTCAAAGCAAGTTGCTATGTATTTTACTTGTGTCAGAGGTGGGTGACAGGTCACGCTTAAGAACCTTTGGTGACTTAATCAGGTATGATGTTTTTAAAGTAACTTCTACTATTTTATTACAGTGAACCAAATATTACCTTAATGAAAGTGGTTCAAAAGATTACGTGAAATTATCAACAAAGGTTTAAGAAAGATTCTTTGCAAATTAAAAAAAAAAATAACGTGGAATTGTCAATGCTGATTTTTGAAATCGCGCAAGGACTGTCACCTCATTTGGTGACATACATATGCATGTCATTAAAAAGCTTTCAAAACTAAATCGATTGGAACTGTTGATCGCAATCAGTGAATCAGAAAAATATCGGAAAGAGATTGAGATAAGATCTTCATAGTTGCATCATAGGATTTCGTAGGATTCATGTTTTAAGTAATAAGAGCTAGAAAATTGTGACCTTTAGCTCAAATACTTATACATTAGTAATACATCCGTAATTTTATGTTACAACTTGGCGTCATCACTTTCTTTCATCGTGTTTTTCAATCAGTACTAAACGAAACCTCTTTATAGTCTTAAAATATTTTCAAAAATCCGGTCTTCAGAGGCATTTAATGAAGGAACACCTAGTTACACCGCCTCTATGGATGTCAGTCATTTGTAGAAAGCCCCAACAAATTTCGATTAAGGAAGATTGGCAGTAAAAAAACCCAGACAACTTTTGACTTATGCCACATTTACACAGACTTGGCTTAGCGCATTTCGGAGGTTAACTCCGTGGCAAGAGTCCGATATTAAAGGCACTCAATACAATACTTTTTTAGAACACCTCAAACTAAATTAAAAAATAACGATAACTCGCTTAGTTTTAGGCTAAGCTTCAAAAAACTTTCTTCGGTCAGGATTAAAGATTTCTCCTCAGGGGCACAACCGATACCGGATTCGCGACTTCGGTGTAATAAAGCTTTCTGGTTGGGAGGCCTTCCGCGAGGTTTAGAAATTTTTTTCTCTGAGTTGGGTCTAACAATTTGTTCGCTGCTTTCGTCATAGTTTGTCGTTTCTTTATATCCGCAGTAGTATTATTAAAAGTTGTTATTGAGTTATTGAAAAATTTGATTTAATTTTTACGTCTTATTTTAAACTGTGCTAACGAAAATCTTTTATCGAATCGAGGGGCTTCGGATATCGTACTCTCCCCAACTCCATTAACCTTCGCTAATCCAGAAGATTACTCACACAATTTGGAAAAAACTGAAGATTCGTATTGAACCTCATTAGAAACTGGTGTACAATTTGATGCAACACTGATAAAGTACCAAAATATGCAACCGTAATAAAAACACAAAACAGCAATTGTTTTGCAATATAGCCACGCTATTACAGAAGGAAGCCGACCGAAAATTAGTCGATGGTCCGCCGCCGCCAAAAATTTGTCCATTCTAACGAGATTTAAGTGACTCGCATCGCCTTAAAATGAGAGCCTATTTGACCGGCTGATCCAATTTTCAAGCTCCAGTTAATAACAAAAAATCATTAAATTGTTTAGAAGATTGGTAAATCAGCCGATGATTTATTAATTTTTTGTTGATAATTTGTATTATCCATAATTAAGCGTGTGTTTTATTTCCCGCTAAACAAATATTTCGACGACTTTGTATGGGAAGCCAATTTAAATCGCTTGGCTCCCCATACAAAGTGGTCGAAAAAATAGTTTAACACGGAATACAAAAACAGGCCTATTGTTTGATATTGTGTTTTGATTTTGTGAAAACAGATGAAAAGATATTTTATTAAATTTTTCTCATACAAATTTGGAGTGATTCCACTGCGTTGACTGTTATTTGGTATCTGGTGTGTTGTGATGTCGCAATGTTGAAGTAGTCACTCGGTTGTGCTTATATTCGAGTGTGTGTAATCGCGGCACCAATGGCGCGGATAGCTTTTTCGTATCCAAATATTCATGTAAAATGTGATATAACCTCTCAGTTGTGATGTATACAGCCTCAGCCACTTCAAGCACTTTTATTCTCCGATTTTATTGACGATTTCTAGCGTAACGATCTCTTTTGGGGGACCTGGACGTTCGGCGTCACTTGTGAAATACTGCGGGTTATGAGTTAAGTTGGACCAGTTGGATTTAGTCAAATCTCAAAAAAAAATAACGGTAAATTCAGGGTAGCTTTACTTTTATTTTGACGTGAGGATATTTTTCTGGATAAAACTTTTGTAGATATAAAATAACTAACTATTTTCCCATTAGATATACACTCCCATTCCCATCTAGATTTACACGCACTGATTGGGAGCTGCAGTTTTATACCGGTTCCGGATGGATTTTCGAAAGGCTTTTTCATGGCTGATTGCTCGATGATGTCGCCGTTATTAAGCGTCCCGACCGTCGAAAGAAATCTAAGGTGCAACAGGTTGAACTACACAATGTCGCGGAAAATGGTCAAGGCCCGAATTTATTCTGTTATCTCCCTTTTCAAAGGAAATGCTTTTCTTGCACTTCGTAAAGTTCGCTTCGTAAAGTATAAGTTACACATGGATAATGAGTTTTTGTCTCAACAGAGTGTCCAGATGGTCAATGTTCCGATATATCTGCGCTTTGTCGATTTGGTACAGAAACAATTTATTGGAATAAACAAATAACACGACCATCTTACGGTAATAAGTCCCAAAACCAGCCGGTCAATAATACGCCTTTTAATGCACTCCCCACAAATTCCAAACAATTGCGCCAAACATTCTAACGGTGGCCCAAGAAAAACTGGCCTTAGTTATCTTACAAACATTTTCTTAACGAACACAAACTGCTTTGAGTATTTTTATAGATCCAAGTCTCCACGATCGAATGACTTTATTGCCGTGAGGTCTTCTCCATGGAAGACTGGCTGTCAATGACCCACTGTAGTCATATGTTGAGAATACACTTTTTTATGAATGAATTGGAGAGGGATTTTAAAATGTATCTGTAAGATACTTACTTTATATACTCTCAATTATAGTCAGATACATTTGCCCTCCACAATTACTCTCTCTCTTTTATACTCTTGTTAGGCATGGGTGTTTCGCAGGAGAGTGAGACTAGGTATGATAAGGTGGTACTCTTTCTGTGGTAGTATTAGTTACCAAATAGTACATTTATGCACTTTCGAGGAAGTTGTAGAAAATATTTGAATTAAAACATCTTTTGTGATTTTTGCTAAAGTTTTGAATGTCAAATTTGTATGGGAATTGACATTAAAAAGCTTGATAAAAGCAAAACTCTCGTCATTGTAAACGGGATACAACATGCCATGGCAAAATAAATAGATAATAGATACATCTTGCAACATGCCATATATTGGAGTGGCCGTCGATGGTGCATCGGTAGTGTGCACAGCTCTTATTCACGAGATCCTCCTCTGACCATCTTACATTTCTTTCGACGGCGGTCAACTCGCTTAGTGACGGCTTAGGCATGGAAAATCCTCTCAAAATACCGTTCGGAACCGGTATAAAACTGCAGTGCAAAATTCAGTGAGCGGTGTAAAACTTAGTGAGTGTAAAACTAAAAAGCGCACAGCTCACTGGGTGTGTGAAGCTCTTCCCGATCCCCTCATGCGATGTAATGGTAATAATTTTTTTATTTAGTTTTAGATATTTGAGATATGATTTTCAGTTCGATCGTTAGCCCGTAATCTTATATAACGTTTACTAAGCACTTCTATTCTGAAGATAAGGGCATTTGTGGACTCCGATGTTCAGCCTAACCGGGCCCACTATATTTACATTGTCTCTTTTTGAAAGGTCATCGTCAGGGTCATCATACATCGAAAAAAATTACAGCAGACAGTTGTCCGAGGCCTTCGTCCACGGACTGTCCCTGCAGGCTGTGTCAGAGACACGGCCATTAAGTTTAACGTAGAATACGCCATCCGATAAGACAGAAAACATATATAACAATAAATTCATTTGCTTATATTATTTATCATTTATTGTTATATATGTTTTCTGTCTTATCGGATGGCGTATTCTACGTTAAACTTAATGGCCGTGTCTCTGACACAGCCTGCAGGGACAGTCCGTAGCCGATGGCCTCGGACAACTGTCTGCTATAATTTTTATATTTACCAACGGCATTTGATTCAAGTCCGTTTAAAAAAAAAATATTATGTTAAATTTTTTTAAACTTAATTTAATTTATGTATTTTAATTAATATTTTTATTGAAATAAGTTCTGCGAATGTTGAGAGGGCCGCCCTAATATTAAAAAAGGTTTACCTTATCGAGTCTTCGCATTAGCATTCGAGCGTTGTGTGAAAGCTTTACGCTTTACAATTCAAAATTAATGTTACAACAGCTTTATTGAAGCTTTCGCAAAAAAGCTTTATTACGTTAGTTTACTGTTTGTTTCACTTTTTACTAGATACATGTTGCCAAGCAACATTAGCTTGCTGTTCGTTTCACTTTTTACTAGATACATGTTCCTAAGCAATGTTGAGCAACCAAAAACACTCAACCAAACACCACACATATGTTTGAGTGTATGTGTTTAAACAATTTTCATTTGAGAAATTAAAATACTAGAAATATATCAACCAATATGAAATGTATATCAAACGAAAGATAACATCTTCATTTACCTACAAAAAAAATTTTAAAAAAATTCATCTAGCCGTTTCCTCAAATTCAATGAAATAAAGATTACAACAATAAAAACCTGACATGACTCCTCATACCGTAAGGTAAGACGTATTCTACGTCAAAAAAAGTTCCCCCTAGAAAGGTTTCGATCGTCTTTGGTCTTCATCGGTGGATTGCCGAAAAATATGTAGCTTTGACAATTTGAAATATTTCAACTAATAACTCAACATCAGCCCAGAGTTCTTTATAATTGCAGAGTGAATAAATTGTGAAAACTATGCGATTTCTCAGTTTAATTTCTATAGACAGCTGATTATAGTACGGTAAAGCAGATGTTTGATGAGTTCAAATCGCAATAACATCTAAATTGTGATATACCTGCACGTCGCTTAAGATTATGGGCAGATTTCATAGGATTTTTCTACTAATCAGAAAGTCGGAATCCATCTGGTATCCTACTTCTTTCAGGAGATGTACATACAAAGTTCAGATTCGTAATGTCAAGCAAAAGTGGGTTGTCGTTGGGGTTTGTAGTAAAGTGCATTGCTTAAGATACCTCCACTTTCGTATTTGAAGTGAACTGAAGTCCCAACTTTAGTATTCGATATTTGTGGATTTCACGTTAAAATTACGTCAAATCAACAATTGCACAATGAGTTCACACTGTTACCTAAACCCCGGATTTCCAGATTTGAATTGAAAGATTCGAAAGACCATCAGATTTTTCTATCAGATGTTTAACTGAAAGGTATTATTTCAATTGCCGTGCGATCAAGACCTAAAGATAATTTGTTGCGTTTACAAAAGTGCACACTTGCGCATTAATTTCGAACCGTTTGTGATATAATTTTATCCATTCCGCATGAGACACCTTAAAAGTATGCGGTTCGAGCGCATCCAGACGAAAATCGTTGTAGCCCAATTTATCCCTGATGTACGAAATCAAGAACAAGTCATTGGGTGCCAAATCAGAACTATGCGTCGGATGACCCAATATTTCGATGTTTTCAGTACTTAAAAAGTCACTTCCTTGAATCGATGTTTGGGAGCGCGCATTGACGTGGTAAAGAATTATACGTATTTGATGGTTGGTTTTCTAATTTATCGGAATACTTCAGGCAAACAAATGGTGCTATACCATTCAGTATTGAACGTTCTACGTTCCACTAATATCAGTTTTGCCATATGACCAGTTTTCCCAAACAAAAAACAGGCGACCATTCTTTTCGAGCGCATCATGGAACTCCCATATAATCGACTGCTGTGTAGTTGTTTGCCCCAAAAGACACGATCATCTTTTTGAGCTTTTGTCAAATTATGTGGGATCCAACGAGAACAAATATTTTTCAATGATGCAATATTTTATGTTGGTTGGTCACAGTATGTCACATGATGATCTTGCATTATCAGTCTTGCGCAGCATCAATGTTTCCTGACACAACAACTGATTTTGCGTCGCCTTCACAATATTCGACCTTGAACGAAGGTCGACCACGATCAAACTCGATATATCATCGTTTCACATTGGCTAAGGATATGGCTTCAACGCCAAAAGTGGAAGAAAGTTCATGTATGAACTTTTGGCTTGATAATTAACATCGAAAATCCCAACAAATCATTGCACTAACATTTTTACGATTTAACTTTTAAGTAACGGTAAAACACACAAAGCGTCCTGAAATGTCAAAAGGTTACGAATAAGGTTATGTCCAAAAATATCAAATGTTCCATTAGAAATGTCAGCTGCCACCTACCAACAATTATGCGCGGCCTACATTTGCAGATATGCATGATATACCCCTTAAGCGAACCACATACTTTCATTCATGAGCATGAGCTTGGTCGATAACTTTTTGTATAGCTGATAAATTTGATAAAATATTTTCAAAAAAATTTTGTAAACCGATAGTGATGCGAACAACTTCAATTACATTCTTTGTTTGGTATCAAGAAGGGCGGTAAACCGACAATCAACGATAGCTGATGTTCATGATCATGAATGTCAAGTCTGTAGTTCGCTTTACGAAGACATCGGTCTAACATCTTCTTTATGTATATAATTCTACTGCACGTGTGTTTGTGACTGAACTGCTCCTAAACTTCTGGACCGATTTGAATAAATTTTTTTGTATGCATTTGCGTGGTGCCCTGGGTGGTTTAGATTTACTATTCGGTCCAACTGGACAAAGGGGCGTGGTACCTCCCATACAAACCACAAATTAAAAATCCATTATTTCTGCTCCTGCTAACGGTATTTGAACAAAATTTGCAGGACAACGTCTGCCGGGTCAGCTAGTTAGTATATATATTTTTGTCAACATGGAAAGATATCCGAGCAGTGTCTTTTCTGTTGCAAAAATGCCTGAATTTTTAACTCTTTTTATAGATTCAGTTTTAATTTTATTTATTTTCCATATTTCGTTCAATTTATTTAAAAACAGTGTCCATTAAGACCCCTTTATGTAGAAATTTAAATTTATGTAGAATTTTTTTGGATAAGGCGGACCGACATTTGAAAAATCAAAATCGTTTTAATTTTGTCCGACTTGGTGGTTCAGACACCCTAAACTTTACCTTACACCGGCAGATAAGTTTAAACAGACTACTTTTCGCTCATGCAGATCTGCTAGTCTAAGGTCCGCTTTAGGGTTGTCAAGGCTCACAATATAAATAGTTACCTCGTACATATATTTGATTTCACATCTGAACTGACTGTCAAAAAATGAAATTGAAACTCATCTGAGTGTAAAAAAACTCTGTCCGAATCAGACTCTCCGATGCAAGTGAACTCGTTGTTTTTATAATCAGACAGACGAGTTTGAAGTTGATTTTTTGACAGTTAACCCAGATAGTGTAATTATGGCTTCAGATAATCTACTGATGAACGTTTTCACTTTCTATTTCAAATAAAATTTGGGCCTTTATTTGTACAACATCTCCCATCACTGGTTTATGTTTTGCAGATAAAACATAACTGGCGAAGAGCGTACGAGTAATTTTGGAAAACATTTTGAGAGTAAGAGGAGTTTTGGGTGGATTTCATGTTTCTTATTGGTACTAGAATTCAGCTGCTCACATTTTAAATTAATGAGAGCGACCACAAGTACTTGTTGGGTTGCCTTCTTTGAACTGGAATACAAATGTAGTACGTGCGAATGCAAAGATTAAAGAGGATCTGTAAACAAGACACAAAAACGTAAAACAAAAACGTAAATAAGAAAGATAATAATGGCGAGAAAATACAATAAACAAAAGATTTATTTAAAGCAAAGCAAAAGTTGAGGAAGAAAACAGCTGAACATGCAGACTTTTTTTGCAGTTATAGTAGCGGTTGGAAGGAGGGGGCGGGGCAGTAGGGTTTTGTGTGGAAGAAAAGGCGGAGGGAGTGTTTTTTATTTCTTTTCGCTTTACATTCTGCTTACTGTGTTTCTTGATTGTAAACGTTGCAATTTGTATGTATTTATGATAGCGCTGGTGGTGGCGTTGCTCGCTGAAACTTTTTAGTTTTAGTATTTTCTGCAATCGTATGCACTACATACATAAATATATATGTATGTATGTATATACGTACATATTACGACTTCGAAAGTCTTCCTTTGCTGTCGTTGTAGGAAAGTGTATACATAGTTGTTATTCTCGTTTCCTCTTCTCTATGTCAGGCTTCTTTTGCTATTAATTTTTGCTAAGAATATTTATTAATGGTTTTTGTGTGAATGCTACTTGTGATGAACGCACATACATATGTAAGTGGTGGCACTTTGCAGTTTGTACAGTGCAGCAAAGTGTGATGCAGTTGTAGCAAACATTACCTCACCTTCACCTCCACCGTTATATTGTCATCGCCTTACAATCACCTCTTTTTACCCACTATTAAGGATAGTGCAGTAATGGCAGAGGCAATGGTGGTGATGATGATGATGGCTGTTGTTATTGTGTTGATGATTGTGTAGATACTATTTTTGTATACCAAGTCGTTTGTGAGTGTGTGTTTGTTTATAGAGCAGAGTGAGTGAGTTTTAAACATGTTGCGTGTGTGCAACCAAACAGTCCAAATCGAGCTGTTGATGTGTAACGATTGCACAGAAATAAAAGCGGGCTGGGTCTACGGAATAACAAAACGAAAACCGACAGCCAAACAATGGATTAAAGAGTATTTTATTTATGCGTGCGTGTACATGCTTTAACGAATCTAATAAAGAAATTTAATTGATATTGTGCAAAAAATAAATAGAATTACAAAAAGATGTGAAAATATTAAGAATAAGTTTAAAAGAAACCACAAGCAAAAAATAATTATCTAAAAAAAAAGTGCCACCAAACGAGTTTTGGGAAAAACTATCTTGCAGTTACACTCACACACATCTTGTAACAAACAGATGTTTAATTGAGAGATACAGTGAGGACAGAAAGAGCAAGAGCTACCGTGCTATTATTAGAGAAATAGTGTCTTCTTACAAAAATTCTAAGAAAATACCAAAAAGTAACGAAAATTTTGATACGAAAACTTATAAGATCAGAAACCTCTCGAAAAAAAAATCCAATATGAACATGAAATTGCGAAATGTTTATAGAGTACCCTCATAAAGATACTTACAAATTATTCTATACCAGCAGTAAAATAGAAGCAATCGAAGCCGTAATAAAATCGAAATTACATTTTTAGAGATTTACTAAATCGCCGATCAACGCACTACGCTAACCTCCCACAATTCTGCCGAAGAAACGACAAAGTGGTATATGGTTCACGAATAGTTATTAGAGTTTGCACTGCCCTGTGAAGGGCATTCCAATTGTGCTTTATATAAATATGGCAAATAGTGACGTCTACAAATTCGTACTTTGTCATTATGATTCCATTTGCAAGAGTTCGTGAACGGCAGTAAAACAAGAGTGCAATTGGGAAGTCTCCAAAGAAAATGCATGAAAACATACTGGAATATGTTGTCTAACAGCATGTTTTCGTAAAACGAACCAAAGCGAACCCATCGGCCAAAATTAAAACGTTAATAACACGATTATTATTATTGGTCAAATGAGATATTTATTCTTCAAATGTTCATTTAATAAATATCTGAAAGAATTGCCTCATTTGACCCATGAAATCCAATTTATTTACCTTTTAGTTTTGTCTGTCTCGTTCGTTCCTTCAAATTCGTTTTATGAAAACAGACCCTAAATCTGGCACTAATGATCTGAAGGTCTCAATAAATAAGGAGTGAATTGGGAAGATTCTAAAAAACCCTCGACAATAAGTTCTTTATGTCTCGTTCCAATAAAAATAAAAATAAATGGTTTCCCATTACATCCCATGACGGGACAGGGGAGAACTTCTCACAATCACTGAGCTGTGCGCTTTCCAGTTTTCACTCACTGATTGGGACCTACAGTTTTACACCGATTCCGAACGGTATTTTGAAAAGCTTTTTCATGGCTAAATACTCGATAGTGTCGCCGTCACTATGCGAGGTGACCGCCGCCGAAAGAAATTTTAAGATGGTCAGAGCAGGGTTCGAACCCAGGATCTCATGTAGAGCGCACACTAACCATTGCCCCACCAATACTTCATATAAATAAACCCATTTGAATCCTGGAGACGTCTACAAATTCGTACTTGGTCAGTATGATTACATTCACAAAATTGTATGCATGGCTTGAACAAGAATTCCCATATACATATGTACATTGGTCGCGTGAAATTGGGATTTATGATCTGACGGTCTCATTGAATAAAGAGTGAATTTTTAAAGGCCCTAAAACACCCATTTAAACTTACTGGAATAAGTTCCTAAACCATGGGCTTATACTCTTGCCTTCCATTCACTAAGTTACTGAGACCATTTGGGATTCGTTCCATAAACAATGTCGAGCAGAAATCCCATAGTTTTATGGTTTGAAATAAGCATGAGAGGCTAAAGGACTAAGTTCCTAATAAAAAATAAAATGAATGGTTTGCCATTACATCCCATGAAGGGACCGGGGAGAACTTCTCACAATCACTGAGCTGTGCGCTTTACAGTTATCACTCACTGATTGGGACCTACAGTTTTTCACCGATTCCGAACGGTATTTTTGAGAAGCTTTTTCATGGCTATGTACTCGATAGTGTCGCCGTCACTATGCGAGGTAACCGCCGCCGAAAGAAATTTTTTTTGAAGGTGGTCAGAGCAGGGTTCGAACCCAGGATCTCATGTACAAGAGCCGCGCACACTAACCATTGCACCACCGACGGCCACAATACATTACAGGAAAAACTTACGATGAAGACGCGTCTTTCACTGAGTCCGATTAGTATCATTACTGTAGGTAGCACCACATGTTTCTTTTACCATATAAAATGAAAAGAAAAATCAGCTTAATTCGGTTATAGTGTTAATCACGTTCACTGGAGTTTTAGGTATAGGAACATTTCCTCGATTTCCACAGTAAACTGAGAATTAAACGATGAATATCCTGCCATAATTAATGTCCTGGGAGTTTACCCCCCCCCCCCCCCCCTCAAAACGGACAACGACGCATCATTAGATAGGGCGAAGAAACTTCAAACCTCAACAAAGTTGGGAAGACTAGTCTCAAAGTTACAGGGAATTCTTTAGGTTATCCTGCAGCTCTTACCACTATATTTGCTAGGCAGGCAATTGGCTACAACGTCCGCAATATGCCAAAGACATTCCTCGCAATGAGTCACAAGACCATATGGCCATGTGACGATTTTAAGAGATCTGCGGCCAACCACAATAGAAGTCGATTACAAGACACCCACTTCTCTTTTGACAGAAACTTCTCCACTCATAAAGAGCTGGATCAAGACCTCGGACAAAGGCTACCATACCATTGTAGTGATCATTCAGGCAGAAGTCATGGCAATCGGAGAAGTTGCTAAAAGGCATAAAAAGTCATCACGGTCAAAAGTTATCAACATCTACTCTGACAGTCAGTCGGCTATAAAATCTCTGCAATCTCTATTGCTGACTTAAGGGGCACTGAGACAGACCTGTGGATAAGTTGCAGCGACTTCAAGTTGACATCAACTTATTCATGGTGTAAGGTGAAGTTGGTGGTTTGTACAAACTAGTTGATGTAAAATCAAAGCCATTTTGATTTTTTGAAGTTGATATCAACTTATCCACCAGTGTAAGGGGAAGTTGCATCAACTTTCATACGCATTTCGGTGAGAAACGTTCATGAGACAACATTATCGGCAAAATGTAAATAAATGAACCAAAAAATATATATATTAAACAGTATCGGAAAAATATATACTAAAGAAATGTGATTTATAGTGTTATTTATAAATATTTAAAGAAAATAAAAATAGGGTTTTTTCGTAAAATTTGTGATATCTTCGCATTGCCCTCACCACCTTTCATTTCGACATCTGACAAGAAAATGAAGTTGCCTCAACTAGTTTGAGAGTGTAAGGGCAAAATCGAAGTTGATGTCTAGTTATCGAAGTTGATGTGAACTTGAAGTCGAGCAACTTATCCACAGGTCTAAGGGACCCTTTAGGGAACAGCCCACAATTGCTGCTTATATCTAAGTAGGATGGTTAAGCGTTCATTTTTCACCTTATGTGTTTCGGGGCACACGCTCAGTCCAATGAATCATATAGCGGATGAGCTGGCAAGATTAGGGACTACCTTACCTGTTCCATTGGATATAAACAATGAGGCGATTGCCCCTTTTTGCAGTTAAGCTTATACTTAAGAAATTTTAGATGGTCTGGAGGCACAAATTGTAGGATTACCGGGCATGCATGGTCAAGTTATATCTGGAATCGTGTGTTAAACTTGATATCCATTCCTACACAATATAACTATGTGCTAGTAGAAAGACACGTCTTTAGATTTGGAATCTCATCTCTTAGATTTGGAAGACACGTGATTAGATTTGGAATCACAGGGCATGATTACTGTGTGGATGACGAGAGATACTCTACTCCCCGCCGCTTTGTGTGAGTAGGAGACAATATCTAACAGACATTCAAGGAGTGGAACTGAATGATCTTAGGACCTTTTCCCAGAGTACCAATTAGTTCGCCAGGGGCTAAAGTACATCTCTTCTTCAGCCACATTCTGGAATATCGAGATGAGGTATTATATGTTTTGAACGCATCTTAACCATACTATGTCAATTTACAGGCTTAACTATGGGGACGGAATATGACGTCCCGTGGTATCACAACTGTAACCACTTCTACTTAACATAACCTACAGGGAATTAAAAAAAACGACATAGATATTTGAACAAGGATTCTCTCCCGCCTTAAACTGTGTAAATCTTGTAAATATAGATTCAGGTATACTTAGATTTTGTAGTTTTCGGAATTTCATTTGTATAAACAGCTGACTTTTTTACGGCATAGCATATGTTTAGTGAGAGAAACTCCAATTCTTTGAAATACCGTAAAGCCCCAAACATACTGCAATAGAAATCTCGTGTTTGGAGGTTTCGTATAACCAAACATCTGTTTTTGAATACAATAATCAGCTGATAATATACCTTTAATGACGTAGATTTTTCTCTTCCGATAATATCATTTATAAAATCTGTAGATGAATATTTTTGGTAATTTTGAAGCTAGTCTGTAAGATTGTTGTCATCCATAGACTGAATAAAGAAGAAATGAAATGAAATCTCCAAATAAGAGAATCCTGCTGTGGTGTGAATGAATGTCAAGTGTTAAGACAATTTCAGAATCGTACAAATTTCGCTTTACCATCTACTTCTTTAAGCTTCTCATGAAGAAATTATGCAGCTCAAGTTTTCAAACGAAAATTGGAGATGACTTTAGGCATAGTGAAAAATCGACTAGGGCAGGAAGGATTAAATAAACGCATTCCTTCAAATCTCGCGATGGGAAGTTTACTAGAAGTGGACATTAGTCAAGACTGTACAAAAACGGAACCTGCATATCCACTCGGAAATAGAATACTTTCTTGTCAGATTGGACTTCCTGTATTGAAGAAGCTCAGATAGGGGCCGGTTTAATGTTTCCACCAGGGTAGAGGCATGTGGGGAATTTAAAACACAAAGCCTGTAGGATCGATCCCACTGTCTATAAACCAACCATCTACAGAATCTTCTGATCCTTTTCCTGATACATAGTAAAATTACAATGCCCTTCGCATATTTAAAATTAGGGCATAACACTGTTGGAAGTGGAATTCTATAGGGGCAGGTTGAAGTATAAACCGTTATGTGTATATGGTTTAGCCAGGCAGAAGTTTTTACCAGTATAATATTGGGGATCAAGGTTTGCTTCCAAAAAGTGGAAAGTCTTGAAACTCTGACTGCATGACGGGTAAATATTGCATGGCGTTCTGAACTGTACGCCTACTGACGTAAAGAAAGTTAGTTTATAAAGTAGACTGCCTCTCTCCAACTTTGACAACGGTCCCTGGAAGTAGTGACGGTGACATTGACGACTACTTAGCTGCTGAAAGCATAATCGTTCGGTGTCGCTGGTAATCTTTACGTCCCGATTAGCTAGTGGAAAAATGGGTTGGACGCAAGATGAGAATAGCTCTCCCCAATTCTTCCGTTGAATTTAAACAGATCTTGTCCTTGTCTACTTCCAATTACAACTCAATGGATCTATTGCGAGAATTAAAGTAACCGGAAGCATTAAAGACTAAGAACGTCATTTGCTTTGTTAGTTTCCTTGCCTTTTCTTGGAAGTATGTTTATTACGGGTCTGATTGACTTCATATTTTTTTGAGTCTTTTCTATGGGAAAAATAAATCCAGTCGACATTTCATGTTCTTTGTATTTCCTTGAATTCATTTGATAAAAATGTCATTTAAAATTTATATCTATCTTGTTAAATAAAATACCGGTTTTTGACTAATTCTTCGATTTAAAACATAAAAAAGCATCTTACCGAAACCTGCTGATGACACCAGCCGCTGTGTTTCGTAGATGAAGAAACCCAAATCACTTTCATAAAAGAAAGAAGAAGTAGAAAGAAACGAAAGACAAATCAAATAATATTGTCTTCAAGAGGTCCAGCGCGTCTTGTTACCCTCTGAATCACTTTAAGTGCTTGAATGAAATAAGGAAAAAACAAATATCATTATCTCGGTTGTCTTAATCAACGCCTACGCGAAAAGTGGTCAATTAACTTTCATAAAGGAAAGAAGATAGAGTTTTGTTGCTGTTTGCTTTATTAATTCATCCATGTCCGCTGCAACCGCAATGTATTCATCCAGTAGCACAGCGGCCATGATGTGTCAGGCCCAAAGTATTGCCAGTACCGAGGAATCTTTGGCGGAGCAACATGAGCCTCAGAAGCAACAGCATGTGATACTGCCTGAAATGCAACCACAACGTCCCCAGCAACTTTTGGCACAAAGAAAGTTTAGTGATTCGTTACTGCCTCCCAGAAGTTTGGCCACAGGCTCCTCCAGCAGCACTGTCATCTATAATCGGTCGAATTCAACAAATTCCTATGCCCTGCAGGATATGAGTAGCAGTAGTAGCAGGCAGAGAAAGATTTTAATTAAAGCAAGGTAAATATGCAAACGAAAACATAATTTTATAAAACTTTTCAATAATCTTATATATAAAAACTCCCTTCATTATGCACGGAGAATTAATAACTGATCACATGAATCATATTGATAATCTATCCTTTGCGTAAGGAGCAGTTCTAGAACTCATCAGGAAGTATTAACGATACTTTAACTCTGTAGCTGAGTGTAAAACGACGTTCAGGTACATACGCCACGATGTCGAAGTTTTCAAGAATTCACCAAATTATGGAATTGAAATATAGAAAACTGCGAAATCGCGGTAGTCCTGCCCATAGCTTACAATTCGTTACGATATTCCTCTTTCACGAAACCTGGTATTTTTTTTCGATGTGCATAACTACGATAGTGATAACAAATTCAAATTTACTTTTGGTTAAAATGACGTATAAATCATACCCTCATCTAACATTTATACCACATCATACAACTTGTGTGTCGAGAATTTAAATGCCGCCAAATTTCAAATCGAATCTTCGTTAACCGAATCAGCAACAACTCGACATGAAATCAATTTCATATAGTTTTATTTATTGTCTTCTTAACACATCCTCGCTTTATCGTTAAATCTGGCGCTATATTGAGACATTTGTGCCCCCCATCCTCATAAGTGTCTAAATGAGTCCAGTGCGTCGTCCACTGAGTGTGTTGTGACTAAGCTTTCGTGGTAGAGTCAATAAACTCATACTGTTGTAGAAGATTCACAGTCAAGTATTTCCTCTGCACGTCCGCAATATCCCCTTTGCCAAGTGATTCCGTCTTTTCTTTCATCCTCTTTGGGGTTTTCCGCCACATGTCTGTGGTTTCTTTTTCCCCCACCCAAAGTAACGTGATTTGTTTGTTTATTTAATATTAATTAGAATAGGCGATTTCCGAAGAAAGAAAATATTGTGTAATTGAAATTCCGATTTCTCATCGGGGGTTCCTTCCCCAGACAGTCATGTTTCCCCGTTAAATTTTCTGTGAATATTGGGAAACTAAAGCGAATTGTTGCATTGTTCCCCGATTCCTTTTGTTTAAGTACAATTATTTATTTTTGAAAATAATAAACAGTTGTTGTTTTAAACAATAATTATTGTTTCAAAAGTTTCGTTGTGGTTTGTTTCGAAATCTTCTGTATAGAATGACATAAATTTCGAAACAGTTATTTGAAACAAATAATTTGGTACGCGCGTTTTAACACCTGAGAAATTGTTATTCAAGCTTAATAATAGCAAGTGGGTTTTCCGAAGTTACTTAACAGCTTAAACTTGGAACCTATCACAATTTTGAATGGGTTTGACATTATGCTTGCAGAGTGTGTCAAATATCTGGGCAATAGGTTTGGCTGGCAGCTTAGGTCATGTTCACACTGTAGTAGAAATTTCGAGTTTCAAGATTTTGTTCAGCAAAAAAAAAAGGGTTTCCAATATTTGTTGTCTGTTGATATTCCCAATATTCCTCTATATGTCCACTATCCGAAATAAGAACCTGAATATTCCATCGGAAATACCGCTCTATCTTACCAGAAGGGACGGGCTTAATTGAATGTGTTCAAATCGGGGCCGATTCGTTGTCGAAATATCACACTCTAAAGTTCTCTCCTGAAACAAATGGGTTTACTTTATGGCCAGATCGGAGTCGACCATGGAACAATTTTGAATTATGTTCTGAACATTTTTGCATATGTGGACTACATGAAGTTAGACCCTGCATTCGATGGGAATTATCACACTCCAAAGTTATCTCTTGGGACAAACAAGTTCACTTTACGGCAAGATAGGAGTCGGTATTGTAATAGTGTTGGATTATGTTCTGAACATTTACGTCGACTATACGATGTTGAAAACTGCATTCGATCATAAATGTCACACTATCTTACCGGAGAGGGTCTCCTGGAATGAAGAAGTTCCTGGCATAGACAGATATGTAGATTCGTATAGCTTGACGGCGACACTATCAAGAAATTAGCCAAGAGAAAGCTTCTAAAACCCCCGTTCGGAAATCATTGAGTGCAAAACTCTGTAAAGTACTATGATTGTGGCAAGCTCTCCCCAGTCCCTTAATGGGATGTAATGGGAAACTATTTATGAGTACAATAGTCCATCAGCGAAAACGGTCAATGTATTTTCTGACAGTCACCCGAATATTAAGTCGCTGGTTGCAATATCATCCCCGACTTCCGCAGTTCTCTTACCGAGATGGCTCAGCCGTACGATATTTTATTTGAAATGAGTACCAAGTCCCAGGGACATATAAAGATTAGTGACGCACAACACAATCGAATAAGTAGGCATGAGGACCATTTTAGGTCTCGATCGTTTCCTTATTTCCATTGCCATTGTTTCCTTCCGTTGCCATTGTTAATGGTGGAGGTTGGCAAGATCAGCTCATAAGGGGTCTTGAAATTTACCCGCTGCCAGGATTCATATTGCTGCCGCCTACTATGGGTCAGTCGTTGACCAGGGTAAAGCTTTCCGTGACTTATCGGACCTACATTCTCTCTTCTAAGATTATAAGAGAGAATGTCATAATGGTTCGATGAGGTTCAGTAACTGTTATCACCTGATAACTTGAGACGCACCAATTTTATCCTGTCATTCGGGTTGTTCAACCAAAAGCTTTCTAACTTTAGCTACCATCAGGCGGGAGGGAGTCTGCAAATCGAATTATCGGAAAGATCTTGACATAATGTCGGATGTAGTGAGATGCTTGGGAAACTCTACAGAGGTATTGCTTCCAGAGCTTTGGACACAACAAGAAAAGCCCGGCCCCCGTAGGTCTCGACAATTGAGTCTAAAAACTGAGATTGTTGGAAGAAACTCCACCTCGTCCGTTTCACGTATTGCAAATGGAAATTTCTATACGCGTTTTGACAATTGTTTCAGGGCCAGTCAGAAATAAGCCTCCTATGATCTTGTGTACTGCCCGCTGCCATAAGACAGCTTAATTGTTGGAACCACAGGCTTAGATTTGTCCTAAGCTTTAAAATTGCACTTTTTCGTAAGGTATTGTACTTCTTCAGTAGAATAGTGCAATAAAAATTAATGCCCCTTCCTTTGTATGACTGGAATGTGAAGGCACTAAGGAAGGCATCATTGCTTCCATGAAGGTTCATAGGTTCTTATAACTAATTTCTGTACTCTAGTAGGCAGAATGTCCGAATAACAAAGTCAACGATATTGGTTCAAATTTCGGTGCAAGTTACATACAAAATGTTTCTCTGTAGAGATTTTTGGAGTTGACAAAACTTGAAACACTAATTCAGAAGGCCTTCTACGAGGGGCTGTTTTGCATTCCTTCTAGAATGACTATTTTGCATTCCAGAAGACCTTAGGGAAGGGACAACAGGTGGTATTGAGCTCTAATCCTACCCTGGGTAATTATATATATATAATTTTATCTAATGCGTTCCTTGAACTCACTGAAGCTTTTATTTCTCCGCAATTATTGCGTTCATCTAAACTCGCTGCCAATTAGTGAGCCCCTGTACTTTGTCCATCGGTTACTTGTTGCCTGTTGGAAGTTGAAGTTTCTTTCATTTTCACATTAATTATTTACCCACAAGTACATAAACATAATATACTAGATTGTTATGTACATAATGTTCGACTTCATCGTATTTTGGCCAAGACTGTGCCGACTGGTTCGTGGTTGCATCCATAGATGGCATCCAAGATAGTTCTGCTTTATAAGTTTCATTCATGCGGAAGTTTTCCCAAACATTTGAACAGTACTCGCACTGGACTGGATATGGCGGCGGCCGCAATTGCTCACAAGCGCATAACATTTATGGAAGACTTAACTCTTATCACATAAAAACAAAACGAAACCCATCGGATCAGATCTAGAGTTTAGTGTTTCTGTTGCAAACAGGTTAGCAACACAAGTTGGAACTGCTGGATAGATGGTGAGACATCAGACAACTTCCGCCTTTTTACCTCCGCTACACCAAAAGCAGTCACATCATTATCATCATATTTTAACGTTATCGACTCCATTACGATTAGCATCATCATTATTACTGGTCATTAACTAGATATTCACCTGTTAGGCTGGGTGATTCTTCAGTTGTTCTTTGTAGTAGTAGAGTCATTTATCCGTATATCAAGATTGTACCTAAAGAACTGGTTTAGTCAATAGAGGAAGAGAAAGGAGCAGCAACATCATCTTGGATTTTCTTGATATTGTCTTTTGCGGCTGTGATTTGTTCAGGCATCCCCACCACCCAATGCGTTTATTAGGTGCTACCTTGAATTCACTCAACTTTGATTCTATTATTTGAATTGAATTTAAACGGAGCTTCGGTTAAGTCCAAAGCCGCTAAAATATATTACGTCGTTCAAGAAAGTAGAATTTTCTGATAAATATGTTGAGTTTATTTGTGGTGAAAAAGTCGTTTAACTTCCCTATAGTTGGCAACAACGACACAGCTGTTTGGGGGAGTTTTAAATCCGAGAATAGGACTTGGAGAATTCATTTAATTTTTGATATATCACTTTGTTTTCCAGATATTTGATGTTGAAGTTTAGGAAAGAAATCTTAAAAAAAATTTATATCTTTATCATAGAAAAAATAAGCAATCGTTTGTATACAAATCTAGGTAAATTCAGTTAGTTATCGAGTTGGAAGTAGAGAGTGGAGATGTCAACGGTAAAAGCGTCAATGTTTTTATATTGCTGCAATTAATTTGTACCTGGACAGTTTAACAACTCCTTGACTTTTTGAATAAGATATTTTTTTCGGCAAATAAAACGTTTTATTTCTCAATATAGTGTCGCTTTAGCTCGATATTTTTAGTCCGTCGTTTTTCTAATTCTTCTAATTCCTAAATAATAGTTTTCTCATACCGGGCGAGCCATTTCTGCAGGTTCGGAATTATAAAGTAGTCACTAGGGACTAAGTCCGGAGAATATGGGCTGAGGGCTAATACCGGAGAAATAGTCGTAGCCCAATTTATGGATTTCTGCCATGGTGTCTGCACACCTGTACGCCGGTGAGTTTCATGGAGGTAGAGCACTTTTTTCTTCGTCAAAAACGGTCGGTTTTATTTCAAATCAATTTTGAATCTGTCCAACAACTGTTAATAATATTCGACGGTAATGGTTTCACCCTTTCAAGCTAATATACATGATGAAAAACGGCCCCAGTTAGAGGTGATTACTTTAAGCGAACCACAGACTTGGCATTTATATTTATGAGATTGGTCGATAACTTTTAATCTGGCTGATGAATTTGAAAAACTATTAAAAAACTAATTTTGTTAACATGATAGTGATGCGAACAACTTCGATTACATTCTAATTTGGTATCAAGAAGTGCGGTAAACCGACAATAAACAGCAACGATGGCTGTTGCTCATGCTCATGAATGACAAGTCTGTGGTTCGCTTTACATCTTGTACATCTTCTGGTGCAAATTTTCGCCCGACGACTATTTAACGCTTTCAACTGCGTCAACGACTTTGAACTATACACCGTTATTCCGGATATTGTGTGTGTTCCACGCAATGATTTTTTAAACAAACGCTCAGCAGTTTGATTTGTATTTACATATTTTATATTCTGTATAAGCGTGTTCAAAGGTTTCACATGGGAACGTCTGAGTTTGGGTGGTTTTGCGCTTTTAATTTGACATTTGTGGTTAGAAGAATCTCGTCATCCCGCTCTCTCTTTCACTGAGATTGTTTCTTGGGTTATTGTTATTTATTATTTCAATGGAATTGTTGGTGGAAAGGGAGCGCTCTGTTTTGAATTTATGTTTTGTTGTTGTTAATTTTGTTTGACAGCTAGTGGGTGCTGCTGTTAGTGATTTTGTCGGCGGAAAAGAGGAAGGTGTGCGCCAATTTTTTTGTTAATACTGTTTCGTTTTTGATTTACAAACAATTGATTTGTATTGCAACATATGTGCAGCGGGGGGGACTTTGATGATACATACGTAGTCTGTAATTAGTTTTCAATGAAGTCAACGCTTTATTTCAGACGATTTATAGTTGAAGGTTTCTCTCGTTTTATCAAATTTTGATTCATGACTCATGAATTCAGTGTCGTGTGATAATTTGAAAGCCAGTTATATAGCCCAGTTAACTTTTTAGGTGGCTGATACTATGTTCATGTTTTGGCTGAAATCTCGTTGAGTTTTTTTTTTCTGTGAAACACATATATTTCACGAAAGGAAATTTCGAAATCCGAACAATTAGAGAACATTGTCTAATGCAAGAAATTGTTCCCATAACTATAAGTTTAAACAAAGTACTTAATAGCATATTCACACTGCAGCCAAAAATCTAGTGTTTCGTCATACTCGATCTCATCATCTCATCATCGTCATACTCGTGTGCTCATGGTAGAATAAATAAGGTAATCTCATTAGAACGGCTGATTTAACCTTTTTACTAGCTTTTGCATTTCTCTTATGCCAAATTTTTGCATTTTGTTTTTGTAAATTTTTGTTTACTTTTGTTGTAGATACACATCTACTGCGTCTGCTTGTTTTTTCTAGCATGCGTGTGTTTTGTATATTTAAAAAAACGCAGCTGGGATTATTTTGTCACTTGAAGTGTTACATACGTGATAATGCAATTTCTGTCGTGCACCAGCTGTTGTGCTGTATCATAATCAGCTGTTTCATTAAAATACGAAATGTATGATAATCTTATAGAACAACTGCCACACTAGCCATATAAACTATCAGGGGATACAATTTCAACTTTCTCTAAAATACACAAAAGAATTATGACAATAACTTCCATATTCTTTACGAAAATAAACCAGTATTATATACTTTCCCTTTCAACTATTAAATTCAAATAAATTTCTATGAAACTTTTAGCTTAATTATATTAAAAAGTTTCTAAACGTTCAGGAAAAAGTACTTTCGACTATTCAAGTCATAAAAGGTACACAATTACCCTCAATAGCAATAAAAACAAGTTTAAATGACTTTTATAGCACAATTAAAGACAGTTCAAACAAGAATTACAAAGAAATTAATATAAATACAAAAAAATCACGGTATTCCGTCACAATAATAAAAAAAAACTTGTAAGATAAGTGGAATTGTCTCACAGTAGTCATAGAAATCTGATGCATAGTGGGAGATTTTTACTACACAGTTGATACAAAATAATAACATGTAGAAATCTAAAATAAAATAATAGTGGTATTCATGTAAACGCGCAAGTACCTATATAAATTGCACAGGGATGGTTAAAACAAATTTTTTTTCTCGTAGAAAACGACTTACACAAACGTGGAAAAGTTTCGAGTCAATTTTGTTGAGCAAAAATCAAAAACGAAACGTCGGACATTTGTCCAAGTCGATCTGTATGGGAACATTTTTGTTTTATTTTGACACATGCTGTGCAAGTTTTCGAGGTTTTCCAGTTTACATGAATACCACTAATAACAATTTATAAAATAATTTTTTTCGGTGACATTTATTTTGTAAAAATATCGTTTTTCCAAAATTTAAGCTCCTGATAAATAAGAGAGTTACCAAAAAATTTTAATGATTTTCCGGACTTTCATATGAAAATTCAATTTTTTAAAATTTTATTTTGTACCCATTAAAATTTATATTTTTTTCATTTAAATTTATTTTCTAAATTTGTTTTGATTTGTTCAAACCAGGGGGTTTCGATGAAGCAGCTGGTCGACCCCTAGCTGCAAATTTGATGCAGGATAGCATTTGAAAGAGATTGAGCGATAGGCGAATTGACGAAACTGATTTAAATTTGTTTTTATTGGCACTTATGACTCTTAAAATATTTTTATACACAATAAAATAGTTTTGACTTGAAGTACACAACAATTTTCTTTAATTTTTAATTGTGTTACATCCAAATTCTGGCAGAAAAAACTGGCATAAAAAAACGTATCAAAACTGTCGTTAGTCCAGTGACTTTCAATGGGAATGTGCTGGAACAGAAACACTCATGGCTTCTCTTTACTATTTCTCTACGGTTCAAACCGTTGTCTCGAAGACGAAGTCAAATATCGAAGGTATTTTTGCAGCTTCTGCTCCAGCTACGCGTAATAAGCTTTCCCGTGTAATTTATTTGGAGAAAACATATTGTTGAGTTTTCAAAGTCTAACTTCGGATAACTTGATGTAATCAACAATTGTTGTTTATTTTCTTTTTGTATAAAAATAAATAAATAGTTTCCCATTACATCCCATGAAGCGATAGGGGAAGCTTCTCACAATCAGTGAGCTGTGCGTTATATATTTTTAAACTCACTGATTGGGACCTACAGTTTTATTTCGGTTCCGAACAGAATTTAGATAAGCTTTTCCATAGCTAAGTGTCCTCATCACTAAGTAAGGTGACCGTCGTCGAAGGAAATGTAAGGTGGTCGGAGCAGGGAGCGAAGCCACGTATTCATGTACAAGAGCCGCTCCCACTACCCATTGCACCACCGACGGTCATTAAAGTACATAGGACGCACAATAGCCATACACATCACTCAAATACAAGCATGTAATTTACTAATATTCACCACTTGTCACACATGAGTTTTGCTCGAATTCATACATTCTTTCGAAGCGATTATACGAAATTTTTGCATAGAAATTTTCTCAATATATTACACTGTGTTCCACTTTGTCAGCTAATCCCCGAAAAGTGTGTTGGGTTTAATGAACTTCTCGCCATGCTATCTCGACATTACTGGAATATTGTGGCTTTTTCTTTGCCATAAAAGTCCAGTTTTTTGTGCAAACCACGTTTGAATGGTGACTATTATCTCAACATTGTTTTGTTATAATAGTCTGAGGTAGAAAAGAGAGAGAGAGCGTGAGAATTAAAAACTATTCTTTCCGTTTCCCTTTGATATTTGGCCTAATTGTAGTGAGAGTTAAAAAGTGTATTTTCTAAATTTTCGTTTAGAGATTAAGTCTCTCTCTCTCTCTGTATCTGTATAAATCTTGTCAAACTTTTTACCAACTCTTTTTTTCTATTATTTTAAGTATAAGTTTTTTTTTGTTAAATATGACATGATTTCTTCTTGTTATGGCAAGAAAAGGGGGGTTAATAGAAATTTGCAGAATTATGATGGATTCAGTGGTTGCTGTAAATTCCTACGTGGTTAGACCAGTGCGCAGTTTGCGGTTATAATTTAAGTTTCTTAGGGTTTTTATTTGTAAAAGATTTGCATAAGAAAATGAGAAGAAATGTATAAAAGTTTATATAATTTTTTTATTATCATGAAGTGTTATTTTTGCAATTTTATAAGTTTTATGTGATTCTGCACAAATTCGCATTAGATGTAAGCGATATTTCACATATACAGTGGTCGCCAAAATAAAGTGTTCAAGAGTATGGTCTCAGTTTAACATGAAAACATTCGAAAATGTAAATAATAAATATGAAATCGTTATGTTTGGAGTGAATTTGAGCTTATTTTGTATAGTAGTTACAGCTATACAGTAGTGGCCAAAAAAAGTGCGCAAACGTTTAATTAAATTTAATTTAATTAATTTTTTATTACATTTGTAATTTCATTCAATTGTTTAAATTACAGTTTTTTATATAGAGCAACGGTCTCTAAACATCTAGGGGTCGTTCCTATAAGCAATGCCTTAATATTTTGTAGTTTTTTATGTGAATGAATTCAAAATACCTACATATGTAGCTGTTCAAGTGTATGTCCTAGAGGTGAGCGCGTGAGTGCATTTCACTCACTATCACGTACGCTCGAGAGGTCAAAAAAAAATATCACACATGTCAACCATTCACGACCACGCACTCTCATGGGATTTTAATAAATAAATAACTACAATTAGAATAGTGCGTTCTATAAATAGAACTTTCAAAAAACTTCGGCATCAGTGCGTGTAAGAAGGAAAGCAAAGTGTAAGTAGCGATAAACAATCACTCTGCACAATAAAATAAATATCTTCGGTTAGTGACTGGTGTGAATACACACCGCAGTGGCTTAACGGGCTAGACGCTGCTGAAGATGATGCTTCGCAAACATCGAAACGATCGTCCAGCGAATGTGAGTTCGAATCCCACCCGCGGCATTTACATTTTTTTCACTAACCGGAGAAAACATGATCTCTTAGCCTTAAAGGAAATTAAAACTTTAAAATAAATGGTTTTCCATTATATTCCATGAAGGAATTGGGGAGAGCTTCTCACAACCAGTGAGCTGTGCGGTGTGGTATTTTGAGAGGTGTGGTATCATGGCTAAATACTCGATAGTGTCGCCGTCACTATACGAGTTGACCGCCACCGAAAGAAATTTAAGGTGGTCAGAGCAGGGATCGAACCCGGGATTTCATGTACAAGAGGCGCGCATTTTAATACCAAACATTATTTTCCCAATCGTTTCTGTTTTTAAACATTGTTCATTTTTGTTGTTAAGAAAAGTGATTTCTAATGACATCACATGAAGGGATTGGGGAGAGCTACTCACAACCAGTGAGTTCTGCGATTTGTAGTTTTAAAATCAATGCTTGGAACTTACAGTTTTACACCGGATCCCAACGGTATTTTGAGAACCTTTTTCATGGCTAAATGATCTTTAATGTCACCGTCACTAAACGACTGCACCAGCGATGGTCACTTATTGTTAAACTCTAGTTACAACTCGATTGATACAAAACTATTACGTACGTTTGTACATGTAGAAGGGGAACAAATGCATTTTACAATCATACTGGAAGAATTTTTGGCCACGAAAAGCTAAAATTGTATAGATTTTGTTGATAACATGTTCATACTAAAAAGCGTGATTCCTGAGTGTGTTTCGTGGGCGTGTTTCGTGGGCGTGTTTCGTAAGTATAATTGGTGAGCGTGAATACCAAAAATTTCTGTCACACACGATCGCGCACGCGATTCAAATTTTCAATCACGTGCACTCACGATTACCTGATTTAATTCAATATTATTCACGATCACGCGTGACTCGAGAAATTCGTGCCACGCGCACACCTCTAGTATATACCTTGATTTCAGAGTTATCGCGATTTCACTTCCATAAACAGCTGAGTTTTGTACGGCGAAACATCTGTAAGTTAGATTTGGTGGTATCAACAAACACAACAATTTTATGTTGTCTATTCGCATTTCGTCCAGATTCTGTCCTCATTTCAAATTGTATCAAAACTCCAATTAGTCAATTCGAATTTGATGGAACTGCAAAACTCAAGCACACTCTTTAAACATATTGCTCTATTTTATATATTTATACAATATAACTTTTATAGTGTATACAAAATTACACAAATACACATACCACTTTAAAATAATATGTTTTTAATGTATTTTTTACGTATTCTCCAGTGAATTTAAAACTTTCTCAGCATTATTCTACATAACCTATACAAACATTATTAAAATCTCATCTCATTATTAGTCATTTAATATATCTCGTTTTTCATCTACCCAATAAGTTAATGACCTAAAAACCAATACTGTTTTGAAATTTATTACAAATGCTCTGTGAAATTATATATTTTCAACCATTATCTCCTCCCTTCATTTCCACCTCTTTTGAAAATGAAAAACATTAAATACCCATACTATTTTTGAAATGTTTTGAGGGTCTGTTTTCAAAATATAGAGAGAGAAAAATAATAACATTCACACCACATTTCATAGAGACTAGTGCGTGGATGTTTGTTTTGGAATGTTGAGAAATACATTAACGTAGATGTTCTACATTTCACATTCACGAAAAGCGAAATTTGAGGCTTTATTTCTAGTGTTTTTATAAGTAGATATTCGGAGTGTATTTTTAAAGACATTTAAAGAACAATTTCATTTGACCTTAATCTTTTGTAACAATGAATTCGAAACCACTTTAGTTAAAAGTGGAATACAGTATAGGCCAATTAACAATTTACATTATTAAAAATTAAAATCTTACATCTTAATTTTAGTTGTCTTTGATCCGAGATCCGAGAAAGTTGTAATTCCTTTTTAGCTAACAGATCATGTTTTTTGCGGTTAGTGAAACAGGTTTTTGTTAATTTTATTCTTAACCTATATGAATCAGATGAATTTTCTTAAAAATTCTCTCACTCCATACCATTAACCCTTTCTACAAAATAGACTTTATTCAGTTTGTGAAATGCCATCACCCTCGTCAATTTTATTTGGTAATTACACTTATCTAAATGGTTTTTAAATTGTATTGCTTGTTGTTATACATTATATAAAATGCGATATAATAAAAACAAAATTCAATATTTATCCGGGAATCTCATATTTCACGAGAACTCGCCGCAATCATTTCTTTTTTTTTGTTTTTTATGAGTATAGACTGCAGGTCTATGACAACATCAATTGGAAGTAATTTGGAGGCGGTGAATGAAATTCAAAGAACATACATATGTAGTTGTAATAACAAGCAACACTTAATTAATATTAATTATACACAAAACGAGTTCACGTGCTTATTGGCCAATGTTAATAATCGTAGACGAGTTTAGATTTATCAATATCTCGCTTAGTTTAGGAAATATTAGGTGTTGAAGTTTCGATAAAAATCGATAACATTTTAAAAAATTCTGTTATATTAAAATAAACAATGTTATACAGAAAACCACACAAAAATAAGCAAATACATTAATTAATATTTTCGATAACTTTCTTAGTTATCAAGTTTTTGGAAGTTGAAATTTGGAAAATCGATAAGTTTTAGATGTTGAAGCTTCGATAAAAAGCGATAAAATTGTAATTTAATTTTACATAATAATTTGACATTTATGTAGAACAAGCTTACAAGTCATGAACATTTTTCTAATTGAAAAATGGTTGGATTTTGTTGGAAATAATAGACAATTCACTTCAACACACACTCACTGGCATGTCTAGTTTCGAACTCCGTGACAAGTTCATCATCATCAGATGCCTGACTACTGTGCCTGAATTGATTCCATCGGTTGATCATCAATCGTATATATACAAACTCAATTCTACAATTCACATGTGCGAATTAGTATCGATCGAAGATCCCTAAGTATCAACATCACTGAAAGGCCTATAATTCCAACAACAAGAACACACAGAATTTTTCCACCATGTTCTTCTTTTCCTCATGCATTCTCGCATTGTTGCTGTGCTTTGAGGTGAGTTTGAATCTATATCACAGAGTTGTAGTTTTCCGTGGTGTAGCATTTTTGAAGACCGTGCTAGTTACGTTTATTTGAATTTGAATTTTTATGACCGATTTTTGTAAGTTTTTGGTTAATGTATGAGAAATTCATACTACAAGCTTACAAGTCACGAACATTTTTCTAATTGAAAAATAACGATAACTGTTTTTGGTTATCGAGTTTTTGGAAGTCCATATTAATAATCCTGAACTGTTAGGCTGTCTGTTTTTTATTTCTACAACAACAACAATTTACACCACACATGGCACGATATCCAAATGTTTATAAATAAATACAATTTGTTCCTCAAAATCTTGCTTAGTTTTCGAATTGAATTGTCATTCATGAACATGAGCTTGGTCGATAACTTTTTTCTGGCGCATGAATTTGAAGAAGTGCGGTACACCGACAACAAACATCAACGATAGATGATGTTCGTGCTCATGAATGACGAGTCTGTAGTTTGCTTAAAGTTAAATTTAAAGTTTTTTTTCGAACATCTGTCTCACGGGCAACAGCCCATCAGTATCATCAAGATGTCTGATAGAGGTGGCGAAAAATTTAAGTACCCCTGTGATTGTAGTCGCCGACTCCAATGCGCCATATATTATGGGACTAGCAATACCACCAATGACGGGTGAAACACTCATTGAGTATCTACCAGGTACCATCCTTGCTATATATAATAGAGACAATTTGCCCATTTTCTTCACTTGGCCAGGCAAGAGGTACAAAATGTCTCCTTTGCAGCGGAGAACCTGTATGGGATGATTGGGGAATGAAATGTACTTGATGACAATTCATTCTCTGATCATAAATACATCGGATTCCAGTTGGATTGGAACATAACCTAGCCTGAAGTAGTTTCTCATAATGTGAGGAGGACTGACTGGTTCCTTTATGAAATAACTTGAAAGACTTGTTTGGGACCAGAACCATATGTGGAAAAAGGATACGCAGATGACATAGAGAATGTACGAGACGGGGTCACAACTTCTATCAGCAAGTTGCTACAATGAACGAAGTCAAGGGGGAAGAATCCTCCCTTGAGGAATGGAGAACACTGCCTAACCTAACCTAGTTATGGAGTTATCGGAAGTTAAAATTTAGAAAATCCATTAAACAAGTTCTGTAAGTGAAAATTGCTGTAAATAAATGCCCAGGAAGAGAAAATCTCATTCAAAAAGCTTTACGTTAGTCGGTGCCAGAGCTTTAAGCTTTTTAGCGAGTTATTACGTTTTTTCGTTTTTGTTTTAAATTAAACGTTATCAATTACGTTTTTTTCGTTTTTTTGTTTTAAATTAAACGTTTACTGCATCTCGGATATCATACTTATGTCGTGCGTATGCCGATTGTTCAAAGAGTATATAAATATATGACTTAGATTGTCTACAACTTACAACAAAATCAAAAATTCGCATCTTACTAGATGGAGAACACATTTTTGTTGACAAGTTTATAGATGTCGGTTAGTTAATGCCAACTGTTAGATGGTTTTTGGATTCACAAAAAAAATATTTATCTACCGATTACTTTTTCAAATTTCTTTAAATTAAACGAAATGTTTGTACTTTTATTTATACCCCGTATGACAAGCGGCAGTGAGTGAACAAAAAATATGTATGAACGGCTCTCATATGTTCAAGTAGAAGTTTTCTCATCGCTCTCCCCTAGTGAAGTAAAAAGAGAGGAGTTCATCAGGGACCCCCTGCTATTGTTATAGGATCAGCTGTTTTATACTGCATTTTTACTGAGCGTTATTAACACCATAACATGAGTTTGGGGAGAACAGCGCTTATTTGACCCATACAAAATGTAAACAAAAAGTAAATAAATTAGACCGGGAATGATGTTATGTAGACTTAGGTTTACAGTTTACAGTCCAAGAAAATTGCTTGATTTTCTTTATTTAATTCATTATTTTATACGGATTTTTGGATGTTTCTTTAAAGCCCTAAAATATATAACAAACAAACAAACAACAAAATCAACCTATTTATTTAAAATCAACTTAATATTTAGTTTGACTGATAAGATAAGTTGTGATAAGAAATGTTTGTGTACGCCTTTTTAAGTGAACTCCTAAAAGCAGGCAATATTAATGCAGTAAAATGGAATATAATCAATAACTTTTGTTTGGCTACTAAAGAAAGTCAATGTTACACTACCACATCAAGTGGAACGATTTGCAGAGACAAAAAATGAATGCAACCATAGAGTAATTCTTTAAAGAGATAATCTTTGACTCATCAGACGTTTCCTTTCACACTCTTCGTGGTGCGGTCGGTGTGATAGAGAGACGTTTTGGTGAAAAACTGTGAAATTTAAATGTATTTTACACTTTTTTATTGACTGTTATTGTTAGCATACATTTGTATTGTATTTAACACAATAATTTTAACACACAAAGCGAAATATCGTTGTTGTTATTTTGTAGGTTGTTTTGAACCATTGTCTCTATCTGGTATTATTGAAGCAATTCTTTTCAACATCCAACGTTCATATTACATCATGCCAAATGTCATAAATTTGCTGAGAGAAATGTTAAGTCTAGTATAAGAATTAGTTTATGAATGCAACTCTAACTATTGAGAAATATTATACACAATCTGTTCACATTGGAATTGAAATATCGTGGAAAACATATTGGTATTGCAATCGAAATCTCGTGTATCGATATTTTGAATTGTCTTTGTTTTCCAATACTAAACTCAGCTTTATTTGAAATTTCGTAATGCAAATCAGCTTTTTGTGAAATTTCGTAATGCAAATCAGCTTTATTTGAATAAAGTAATTAAATTTCGGTCGCAACGTGAACACAGTTTTATAATATTTTATTTTGACAAGCATTTATTTTTCAATTCAAAAATCAGCTGTTGTTCACTTAAAGTCTAGAAAATCTAGATTTAGGCTGTAATATAAAAGTTGTATTAATTATAAAATGTATTTATTGGCTCGTTAATGTTGCCACATTTTGAACTATATCTCGTCTAAAAAGTAAATTTATTTATTTTTCTAATGTTTTAATCTTCGTGTGTGTGAACGTCACATAAAAGTAATTTAATGTGAAATATTACAAAAATTGTGTTGACGTTTCTTTTAAGTTTGCAACATTTCCAAATTAACTTTGTTGCTTTACTTTCGCTAAATTTTAAATTGTTTGTTGGTTGTCAACAAATTTCGGCTTGTTTTTGTTTTGTCACGAGAATACAATTCAGAATACATTATTTGAATAATCTAAATAAACACAAATCTTGACGTACGTGACTTTAGAGATTACGTCCACAAAGAAAAAAAAAAGAAAAACAAAACAAAATACATAAATCAAAATGTGTCCAATATTGCACACAAAATACTTAGAATATAGTATACCTAGAAGTTGTGGATTAAATAAACCACAAATGAAATATATATTTAAAATTGCAAATGGGAAATGGGTCAAAAGTTCGGTGGAAATTTGCTAACTTATGGCATTTAACCTAGAATTCTAGGAAAAATTGTTTTTATCGGATATATTCTGTATTCAACTTTCACAAAAAGCTGAGATTTGTTTGTATATACGATACAACATCGTTAGATTCAATGCAATTTGTTCAGACATTCGTACAGATCGATAATCTTGAGAATTGGTAAAGATCCATAACATTTCTAAAAAAATATTTCGTGGAAATTGAATTTTTTATGACCATAAAATTATTTCCACTTATGGGGAATGTGGAACGTAGAACACCCCCGTATATAAATTACACTTATAGGAAGATAAATGGAAATATGCAAACTACAATTTTTAAATTAAATATTTTGTTCTAACAAAAAATTAATGTTTTGTTTACGCCGAATGTGTTCCGATAGGCTACATGGTTTTGGTTAAATCTCAATCGAAATCTGGTAGTTCAAGATTTGTAGTAAATTAACAGCTGATTTTTCTATGGAAAAACAGATGTGTGGAGAAAAGGTATCTCGAAAAATAAATTTCGATTGCAGTGCCAGCAGAGCTTTATATTCCAACGCAGATACAAGCTCTCATCGGTTTAAACTGTGACCCGATGTAACAGACTAGCCCGATTTGACCGACTGATCCAATTTTAAAGGTTCATTCATTCAAACATTCAAAAAAACATTTGTACAACACTGGCGAAACCATAAGCCGACAAATCCATTTCTGCCGCCGTCTTTGATAATTTGGCCTTGCCACGGAGTTGCTCTAAATTAGTCTAAGCACAAAGTTGCCACCTGAAATGTCAATTTAGTCTCAAATTGGGTGGTGAAAACGGCAGAGATTAGAGCACAAGGTTATTGCTAACGTGGCCTTGAAAAACTCCGGTCTAAATGCGATATTATTGAAGGAAACATTTTGTGAATGGGTTATTTCTCGAAATGGGCCAGTCATCTGGTAAAGTCAATTTTCAGTTTAAATTATAATCTCTTTAGTTTATTTCAATTTAAATTTCTACACGTCAAAAAAACATCGAAGCGTTCGACCAGCAAATGCTGCATCCACTTGAAGTTCCAATTGTTGAGTGTAACCGTCTCATCCACGATCTCTAAAGAAAACCTAAGCGAACGAAAGCCAGTCACTCACTTTCGTTCTTATCCCCGGCTTGAAATGTTATTGTGTGGTGGTGTGTTTATAAAATCGGGACCCACTAACTATTTTCGCTGTGATCTATGCGAACGAAAATGCCAAAACCAGTAACTTGTGGGACAATAGCTTTGCGACAACAAAAAGACAAGTGACTGGTTTGACTGATTCGATATGTTGACCTATCAGAAATCATACTAAATTTGATACGGTTTAATTTTTATGTAACCTAAAATATTTGGTTTAATTCAAAATAACCTAACTTATATTTTTCCTCCCATTCCTTTCCAGATCAACCAGCAGCGTTAGTACACTTGCTCAGTTTCCAACAGACTCTCTTCCGCCCATGGCCCCATTGCAAACACACCCTGAATCCCATAGTGTTCAGTTTCTAAATACAATAACCGACAAGGATAATTATACGACGACGACATCAACAAAATCATCATCTAGTCCGCCGCAGCAATCGAAGACTTCGAAGCGTAACGCCTTACAGCATCAACTATCGATAGCTGAATCCATAGAATCCACGTCGATAGGTTGTGCAACGTCGAGTGAATATTCAAGTGCAAGGTAAGTGATAACAACAAAAAATAGTACAAATATTTAAAACCCAATATGTAATAAGGTATTCATTCACACACAACGAGATTATCGCATTATCGGCAATATCGATGATTTTTTCTTATGAAATTTGTGCATTTATAATATTCTTAATGTTTTATTCTCCGTCTGTGTAAATACCGCATACGATCTTGTTCGCACTTCTATCGAAGTTTCTCACACCGATATTGCCAGGGAAGAACAGCTGATTTCCCTATGGAAAAACAGAAGTTTGACTGATAGGCATCTAGAAATAAGAAATTTCGATTGCATTGCTTTTGTCATTCTAAAATATTAAATTTGTTTACTTTAACCAGTAACACCCGATTGTTTTGTTGTATTACAACTCTATAAATTTGTGATGTAATTATTTTCTTACAAAAAGTAAACATATTAAATGATGTCAGGTGCAAATATAAACTCATGACCACTTTGCGCCCAAAATCTTGTGTTTCGAGATTTTAAGGCAACTTGAAACTATTTTTTGTTTAGGAAAACAAATGTTTGACTGCACAAAATCTCTAAACACTAGATTTCGATTGTCATGTGAATGTTACTTATAATGTTTTACTAGTTTTCCATTTGTTTTGTTTATGTTGTGTGTGATTTGAGCAGCCGGTGTTACGAAATTTATTCGTTTTTTTAAGATTTATTAGATTTGTATAAGGTTGAAAATGCTATTAATAGAAATGATAAGAAAATCTTAGTATTTATAATATAACTTAGGAAAAGAGATAATTGGAGTTTATGTATGTACGTGGAGAAAGAGACACGAAGTCGGGAAAAAACTTTGAACCATTGAATTTCAAATGTGACACAGTTTTGTCATCACAAAATGTTATGACAGTCAGAGTAAATGAGGAATAGATTAAGTGATGTGTTAGATTATTATCGTAGAATCACATCACTTTTCTGTAATTAAAAATTGATATTACATAATTTCGCCAGTCACTGTTATCAATGAAACGTGTCCGTTTCAATTAAGAATTTTGAATGGCATTGAAAATTCGGCCGTTGGTGGTGCAATGGTTAGTGTGAGCGGCTCTTATACATAAGAACGTGGGTTCGATCCCTGCTCAGACCACCTTACATTTCTTTCGACGACGGTCACCTCGCTTAGTGATGGCGACACTATCGAGTACTTAGCCATTAAAATGCTTCTCAAAATGCCGTTCGGAACCGGTGTAAAACTGTAGGTCCCAATCAGTGAGTTTAAAACTAGAAGCGCACATCTCACTGATTGGGAGAAGCTCTCCCCAATCCCTTCATGGGATGTTATGGGACACCATGTTTGTTTGTATTGAAAATTTTATTGTTTGGAAGAAAACTGAATTTTCATCACTTCTTGTACGATATTTTAGAACCACTTTTATGTTTTCGAGTAATTGCTAAAGTTTTCTAAAAAAATTATATTTTATACAGTCTTATTAAAAAAAGGGGTTTGTACAATTTTTGTCAAGAGAAACGTGTAATTTTCGTTTATATTTTTATCATATATAATCCTTTTTTAAGTTAAGTTTCCAAAAATATATTACTTCCTTAAAAGTGAACCGAATGTTTAGTTTCCAAAATTTATCTTACCTCCTTATAAGTGAATCGAATGACTCAGTGTCGTTCTCTGGCTGTAATATTGACTTAACATTATGTTAAATTAGAGTTATTTTTCGAAATATTTTCCAATTTTTTTTTTTGATAATTATTTATCTGCTGTTATACTATGATACAGCAATAGATTGTGTAATACGTATAATCAAACCTCCGCTTTGTCATCCGAGTATTAGATCATTTTTGTTGCTAATTGTCGTTAAAGTCGCAACAAACCGTTGAGAAGATTTACACTTCTTACATACGCCTCCTCCCTGTAGAAAGTGTAGATTTAATAAATCATCATAAACACCGTGATAATTTTCTCATGCCATAATAATACAATTATTCGAATAATTTCATTTAGCGAATAAACTCACTGAATTGCATGACATAAAGTTAGAACGTAAGTGATGCGTTTTACAGTGTAAGAAAATTGAATGTGATTAATGTTACTTTTTCCCCTCGTCTAGAATCCAACTTCACACAAAACATTGCTTTAGATATCGATAACTATGTATAATGAATCATTCCCGTTTTATTTATTTGCGCTACACTATTCTTGGCAACCCTTCCGTAATCTTTTAATTATTAGCCCCTATACATTCGATAACGTTTTAGTTGCCCCCGTGATCGATCATATTGTTCGCGCACACCTGTTCAATTTCACCTGTTCAAAAACAAAGAGGCTTATCATTATAGTCATGTGCTTATAAACTCTTAACTTTTGCAATAATCCTATATTTACTATCCTGTGACAAACAAAAGGTGTAGAAAGGGGTTGTTTTTGCTTAGGAGTGATAGAAATTAATAGAATAGGAATAAACGTGAAAGAGAAATAAAGAATTGAAGAAATACACAGAAAATGTCAACAATTCCGTTTGCATTTCTTTTCAGCTGCGTACTACCAAATAGAAAGTCGCCTGAAAATTTCCGAACCTGAAATTCTGCTTGGCTTTTTGTTACATAGAGTTTATATGACAACCTGAAATTCAAGTTCAGCTCCGTAATGGGCTTTAACATGTGTTTGCCCAAAATGTGTGATTTATTCATTCCTATACGCGAATATCTCAAAGCCAGTCGATTGTGTAACGGCATTATAAAAAGTCAAACTCGAACGCAGAGCGACCAATGTTAAACCATTTTTCACCTCCGTTGGCTGCGTGTGTCCGTCTACGTTAGATTCACTCACTCAAAGTTATGCGATAAGGACCCTTAGTTCTCGAAAGTTGAAAAGTGGAAAATCTATAACTTTCGAGGACACATAGGTTAGGTTATAGCTAATTCAGACGGTGATGTGAAACACTTGTTTCGTTTACTCAACCATGATTGTGAATCGCCCTGTTCACAAGACACATTCGTGTTTCTATTGACAGTTGTGATTTATGTCAAAAAAAATAGTTGTTTTTGTACGTTTTGGTTATAAAATGGAAAAGAAAGGTAAGAAAATATTAAACCAAATGTTAAGTATTTTTACCAAAATTTCTTATTTTTTAGTAAATAGAAAAAGTGCCAGCAAATGTTTTATTTGTGTTAACAATCAAGGCTTTGCTTTTTATTTATATTTAAACACAAACTTCACTTTCGCTCTATGTTTATTTATTTTTTGCTTTGTTTTGCTTATTCTGACAACTAGTCCAGATAAAAAAGCGATAGCGTACTAAATAAATTAGAGATGGTAGTAAATTATTCATGTTTGGTAAGATGTTTCGAATTGAAACGAGATGGTTCGCTCTCAAAATTTTGTATGGCGAACCATGATGTTTCAAACATGATTGGGGGGCCAAACACGAATGAGAGAACGAAACACGAAAAAAGCCAGCCGTCTGAACTTGCTATTAGTTAGGTGTTAGTGGTAGTCGATAAACGACTTACTTAGACTTATTAGTCCATTGTGATACCACGGACAAGGAGATTAAGCGTTAGCCCCACCGGAGAACCATTAAGTTTGCTCCAAGCAGCTCAAGATCTTCCCTACGTCTAAATGAGATAATTCTCCCAGGTCCCTAATTAGGTAGGGTCCCATAGTAGACATCCGACAGGCGGCTAGCGCTGGACACGTGCAAAGATGTTCAATGGATTCTTCTTCTTCCTGAGGAGGCTTCTACAGAAGCCATTTGCCCCGACCGTTAATCTAATCTCATGTCTACCGATCACACAGAGTTCCGTCAAAACCGAAAAAGCATTGATACTTTGGGCCTGGTTAAAGGCAGAAGCTTCATGGATCTCCTTATATCAACTATAGCCCAGATTTGTCTTGAGCGTACACAATCTGTGGTCCTCGTCCATCTCTCCTGCATCACCATATAAGAGCGTTCTTGCAGCATATGCTTACACGTTGGTAGGGGCATGCCAAGACGCTCCAATTCCTGTGGAACCTGTAAGGTAGTCCCTAGTCTAGCAAGTTCATCCGCTCTGCTGTTCCCCGGAATGCCCCTGTGCCCTGGCACCCACATAAGGTGAATATCGTACTGCTGGTCCATCTCGTTAAGAGATCGGCGGCCCTACTGAGCAGATGTTGAATACAGGAATACTGATTCCAGGGTATTGATGACTGTCAGAGAAGACACTGACCCCAAAAACTGCTTGAATATTATCCCTCAGCCAGTCGGTCATTTCTCAAATAGCCAAAACTACAATAATCAGGTAATCTAGTTCCCTAGAGTAGACTCCGTAGCCTGCGTGATCATTTGTTCCAGTCCTTTGTTCCAGGAATACCCTTTCTATCGCATTAGGAGTGATGTTATTGAACGCACCCTCAATAACAAGAAATGCTACTAACGTATACTCCTTAGCGGCTAACGAGTTGTCTATGTTTCTTACCAGTTCATGCAGTGCTGTCTCCGTAGACCTGCACTTGCAGTACGCTTGCTGTGTGCACCATATTACAATCTCACATCAATACTGGTCCGTATCGCGAATGGCATACCATACCAAACTCTTGGCCGTAATTTAATAAAACGTCCAGTTTAAGCCCCGTATTCAGTTCTTATGAAATTTTCATTCCCATAAGAAGTACGTGTTTAAAAAAAATCGTAAACCGAAGTTTCACTGACTTTTCATTTGCTTGGCACTCAGCTCTTTGCGAAAGTTTCATAAGAAAAATCAATTACAGGGTTGCTATGCCAAAGTTATGTCGTACCACAACAATTGGTTGGGACCCGAATTTTGCCATTTAGATAAGTATAACAAACAAAGGTAACAACCACATGCATTAAAAATAAAATGGAGGGCAAAGAGGAATTATTACTGAGAAATATTTACAAGGTGAATTAGAGTTAGGTGGTAACTCTCTGCAAAAAAAAAATCCATCCTTACGAACATTTCGCAAGAACTGAATGCGGGGCTTTAGATTACAAAAATGCTCTATATTTCTTGAATGTTTTAATTTTGAATTCTTTACAAAAATCACCGTACATTACTGTTGCCATCAAATTGTCTGTCATGCTAAACTGTCTGATGTGACTCTTAACATGTGTGTGTACTTTAATCATTTAGAACACTGTGTTAACGACAACGTCTAAACAGAAACAGATAGCGCTTAACAACGTTAGACCATCCATTTGTCCGTCCTGTCAACAATTTGTGTAGATGCGATAAAATACAGGTGTTTTTGGCCAGATACGTATGTATGTTTGTATCACGAAACATATTTCGGCGTACTTGTGAAAAAACATGTGTTCCACTTGAGGAGGCCCCTAAGGCGTTTCAAACATAATTCCCCCTCAATTAACTAGAAAATTATTTGATTACTTCAATATTAGATTTGTGTTTTGAGATAAAAAAAACAAAACAAAACACAAAATTCTCAAAGAAAAAATTAAACAAAAGTATTGATATTTTTAACAATTAGCAAGCAATATTTTTATTATTTGTTGGGAGAAAAGTTGTAACACGAAATTGGGTTTATCTATCATTAGACTTCGATACCGATCTAATGGGAATATTGTCCGACACCATATAGTCTTCACAGACCATGACAAATTCAGTTTTTATTTGTTTATTAGTTTACTTTTTTGTTTAGGGAATATATTGAAGTTACAGTAATAATAAAAATTAATCATTGTAGCGATTAGGCCATATATTAAAAATGAGTCATACCACAAAACAAAGAATGGGCTGGGGTAAAAAGTTATGTGGTGAGTTTCACATATTACATCAGTTCCCCCCAAAAAATGGGTGTCGCATTAATTCACATTGGAATATTATATAATATTTATACTTTACACAATAAAAACTAATCCGAATTATATTTATATCTATGATCCAAGGTTGTATTGGTATACAAAAGTGTTGACACACCATATTTTCCTATAAAAAAAAAGTTTGAAAAAAATTATTTCTTATATTAAAACTTTAAAAATAAAATATTTAAAAAATTCTCTGAAAACTTTTTCCTACAATACATAGATAAATAAAGGCCTTCATAAACTTTGTTATTGAACCAGAACATATGACAGAATGAAAATAAAAATTGTTTTCATTATCAAGGTTAGGTTTTCTTTTTTACTTTTTGTTTATATCTTCGACGACAACTTAATTATTTATCGTATTTTCTGTCATTTACATACATACGTATTTGTTTGTATTCAAATGTCTTTTGTCACAGTTTGTTGAGGTTCCGCCTTTAATAGATTTCTCATTGCATTTACGTCTACGTTACTGAAGTTTGTCGCTATCAGCCGCGTGTGCGGTCATAAAATATTGATACCATTAAAGCATAATTTATTAACACGATTATAACATTACTCGATTAACCTTTAATGGCCAGTTTTTAAGTTGCTAGTTAACTATCGGATTACTTAATCTTAATTCTAAGTTAATTAGAGGTTAACTTTACATTTAGTTTTTCAGTGGTGAGTTAATGTAAGTCGCCATATTGTCAACTAATATGTCAACCCTTGTATTCTTATTGGAAAAAGCGTGTGTTTTGGATAAATACCAAAACAACAAAGGGGAACAAACAAAATTGAATTATGTAAAATAAGAAATAGATGCATAAAATCATTTTAACAAAAATGTGTAAAAAAAACTATATAGGCGCAACAATTTAACGATCTAGACTCAACGTATGTGTACAAATACGCAAATCTGGAACATATATTTTATACAATCTTCATTTCTCCCTTTGACACTCAGTAATTTGATTGTCAAAATAATATGGTTCTCACTATAAGTTACCCAACCAACATTGGGTGGTTAAATCATAGTTAAACAATGACTAAAAAACACAATTCGATGTTTAACCACAATTTAACTAAGAAATGAAGATCACCACTGACTGAAAAACTGGCCATAAGTGGGCAAATGGGCAAAGTATGTTTGGGGTTTCAGAAAATTAAGCTATTTTCTCCCTTTCAAGCCGTTAGTAATAAAACTATCATCGCTTGTTAGTTCAAAACTTGGCAGCATTCTCGCACATATGTACAACAATATGAGAAACTAGGCATATTTTTTGTTTAGTTTGGCTTTTTTGTCTTTTAAGCGAACCACACTTATCATTCATGAGCACGAACTTAGTCGATAACTTTTTATCTGGCCGATAAATTTTAAATACTATTACCAACAAATTTTGTTAACATGATAGAGATTCGAACAACTTCGATTACATTCTTTTTTGGTATCAAGAAGGGCAGTAAACCGGCAAATAAACATGAACATCATTTGGTACGAAAATAATTATATGACAACACTGTGAACAGCAGTTATGTGGGGTGGAAAGTTCCTTCACCAACTGATAACTCTTTATCAGGATATTTAGTCCTTCAAAGTATTTTTAATTTTTAGGTCGAAGTCTTATTTTATCGCCAAAAGAATGTGACACATTTTTGAGCCAAAGTTTAAGAAATAATTTAAAATATAAATTAAAGTTTACTTTTAAATCAAAATAATAGAGTAATGATGTATAGAGCTGTCATTGTTCTCATCAGACATTTCCTTTCAATTTATTCGGGGTGCGGTCAGTAGAGAGTTATTTGACGTAAATTGACTTACACCAGGTGGAATTACAAAAATTGTGGACTTAAATTTTTCCTGTCGTTTTGATGAAAAACTGAAATTTAAACGTAATTTTTTACTTTTTTGTTATATTTTATTATTAGTATATATTTGTGGTGTAGTTACACAAAAATCTTAACGCACAAATCGAAATGCCGTTGCTGATTTATTGTTGGATGGTTTAAGCCATTGCCTCTATCTGGCAATTCTTTCCAACATCCAACCGCCCATCTGCAACACACTAAATGTCAGCAAGTTACTGAGAGATTTGGCGTGTCTATACGTCATTAATCTATGGTCAAAATACTGACTGCATGTCTAATCTACAATTAAAAGCGGCAATATTTGATAGTCCTTTTTTGCATTTTTAAACGTTATTTCTCCAAAATAAAGTGGAAATACTTACGGCGTTTCTAAACGGCTTAGCTGTTAAGCATTAAATTTCACATAGATATACATAGCGGAGGTGTAGTTATATTGAAATTCCTAAATTGGAAATCTGCAGACGCCACTGGAGCCGCACAGTGAATGTTTCAAAAGTGGCAACCTCGGACATCACAAAAATGTGAAGCGTTGGCAAACTTTGAGTTTTGTTTGGAAATATTTGTTATACATTTGTAGCACTGGTATTTTCGGGGATGGTAGTAGATGGACATATTTTCATGAAATGAGCCAAGGAATACGCTGGTGAAATTTGTCCAGTCGTGACTAAACCACCCTGTATATTGTAACAAAAACAAAATTCATTGCGATTTGTGTGCGACACGATTTCCCCACGGCAGCCCAATTGATTTGGAGCATACCTTGTTGTAACAGCAATAAAACACATTTATATTTGGGTGCGACACGTTTTCCGCACGACAGCCGCATTGGTTTAGGGCGCGCTTTATAAAAACATATTCCACTGCATGACAAATTACATTTGACGCAATTTTTAAACTTTAATAATAAGTGTCTAAATTTGTGTGCATGGGATTGATAAAAACAACGCCCTCTGAATCAACGCCATAACTCGGATTGAGTTTATACACTCACAGATGAAACATCAACTTTTTATGCATCGAAGCACAATTTTTAAATTTGTGTGGTGAGTTTTCTCATAACCAAATAATATTTTTTTTGCAACAAGTAAAATTTTCCACTCAGACACATTAAATGTGGATTCCTTATTTTTGTTTTGTTTCCATTAGAAATAAATTTAATCTATACGTTTTATTGCCTAAAGGTTAAATTCATAGATTAATATTATATATACATATAAGTATGCATACATATTTCATCCTGCTCTGAATTTTTTGGTTAATGACTATTTTTTAGTTCATAATTAATTATCTGATTAGTTAATAATGCAAGATGTTAACAAGAGTTTGATAATGCAACGAGTTTTTCGGTGGTCTTGTTAATTACACAATAATTTGTACTACACAAGCATGTATGTGTCATAGAGTAATGACGTATAGAGACCACAACTAAGTAAATTGATGACATTTGGTGTGTTGCAGATGGGCGGTGTTGGAGAGTCTTGCTTTAATATTACCAGATAGTGGTAATGGCTCAAACCATCCAACAATAAATCAGCAACGTTATTTCGATTTATGCGTTATAATTTTTGTGTAAATGCACTACAAATATATACTAACAATAAAATATATCAAAAAGTCAAAAATACGTTTAATATTCAGAGTTTTTCATCAAAACGACATCAAAAATTTAAGTCAAAAATTTTTGTAATTCCACCTGGTGTAACTCAATTTACGTCAACCACGAATACTCGTAGTGTGAAAGGAAATGTCAGATGAGAACAATGTCAGCTCTATATCGTATGTATACTTAAAATTATGGAAGCAGTTGCAATCACCAGAAACGAAAAACAGCTGATTCAAAGCTGGACTATTAAACAAAAATGCGATCAAATAGAAAAAATATTTTTTATTATAAAATAAAATAATGGCAAAGGGCAGAATAGTTCCAATATTATACTCTTGTAAAAATAGAGGAGATAATATGAGAAGATAAAATTTCATAGTAGATGCATTCATAACAATTGTCAAACACACGAAAATTGGCTCTGATTAATCATTAGTTAATTATTGACTTAAAGAATTAAAAACGAGTTTAATTACAGATTAATTATAGCAAGAAGATGATCTTCTCTCACCTAAAAAGTGGCCATAAGTGGCTTTGAACGTCTGTGTGCTGCAAAGTTTGATTTTAACGCCCCGTATTTACTTGCGAAATTTTTCGTAAGAAAATTTTGGTTTCCAAATATTTTGGTTGCAGAGAGTTACCATCTACATATATCTGATTTACTTTGTAAATATTTCATTAATAATTCCTCTTCGCACTTCATTTTATTATTAACTCATTTGTGTTCCTTTGGTTTGTTAAAATACATAATCGAAATGTCTAAATGCAACGCCGGCAAACAATGCCTAACAACCCTGTAATTAAATTTGTTTACGAAAGGTTCGCAAAGAGCCGAGGACTAAGCAAATTACAAGAAGGACAATTTGTTTATTGGTCAAATACATATGCTGTAATGGTTACTGTGAATGCACAATATATGTAAATACATGAATGCCGTGACTTACATTCGATATTCGCACGTTGTCTTGGATCATAAAGCAATTGATAAGAGTCGCCATCCCTCTCCTTACGTTCTCTCGATGACGACAAGGAATACGCCATTTCATCGAGTTCTTTTTGCAGTTGTATGTTACTTTTTGGTTGGACATAAAATGAACACAAATAAAATCAAACACTATTTATACTTAGGTTGCTGCATGGTTTGCTTCTGGTTGTTTATCGCTCTCGACTATCTACTTTTTTTTCAATTTCCTATCAATTTCCTACTTCATAGTCGATCAGCTGGGTCATGGATACCCCCTGGTTGGTTCTAAATTAAATTGGTCAATTAAGTAGTGGGAATTCTGAAACAGAGTAAAGATTAAGAGAGAATAAAAAGCCATAGGTGATTGGAAGAATTCGGGTTGCGTTGATACATTTGCCGCCGCTTATTGAACTAAAAGTACAAAACCCTTCAACTGAGAGTATTGTTACTGAAAATTGTGGCAGTTAAATTAATTAAATTAAAAAAAGGGACAACGAGTGAAGAGCATCAAAATTTAATAAAGTGTTAGAGCAAAATTATTTGTGTAGATTGCAATTAAAACACAAATTGTTGAGTTAACGATTTTTCTCATTCACTATAAGTTTTTCAATTATTCCACGGATCAGTGCATGGTAGAATGAGAAGATAAACTCAGTAGACAGCTGATTTAAAGTAAATTTTTTCTTGTTGTTTAATTTGGCCGCTTCTGTCAGATTCAAAGGTTTTGTTTTTGTACTTTTCTGTTTTCATTTATTTGTTGGTAGACGTACATATGTGTTGACTTTCACATGAGGAGAGCCTAAACATAAACAAAATGTCTGTTGTCGTTGCCCACAATTGTTGGTTGTTATATCTACTGCGACTACTTGGTATTTTTACTATGGATTAAAATAGCAGTTGCACATTACTTTGCGATCTAAACCCTTGTACTAAGTTCGTTCGCACGAAATAGTTGTTATCACTCATATCTTTTCGTTGCGTTATTGCCAGCCCTATTTTCTGTATTCTTAACGTTTCTTTAATATAACAAATTAAATATTTCGACCAATTGAATAAGAAATGGCACATATAATTTTTCATCAATGTTTTGAAAAATTTCGCCTGAAATGTTGATTGCAGTACGGGCCTTAAAGATCAAAACAGCTGAAAGATTGACTCCACTCGGAAAAATGGCAAAGTGAAACGTCCGGTGAGGTAAAGTAAATTGTCTACCATTACTGAATCTATGGTTAAATTTAGAAAAAAATTCAAATAAAATACCTCGAAAAATCCCGGAATCACGAATCCCGTGATTTTTAAAACTGTCCCGAACGACATACCTAATTTCTATATTCACATTGTGTCTATTTTAAATTAATTATTTTTAGGGGTTAGGCTATGCCAGTAAAGGTTACGCCATGGTAAAATGGGTTACCTATATGTGCGTCCCTTGCGTGTTTCATATCACTAACCCTTAGTTCATTCTGAGGTTTAACGGACTCTCTCTTTTTAAACTGAGAATCTTATGTTCCCTTTCTCATCCTGCGTTTTTTCTTCATTGTTTGTTATTTTGTCACCTAAATACAAGCGTTTTGTTGTATATTTTTTTGTGATAACGCCATATGATAAGAACGTTCAATTCTCGCAAGCAAAGTATCAACAAATGTACGGTGAGAACGACAAAATGTGATGGACACCATACCGTAATGACGACGAATATGAATATCTAACAGCTCGAAAGCAACCAAAGAGTCAACCCTCCAATAATGGAAATTTCAGTAGACGCGAAGCAATCACTAAAAACGGTTGACTTTAGAATTTAACTCACGCGAAGTATAAAACCAAAACTCGTTAACAATTTAAATAAATATATACTAGATATCAAAGCAAAATGATCAACTACAAAACTAACAAAAAATGATTTAAAACAAGTTTAATGTTAGAAGAGAAAAAAATCAAAATTTGATTTAAAAAAGATCGAAAAAAATTAGAAATCTTTATGCAAAAAAAGTAACTGAAAAGTTACGCGCTTTGACACATATCACTTTTTTTCGCGTGTATTTGAACGAAAAGTGTCGACAATTTCTGAACCGATCTTTACAGCGATCTTTACAGTGTGTCATTCTGTTTCTGTGTCTATTACCTGTTTCGCGTCGCTGCCTGCCATCATTTGACATTTGCCTGATTTGCCATGGTTTATGACACGTTGACCAACCTGGTGGAAAGTGCCAAGAGTGTTTTTCAGCCGCGCAATGAACAGGATATAAACTCGTTTGAAAATTATATATTCAATAATTATATAACCGATGGGGAAGTGGATGAGGAGCAGCTCGATGAACACATTGATATAGACATGAATGTAACAAAAACAAGTGTACACTTCCATACTCCCCCCGCAGGGTGCAGTAGTGATGCAAATGCAGTCCAACTTCTATCGGCTGGCATGGAAAGTAAAAGCACACCTCGTCGTAGATATACGGGTAACAAAGTAAATCGAAGACCCAATCGCATATCAATGTATGAGCTGGGACCCAAAAGTATGTCAGTGGAAGAGGATGATAGACCTAATATGCAGCGCTTTAATTCGATGCAGTAAGTACGGAATAATGCAACTAATAGAACAGTCTCAGGAAATTTAAAAAAACTGGAGTCTTGAATTAAAAACCCAACTAAAATTGAGCTCCTTAAAATATCGAAAAGTATCCCTTCACAAGGCCTAATCTTTTTGGTATACTGTCGGTTTAAATCATTTTCGGCAAAAATATTTCGATTTCAAATCACGTCTGCTTTTGAAATTTGAGGTTAGAATTTTAATTACAAATTAAGGCTTTTCAGCAACATGTGCGAATGCAATAGCAAATCACATTGCAGTTGCACAAGTTTTGTGAAGATTGTAAGCGCAGTTGTATGCAGTAAGCTTGCAACACTGTTGGAAACATACAAACAGCTGTTTTAAGTCATCACGTTGTTGAAATAGAAAAATGTAGATTAAACAGTACACGCTTTTTTGGTACAACGCCGTAAATATTGCTAAAGAATATATTGTGGCGCCTTTTGTAACAGAAAAGGTTTCCCATTATATCCCATGAAGCGATTGTATAGAGCTTTTCTCTTCTTTTATGGATGTATTAATTCTTAATTTTGTTGTGAGAACACATTAACTGTGTGAAAATAGCAGGTGTGTGAAATTGCCAGCTGTTTAATTTGCAAACCCAAAGAAAGCAAAATAAAGCTATGAGCAAAATGACGCTATAAACTGGGCAAAAACCAACAAACAACGAGCAATTAAAATCATGTAGATTTTGTTGTTGCTGGAGCTCGAAAAAGGCACACCATTAAGCCCCGTATTCGGTTCTTGCGAAATTTTCGTAAGAAATTATGGCATTTATCTCGAAACGGATATGTTTGTTGCGGAGAGTTACAATCTATCTCTGGCGTCAAATGATCGCATCCGTTTCGTATCGTAATCCATCTTTTGGAAGAGCGATAAAATGGAAACTTGAATCCAAACTTACGAAATTGTTATATGTATCAAGTCAATAGAGCTATAACATTTCACCAATACTAGACTTTTAGAAGTTTTCATCAAATTGTGAGTGAAATTGTAGCCAAAACTCAGATGGCCAACCAATTGCAAAATACAATTTAAGACTAAACCGCAAAACAAATTTACTATTTGTTCCTAAGGGCTTGATACATTTTCCAGAAGCAAATCTATCTACGAATGTAATATTTTAAAGGTGTTGTGGTATATTCTCATTATTGCAAACATACATACATTTTTTCTAAGAAAAACAATTGGAAGTGATGGTAAGAACTACGTGCCTTCTCGTACTTTGATACAAAAGAATTGTTTATTTCTTAAAATATTATCTTATCTCGAAAGTTGACAAGGTTCTACCTACATACATGCATACAAATGCCCATACAACTAAAAAACTACAATATTTGTTAATAAATGTTTCTTTATATATAAAGCAGACAACCAACATACTTTATATGGAATCATTAAATTCTCTTAAAAAGTCAGCTAAAATTACTGTTGCAAGTCAATAACATTTCTTTGTGATTTTTCACATAACATGTATATAATTTGCAAACATGACATTTGACGTTATGTCAGGTTTAATTTAAAATTTTGTATTGGTCTTAAGTGGTTATTTTGAGTCATATTGGGTTTGACTTTGAATACCAAAAGAGTTTTATACGGCGTTTACAAACAACTAAATTATGACATTATCGAATTAAATATCACAAAATATAACCAATATTTTTATATACAACAGCTGATCGGTACAAAGCATCAAACATGTACCACACTGGTAGCTTCTTTATTATAGCTTTAAGCTATGCTCAGGTATATCGCGATTTCAAAGTTTTCGCGTTTTCATTTTTGCTTGTTTTTGTACATCAAAACACATGTTTACTATTATCACTTTCAACTGACGCAAGTTATCGATAAATATATTTACATTACAATTTATCTGCCAACACTTGTTCACACACACAGCTTTCTATCCGATCATACAATAAGCATGTCTTCTCATATGTTAATATTTCGACAACTCAATTATTTTGTTGGCTAGATCGTAGAGACCTTTATAGAGACCTTTATATTGTCGCTAATAACTACCATAGAGCAGTAGATAAGAGTCGCCATTCCTCTTTTTACATTATCACGATGACGACGGGATAGTAGGTCACTTCATCGAGTTCGAGCAGGCGGTTTCTATGGCACAGCTGATCGAAAAAGTACTAGGGAAATGATGTAGAATGAGAGCCTAAAAAGACATACAGATTATAGACCATACAGCAAACTAAGTTTAAAAGTGTTTGATTGATACTAATGACAGCTAAATTATGTTTTATGATGTTTGCATCGAATGAAAATACGCATTCCCTTTTATTTCTGTCCGTATTATGCCAGCAACTCGAACTCGATGAAATGGCCTACTACCTCGTCGTCATTAAGAGAACACGAAGAGAGTTATAGAAGCTCTTTTCTATTGCTATGTGGTTCGAGTTGCTGTTGTATGTTACTCTTTGATTGGTCATAAAACGGACAGAAATAAAAGAGAATGCGATAAAGCACAGATAGGTGGCAACTCTCTGCCACAAACATTTACGTTTGGATATAAATAAATGACAAAAGTTCTTACGAAAATTTAGTATGAACTGAATACGAGGTTGTATGTAAATAAAAAATTGTTTGTAGACAAATAGCTGTTAAAATGTTACAAATGGTAATATGTAGTTAAATGTTAAAAAGGTATAACTGAACATCATGCGTGGCGTGCAGATATATAGCGACTTTGAAGTTTTCGTTATTTCAAAATTCAGAAAACTGCGAAATCACAGTACACATGAACAGCTTAAGCTATGTACAGGTATACCGGGATTTCGCAGTTTACGGGATTTCATTTCAATAAGCAACTGATTTTTGTACTGCAACACATATGTTGGGTGGGTTGAGATCCCAAAAACTTCGAAATGTCATTATACCTGAACGGTGCTTTAGATATCAATCGGGATTCTAGAGTTTTCTTAGCTCGAATCTCGTATACATTAAAATGATTTTACCTAAAATCTCGGAATGCGAGATTTCTACTGTAATATGAATTGCGCTTAAGACAATAAAATTAGAATATTTTTCTCTGTTTTGAGTGTAACTACTCCATTATTTCGGGAGGTTTCATGAGAATAGACACTTAACGTTATTTATTAATAACACACCTTAGGTGTGAATGATTAAAGCGCCACTAATCATCGATAACTGGTTAATAGTAGTATGTTAGGTATTATTCCTATTCCCTATCATTTAATTATAGAACTATGCCACTTATTTTGAAACGTTATTCTGTAGGAGTGATTTTGAGATAATTACTATATAGGAACGAATATTTTCTAAGCAATGTAATGGATCCATTTTGTTATTAACAGTTTAGATATACAAAATAAGTTAAAACTTTTTACTGTAATCAAAAACGGCAATCGTATTCAACATTTCATTCTTATCCAATAATTCGCTTAATGATTACGAGCAGTTTTTGTAATGTCGCCGAATTTAGATAAAATATCCCATAGAATATCGAAATTTAAAATTAGCTAATTTCTCTGAATTCGGCATTGAAATGAGCATGAAAAGGAGATCACTAGACTCTGTATATCAATTCCACTGTTTAAGCCCAGTATTCGCATCAGCCCCTTTCTAGGTGGTTCCGGTTAAACTCTTCCCTTTTTACTTCACTAGGGGATAGCGATAGAACACTACTACTTGGAAGCTGTTCATAGATATTTTTTTTGTTCAGTCAGTGCCAGTTGTATGGAGTATAAACAAAATTCCAAATATTTTGCATAACAATCCAAAAATAAATATAAGATATTCGGCAGCTAGTTATTTTTTAGTGAATCTAAAAACCATCTAAGATAATAAGTCTGTTCGCGTACTGGATAATTTGTACAAATATGTCGCGTACTTTTTGTTATATTTTTTACTCAGAGAGCAAAATCATTCTTACTCTCCGAAAACTAGTTACTTGATAATTTTTACTGGAAAAGTACTCGAACACAGCTAATACCAATCATTATTAACTTTCTTTTACTAGATTGCACTAGTGTCACAGAATAATTGACTGACCAACATCTACAAATTTGTTAACAAAAATTTGTTCCCCACCTAGTGACATGTGACTTTTTGGGTTTGTTTACGTTTTTGATGAGTATTACAGATTCTCTAAAGCGAAGCACAGACTTGTTATTCATGAGCATGAGCTTGGTCGACAACTTTTTATCTGGCCGATGAATTTGAAATAATGTTACCAACAAATTGTGTAAACATGATGGTGATGCGTACAACTTCGATTACATTCTTATTTGGAATCAAGAAGGACGGTAAACGGACAATAAACATCAACGATAGCTGACGTTCATGCTCATGAAATGCAAGTCTGTGGTTCGCTTAAGTCATATTCTCTTTGCCCTTTCTTTTGACCCGCTAGTTTTGGGGAAAATTTAAAAAAAAATATTCGATAACTTTTACAAATTTCAACGTCCGATTTTTTGAGTTATCGGCAGTTTTCATTTAAGTTGTTCTTCTGTTTTAACTTATTTTAAATTCCTTAAGCGAACCACAGACTTGTCATTTCAGTGTATTTTAATAGTGTTCTCAAAAACCCGTTCCAATGGAAGTAAAACTATAGACCCCAATCACTGAGGGTAGAACTAGAAAGCGTTTTGTGACAGGCTCTTCCCAGTGGAAAGTAATGGGAATCTATATACATATGTATGTATGTAATATTTCTCGAATGTATTGTTTCTTTGCAACCATAGAGTAAATTTATAGTAGAGCCGCCATTTGTCTCATCTGACGTTTCGGTGTGTCGGTGTGATAGAGAGATGTTTGATGAAAAGTGATATACACCAGGTGGAATTACAATAACTTCTTGCTTTAATTTTTCATGCTATTTTGATGAAAAACTGTGAAATTTAAATGTGTTTTAAACTTTTTTATTGACTGTTATTGTTAGCATACATTTGTGTTGTATTAACACAATAATTTTAACACACAAAACGAAATGCCGTTGTTGTTATTTTGTTCGTTGTTTTGAACCATTGCCTCTATCTGGTATTAGTAAAGCAATTCTTTTCAACATCAAACGTATACATCACACGAGGACAAATGTCAGAAATTTGGTGAGTGAAAGATTTTCTCTACCCATATTTACTCTATGTTTGCAACAACCAAAGAGTATGCAAAAACGATTTAAAAGTAAGCAGTCAAAATTTCTCTTCACACAAATGTCAACAAATAAATCGAGTGAAGCCCTAGTCATTCTCTGCTCTCTCTCTCTCTCTTACTCTCTTCATTGAATATTTCAATACACGAGCAGCTTTTTGATAGTGTTATTGTATATAACTACACAAATTCCAACCATGTTAAAGTAAAAGTCTTTGAGTAAAATTACATAAACTTTGCAAAAAGTATGAAATAATCAAGATATGACGCGAGAGAGAAATTCATTTGAGTGAATTTTTGGTTCTCTTTTACCAGGGTTGCCACTTCGCACATCTTCTGGTCGTCTAATTCTAAATCGTCTTTGGAGTATGTACAGGTAGATAAGAAAAAAACTGCTCAATTTGGCAACCCTCGCAGAACTCGACGTGATTCACTCAAACGCATTTCTCTCTCGGGCCATAACTTGATTACTTTTTATATTCTTCATGTAATTTTATTTAAAAATGGTTGGAGTATGTATAGTTATATACATTAACATTATCAAAAAACTCCTCATGCATTGAAATATTCAATGAATAGAAAAAGAGAGATCATAGATACGAGGCGCTTCACTCGTTTTCTTTGTTGGCATTCCATTCCATTCCACTCCATGAGTAAATTTTCTTTTCTATTTAAAATTCCATAATCTTTGCAACAACATCGCGTGGTTGCATATTTCGATTGCTCTTGATAACTTACTCATGTGACTCAACAGTTGGTCAGCTGTTTAAACTGTCATAAAGATGGGGTAGTAAATGAATATCATGCTTATTATAAAATTTCGGTAATAACGTGTATCTGTCACTGACGCACTCTAATGGCTTCTGACGAGAATTTTAACTAAATTAGAAGAAAAATACCTCAAAAACACTACATTAACTATATCTCGTTTAAGTATTAGGTATTGAGTACTAAGTACTCAATATTTTTACATCTCTATTCATCAGCAACAAGCGCGTGGTTGAATTTTTCGATGACCCTTGATAACTTACTCATGTGAGTTAGCTGTTAACAGTTCGTCAGCTGTTTCGGCTCTCATAAACATGCGGTAGTAAATCAATTCCGTAATTAATATACAATTTCGATACTAAAACCACAATGTGTATCCGTCACTGACGCAATCTACTGATTATTGACAAGTATTTGACCTAAATTGGATAACTAATATCAAAATCGATACGACGAGTATCTATCAAAACAGTGACGCAATGTAACGATTAAATTGTCTACGTACTTGCTTTGAAAGCGCCATTATATTAATTAATTATCAAGTGTACTCAATAAACTCAATATATAAACAATATTAATTTAATGTTTGAAGACGTCACTGTAGAAACGTCTGTTTTTGTTTCTTGCGACTAGACAGAGAGTAGACAAGACAGTCCCGTCCTGTTTTAAAAAATTGACGAAATTGTGGGCGCAAATACTACACAAATTTTAGCTGATACAGAAGTAGATAATGAATGATAAACTTTGTTGAATGAATAGCAGTAGAATAGAATATAATATAATATTTATTTGTTAAAAATTAAAAATACATACATACATATGTATGTACATACGAGTAAATAGATTTAAACAATACAAACAAAAAAATATAATATAAACAACAACAAATGTCATTTAACTTTGTTTAACAATTCCGTCCCTCACGTATTTATTTATTTAGGTATTTTTTGCAAACTCAAAATTTATTTGAAAAATCACGTGTTTGGCAATATATGTATATGTATGTTGGTACTTATTTCAAAAATGGGGGTGAAGGAATCAAGGAATTTTTGCGAAAGATTTTAATGTTTGTCATATTTGATTATCATGTTAAATCGTCCCGATGTTTTCCATCCGTTTTACTAACTATTCTTAACAATAAAATACTTTGTTTGTTTTACGGTTTGTTAATTTTGGTCACGTTATTTATGACTTTTCCGAAATACCCCCTCCTTATCTACTTTGTGGAGTCAAGTAACTGCTTGTCATAAACCAAATGCGAATTATAAGGAGTAATTGTTTGTCATTTGACAGCGGCGTAATCGCGGCAATAATAATTATGGTTTCCTTAACGCCTTCTGCAGTGTGTGGTTAATAGGAAATAGAAACATGTGATTTAATAAGTCATTTGACACTTTGACATTATCGACAAATTAGTGAAACGAAAAAAAAAATATTAAAAATATGTATTTGCATATGAGACAGCCAGCAGTTTTAATGGTTTCTTATTGATTAGATTTGCATATTGGAGTTCATTTGGGTAGCAACTGCTTGAGTGTTCTTTAAAAGAAAACTATTTTTGCATTAAAGACCTGTTTATACGATGAGTAAAATTATTTCTAGAGGAAGAAATCAAGGTTAAACCCATCTCCATTTTATATAAAATCTTTAAGAACACGTCACGTTTATCAATAACAGTTTGCCAAATTGAATCTTTAAATTCTAAACCTTTTTCGAAGTTTTGTGTACACTTTTCTGTGCACTTTTTGTACTTTAGTTTATACTATTTGTACTTTTGCGTACACTTTTTTAGTTTTGTGTAAACTTGTACTTTTGTGAATACATTTTGTACTGTTGTGTTCACTATTTGTACTTTTCTGTACAATTTATGTACGTTTGTATGAATTATTTGTAGTTTTTTGCTCATTTTTGTACTTTTGTGGACACTTGTACTTTTTGTACTTTTATGAAGACTTTTTGTATATTTTTGTATACCTTTTGTACTTGTGTCAATACTTTTGTACACTTTTTTTACGTTGTGTACACTTTAGTGAACACCGTTGGTACGTTTGTGTAAGTTTTTTGTACTTTTGTGCAATGCGATGTGTTACCCTCACTCTATTTCCGTCACAGAAAAGTTTGCCGATTCTGGTTTCAATACCTTTCCATAAGAAGTTTGACTTCAAAAACTTTTGTAGTTAGATGCATGGTAGTAGCATAGCGATGGCTTAATATAAAAAGGGCCTATCTCGATTTTTTGTTACTTGACAGGAGAAGAAAAAAACTTAATAAAATCTGTAAAATTTCAGATACAACAAAAAGTTTTAATGCAATTTCCAAAAATGTGTTGCCTCTTTTTATTAAAAATTGCATTAAAACTTTTTTTGTATCTAAAATTTTTTAAGTTTTTTCCTTCTTTTATTAAGTTTTTTCCTTCTCCTGTCAAGTAACAAAAAATCGAGTTAGGCCCTTCTTATATTAAGCCATCGATAGGCATAATTGAAATTTTCGTACATAGGCATAATTGACAATTCGTCATTGTCAATTGTGAACATAGATAGATGAAATCAAAAGACAAAGAACTCACAGAAACAACTTTGACATTTACTGGGTACGATGAAATGTAAACAAAAGGAAATCAGCTGGGCTGACGCCACTACCTTGTATTTGTACCATGGCTAGAAGAGTTGAGTCCACGGTAAACTCGTTAGAACAAGCTAAACTCGATAGAACAACAGATTTGAGCTTTTTTGTTTTGTACTTACCCCGCTATTACACGAGACAAGTCAATTGAGAATATATATTAGTTGTCAAAGGAGAGCAAAATGTTTGTGTAATGTAGGCGTCCAGAGAGTTATAAAGACAATACACTTTTATGCAACCGCCGCCAATGTCGTTTCGTGTGAATTCAATATCATTTACCAAAATCTCCAAATAAAAGTACGTTTTTCCAAAGTGTGCAGTCTTTTTCGATTAACACAGTGACGAAGAGAATGAGAGAAGTGTGAGTGAGTAAAATAGTGAAAAACTGAAAATATTGATATTGTCTCAGAAAGCTTATTATGAAGCTTACTTCAAGCTATCTGTTTAACAGTATCAAACGAAAACTATTGGAAATTGTTACCCAAAAATTATCAAAGCTTTGTAATAAAGTAAGTCTTATCATACAAAAAATATAATAACGGCCTTATTCATAAAAAGTTATAAGAGGTTTAAGAGACGATTTATCATACAAAAAAACGTCACTCAAATCTCGCACAACTTTTTGTGAATAAGGGACAAAACTAGAAAAATTCCGTAATAAGAGCATCGATTAGAAAGCATCGAAAGCTCTTACCGACCATGCTTTAGAAAATCATATTCGAATGACTTTGTTTTAATTAATTTATGTATATATTTTTTAAAACAATGTACTTTAAAACATTCAATGTTGGGAATTATTAAGCTGACTTGAAACATGTCTGATTTAAACATTTAAAAGCTTTTCATATATCACTATAATCATGTGAAATTCGATAGATTCAAGGTTTTTACAACTGATCATATGACCTACTACTACTAGAATTTTAGAAAAGTGTTTGAAGTTTACTATTATATTTCAACCATATATCCGTAGAAATTGCCATGTCAGCTTAAAGTGCAAAATAAAAATGCTGAATATAGATCGCATTTATGACTATGATGATATTGCAGTATAATTAAAGCAATTTTTATTATTAAACAATTAAAAGCAATTAAAATGTTGTAATGAAAATAGCCAATCGCATTTCATATATGATATGATAGACAGACGTAAAACAGACATGATAGTTGTCATAAATCGAAAACAATATAGATACTAGACACAAAATACAAAGGCCAACAAACACTTAAAATCGAATTCAAATTGATCTGTATGTTAGCAACTCATTCTTCAAACAGGAAAAACATTAGGTACGTTCACATTGCAGCCAAAATCACGCATTTCGAGATTTCCAGAAACCAACTTATTTCTCTGTAGGAAAACATATATCAAATCTCTAATCAAGAGATTTCGTTTGCAAAATGAACAAGACCTTAAGAAATACTGTTTCATGTTTAGACTATTTAGGCTCAGTTTGATAGTTGACAATTAATTCTCCACTTAAATTAAGTTTAAACGTTCGATGATCGGCATTTCAAGGTTATTTAATATGAAAATGTTCTGTGAGCTTTTAAATGATGTTTGTGCCAATGACCTTTAATTTATTTTTTAAATCATTTCTCTACTTTGCAGATCTCTCAAACATAGTTCCACATCGTTGGCCCCTTTACAATCGGTGGCATCGTCGGCGAGTCTGCGCAGCATAAGTCCTTTACGTCCGAACAGCCACAGCAGCAGCACGGCCAAGCATGAGCAATCGTCAGCGGCAGCAACAGCCGCGGGTGCTGCTGCTGCTGCTGGCGCAACCACATCAACAGGCTCAGCATCCAACACTACACCACCGGAAAAAGAGAAAAAACGCAAAGAGGTTTCCAGCTCACGGGTAAAAAAGTTCCACAGACATTTTTCTCAGGTGTCCAAAGATGAGAAGTTAATAAACTGTAAGTATAGACTCGTGAGTCAAATAAAGAGCTTTTCACAGTTTTGCACAAGAAAGTGATTGATTTTGATTACTTTCTTTTACATTTGCAGATTTTTCCTGTGCTTTAGTCAGTGATATATTACTGCAAGGACATCTATATATAACAGATCAACATTTTGCATTTTACTCAAATGTTTTTGGTTATGTCACTAAGGTAAGATATTTGTAAAAAATTTGTTTTGCGTTTGAGCCATTCAAAAGTTCACTGTTCTTTATTTTTATTGAAATGTCCTAAGAGAAAGATCTCAGCACCAGATAAGTTTAAAATGCTCCAAAACAAGTGAAACCGACGTCAACTTTAGCTGGGCCGACTGTTGTATACCCTAAGTCATTAATAGAATTAAATATTTTTTAAATAAATACAACTTAACCCCCGTATTCATAACGAAGAGTTAGTCACTAGATATAAGCTACGTACAACCAGTACCTAACTTGATTGATTTTAAGGCTTAGTCACTCGTTAGTTAGTAGTTGATTCATATGAGAAAGAAAGTTTCAAAACTCTATGACGATCAAAAATATGTATAAAAAAAATGGTGTCTCATAACATCCCATGAAGGGATCGGGGAAGGCTTCTCACAATCAGTGAGATGTGCGCTTTCTAGTTTTGCACTCAGTAATTGGGACCTACAGTTTTACACGAACGGTATTTTGGGAAGCATTTTGAGAAGGTGACCGTTGTCGTAAGGTGGTCTGAGCAGGGATCGAACCCACGTTCTCATGTACAAGAGCTATTGCATCACCGCCAGTCATAAAAAGCTTTTCCGATTTCTGGCATCCCGAACATTCGAATAAATCTAGTTACCTCGCTAAAACTCTTAAAAAACTTATATGAAGAATAATGAGCACTTAAATTTAATTTACGCGAGTTTCACAATTGTTATTTAAAAGCTCAAGTACAAAGCTCACAAAAGATTTTCATATTAAATGGCATTTATATGACAAATATTGGGCATTTAAAGTTCATTTATTTAAGTGGAGAATGTCCAAGTGTGAAATGGTTAAAGCTATTATTAGATTTATTAGAAAATGTCAGCGTCTTTCTGGGCAAATGCGCTTCGAGCTTTTTACTAAAATGTCTTCTGATTCAATAGATTAGATTTTAGTCAAACAAAAGCCATTTTAATCTTAAAATCGCTGTATTTTTTTCCTGGCTTAATTCACGGAGTTTGTCGAAGAGTCTAGTTTCCCTGGTACGAGGTAGATATAGTTTTGCCAATTTTAACGGAAATTGTTCCATTATTTTAACAAATGACGAATCTTGGAAAAGTATACAGATTCAAACTGGTTCTGAAACACATTCGTGTAAATTAAATCTGTTGTGCCAAAGAGATAAAATTCACTTTAGGTGTAAATGGAATGTAGAACAGTCCGTTTTATTGCAAGAATAAAACTTTAATATCATAGTAAAACCTAGTCTCTTTCTCTCATTTTTCTCACACAACAGGTTGTTATACCCACATCCTCTGTTACAAAAATCTCCAAAGAGAAAACCGCTAAAATTATACCCAATGCCGTGGGCGTGGCAACTGCCGATGAACGTCACGTTTTCGGCAGTTTCATAAGTCGCGAAGCTGCATTCCGTCTCATGGTCAGCGTGTGCTCACCTTTGGCGCCTGCCGAAATTTTGGTCAAAGATCCTGCCAGCACAGATATACCCGAAGAATACTCAATTGAGGATGATAGCAGCTGCTCGATCAGTGGCAATGAGAGTCCCGCTCAAGCGACAGAAAATGGAACTTCCTCAAATGAAAATCACCACAGTGATCCTAGTCAAACGATATTGAGGCGTTCCGTGGGTAATTCGAATTTAAGCATTGCCGAGGAGAAGCATCGGCACTCCGACATTCCGTTAAATGCCAAAACAGCAACAAACGCAGCTTCCCTACATTTACGAGCGTCAGTACCACCTGCAGCGTCCACCCATTTTGGGAATGGCAACAGTGTCATTGCCGGAGGCGGCGGTGACATTGCTCACATAATTAGTAAAATATCCTCCAGCCCAGCAACCGCCATTGGCTGTGCCACCATTGAGGGTAATCTTACATTTATAGCAGCGGGTAGTGCTTCCACCACCACCTCCGCAACGACCACGCCTACGCCGTCGACCTCATCGTCGCCCACCACCGTAATGGCATTGCCACACACGAAAGCCTATCAGGTTATGAATAAATTTAGAACGTTAAGCAACAAACTAATGATCAACTTGAAGTTTCCCACTGAAATCCATGTGGTATATTTAGGCGTTATGCTCACCGTATTATTGACCGTATTCACTGTATTCCTATTGTATCGGATATTAGATATAGAAGCGAAAACGAGTGTATATCGATCTCCTATAGAATTTAATTGGGTAAGTTTTGAAAGAAACCCAATTTACTAAATAGCATAGTTTTTATTGTTTTAATTTGTGTTTTATATGAAACTAATGGTGTGTTCCTATTTTATTCCAGCAATCTGGCAATGATGATGATATATTTGCCGAAGCTTTGCGTTTCCAAAAACAATTACAACTTAAAAGCACTGAAGAAGCTCAGAATATACTTAAAACGAATTTAGAACAAATCGCTAAGGTAAGCTAGTAAGTTAAGCCGAGCACTACAATCAAAAATCTTTATTTTACATTTAGCTTAACATTTTTCGTAATATGTAGATTTTAAAATGAATCTGGATAACAACTAAAATCTTGTTTGTTGCTATTTTTATTAAACTGAAAATTTTAGAAATTTTTATTTGCCATTGCATCCTACACCAATAGAAAAAATAACCGAATCAGCTGTAACCGAATTTAGTGATTGTCACAACCCCATTATATGGGGTTACCAAGTCTGATAGTAATTTATTTATAGATAGGGTGTACGAATTGCATCTGGATACAGCGTTTAATCGATGGATTGCCTCAATACTTTTGCCAGCAAATTCTAAGCCAAGACACTGTGTTGATGTGATATTTAACTTTTGTAGGTCATGGGATAATTATAAATTCTACAAGTGTTTAAAAAAACCCCAAATGAAATTTGCATTTCCGAAAACAAATGGCTAAATTCCCACACGTCTGGGGTCATCAATCATTGAATTTGTTTGTTTGAAATAAGTTGTAAGCAATTGACTGCTTATAATGTTTAGTCATATTATAAATGTTATCAAGAATCGATAACTAGATAAGATATAAATTTGGTAATATGTGACATAGGTAATGTGTTCATAGATACTTGAATTGAAGAGGAGTTTCCCCATGAATGACAAAAAAATGCAACACTTATGTATATCATTTCATTTTCATTTCATTTGATTATACAAAATATTCTGCACGTTCATTATAAAGATTATCCGTAACTGTAGTCTAGAAATAGTTATACATGACTAATATAATAGTATATCTAATATTTTCGCATGACTAATGTTTTTAATAAGAAACCATTCGATAGAATATCTCAGCTTGCTTATTAAATATTTAATAAATCTGTTAATAATCTGCTTAAAAAAGTGTTTAATACTTATACATGAGATCGTAACATAGAGTAATACTTTAAAAAGAGAAAATTTGACTCATCTGACGTTTCCTTTCAAACTCTTCGTGGTGCGGTCGGTGTGATAGGAGCTGGTCGGCTTACACCAGGTGGAGTTACAAGAACTGTTGACTTAAATTTGTCATGTCGTTTTGGTTGAGAACCGTGAAATTTAAACGTAATTTGGATTTTTTGTGATCTTTTATTGTTATTCTACATTTGTGTTGTATTTAACACAATAATTTTAACACCCAAAATGAAATGCCGTCGTTGGTTTGAACGATTGCCTCTATCTGGTATAATTAAATCAATTCTTTCCAACATCCAACGTTCATATCACACCAGGGCAAATGTCAGAAATTTGGTGAGCGAAATGTTATGTCTATATTTACGGGTGTTTCAAAAGTGCCCACCCTATTGGAAGATGCTCTTATTTTTGCAAATGGCCGCCAATGTCAAATCTGTTTTGACATTTGTGGACTAGACAGATGTAGAATACAAGTAAACAAAAAAACATTTTATTGGGTAACAATTCTTCTGTGGTGTTGGCGCAGCGCAAATACCGTCGCCGATTCCCCGCCCGTCCGACACCGACTGCACAAACACTGCGCCGTTTGGCCACTAACCTTGAAGAGTATGGGACCACACGAGACGTTGCCAGGAGTGGCCGGCCCCGGAGCGCCCGTTCTGCCGAGAATATCGCCGCTGTTGCCGAGGATGTCGAGCTGTCGCGGAAAACATAGAACCAGACGCCGTGCCTCGTAATTAGCCATCAGCCGGTCGTCCCTATGGCGAATTTTGGTCAAAGACCTGCGCATGTTCCCATACAAACTCCAGTCCGTGCATCAGCTGCTGCCTGTCCGCCGCCAAACGCGTGTAACCTACGTCCAAGCCATCCTCAATCTCGTGGACGAAGTGTACGATTTTTCCACCAAAATCATAATGAGCGATGAGGCTCATTTCCACCTCAGCGGGTACGTGAACAAGCAAAACTATCGCTTCTGGGGCACCGAAAATCCACGAGTGATGCACGAGGAGCCATTACACCCGCTCAAAGTAACTGCATGGTGCGCTGTTCACGCTGGAGGAGTCATCAGACCATTTTTTTATTTCGAGAATGCCGCTGGTCAAACGACAACAGTGGACGGTGCGCGCTATAGGACCATGTTAACCGAGTTTTTTCTGCCGCAATTCGACGAATTCCAGACTTGTGGGGTTTTTTGAAGCTCTAGAGCTCGAGACCCTGGAAGCCCTCAAGGTCAACATTCGACACGAGTGCGAGAATCTGTCGCCCGAAGTTCTCGCCGAAGTGATGAAGAATGCCATAAAACGAGCCCGTATGGTAATAAATTGTGACGGCGCCCATTTAACCGATATCGTCTTCTCAACTTAACCAATAAAATTCTAAAGGTTCAAATATACATAATCAAAAAACAGAATCGAAGTTTTTCATTTAGCAAAAAATGAGAGCCAAACAACATCGGATGACTTCTTTTGAAGCACCTTGTATGTATTAATTAGTCTATGGATCATATACACCAAGCCACCCGATGATTTATTTACACGCATAAACTTTGCAAAGATCAAATCTAGGAATGAAACTTGGCAATACAAGAATTCATAGTTTAACGTCGGAAGGACAAATTCTTATGAGCCCTGCCTCAAGTTTAAAAAAGGAGCTAATAGATGTATTCAAATAAATTGTAATATAATGTTTGCTTGTCAAATACAGTAATATTTTAGTATTTGGTTAGATGTAAGAATGTAGTCTTGTTTTGTTTCGTTTTACAAATATATAAATAAAGGAAATGAAATGAAATAAATAATATTCAATTCAATATTTTAATGTTTTCCCATTTTGATTTGTTTTTTTTTTTGCAGGTCCGACGCAGTTTAGAAACCTTATCGATGTTAATCCATGACCGTAGCTCATCGTTTGATTCCCCAAATACCGATGATAGTGACTGAATTTATATTTTGTAATTACATATTTTTTTGAATACAATACAAAATAATTATTAATTATTTTCTAGTAAATTATTAAGCTTAGCACCGAAGAATGCGAAAACATTAGTGTAAATGGTATTGTAGATGGATGATCATAATGTATTTATTTTTTATTCTAATTGTAATTGAATATTTCAATTGTCTGTGGGGATTAAAATTGAAAGAAATTTTATCCATCCCCCCGTAATCACTCAATTACCATAATCCTTGTGGTGAATTGGTAAAATTACAGTGATTTGTTGCATTTTTGTATAGATTTTTTTTTTTTGAATTTTTACAAAATTTCATATAGAATTGAATTGAATGTTAAAACAAAAAATAAAAACTTAAAAACCTAAAAAATGTTTGTGAAAGGTGTGCGAAAAAAATTTAAAAGCCGTGAGAGGTTTATAAGATTGAAAGTTTTAAATACAAAAGTTGTTTAATTTTTTATACCAATGTAAATTTAATATATTACCTTGTTCACAATTGAAATGTAATGTTTTGAGCTTTATTTAAGTTAAACATCTGTTTCCCCTAGAAAATGCAGCTGATTTTTCACCTCAAATCTCAAAATGCTACATTTCTTTGTAATGTGAACACAGTTAAACATTTTCTCAGTTAAACCTGGAGTTTACAGTGTAACTTTTGTGTAACATAACATAAATCCATCACTGATATTCATTGTTTTCTCTTCTCTTGTGAACAGTGTTGCGTGTGTTTTACAGAGTTGTTATTATCTGATTGTATTATTGTAAACTTAATGTCAATATATTTTAAATCTTTCATGGCTTTTAAAAATCTTGAAGAGAATATGAATTTAAAATGTAAATATAAAAATTAATTTTTTTTTACTTAGACAAATCGTCGTTTTTGCTTTAGAACAAAACTACATGCAATTTATAATTATAATTTATAGCATATACCAAGAGCTTTTAAAGGTCTCCAAAATCAGAATAAGGCAAGTGTTTCAAAAGCAAACATTCCAAAAAATTTCGCTAACTCTTCACACAAAAAGTTATACACAGAAAGTTTTCGGAAAGCTATGCAACACCAAAGGATCTTTTAAGCTCTGTTTCACAGTTGGTCATTCTTCACTTAAATGGCATTTAAATGTCCAATGTTTGTTATTTAAAATATTATACGAGCTTTTTCATGACGTTTGTGAAACTTACCCTTAGGCTCAATTTTACCAGTTAGGAACCCGTAATTTAAATGTCATTTAATATGAAAATGTTATGTGAGCTTTTTATGCCAATTGTGAAACTCGCCGTTGGCATCAATTTCACGATTGGTCATTCTCCACTTAGATGGATTTTAAATGCCCGTCATTTAATATGAAAATGTTTTGTGAGCTTTTAAATTGAGCTTATTAATGACGATTGTGAAACTCACCGAAATCCGTACTTATCACCAGCTGCGAATGTTTAGGTTGTATTAATTTCACACAAAGCTATCAAAATTCACGTACATATTCACGCATCGGAAAAGTTGTGCATTCCTAAATTGACATTGCGGAAGTGAAAAAGAGAGGAATATGCTTCGCCAACGCACACCAGTGCGCGATTTGGTTGAGGCATTAAAGGTTTAGGAGACAACGGTAATGTTTTAAAACTTCAGCTTAAGTTTTTATATGCCCCGAAATTGACAGTTGGTGACAAATAAAGTCCGGTTATCTGACATTTAAGACCTTGTTACCACTTTTGAGAATTCCAATGAAAGAACAGCTGATATTTCTATAAGAAAACAGATGTTTGACTAAAAGATATATTGATTCTTTCACTAAAACATATATTGATGTTTCGATTGCAGTAAGAAATCTGACTTCACAGCTCCTGTGTTGTAAATTAACCTTAACTTCACACCTTTCATTTGACTTTCCATGAATATTAACTTGACACATGTCAACCATCAACATTATGAAAATAAAAGTGTTGTAACTTAACAGCTGGTTACAGAGTTATGCCTGCAAACCTGAGGCTTTATACAAATTGTATTTCAAAAAATGTGTGCCAAATTAAAAGTTGCAAAAATTGTTAACGAAATTAGCAAGTTGGAAATTTTGCTACAAATTCGAAAATATACAAAGTTTAGAAAAAACAAATCGTAGTTTTGAACAAGGAACAAAGAACGTAAATCATTAAAAAAAACTTAGAATTACATACATAAATATATAAACGAACCCCGAAAACCCACAAAGCAAACAAAACCGAAAAGATGTATTCCATTTTTTTTAAACAAAATATATTTTTAAATTTAAAACTCATAAGTAAAACAAACCTTAGCATTAAACAAACAAAAAACCTATAGAAAAAGAATTAAGAAAAAATTTTAACAAAATTTCATTAGAAATGTTTTAGAAAATGTTGTCAAAATAAAGCTGGGACTTGGTGCAATATTGAAAAATCCCCTCATTATATTTTCACTTTCTACTTTGGATAAAACAGACAGAGGCTAAATTGAAATAAAAACAAAACAGACAGGGAAAAACAATTCGAAATTTTGGAATTTTGAAAAGAAAAACTAAGAGTGTTCTGTTTTTCACAATCACTTAATGGTATTAAGTTCTTTAAAGTTCCATATCATTTTAAATGAGAAAACAGCTGTTAAATTTAAATCCATTGTAGGTGAAAATGAAAATCAGAACTCGTTATATTGGGCTCTTGTTTGCAAAAGAAAACGTGTAACCCCCCCCCCCAATTAGAAATAAATATACATTTTTAACTAAATATGTAATGCTTTTAGATAAAAATGTAACCTACACTATAAGGAAGACGGACATTTGGAAATTATATACATACGTAGCGTAAAGCCACGAATATGGTATAATATACATTTAAATTAAAAACTGTATAAGATATATAAATGCTTACATATACATGCATATAAATCTTTATTAGTTTAATAAAATATATATAATTTAAACACTTCGTTTTTTACGATAAGAAAATTAGTTCTTTATTAGCTTTTTTGAACAGCTTTTTTCTGAACATTTTCTTTTTGAAAAAGTTTACAATGAAGAAAACACAAATGTTTCATTACTTTTCAAAGCAAAAGGCAAATAATTAAAATAAATACAACCCTGTGATATATATTTCATTTTATTGTTTATCTTTTTTTAAATAAGAAATAAATAATAATAATTCTTTATATTTTTTTGTTTTACTGTAATGTTTTGTGTGTAAATTAGTTTAATTATTAAGTAATTTAAATTTAATTATGTGAATATGAATATTTTCTTAAGCTTAAACTGAAAACAACAGAAAAATACAACATCCAATAAAGCGACTTCATTAAAATTCTGATTTTTTTGTTTATTAAAATAATTTATACAATTATTTTTGAGTTGAAAATGCGAAAAAAAATAAATTGAAACGAAAAATATGCAGAAAACGTAAAATTTCTATTTAAAAAATCCTCCAAAAAATGTTTCGATTTGATATTCTACTACAGAAGTCATGTGGCTAGAACTTTAGTCTCGCCGCATATCTTCCAATCAGACAGTGTTCCGTGAAAACTAAAAAAAAACATTGATAACTTTGGGGCCTAACTGGAGACAGATGGTTCATGGACCTCCTGATATTCACAGACAAAGGGTGACCTTGACCATTTCTCCTGCATCATCAGGATATCATCTTGCAGGATATGAGCAAAATTCTCTAGGGGCCCTGGCACCCATAAGAGGTGAATATCGTACTGCTGGGTTTTGAGTTTAGGTATACTGATCAGAGAAGACATTGACCCCAATGACTGCTCGACTATTATCCCTCAACCAGCCGGTATCTTCCCCAAAGTCCAGTACTAACATCTTTCGCATGGAAAATATCAATTTGTTACGCTTTGAAACAGGCCAGAAACATATCACTGGTGACGACTATACTTTTCCATTTTCAAGTTTTTTTTTACACCAAAGATCTCCCCTTTTCAGAAATTGAACGAAAGTTGACAACACTGATTATTTCTTCCTACAATTTGATTGGTCGTTGCAAAATGTTATCCGATACATGTTACTGATATTTCGCGTGAACAACTTAGTACGAGTACTACGCGTGCTGAAATATTTCGCAGGCATTTTTTTTTGCATGGAATCTTATTAAAATGTGACATGAAGCTTTGATCTTAATACAGGTCGACGTAGTCAATATTTGCAACTCATGCATGATAAAATGATCGGGTAATCTAAAAGAAAGAGACAACCCTAGTTCCCTACAGTAGACCCCACAAACTGATCATTATTTTTCGACCCATCCGTATAAAAATTTACATATCCCTCTAAAAAGGAACTCCTTTGTTCCAGGAATTCCTTTCCGGTACGAGAGCGTGGTATTTCCGATCGATTTGTGGTTCTGCAGGAATGACATGATGCGCCATTATCCTGATGAAACTAAAGATCGTCCAAGTAGATATCTTCAATTTTAAAAAAGTCAGTCAGGCGTTCCGAGTAGCATTTTCGAAAAAAAAAAATGGCCACTTCAAAGTCTATGTATATCAAACTATCATTGTCATTAGTACTTACCGTACGACGACCAGGACTGTGAGTTTTGTCTACTAGCATTTTGTTCGTGCATTTTGCACAAACTTGCGTTCAGCAGTCACTGCGGGTGCTTCATTACGCCCATAACTTTTAAATAATCCCACAATTTGGACATACCCTCACTTTATTGGAAATATGTATTACCAAACGTTGTTCAATCGTTAAACGTCTCATTTCATTCCGTGGAGGTATGATGCTGAGTGTCAGATAAGGTTTTGAGAGTGAAACCTGTCAGTTTCAAATAAACATGCACGTACAATTTTATGTAGTTTTTTTATGTGCGATCTAAACATTACTTGTATCAAAATTGAGTGCTGTTTTTTCAGTCTTTTTAACACAAAAATCAAATTTTCGACAAATTGGACGAGAATTTACACATTTATCATTTTTGTAAAATTTCACGTGAAATGTTGATCTTAGTATTGGCCTTTAACGACGATAATTGGCAATAAAACATCAATAAAAATGCTAGTTCCAAAATATTTTTTTAGCGTTAGATCTGACAGACATATCGATAAAATATCGGTTTTTCGTCCACACAGAAAAATTTATCTGACAGACTTCATTTGAAGCAAGACACCACCGTGCTACGATCAGCAGTTTGCGCTTGCACATGTCTTGCAGCTATTACTTGATTGCCCACAGAAAGCGAAAGGCAAGAGGAGGTACTGCTAAGAATATTTGCTATGCACACGTAAGCACATACCTATATATACAAAATTAATCAAACTACTTTATAGGGGAAAGGTTGTGTTTGTGACACAACCCAGCTCTATCCACTCTGTGTAATTTCTTTATGTTTACAAGAATTTAAGTTTTTTATTTATTAAAATTGTATTTTATTCAATTAAATTACATCTGTTTTGATATCTCGTAATGCGTGATTTGGCTGCAATTTGAACGTTGTAGTAGCCTTTAAGTTCTTAGCCAATAACTCCTTAGTTTTAACCGAGAAGAATTGTTTTTTAAACTCAGTGCAGGGTCATCGACTAGAACTTGTATTATGTCACAAAGAATCTCAGGGTTTCGGTTCTGGTTCTGTGAAAACATTTCAGTGAAAACAATTTTGCCGTAGCCTGATACTAAGCTCAATCGCGCGAAATAATTTCTACCACTCATATTTTATTGCAGCAGCATTGACCAGCAACAAATCAAGGTGGAATACTATATTTTCTTTGTTTTTAAAAAATTGAAGACAAGTAATCACATTTTCGTTTTTTATAATTTTCGCCGATATTTCCCAGCATTTTTTAATTTTTGTATACAGTTTTATGAAATTTCACTTGAAATTTTGATCTTAGTACTGGCCTTGACAGAATCGACCCCCTGGTCTTTGCTTAAGAGGGATATTATTGATAAATTCCTCAATAGTTTAAAATATTATGCATAATTTTTTTAAAATTTCTCTGTTTTTTGTTTTGAATAATTTCCGATTTTTGCTTTGCATGGTTTTCAAACCCAAAAATACAACAAAAAACACACATTTTATACACTTTTCTTTTAAATAAAATAACAACATAAAAATAACCTACTAACAAGCTTGTCGTCTAAATACTCGTATTTCTATGCAAAAAATATAAACGAATTGCTTCAATTATATACTCAAAAGAAGGAAAACCATAATGTTAACAACAAAACCATACAGCGTACTAAAATTCATAATAAAAACAGTCGTATTTCATACTAAACTTAAGCGTATATTGAAATTTAGTTGTAACATTTATAAAAATAACCACTGTAGAGAACAGTAGATTTAAAAAAACGTAAGGAAAAACCGTCAACCAAAATAAAAAAAAACCCTACAAAGAAAGCAACAATTTCATTACATATTTAAAAAATATCGAGCAGAAGAAAAAGGAACATATTAATTGAATCAATAAAAATTAAAGTGAAAAGTGAACATTTCCAGTAAAAAAAAAAAAATATTGTGTTTTATTTTCACAAAGGGCGCACCACCCCTTACTACCGTTCAAACAACTCTGGGGCATACATACGCTCATACTCTGTTGTTAACATTTAGCAGCAGTTTCCTTATAACAGTGCTAGTTATCTGTACAGAATGTATTTTCGTTATTGGCAATACTGTGTACTGGGAGAAATGTTCTTGATGTTTTCAGCATTGCCATATGCAAAGCCAGAAAACACACATTTGACACCGGCAACCAACAAGGGGATGTAGCTCAGTGGTAGAGCGCTCGCTTCGCATGTGAGAAGTCCCGGGTTCAAACCCCGGCATCTCCAGTAACAAGGTCAATTTATGTTTTTTTTTTTAATTAATTTTAATAATTACAGAACTTTATATGTATATATCTCTCAAGTTTTTCAAACCAAAATTAAAAACCATCATTTGGTATGGAATAGTGTTGTAAGTCATAGAAGGAGGAACCATGTGAGTACCTATTGCGAGGGAGGAATACAGGATACAACGGTAAATTTGCGATTTGCTGCATGTCAGTCATAGATTAATTTATACATAGATTTGTTATCCGTCTCATCCGACGCTTCTCTTTGCGCTTCTTCAATGAGGAAACGGCTTCTGTCAGCAACGTCGAACAAAATCCTGCATTTTTAGTTTTGTACATTCTATTTTGAACATTCACAGTAACAATTTCTGCTGTGTTTGTCAAACCTTAGCGACAGAATTCTTCTCTTGACTTTCAGACACAAGTTCGCTTCCCTTCAATCATTAAACCGATGAGCGAGTTTACAAATTTATGTATAAATTAATCATACATACATAGATTGATGATGAGTCAGATGAGTGAATATAATACTCTATTCTAATTTGGTCTATGCCCAGGGAGTACCCATTTTACATTAATATCTACACGGTAATAGCAGCATGAGTTATTGTAGTTGTAGGCAGCAACCAAAAGAGTACAAACACAAAATACATGTGAGTTTGACAGCGAAGCGAAATATCACATGAAACAAATTAAATCAGCTGTTCAAACGACTTTACCATATATTTATATTATTGTACCATGGCGCAACCGCTACTAGATCAGCCATTATTCATAGACGACCAGAAGATGTGCGCAACTTGGCAACCCTGGTAAAAGAGAACCAAAAGTACTAGGAGTTCACTCAAACGCATTTCTCTCTGGCATCATATCTTGCTTATTTCATACTTTTTGCATAGTTTATTAGTTCGCGCAATTTGTAGTAATTAAACAGCTGACACGACTGTTCACTGGATATACATACATATGTATACAGCGGTGATGAGACCATTTACCGTGTGGTGGCAGTAGCTTGAAGGACCCACATATTGTGCACTACTGACTAGGTTTCAGACAATGGCGACTATGTGCATCACAACAGAATTCGTCTCTTGACGTTACAACTTGCAAGTTCGCATCCCTTCAGTCAATAACCCGAGGAGCATGTTGTCAAATCTATAAACATGTAAGTATAAATTAATCTATGGTGCAAAATTGCCGACCTAAAATTAGACTAAAATATAAGATCCCGAAAACTTAAAAAATTCCTGGTGCTCGGGTCTGAGGGTAAAACAAAAACGGGTCCACCTAGGGACATCCACCAGAAGGCAAGTGTGGGTACTCAAATGAAAGGTATTCATCTAACGAATTAAATGGTGTATTTATATTTCCTGCCGGAAATGGGTGGACCAAAATACACATATTTACCAATATAATTCGTGGGTCTTGAGAATCGAAAAACTGGTATTACGTACCATACTTATAGTTCAGTGAACAAAATTTAAATTTTTGAGATGCATAAAAGCTTAGTTGTGTTGTTTTGTGTGGAAAAAGAAAGCGCCACAGGCAAAAAAAAAACATTTTTAAAAACGCGCGATTGCCCATGTGAATATGTAAATATGTGTGTATGTACATATGGATATGAACATCGTGAATGCACAAAATTATAAGTGGAGGATTTTGTGCGCAGTTCACACAATTTGTTGCAATTAAAGAGCTGGCAGAAGGACTGTTCACTGGATATATACAGCGGTGGTGGCAGGAGCTTGAGAAATGCACCTTTTTCTCACTACTGACTATGGTTTCGACAATGACGCACAACTCACACTGATGCACTGAATGTAATTTAGTATTTATTACCGGTGGAAATCATAGTCAGCCATGTTGCTTCTACGTCTGCTATCACGTTAGGGCAAATTCCACAATGAGGCATGCTCGTAGTCGTCATGGGACAGTTTTGTACTCGCAACATTCCTGCGTTTGTCGACTGCTCGAAAGCGGAAACACTTCGATCGGAAATACCACGCTATCATACCGGACAGTGATTCTGGTACACAGGCATTCGTGAATTTCTACACGGATATGTCGATAATGAATGATGAGATAGGGTCTACTTTAGGGAACTAGTAGACTAGCTGATCATTGTAGCGGTGCCATTTGGGCAGTGACCGACAGACCGAGGGATAATAGTCTAGCTGTAATTGGAGTTTAATGTATTCTCTGAGAGTCAGGCGGTAATCAAGTCCCTGGATTCAGCATGTCTGAACTCAATATTTGTCCAGGTCTGCCGTAGATTTCTTAATGAGACGGTCCAGCAGTACGATGTTCACCTCATGTGGGTGCGGGACACATATACAATACGGGGAACTGCAGAGCGGATAAGGGACTACCTTACACGTTCCACAGGAATTGGAACGTGTTGGCATGTCCCTTGCGACTTGTAAGCATAATCTGCAAGAACGCTCCTATGGGATGGTGAAGGTGAGGTGGACGAGAGGCACCGATTGCTTACTCCTAAGAGAAATCTGGCCATGGATAGAAGATCCATGAAACTTCTGTCTCTATCAATGAATGTTTCAGTTTTGGTGGGACATAGTCCGACTGATAGATATGCGGCGAGACCTAAAGGTCAGGGCAAATTCTTCTGTAGAACGATGAGGAAAAATTCACTGAACATATTTTCTGCACGTGTTCAAATGATCTGGTTGAAATGGATGGGTATCATTACTTTATAAAGGTCTTTCTTAACTGTATAAATCTGTGTATAAACATAATTATTGTTATTACACCATTGGTCTAATAAAACACGATTTGTTTGATAAAAATTAATTTTTTAAATTTATTTTATAATAGAGAAGACCTTAACCTTTTCTTTATGGTATAATATTTACCAATTACCCTACAAAGAGGGGATATATGTATTAAAATATACGTGTATCGGCGTTTTGAAAGTTTACGTCTGCATTTTTTTTAAAGGGTGGGGGGTTGGTGATATTTCCCGCCTTTTGCACATTCTTATGATGAATCTGCATAGGAAACCATGTTATCCTTACATTTTAGGTAAAGGATGTGTTCATCTCAATATATGGGTCTTCTTTGCTCTTTTTGTGGAAGAGGGTAAAAACAACACCCCTAAAACGGGCGTAACTGGTGAAACTGCACTACAAAAATATTCCTCTTAATATTCTACTATCAGTTTCTTAACATTCCAAAGCTCAAAACTCAGCTTGAATGTCAAAAATAGGTCAAAACTGAAAATCCATTTAAGGGTTAATTTCATACCTATTCCGAGTTGGCGCTAAAATGTCCCACAAAACTGCATTCTAGGGGCTTGGTGTGTATTGGAAAAATATTCTACGTAAAATTTCACTATAAGTCACCGAACAAAAGAAAACTGGATATATTATTTATTTATTATATTTTATTTATTTATTTCTCTTCATATACACAACCGAGCCATTAGGCCTTATATGATTACACAATTTCTACCATAATTCCTTCAATGGATAGGTATATAAATCTTTTTTTTTTAATTTACCATAATTGTAGATTACGTCATCAGTTCAATTACAATTTTTGGAAAATAACTTAAAAATAATTTAAAATATAAAATGCATAAAATGCTATGAGTTATATTAACATTGTTATAAAAAATAACATGTTAAAAATAATCAATTTCAATTAAAAATTATTATTTCAATAACAGAGCTTTAAAGGCCATATATGGTTACAAATTTCTACAATCAATAAATATATTTCAATTCAATATCTATAAATAAAAGATCAGTATAAATTTGTATATCTAAGGAATTAATTTATGTATCACATTTGTCTCTTAGCTCTTGGTAATTCTATTATCTTCCCTTTATAGCGTTCTGCAATAGGTGCACATGTTTGATGAAATCGGTCACCAACTGATGCTCAAAATAATCCATATAATAGTTTCTCAAAAGTACTTACCATGGTGTCGGCGTATATTCGAGTTAATCTAGAAAATATAACTTCGTTAATGTTGCTCCATGCGGCAAGTTCGTTTGGTGAGAGTGTTTGCTAAAATTCAGCGTTTTGCATAAGTTATCGTATGTCCGGGGCAAAAAAAAAACACCTGTTGTAATGACGACACAATTGACAATGACAAGAATTAAAGCTCAAAACATTCATACCTTCTTTTATCTTTGCTTCGCCATGTTTTGGAAACAATGACTTCAGAAACTTTAATGGTTCTCCATGTGTATCCAAACATTTAACAAAGTTTTTTTCCACACCAAGTTTTATATGCAATTGTGGTAAAAGAATTTTTCAGTTGGTACCAGCGGTGGATGAAGAATATTGTGCTCGCCTAATGTCCATTCAACTCTTGGCTCCCATTGTTTTTTTTTGAAAATTTGTTTCCCCTTCCATCTGCTATCGCATTTTCATAAAAAGGGTCCATATTTAACGTATCCAGCTTAGCCGAGAGAAATCTAACAACTTTTAAGTCAGTCGTGGTATAAACTAAAATGAAAAATCTCTGTTTAACTAGTTTGGCTTGAGGTCATGAAATGAAAATACCAGCGGGTTCGCTGTTTTTCAAGATTTATAAAATTTTCCCAATATTTTGATTAGCATCGCTAATCATCCTCAGGGTTCTATATACAAAAATATTTAATAATTTTTAACACAAAACGATTGCCAATAATTACATGTATTATAAATCACAAAAAAATTACTCGTACGCAGTGTGCAAGTTTTCGTCAACTATAGTCTGTTTTCTCTGTGTTTGATTATTGTGTGTCGATATATTTGACCGCATCAGTCAGTGTAGGTCTTGTAATTGAGTCTTTTCTCTGAAGGAACGTTAATTATGCGCAACATTTCGAGAGTGAGTCGTCGTGAGTAATGTGTCTCCTCCGCTAAAATGTCAACGTCGTCAAAGTTAGGATTATGACCTGTCACAACACAGTGGGGGACGCTAATGCCGTTGTCTGTTCCATAGGTTTATAGGTGGCCCTTAAGTCTGATTGGTGAAAAGACAGTCTTGTCTTCAATTTCGTCATCGTGGTACCAACGTATACGTCAGTCTTATCCACATTGCATTTTCTCTGATACACAATATTAGACTTATCCTTTTCCGTCGCTTTGGACTTTGTCCGGCTAAATAATCTGCTCAGGGTATTGTGTGATTTCAACGCCAACTCATAAGACCGTTTGTCATAGATATCGGATTGTCAGTCTCTCGGAATAACCAGATATATATGTACGTCAGGGATTTGTAAATTTTCGGTGGGGTTTCGTTTGGTTGATCTTATCCTCGTTCCATAAATTGTATGTGTCCATTCCGATCCAGTGGACCATTTACTGTTCTGGCCGGGAAAACATTTTTTGCGACGAATTTCCCTTATTCTCCACATGAAACTCCTTGTCGCTGATCTTCAGAACTCTATTCACGAAATTTGTCGCAGTATTGATAATTCTTCTAGGGTGCTTATAATTGAAGTTAATTAGTCTTCCAGATGCTGTAGTCTTCTGGTACAAAACTAGTTTGAGCAGGTTGCCTTGTCGAATCACGACAGACTCCAGATAAATGAAAAACTTAATTACCTTTGGAACACAGTATTAGGCCATTGTAACATGTGTGATAGCAATGTGTGGGCGTCCACAGCTCATCAGGAAAAATTTTCACTTGAAAATACCTCTTATAGATGTCTTTTACTTTGCTGTGAAAAATGCCCCACATGTAATGCAATTCGTACAGGTACTTAATTGAGTCAGTAGTCGGCTTGCTGATTTTGAGTTTTGTTTTGATTTTGCTTTTTCATAGTTTTTTTGTTGCAGGCCGACGGATCTTATCAGCCAAAGTGCAGCTAACAAAGTATGGCGCGCCTAATTAGCACAGTGTGTATAAATTACAACATTTTCTCTTATTTCTTATTTATAGCTATTAATTTACAGCTTTCTTTTGTTCGCTGACTTATAGTGAAATTTGACGCAGAATATTTTTCCAATACACACCAACCCCCTAAAATGCAATTTTGTGGGAGATTTTAACGCCAACTCGGAATAAGTACGAAGTTGTTTACCCTTAAATGGATTTTCAGTTTGACATATTTTTGACATTCCAGTTAAGTTTTGAGCTTTGGTATGTTAAGAAACTGATAGTAGAATTGTATGAGGAATATTTTTGTAGTCTACACAAAAAGACCCATATATTGAGGCAGTAGAGGGATAAAGTATTCCCAAAAACGTTTATCGTAAATTTTTACATAATATTTCTGAACACATGATATACATACCTAAAATGTAAGGATAACATGGTTTCCTATGCCGATTTATCATAAGAATGTGCAAAAGGGGCAAAATTTGAACCCCCTTCAAAAAATTGAGACGTAAACTTTCAAAACGCGTATATTTTTTTACCTCCTCTACCAGAATCCGTTGGCAGACCCTTGTTATTTTTTTGTGTGTTCTTCAGTGTTATTGACATTCATAATGGGCGTTTTCGGAAATGCATCACTGCAGAGCATCTGATACGCAACTGTGATGCGTTTGCACTGATGATGCCAATCAGCTGATGCAGATGCTTGATTGTTGCTTATTTTGATTTGCAATTCCGAACACGAAAATATTTCAATGGAAAATTTTTTAATAAATTTAATTTGTGAAATTTATTAATTTGTGAAATAAATTAATTTGTGATTTAATTTGAAATAGTAAGTTTTATAAAAAAAAATCATAAATTAATATCAAATTCCGTACTTACTCATTCATTGCATCAGCCATTTTGCTACTGCGCATTTTGCTACTTGTTTGCGCATCATACGCTGTGTTGATTACTTTTAGAAAATGCGACTCTTGCAGTGTTGCAAAGTGTTGCATTTTCGAACGTGATGCTCTGCAGTGATGCATTTCCGAAAACGCCCAATACCTACTTCTTCCCGGAGAAGAGTTTTCCATTTTCAAAGTTCGTTTAGAATAAGGGAAAGGGGAAAAGAAAAATATTCACCGGGAGATTTTATTAAGATAAGGAAAGAGCGTCTGTTGCTCTTTACTGCTGTAAAGGGTCGATAGGAAAGCGCTGGGGACTGTCTCCTAAGATCACCATGTGGATTTATACGGCAATAGTCAGACCAATGCTTCTCTATGGCAACGTAGTTTGGTGGAGGTCCCTCCAAAAGAAATATATTCTAAATCCCTTGATGAAAATCGGCATTGATTAGCGTTATTGGGGCAATGGGCACGACGTCATGTACTGCACTTAGTGCTATTCTGAACATCTGCACTCCTTATATCATGGCCGAATCGGCAGCCGCTACATCCCTGGTGAGAATCAGAGATTGTGGCGTTTTTATATCGGGGCATTCCGGACACGCTGAATTACTACACCGGGTCAACTCTATTCCCGTAAAAACGGACTACTGTATCCCCTACCTTCTACCAGCGACAAATCTAGGGACTTCTATTCCGAACAGGAATACATGGGAAAAGTCACTGGAAGGGGATACCTGTAGTATCAGATTTTTCACGGATGGATCAAAGTTGGACGAGCAAGTACGCTATGGGGTCCATTCACCGGACCTGAATATAAATATCTCCTTCAAGCTGCCTGATCACTGTAGTGTATTTCAGGCGGAAATTACCGCCATACTGGTGGTTGCTGACCTACTGAAAAGTAGTGTCACAACCCTCCGGAGAATTTGTATCTACACAGACAGCCAAGCTGCCATAAAATCCCTGGAAGCCATGTTTGCTACGTCCCTGACGGTGAAAGAATGCCACTCATCAATTAGGGTGATGGCAGAGTATTTTGACATCAGGCTCATCTGGGTACCGGGACACAGCGACATTCCAGGCAATTGCGTAGCGGATGCGTTAGCTAGACAGAACACTACGGCACAGGTTCTTCCGGCAAAAGAAGGTGTTAGTATGCCAATCTCTACCTGCCGTTTGCAGATCAGGCAGTGAGCCGATAATATGTTCAAGGACAAGTGGAGACTTACTTCAGCTTGCAAACAAGCCAGGGTCCTCTGGCCACAGGTGGACAAGAAGATTACTAGGCAACTACTTAACTTGCCGAGAGGCAGGTTATCCACAATGATAGGAACACTTACGGGACATTGTCTTGTAGGAAAACACGCCCTAAGATTGGGACATAGAAACTCTACTCTCTGTAGATGCTGCATGGAAGAGGACGAGGAAACGATGGAACACCTCTTGGATTGCCCTGCTCTGGCAGGACTGAGAAGTAGGATATTCGGTACACATTTAGTTAGCACCGTAGCCCTACAGGGGGTTTCTTTGTTCATTATATTTTCTGTGTATTTTCATTGCCGATATAACGGTGGCGGGAGTCAAACCCAGCCCACCGTGGTTTGCATATTACCTACTGCCAGGATGATTATGTTTCAGCCGCCCATTATGGATCAGACGCTGCCCAGAATGCAGTGTGTCAAAACTGGATTTTGGTTTCTTCAATTTTGATCCGCCGTTGGCCAGAGGTGTTGGCTCATCCGCCTTCAAAGGACAGAAGAATATGTCCACTACTTTGAAGAGCTTCAGTGACAGGGTCACCCAATAATCCTGAGACGTATCAGTGGTCGCATTACCACTCAGGTTGCTCATTCGTTTCGCCTTCTCACTTTAGCTAGCTAACCGAGGTTTCCGATAAGCCATTGCCCAGGACATACTGCGTCGAAGTAGTGAGCTGCTTGGACTGCCCAATGAAGGAATCATTTCTGGCCACTCCCAAGTGAATAAATAAATAAATGGTTTCCCATTACATCCCATGAAGGGACCGGGGAGAACTTCTCACAATCACTGAGCTGTGGGCTTTCCAGTTTTCACTCACTGATTGGGACCTACAGTTTTACACCGATTCCAAACGGTATTTTGAGAAGCCATGAAAAGGCTATATACTCGATAGTGTCGCCGTCACTATGCGAGGTGACCGCCGCCGAAAGAAATTTTTTGAAGGTGGTCAGAGCAGGGTTCGAACCCAGGATCTCATGTACAAGAGCCGCGCACACTAACTATTGCACCACCGACTCCCAAGTGAATGGCTATCAGAAACTTTCCACCTCCAAGGACAGTCCCATGTCCACCTTTGTCGATTACAAAGCCTTTTTGTCGATTACAAAGCTGCTTTCGACAGCCCCATACGGGGAAAACTGTACGAAGCTATGCCTGAACTTGGTATTCCGGCAAAACTGATCCGCCTCTGTAGAATGACGCTGACCAACACCAAATCAGCAGTGAAAGTGGGGAAAGACCTCACTGAACCATTCTGTACCAAGCGAGGACTTAGACAAGGCGACACACTTTCCTGCAATCTCTTCAACATCTTAATGGAGATAATAATGAGAAAGGCTGCAGTAAACAAGACCATTAACACGAAAAGCCATATGTTGCTGGCGTATGCTGACGACATAGACATCATTGGCGAAATTTTCGAGAGGTTACTGCAGTATTTTCAAGAATCGAAAAGGAATCAGCGAAGGTGGGTCTTGCTGTTAATGAGGGCAAGACAAAATTGATGGTGTCAACGACTAGAGAAACCTCTCGACCTCTCGCACTTGAACGTTGACAACCGATTTAATTTTGAAGTGGTAGATGAATTTGTCTACCTTGTATCCGCCGTGAACAAGGACAACAACGTCAGCCTGGAGATAGATAGGAGAATTGTGCTTGCAAATAGATGTTATTTTGGGCTCAGCAAGCAGTTTAGGAACAAAGCCCTCTCTCGACGGACAAAAGTCCAGCTATATCAGACTCTCATTTTACCTGTCTTGACATATGGCTCCGAAACTTGGGTCATATCGCAAGCGGATGAAAAACACCTGGGAGTTTTCGAGAGAAAAATTCTCCGTAAAATATATGGTCCTGTTAGGGAAAACGGCGAGTACCGACGTCACTGGAACGCAGAGCTATATAATCTCTATTCTGGCGTGCACATAGCTAGACGAATCAAAGTGTGCCAATTGCGTTGGCTAGGCCATGTTATCAGAATGGATGAAGATGAGCCAGCGCGAAAGATTTTTGATAACGTACCCGATGGAAGCAGGAAAAGAGGACGACCAAGACTCCGCTGGAAAGACCAGGCAGAAGAATCCCTCCGTATCCTTGGTGTTAATAACTGGCGGGAAAAGGCGAAGGATAGAGCCAGTTGGAAGAATCACCCCTATTCTGCGTTACAATTACGTTCCCGCTCTACGTTACGCATCGATCGAACTTTGGTATTCCAAAAAAAAACGTAATCGAAAGAATAAGAAGAGGAAAAGTGTGTTGTCACAATTAGCAGATTGGCTGTGGAACGTAAAAAAACAAAACAAATAATCATTTGTGTAAACATTGAAGTTAAAAGTGTAATTTTGTGCAAATAAAACATATTTTCAACTGTTAAAACACAAAAGAATTAAAAATTCGTATAAATTTATTTATTAAATACACTAGCGCGTGTGAAAAGTTAAAAAAAAAAAACACAAAAAGAGGTATTTGTGACCAGAGTTAAAAAACCAGTTGTGCCGGAGGTGACTTTTCCTTTTTTGTTAACATCATTACAGCACAAAAATACATTTTGTTTATTTCAATAGAAATGGAAGTTATAGCAGCAGCATTTTTGTTGGGAGAGGAGAACAACGTGCTCCAGAATGCGGAGGCAAGAATTGCCAAAAGAGATTTGATTTGGTCTTCGCTACGTGCGGAAATATCCATTGCGGACGCTCCATTATCCTCCTGTGCAGCACTGACCACTCCGAAATCCTCTGCACCACTTATCCCGCTAGTGCTGGTTACCAGTCCCTTCAATTTAATTACCCTGTCTTCAAGGGAACTAATGCGTTGCAGGCGACAGTAGCCTCCTCCGGTGCTCATCATCTCCTTCTGATTCGTGCCCAACTTCCGTTTTATGTAGCACTTCCAGTCAAACCACACCTAAAAAAAATGTTTAAAAAAATCAAAACCAATGCAGAATCAGGGTAATTATTTCAATGTCACATACTTTCTTCCATGCTACTCCGGTTTTTGTTGGTGGCCCCATTGAATTAAGTGTTACGGTCACCTCTTCCCAAAATGCCTGCACTTCTTCTTTTGGTCTCTGATGGTACCCACCCGCAAGGTCTGGTTTTTTGGCCATTAATTCCGCCAGCTTCTCGTACTGATCTTGGTTTGTTTGTTTCGACCTGTAATAAATAAAATAAAACTCACTATTTAGTAAAACAAATTAAAAACTTTATTAAATATATATTTAAATTACTACTATACTTACATTTCTCTGAATTGTATTAAAAATTTAACTTTTTTACACACTTTATTGTAAACAACAAAGAACCATTATATTGTTCAGTCAGACCTTTTGCAGCGTAAGAAAAACGTGAAAAACGTAACTTAAATTGCAACGCAGAATACGTACAATCGAAAGAAAAACGTAAGTGGAACGTAACGTAACGCAGAATACCGATTTTATCAAAACGGAGAAAGTTCGATTGTGATTGTAACGCAGAATAGGGGTGAATATGTTGAAATTTGTTTGTTTAATTAATATGTGTAAGACGTCTGACCTCATGAGGTTTTAATATAGTCAATAAAAGTAAAGAAGTAGCCCTACAGGATATTCCTGTAGGTCTCATAGACAAATTTATTAAAAGGGCAAATTGGCTAGACGACTAGTCAATAGCTGCTATGGAGGAAACTGCAGGTATCACAATGGGCTTCTTTAGCCTAAGTGTGCTAGACAGGTTGCTGTCTTGCAGCCTTTTCATCCAACCAACCAACCAAGGGAAAGAATTCCCAGGGAATTGTTATTGAGAATGAAATTTTACAAAACTCCATACAAAAATTATAACGGAGTATCGATGATAGTGGTAAATGTGTCAACTCTCATTCAGTCTGCCGATAAATTTGATTTTTTGCGATAGAAAAATGTTAAGACCACAGAAAATATGGTAGTCAAACTCGATTTGTTGCTGGTCGATGAATGACACTACGATAAAGTATGTGTGTTAAAAACTATTTCACGAGAACGAACTTAGTACCAGGCCGAAAGGCAACCCAGCTCTCCCTTGAATTTCCTTACCAGTTCTTACTTCTAGAAATAAAACACATGAAACTCCATTTTGTTTATTGTTTTGACTAGGATGCAAAATGTATTTTCTTTTCATATATGTATATATAAAAAATGGTTTTTGTTTTTATTTTATATTATTTCAACACTACTTTTAAATATATTTTTTTTATTTTCACAAACACAAAAAAAAACAATAAAAATAGTTTAAAAAACAGAGTAAAAACTTTTAAATTCCACAAATCGGAATTAAAAGCTAAATAAATATTACAAGAAAAATGATTAAACAATGGAAAAGTTAAAAAGATCATTGAAACTGAAAGGAAATTATATTAAAAAATAAAATAAAATCATTTGCAACCAGTTATCTAGTATAAGATTTAGTTTTACAGAGAGTGTTCAAGAGAAATGCTATAAAAAAAATTTACGTTTTTGTTTTGCTATAGACAACTTAATGTAACTTAACGTGGAGTTGTCACATCCTAAAAGTTAAATATATTATCAATATAGTATATATTTTGAAGGTTTATTGAGTTTTGTTTTCCTTTTGTCAATGTTAATGCGATAAAAGCTAGAAAATCTTGGGGGTGGTTATATACTTTTATTTGTTTTAATTTATTTTCATTTTCATTTATATTTATATTTTTTCTTTTATTTGTTTATCAATTATAAGAGTAAACAACGTAAAGGACTGTTTTTGGTTATTGACTTGGTTATATGTTCGCTAGAAACCCTATCATTTGTTTTTTTTTTTTTTTTAATTTTCAATATTATTTTCGTTATTAATTTTATTGTTTTTAATAGGATTTTTTGTTGGCTTTGATTAAAAAATATGCTTTGTTCAGCTGTGTAGTTAGGTGACTTTAGATCTCACGGGAAAGTTAATGCTTTTGCTATTGTATCATTAAGTTAGACAAATCAATAATATTCTGAGTAACTATGTAATGTCTTTGTATATTGCTGCTGCTGAGTTTTGTTTTTTAGAGTATTTACTAAATTGTTACGATATTTATTGTTTATTGTAGTTGAGAGATATTGGACAGGAAAAAGGAATGAAACAACTCTTTACACATTTCAAAAAATCTGAAGAAACCCTGGTATGACCAACTTTAATCTATAAACAATTTGAGAAAACGCTTAAAAATAAATCGTCGGTTGAACTAGCTTAAAAAATGCTAATGGTGAATTAGAAAAAAATTGCAAGTGTACGAAATTTGTATTTGATACGATAAATCAACGCTTGCCGCGTAGAGTAAATTAGAGTAGAGAACTAATTTATCTCATTTGGCGTTTCATCTCACACTCTTCGTGATGGGTTTGTGCAAATTAGAGATGTTCGATAAAAATTAACTTACACCAGGTGGAGTTATAACTGCTGACTTAACTTTTTCATGTCGTTTTGGTATAGAACTGTGCAATTTTGCACTTTCTTTTTGACTCAGTGTTGTATTTAACACAATTTTTTAACCACACAAACACGAAATGCCATTGGTGTTGTATTGTTGCATGTTTTGTTCTAAAGGCTCATTTAGACTACTGACAGATTTTGACACTCGTCAAAATTTTTTGACACAACATTTTGAACTAGTGTTTACACATGTCAAAATATTTTGTCAGAAAACCTTGTCAGTATTTTCTGACAGCATTTTTTGAAGTTTCATCAGAATATTTTGAAAGCCGTTTACACTACTGACATATACTGTTTGTGTTTACCCACTTGACATTTATTCCGCTTGCTGGCGGTGGTCCGCGCTGACGGGTTTAAATTGGATGTTTCATTCCCTTTGTTTTTGTTTGCATGCTCTCTAATTTTTCAGTTTAGTAGAAAAGTTTCTCTCGTGCGGATATCGGTGTTAGTGAAAAAGTGAAAAGAATAAAATGGAAAAAAGAAAAAAATACACTATTTAGCTGAAGCAAAGCATATAAATGCCAATATTCAATTAAAAGATAATTTAAATATAAAAGAAAATATAAAGTGTGAAGTAATTGAAGAGGAAAAAGAGGAAGAGTTAAATTCAAGTGTCTATGAAAATTTCAGTGAAGGCGATAATTTTAACTTACGTTTAGCAAAGTGGTTTTGTCGTAATAATATTTCTAGAGTAGCGTCTAATGATTTGCTTGTGTTATTGTTCGAGAAAATATCAAACCTACCTAAAGATGTCCGAAATCATTTGAAAAGTTCATGCGAATAGCGTGGAGGCAAATATTTCCTGATGAGTTGGGCCAGGGATATTCTTGGAGGGGGGAACCCAAAATAAGAAGTAAAATTGTGGGCTTAAACCTAGAATAGGTCGGCAACTCGCTTCGGCTCCAAACTATTACCATTGGATAGAACTTTTAATTTTAAGTAAAAAAAATTAAATAAAAAAATCGGGGGCAACGCCTATTTTCGGAGTTGTGGGCACCCAAAGTTCGGACATACAGGATGATACTACGAGTGTGGTGCCGTGTTATGGGACCGATTTCACAACTTTTTTGTATAAAACGAGTCGAAATAAACAAAAATAAATAAATACATTTTTTCGATAACTGCTTAGTTATCCACGTATCGGATTTTTAAAAATATCCAGAAAATATTTTTTTTTCAAGCAATCGAGTGATTTTTTGGATTTTGCCACACATCGACTTCAGGTACAGAGGGAATTTGAACCCCCCTGCCTGAGCCCGGCCGGACGGCCGGGCGACTAATTGCAATATAAATTTAACGATTTTCCAAAAGTTCTACCACACGGTACGAGCAACATAGGTCCCTGCCAGGGCTACTTGGCCCGTAACTCCCAAAATAGGGGTTCCCCCCGATTTTTTTGTTTTACTTTTTTTACTTAAAATAGCGATCCCTACAACCAAAAAAAAAAGCAAAAAAATTGGACGTGCCGATCTATACTAGGTCTGTTCCAAATTGTGTTTCATTCCTTTACCCCTACTGATTCTGTAATTTATAGTTATAATGGGTGAATGGATCGTGTAGGGCGAGAAAAAAGCTTGACTTATCTAAATTGTGTTATACTTGTTCTTTAATATCCGATTCCGGGTGTTGTTATTTTGTTGTTTGTAAAGAAACTCAACTTTTCACGTTAACGATTTTTGTTTCGGGTTTTGTTGTTTTCCAAAAAATCGTTGTAAATTGGTGTTACGCTTGTATTTTTACGATTTGTTTTGTTGTATACGTTTTAATTGTTTTTCAGTTTAGATTTTTCGATTTTCAAATTTTTTTATAATTATTAGAAATACTTTTGTTGTTGTTGTTATTACTATTATATAATTAGCTTTGTTCATTTATATTTATCATTATTATTATTGTATGTATAAAAAGTTTGTGTTTTCATTATTATTTCGTAATGTGTGTAAATGAGTAGTTGGTTTTCTTTGTTTTTCATCGTCGTCGTCATCGTTTTCATCATCATCACCATCAATTACCGCAGATATTAGAAGTTTACATATGATAGACTAAAATTTATATGTATATCTATGTGGAAAGAAAGAAAACCCAGGAGTATACAGGACCTTTATGATGATGTTATATATCTCTAGTTAGAGTAGTAAAAATGTCTTTCTTTTTTTTTGTTTTTTGCTTTTATATTAAATGTGGTTGTTGTTCGTGTTTTTGTTGGTTTGTTTTGTTAACTTAACTAATCATTTCACGATATTTAAGTTTATGTTTTGTAAGCATATCGGTAACAGTAACTAGTTTCTTAATTGAGATAATATTCGACAATTCTTGCAATTCCGGTAAATAAGAAACACAAATATGATGCAATGTAGCAAGTTCACGACCTGTGGGATAGAAAACATTAACAATTAGGTCAAAATATGTGAAAACTGTTTATGCAACTTACCCGTATCTTGTGGATTTTGATTCGAGCTTTGTTCTGAATTCCAGCCAGGCGGTGGATTAGGATCTGTAACCATGGATAATTGATCGAGGAATACTATCATGCGCTCCTTATTCTTGAGTATAAAAGGATTAACAACCTCCATGTATTGTTCCTAAAACAATAACAAAGTAAAGTCAATCATTTTAATTTCATTTAAAAATTTATCTAATATATTAAAAAATAGACAACAGGAATGTTTTCTTGTAACAATGTGTAACACAGGAGAAGACACAACTATAATTAAAAAAAGAAAAAGTACAGTAAATTTACTTTTGCGCATATAATGTAATCATTCGTCAGTAAAGCTGTCGCGAATTGAACGGAGACACTTTATTTTTATAAATAATTCGAATAATAAATTCGAATTCAAGTAGCAAAGACACAAACCAATTATGTTAGCAGAGCTCTATTTTATATTAACGAGCTATGTTAGACACCTAAATATATAAAATACGACTTTTATCGAGATCTAACACACATTCATAACAAAGAGTGATAATTTATATCGAAAACTTTCAGTAAATGATATGTCAGAACTTAAAGTTTAGCTATTCTATGTCAAATCATAAAAATATGACATTTTTGTAATAGAAGTTCTTGAAAAGGTTTGGAACTATTCCGGCTCATCAGAAAAAGGGCTTCTGTGAAATTACAGATATTGTCATCTCTTTTCATTATTTAATACCCTGGTTTCCAAATGTACCTTCAGAATACAAAATTCGTCCAAGAATTTATGAAATTTTCGAGTCGGATGCACAAGATGCGTCCAGGGTGATAGCTAGGAAAAAGTTTACCGATTGGGACTAGTGTCAAATTACAGCCACTGGCATCTATTTTCATTATTTAATACTCGCGTTTCCAAAAGTACCTTCAGAATATCAAATTCCTTCAAGAACTCATGAAATTTTCGAGTCCGACGCACAAGATGCGTTCATGGTTCAAATTTCATAAGTTCTTGGACGAATTTGATATTATGAAGGTACTGTTGGAAACGAGGGTATTAAATAATGAAAAGAGATGCCAATAGCTGTGATTTGACACTAGCCCCAATCGGTAAATTTTTTCCCTGTGACCACAATGGACGCATCTTGTGCGTCCGACTCGAAAATGTCATAAGTTCTTGGACGAATTTGATATTCTGAAGGTACCTTTGGAAACGGTTGTATTAAAGAGATGCCAATAGCTGTAATTTGACACTAGTCCCAATGGGTAAACTTTTTCTGATGAGCCGGAATAGTTCCAAACCTTTTCAATAACTTCTATTACAAAAATGAGATATTTTTATGATTTGGCATAGAATAGCTAATTTTTAAGTTCTGACGTATCATTTACTGAATTGAATGTTTTCAATATAAATTATCACTTTTGGTTATGAATGTGTGTTAGAATTCAATAAAAACGGTATTTTACATAACAGCCACCAATTTAGGTGACTAACATGGTTCTGTTAATATAAAACAGAGCTCTGCTAACATAATTGGATTGTGTCTTTGTTTGCTAAATTCGAATTTATCTCCACACATAAAAAACATTCAAGTTCAGAATTACAGTTCTGTGTCATATAAAAATATTTTTAATTTATATTGCCTCTCCCCCGTTCTACTTCTTTCTACTTTCTCGTCTACTTACCTTTCCTCCGAATTCTATTAAATTCGCTAAATTTTGCAAACATTTCGCCACCATTATCAGGGATCTTGTGGCAGGTGTGGGCGGTGTCTCGCTAACTAAACCAAATTGACGTGGATTCAACAATGCCGGACACAAGAGACGCAAGAATATGAATCCTGATACCACTCGTGTTCTTACCAATCGCTCCGTCGGCCATTTGGCTACGACGGCCTTTTGCAAGCAATTACAAATGAATCTCACAGAACGTGGACACGCTTCGGGTGAGGTAAATATTGAATGTGTTACCAAATCGAGTATGAGTAAAAGGAACTCGGCATTCGAACAAGCATCATCGTTAACATCCATTTTAGTCGGATTCAATTCGGCTGATTGTTTGCTGTCCATAATGCGTTGTATGGTCTCTGAAACCGCCGATTGCAAGAATCCCGTGCATTCTGTGCGCATATACAAATCCATAAGAGTGGTGGCGAGGCTGGCTCCTCTGAAAAGGGTGGTGGTTTCATTCTCCCGCGCAATTTCCGCTTGGCATAGGACGCGTATTAGTTCTGTTTCACGCTTTTCATGGCGGAAAACGCGAAGCAAAGCCGTGGCCAGTGGCACACGATCATTGTGACAGAGTTCGGCCAAAGCTTTGACGGAATAAAGTTCGGGTTCGAGCAGTAGCTGCTGCAGTGGACTATATTCTTCGCATGGCATTATGAGATCATCTAGATATCGCATCCTTAGACGTAGAGAACCCCATTCACCCATTGGTGTCATGCCGGTGAGGGAATACCATTCCTCGGTCTCTTGGCCATTCTTCAAGCTGGCCAAGTCAATGGTTAATTCGGCCACCTCGCTGTCCTTTCCGCGTTTTCCACGCGATATCAAAGTAATGGTGAGGGATACTACATCTGGCGGAACATCACTGGAATAGAGAAATTACAAGTAAACAAGGATTTCAGTGTAATGGCTGACGTCTAACTATAACTTAGCTTATACTTACTCCAATACAAATTCCTCTTCCCACACTGGATCCGGGGCTATCTTCACCTTTGTTTTTCCCACTTTTACTTGATTCAATGAAATACTACAGTATGGATGTGGCACTAGTTTAAATGGCAGTCTATGAGCTTCTAATATGTGTAAATTCAGGCAACGCAATTCCCTTAGCCGCGGCACCTTTTTTTGTGCTTTACTCAGTTGGGAGCCGCACTGCGCCTTTAATGCATTGATCCACTCCACATAACTCTCTTGACTAGGAGCACACAAATAGGTGACAGTGGCCAAACAGGGTAAAGCTCTTTCAACGATTTGAAAACAGAATGGTCGCTCCCACAGCGAATCGTGGCATTGATAGAGATAAGCACAGGATAGATCGATGAGACCCTTTGGTTTAGTCTTCTTAGGATTGTCATAAAAGCACAGATGTGTCTCGGAGCCTTCACTTATCAGGGCGAAGTACAACTGCTTCCATTTGGCCGTCTTATCCGATTTCTTATTCAAATGACCATGGTGTTTGATACCCTTAATCTTCTTTAGACCAATTTGGTCACGACATTCGCGCAGAGTAGCATAGATTTTCTCGGCAGCCTTTTCAACCACGTACTGTTGATTGAACTCGGGCTGTGAACCATTCACCACAGGATGACTGAGACAATGCCCCTCCACGATTTGTTCCTTGCGATAACGATTGATGACAGCATCCAAACATTCGAAAGTACGACCACCCATAAGATAACGGACGCCCTTCTTTTCAATGCGAAAACGTTGTATCTGATTATTGATATGAAAGAATAATGAATAGTCACCCGGTGAATTATCACTGGGACGGACCAAAAAACTACCAGGACCAGCTGTAAGGCATTAAGTACCAAATTTAGCAAGTCGATTCGTTTCTCAACTTCAAATTGCTTTCTTACCCTTGACTAACATATCAACAGCTTCATTTTTTGTGCAGTTCGGATGAAACCAAGGAAATACTGTATTTGGATCTATGGCTGCATCTAAATCATCAACCAGCTCTCGGAATATCATACCCTGTTCGCCAGTGCGATGAGCTGTCACCCACAACCAACCGTCGCCCATGTCATTGTGCACAAAGAAGATGTCTCCCTTTTGGAAACTCAACTCATCAGTATCGGGCATTTTGGTATAGGGCAATATGGCCACAACACGTTTCTTGTCATTGACCGGCTCGGGTGGTGGCACTGGGAAAACCAAACGTTCTCGTTTCAAAAGATCACTGCATGATGTATAGTAACCGACTAAATCACTGAGTGATATGAATTGACGACCGCCGATATAGAAATCACCACAAACGGCAGTAATGCTGGAAGGCGACAGAAAGGAGAGCAAGATTACTTTTGAAGTTTAAGACAGGATAGGTGTTAAACTTACCGGAAATGATTAATGCCAGTGCGGCCCAAATAACTGAGGACATAAGAACCGGGCTTACGATCACTTTCTCGAACTAAAAAGAAGGAGGTGATAAAGGGATTAAAGATTTAAGAAGAACGATGGATGGTATTTTAGAGATATTTGCTAAGAAAAATAAAATTGTCCTGTTCCTGGAGCTTGAACGAAAGCCAGTCGATCGATTTCGACGGATAATTGGAATAAATACCTATTGGGATGCTCTAAGTCGAAACGTTTCGCTTGACTGACTTCATCTTTGATAGTAAATTATAGGATATTCGTAATAGATAAGTCTTATGTTTTAGATCGACTTCAAATGATAAGATTAATTACACAGATCAAATTTTTTTCGACAGGAATAATAACGAAATCTTTCGTCCGACATTGAGGAACAGGCACTATAGTTAGTTAACCTAAGGATATTATTTTAAGGAAATGTGTCCTTAAGGAGACAATCGAAACTGTAGGTAATAAGATGAAGCTGATCAATTAACCTTTTACTCGGAAATGTTTTTTCTTTGAATTATGAATTATGTTATGATGTTGTCTTTCATGGCTATCATTACCTCAAAGGAAAGGAAATCAATTACTATTGCCATCATATCAGCAAAAGTAATGTGTTATCAAACCTTCTGAGAATCACTTTGTCTTTTTAAGAAACCTTTGCACTGAAGTCTCTATCTCCCTGAAGTCCAATCTTTAAGCAAATATTTATTAAGAGGCATGGATGTACATATGTATATGTAAAAAAAATTGTGTCCCATAACATCCCATGAAGGGATAGGGGACAGCTTCTCACAATCAGTGAGCTGTGCGCTTTATAGTTTTACACTCACTGATTGGATGGATGATATGTATGTGAAAATAAGTTCGAATGTAACTTCCAGAGCTCTGCCGGCAGAGCAACTGGCAGCGGCCTTTTAACTAGTTACTAGACCTATGTTAAACAGTTATTATATATGAATTAATAAAAAATCATAAATTTTTACAAATCTAAAAGGGATTTTATAGCTCTATTTTTAACTACGTAGAAAACATAATAATCTTATTATGGCAGCAGTTTTATGAAAGCTGTATGACTGCAATATATAATACTTCTCAACTTAAGTAAATATATGTTTTCAAAAGGATTCAGGATCATCGACGCGATTTGGAGCGGGTTTCGTCAATGGGACTAGTACCAAATAATAGGTATTGGTGTCTAGTTTGACAATTTAAAACCCCGTTTCCCCAAATAATTTTCAGAATATATTCTTCGACGAATATAACTTTTCCATATGGAGGACCGACTCAGTTCGTTCATGGTGGCCAACCGGAGAAGGTTCCGTCAATGGGACTAGTACCAAATAATAGATACTGTTGTCTAGTTTAATAATTTCAGACCCACATTTCTCAAAAAACTTTCTGAATATGATATTCTTCGACGAATACAACTTTTTATATGGAGGACGGACTAAGTGCGTCCATGGTGGCCAAACGGGTAAGGTTGCGTCAATGGGACTAGACTCAAATATTAGGTACTGTTTGTAGTTTAACAATTTAAAACCCACTTTCCCCAAACAATTTTCAGAATATCATGTAATAATAAATATAATATGATGAAGTTATATTCGTCGAAGAATATGATATTCTGAAAATTATTTGGGGAAACTGGATTTTAGATTGTTAAACTAGACAACAGTACCTATTCTTTGATATTAGCCCCTTGACGCAACCTTCCTCGTTTGGCCACCTTGTTCCATTGACACAACCTTCACCGCACTTAGTCCGTCCTCCATATGAAAAAGTTATATTCGTCGAAAAATATGATATTCTGAAAGGTTTTTTGGAAATGTTGGTCCGAAATTATTAAACTAGACACCAATACCTATTATTTGATACTAGTCCCATTGACGCAACCTACCCCATTTGGTCACCATGGACGCACTGAGTCTGTCTTCCATGTGAAAAAGTTATATTCGTCGAAGAATATAATATTCTGAAAGTTTTTTGGGAATGTGGGTCTGAAATTATTAAACTAGACAACAGTACCTATTGTTTGATACTAGTCCCATTGACGCAACCTTACCCGTTTGGCCACCATGAACGCACTTAGTCTGTCCTCCATATGAAAAAGTTATATTCGTCGAAGAATGTAATATTCTGAAAGCCTTTTGGGAAATGTGGGTCTGAAATTATTAAACGAGACACCAATACCTATTATTTTATGCTAGTCCCGTTGACGCAACTTTCAACGTATGGTCACCATGGACGCACTTAGTCCGTCCGCCATATAAAAAAGCTATATTCGTAGAAGAATATGATATTCTGAAAATTATTTAGGGAAACGGGGTTTTAAATTGTTAAACTATACACCAATACCTATTATTTGGTACTAGTCCCGTTGACGTAACCCGTTCCAAATCGCGTCGACGATCCTGAATCCTTTTGAAAACGTATATTTACTTAAGTTGAGAAGTATTATATATTGCAGTCATACAGCTTTCATAAAACTCCTGCCATAATGAGTTTATTATGTTTTCTACTTATTTTAAAAATAGAGCCCTTTTAGATTTGTAAAAATTTATGATTTTATATATAATCCCTACATATGTATATTAATTGTTTAACATAGGTCTAGTAACTAGTTAATCGACCGCTGCCAATTGCTCTGCCGGCAGAGCTCTGGAAGTTATATTCGAATTTATCTTCACTTACATTGGATGTATATACGTACTACTGTTATTTCTTAAATATATTTTTCAATTACTTTAATAGTTTCTTAGAACAGCCCAAAGGTTTACATATATAGTATGTCAGCAACATTTTTCTCACTTACCCAAATAGCTTCCCAATTTGCTACTTCCACGTAAACGAGATTCAGCCGAGTAACGATCCAAACGTCCATGATACCATTCACTTTCTGGTGGCGCTATAATGGCAGGTCGTTCGCCTATCAAGCGCAAGCCGATTCCAGGAAACCACAGAAAAATTTTCACACATATCCAACGAAATGCCGGGAAGCGATGAACATAGAATGCAAAGTAATCATGGAATTTTTGTGGAAATTGGCGACGACGATGACGAAGATAATGTCGAAAGTGTTGATGATGATGAACATATCCACAAAACAACAGCACAAAGGAGAGAAGGGAGCAAATTATTATCGTGGTAAATGACAATGTAGTATAAAAAACTATAATATAATAATAAATAATAGTATTTTATAAGCAACAACGAAAAAATCATAAAAAAATTGTATAAGATTGAAAAATGAAATATTGCAAGCTGTAAATTTCGTAAGTTTTTACAAGAATGGTTTAAATTGAAGTCAATGAGTTCAAATCCCAGGGAAATTATTGAGAATTATACCTTTCCCTAATTTAGTTCCCACTGAAAATGATTCACTGTCGGGTTTTGAACAAAAAAACATAAAAGGTAATTTCAAATAATAGCGATTTATAAGTAAATTTAAAATTTATTTGTTTGATACCATTAGCCAGCCACCTTTTGATTCTTCAGAAGCTAAGTTTGGTAACCGCCTTTTTTGTTTAGCAAAAAATAAATGAATCATGTGCCACTTTTTCCAAACTTTAAATTAAACAATAAATAAATAGTAACAACAGCAATAAATTGACTACAATAATCACGAAATTGCCAGCTGTGGGGTAGAGAATTATGCGTAAGTTGCCCGATTTCACGTGAGTCTATCCGCATATCTGTCTGTTTTGGCGAATGGGAAATGCAAATTGGGTTCTTTCATGGCCTTTATGGTGAAAACACAAGCCATAATTTTGGTGTCGGAAGACAAAGCAGGAGGAGATATGTATAGTGGACAGGTGTTTTATGTTTTTCTTTAAATGGCCAATTATAAACAAATTCATGGGTGAGCGAAAAATAAAACCGTCGTAGTCTATGTCGATGGTTTTAAAATGAGGCAGACACAAAATATACATAGAATTTTTTACGGTGCCAGTTTTTTTTTTTGAATATACGATCGTATCCATAATACTTATAAGAGGTTTATAGAATGTTTTTTGTATGAAAATAGTGCGTTGCAAATGTATCATAAGTTGTATGAATAAAAAAAAGGACGTCTATATAGAAACAAAGCATTAAAAATAAACAACTTTCCTTTTCAGAAAAGAATCATGAATGCTCACAGCAGTAGCACAGATTTTTTAACTAAATATATAAAAATCATTCAAAATCAGTCACATCCTTAACTTGGAATAACAGAGATATTTCAGTGTATTTTCCACAAATAATTAACGTGACCAGATTTTAAGGACATCATGGTTAGATTATTTAGTTAACCTACTCTAAGGCATCATAACATAATTGGTTTTGTGGTTGCAGAAACAATTTCAAGCAATAGTAAAGTGATCATTCCATAATAATATTATGATCAGACATAATTAATATATGACCCTCAGCCAATCATACATAGGTCATATGTCTACCTCCCAATCATAATATTGCCAGGTGTAATCATAATTGTATGTCTGACTCCCAATCATTATATAATCACTTGAAGGTAAATATTAAGAGTGTTCACAAAACCGAGCTTTTCGAATAACCGGTTTCGGTTTATTCGAAAAATCACATTTTCGGAAACCCGGTTTTCGGTTTCAGAAAAATGAAAAATTTTCGGATTTATTATATTTTCGGAAATTTAATTATAAAAATTCATTAATATTTGAAAGTGTTATATATTCTTCTAATTTTCGTAAGGATATTTAACACAAATTGGGTTTCGGTTTATTCGAAAATTAAGTGTTTTAAAAAACCGACAGAGGGTTATTTGTAAAACAACCGGTTAAAGGTTTTTCGGTTTTGAACACTAGTAAATTTAGATATCAAGGTTAGATCTAGCACAATCGATCCATTTGTCCTTGTTCAACATATTGATGCATATATAGAGTAGAGTATTGGGTACGTAACAGCTCCTTTACATGGACCGGAAAATTTAAAAACCATTAGAATAGTTGAAGGTTTCATAGAGTTTATTTAACGTCAAACGTAATTTAAAGGACACTAGGCATTTTTCGAACGTAATTATATATAATCTATTTCATAAGAATTTAAACTTAGTTAACTTCTATCCACTTATTGCTCATTTTCCCGTTACATTATACTCTCTATGAGTACTCCGACTACCAAGTCGAATAGCTGTTGCGAGACCCCATGACTATCGCACTTATTGCCAGTTTTTAAGTCATTGGTCATCTTTGTTTCTTAGTTAAATTGTGGTTAAACTTCGAATTATGTTTTTCATTCAATTGTGAACAATGATTTTATCACCCAACTTCTGTTGGCTAACCTGTAGTCAGAACCATATGTTTTTGACAATGTAAATGAAAGATTGTATAAAATACAGTTTCTGTTTTGACTATTACACATACTTTGTTCGTAGATCGTTAGATTATAGTTTTTAGTTACATAGTTATTTATACATTTTTGTTTATTATTTTACATAATTCCATTTTGGTTGGCTCTCTCTGTTGTTTGGTATTTAGCCGAAAATAGATATTTTTTCCAATAAGAAAACACGGAAAACACACGACTCGCTACTGAAAAAACAAAATGCAAAAGTTAACCCCCAATTAACTATAAATTACGATTAAACAATCCGACAGTTAACTAGCTACTTAAAACTGGCCATTAGTAATGTAGATATACAGCCTGACCCTGATGGTATATAACAAATTGAGTTACAAAGTGGACTACACATGTGTTGGCTTCCTAACTCCTAAACCGTTATATAACCTGCATTAAGCGGGGAAACCAACACATGTTAGTCCAAAGGACTTTAGACCAAGCTGTCGCTCAGCTTTCCTTCTGAAGACATTGGATAGGATGATTGACTCATATCTGCTGTCCACGTGCCAGCACGTATACAACAAGGGTTAATATACGTTATTATTTTGGTTTACGTCAGTTCCGAGGTAAATATATTCGTCCACTGTCTGGAAGTTATAACTGTTATTAACGTTCATGACCTGCTCCAGAGAGAACTCGTTGAAACCATTAACTTGCCCTCATTTACTGTCAAACTCGCTTTTGTCAATTATATCTCGATTCTCGATAATACCGCAGTAACTTCTCACATAGTCCGCCTATAATATCTGTATCATTAGCATACGCGAGCAGAATGCGGCTTTTGCTGCTGGCGGTTTTATTGGTGGTACCGGCATCTATTCTCATTTTGATCTCCACTAACATGTTGAAGAGATCGCACGATGCGGTGTCGAGTTCTCGACTTGTATCACATGGTTCGGTAAGGTACTCACTAAGTATACCATACTTAGCAATAATACCAAGCACATTCATAGCTTCTTAAAGTTTTCGCCGTATCGGGCTATCAACGGCCGTCTTATACTCAGCTTCTCCCTGGGTAACTCATTAACCATCGTCATGAGGAATGCGTATTATCTACCGTTTACCCACTACCCACTGGGTATAGGGAAAATATTTCCCATCAGTATTAACCATTTCCCACAGGGTATGGGGAAAATAATGGGTAGTTACCTACGACAATGGGGAATTATCCATCGTGATTACATATTACCCATATGGTATCTGGAAAATAATGAGTAGATATTAGTGCCCTGCATGAATGCACTCTCTTTTAGAATACATTCATTATCTCACTGTACCAATACCAACGGTCCGAATAGTGTAAACAACGAAATGAAACGATACGTTCCTGTGTGCTCTTGGAATGAATGTTGTATGAATCTCTGCTCTGTTAACTACTCTGTTCGTCTCAATTCCGTTACGACAATACAACATTTTACTCATTAAATGTTGGTGAAGGTAAAACCCATTCGAATACATAAGAACTATTCGAATGAAAAAACGGTAAATTATGAGTGGTTATGGGTCTCATTTGCTTTCTCGTTAACGAAAAGATCAGCAACGTTGTGTGAAGACTAAAGAAATAAATATTCGTTTTTTATGAGTTTAACTGCAAAAATATATATTAGAAAATGGAAATTGATGAAGTAAATTATTTTAAAAATAATTTATTAAACATTATAAATATGTAGTCGTCAACTCAATCGGCCGCTGTGGGTGAAGAAAATAGTATTGTTTTGCTAGTTTCAATGGGTGAACTCGTTTTGAAAGAGAAAAAGGGCGCAGCAAAGTTTGGGAAGTTGTTTCCTTAATTGTGGATGGAGACGGCAAAGAAATGAAATATTTCAGTTTCAATTACTGCAAACAAATTTTGAAACATTCAACTTCGACATCAAACCTAGTGAGGCATAAGTTCTACATTTCTAAAATTGACTTAATTTTAATCATATTCTTTATTCCAAAGAAATTAGAACTTCAAATCATACCAAAACATCATTTGCTTTAGTTACGCTCTTTTAATAATATGTCTCATGAATACATCTCATTATTCGAGTAGTTCTGCTTGTCTCTAAAGACCTTTTACTCAATCTAGTTAATACTCCTTCATACAAGAACTCTCTATGCTCGGTTTCATTGTCTTTCGTACCCGATGCAACACGCTGAGAAGAATGGTTGTATGTATCGTACTCCAATCGCTAGAATGAGAACATTAACACATTCAAAAAACATGAATGTATTTGAATGTGTGAAAATGTATACTCATGCTGGGCTCTAGTAGATATCCATGACCAATTATTACGAGTTTCTAAGGGGTTTTGATAAAGTGGTTCAATTTGTATGGAAGAATTTGTTTTCAAAAACTCGTCAAACTAAGAAAATTGCTAAAATAAAAATATGTATATCTATATTTTGACCTCCATAGGAGTCTTATACCAGTGAATGTCCGTCATATGACATAATTTTTTTCAAAAATCGTGATGGATAATTCCCCATTGTCGAGGGAACTAACCATTATTTTCCCCATACCCTTTGGGTAATGCATATGTAATCGTGATTGGTAATTCTATTATTTAACTTGTGTAACCCCACAATATTTTCCCAAACCCTGTGGGTTATGAGTAAACGAGCGTTACCTATTCCCCACGGCAATGTGTGTGGGTTACTCATGGGTGGGTAAATACGAACTATGCTATACTCGTAAGCACGACCTACGGTAACACAGTTTTGATCAACTGGTAAAAGCATATCATTCCTTAGCCAGTGTTGCCAACTCAAATATGGAAGCAAATGTTAACAAGGAAAATTTAGTTAAATGACAGACTAAAAAAATTTTATTTTCTGACTTTAAATATACTTTGTTTTAAATTATCATTCTTTGTAAAAACTTTGAATTCGTTAACAAAAGCTACCATGTTATGCTTAATAAATTGGTTAAAAAAATAAAGTAGGCAACTATGATTATTTAATACGATTTAAAAGTGTGTTCACAACACTCACAGAACTAGGTTCGAAAAGATGTTGTGACAACCATAAGTCCGGTTGTTGCCATCAGTTGCAACTGAAATTCGGTTGAAACAACTTCTAATGCGGTTGTGGATGTGATGACATCGGTAACGGTAACTCGGATGTGATGACATCTAAAGTGGTTGTGACAACTTCTAAGTTCAGTTAAGTCTTGTGTCGAACTCGTTCTCGAACGCGTTCATTTAAGGTGCCCAGATATAACAATCACGAACAAGAAATGAACTGCATAGTTCATGAACGACACAACTCTAGTTCGCTTACGTCTATTTGGTTATTTTTTATGTGGATGTAGATATATACATATTTTTTTGAACCGTGTATTTAATCGATACCGTATTTAGTGCCGCATAAGCTAGAGAATAGATCGATGATAGCGCCGGTCCATAACCCGCCTCAAACTATGCATTTAGTTGGATGCACTGGTAGATCTTGTATTGCCGTTGGTTGTTCATGGGACCTAATGCGACAAATGTTGCTTATTAATATACCCATTCAACCTGGACTGTGCTTCGACGCTGAACACAATGCGCGGAAAACGTTTCAACTCATCACGAATTTCGATAATAAAATGAAATAATTTGTAAACGTTGTTCGGGTGTTATTAGTCTGCCCATGATTTATAAAACTTCTAGTCCATTGTCTAATTACAATGCTTATTTAGCATGCTGGTGTTTGACACATTTTCATTTTTATTCTAATTTTCATTTAATCCCTCGTAGCCACAAGGCTTGTCAGCATCCACAAGGCTTCTGTCAAAATTTCTACACTGAAGAATCAAACAATTGTCCTTTATAACTGTTGCCCTTTACAACTGTTGTATTTTCTTTGTCACTTTGCCGAACTTTCAAGAAATTTAAAACAAAATTGTATTCCACTTTTCTCTCCGTAAATCGTTTCACTTGATCTGATAGTGTAACATTGGTTTAAAGGACACCATTGACATTCTTCTTAAATATCAGCGTTGAATCAGAAAAACGTTAATTTTTATTACTAAATTTATTATTAAACTGAGTCACAATTTTTCCAAATTCACTTTTATACAATTAAGATTAATAAAACTTGCAGTCCAATGTCTAACTTGTAATTAAAAAACATAACTTTTTTGAATTATCGTTACATTGTTTAAACATGCAACAGCAGGAAATATTTCAAATTGAATTGAATTGAATTAAAAAAAATAATAATCGTGGAATATTTTCATTCCACTATGATGTATTTATTACTCACTACAAATGTATTGCATTTTAATCACATAATTTATAATGGCATCAACATTATCCAAGTCCACAATCATGCCACCAAGATGATCACTATCAACCGTGCCAGCAGCGGCAGAAACGTTGGCGGCGGTTGATGCCCCAACACCGCTTCCTCGATAGCCAAGGAAATTATGGTTGTTTTTCGAGCTGTTGAGGGCATTGGCCATTAGTAAAGAATTGGAGGATGATGTGGAAGACTCCGTCGAATATGAATTATATGATTGTAAAGACATGGTGCACATAGTACGGGGTAGAGGATAGATAGATGCCGGAAAAAGAAGCACAATGTATTTATTTAAATTAACTGTTATTCCCAAATGATATAGGGGATCACGACACATTAACAACGACGGTAGCGATTAAAACACATGTTTCTTCGGTTGTAGTTTAAAGCAAAATTCCCAATATTTTTTTGTCACACTTTTTAAAATAAATTCTGGTTTTTATTTTTATTTTTTGCTTTTCTAAACACTTGATATATTTTGTATGTTTTATTTTTGTTAAATGGTTTTTTAATTAAATTATGAATTCTAGGGAACTGCCGCCGTTAATGACGACGACGTATTCATTGTGTGTGAAGGCACAAGCAGCAGGAGGAACCACTCGACGTCGCACAACACTACACAAATGACAATGGGGTATAAGAGGAAGCACCAACACCAAACAAATAGCGACAAATATGTTAGCACGCGGCATTCGTCGCCGATGTTGTTCACGCTTTTGTTTCTGTCGATATATAAATTTTTTTCGGTTAGTGCCGTCCGTTACGCGATCCCAAAGATGTGTGTATGCTCGCAATCACAGCAAAATTATTAATAAAATAGAAATTATTTAAAATGCAACAAATAACACAAAAATACAACAACATTGTTTTCATTTTCGTAACGCCAGCACTCTACTCTTACTCTCTTGATTATTCTCTGCGTAATAATCACTAATAAAACATCTCTCCTGCCTTTAAAACAATACGTAATAACAAAAACACTAGGCCACCGAGAAAGAGAGTGGGTGATGGTGCACTCCCACTCCCATTATATCTCTCTAATATGATTTAGGGAATTTAATGATAGAGCGTAAACAACTTTTGTTGTCATAACAGAGAGTCTTGTGTGTGTGATAAAAACAACAAAACAATGAATGGGATTTTTTTAGGGAAGGAACATCGTGTGTGTGTTGTTTCTATAAACATCCAATTGTTTTTGTTATAAAAGAAATTAATGCCTCAGTGAGAGAGCTGAGGTCATTTGACGTTAAAACAAATAATAATAAAGACTCTTCAGAATGTTGTTCAGTGAAAATTGTTATTATTTAAGGGAAATAAGGAAAAATAAATAGATTTTTATGCGAGCAACTGTCATCAGATAAACCGTTTTGTTTTAAAACTGTTTGGAAATGTGACAACGGATTAACTAAGAGCTGGGGTTTGGGTTGTTAGTTAATCTTAGTTTAATGACCTGTTAGTTAGCGTTGAATACCCGACTCCGGTAAATACAATCAGGGGGTATCTATCCATGCCACAACTGACCGCCTATGAAGTTGGAAATTGACAGAAAACAGAGTAGATAGGCCAAAGAGCGATAAACGACAAAAAACAAACCATACAGCTAACTAAGTTTAAATAGTGTTTAATTCAGACTAATGACAGCTGAATTATGTTTTCGCTTTTATTTCTGTCCGTTTTATGTTCAACTAAAGAGTAACATACAACACAGCATCTCAAACTCGATGAAATTGCCTACGACTACGAGGGATGACGTTTAATAATCACGTGCTTCTTAACTTTTTGTAGAATTAAACAAATAAATATTTAAATGCGTTAGGTTTATTTCTGAAGCTGGGGTTGGAGTTGGAATTCAGAATTATACCATTTCGGGTTGGAGTTTTCAGCATTTAAGGAAAACTAACCACCCCTGCAACTATCCCTAATTTACCTCGTAAATATTGCATGAATAATTTCTGTTCGTACTCCAATTTTGTTTTTATGCAATGTGGTGTTAATGCCAAAATTTCAGTCCAAAACAATTATCAAACAATTGATTTCGGACATAATAACATTGGCATAACAACCCTGTAATTGGCGTTGTTCGCGAAATTTTCGAAAAGACCTGGACACCATTTCAATGAAAACGAACAAAATTATGGGTTACCGAAATTTTTGTTACTTTTTATACACGTACTTCAAATGGGAACCAAAATTCCATTCCAGAGCTGAGTACCAAGCAAATGACAAGTGAGCGAAATTTTGGTTCACAAAATTATGGTTTTTTTTTGTCCACGTACTTTTTATGGGAACGAAAATTTGAAGAACTGAATACGGGCTTAAGTCGAAAATCGAAATAATTTAAAATGTCTGTGGTAGATTGCAAATTTTAGATAAATTTAAGGCGGCTTTTATTTACCGCATTTATAACATGTACGTTCCCGTACTTTTTTTTGAATTTGGTCTCCCGAGATTGTTTTGATATTTTTGTTTCAACTCTCTTTTACTATGAAAAAAGTACGGGAAGAGACCTAATATACTTAAGAGTGGATTTCAGTCCACGCATCAAACAGGTTTATTTTTTGTGAATTAACAGTGTTAACGGTGTTAACCTCAAGACCTTCGTGTTGTATTTTAGAAAGCAGAACAGTATTTCAAGTTCGGAACATAAAGGTGCAATAGTAGGGTAAGAAAAGGGCAGAAGTTTTGCAATATTTCTCTATTACAGGCAACCTTTTTAGAAAAGAAAAAACCAATAGACTCTGTTACTTTTCTGTTCAGTGCTATATTATACTCGTATTACATTACGTTGCAGAAACTCGTAATCTTATTATAACATATCAGTTCCAGGAGTCGGATAGTAGTGAATGGCTGGCCGGCTGTCCTAACCGCTACCTACCACAAATTCCTTTGTTATCTTTTTGTGCTGGCTTAATGAAAGCCAAAACAAAAACTAAAAATATCAAAATAAACAATTGCATTTTGTGAGCAGCAATAAGAAAAGTAAAATAATAATAATAATAATAGCAAATGTAGTCGAAGATAACGCCAATTGTGAAAAACAAACAAAACAATGCAAATGCAAAACCTCGAACATATGTGGACAATGAACGCGCAACGTAGGACCGAACGAATAGGGGCCACAATCGTTGTCCAATCAAGCCGCTCGCGTTGGAAAAACAAAAAGGAAAAGTCGCATCGCATCGCGAACACACATTATGGTCATCGGGTCGATCTAAAGCACACATATGTATGTATTTGCATTGCTACATATGTATGTATGTTTGCTTGCTTGTATTCGTAGATACTAGTGTACTGCTGTGTAAGTCCAGCACTTGGTGATACTGACGATAATAGCTCCCGAAAGCCACCACAGTGACCACAAGTGCATTTCCTTTAACAATTCTCGATATCGTTTGTTGGTAGCGATTAAGATGACTGACGTTAATGAGACGTTTAATTGTTGACTAAGCGTTCACATTAAAGTTCGCATCAGCCACAGTGTATGTGATGGCATTGGCTTCAAAGACGTCTTGAAGAAATTGTTTGCATTTTCATCTAAAGAAGACGTTATGGGCGACAATGTCTTGTACGTTGTCGTCGATAACACTTGTTGCACTAGTTCTCTTGTAAATACGACACGTTCATTCGCTTACTTCGATATTTGCATGAAAATATCTTTGGCGATTTGTTATGTCTTGTAAGACACAACATGGTCGTCCACGATTCTTTGATCATGTCTTCAAGATAAGGCCTACTGGATTGTTCCACTGTTAATTTATAAGGGGAACGTCGTTTTGTGAAACGTCCAAATTACAAGAAACCTCACATAGTCTAGAAACGTCAAAATGGTATACGAAGGTACAGTCTCAAAATGAAACGAAAAAATCGATAGTTCACTTGATTACACAGTCGAAAAGCACCACATTTTGCGTGCCCGGGCTTATTTATAGTCAACCTGGGCTTTGGTACCAGTTTCGCGATGTGAAGCTTTAGAAATTGCATATTACCAGTGTAGTTTCATATCGAGTTTTTAAATTTTGATTACCGATAAAATAATAATTAAACGAGTGTCGATTAATGGTCATGTGGGTAGTTATTTCGTTTAAAGTCGTCGAAGTGCTATGATCTTGATTTAAGCCACGTTGGTGATCGGCGATCTGAAAATGCTCTTTCGGGGTTGGCAAGAGTAGGGATTCCAAAACATTTGCTACAGGTGATAAGAGGGGCATCGGGCGTTATGACTCTTCCTCGTTAGGCAGGTTTTAGGATCGGGATAACTCGAACAGTTTTCCACACGTCCGATATGACCAATTGACATACCGAAAAGTTTGGAATGTGCGTAATGTACCGAATCCCTACTGGTCCGTTTTTTACCATTGTCACCGAGATCCCATATGCACCGAGAGCTTTAGAAGGTCTGGATTAGGATTAGGTTTCTACTTCAATTGGTGTGTAGGGCCAAGGTACGTACTAGATCCCGTTTGAGATTCCTAGTTCTGCGAACTACAGCTATCTTTGTCCCATTATGCTGTGTGTGCAATAAATTGCTGGCAGAATTTGGTTGCGTATTTCTTGGAATCCGTGTAATGCATACTATCAAACGCGATAGAAATGTGGCCCTTTCCGTGTCTATCACCAGATCTGTAGCATAGACCATAGCATTTTCGAACCAATATTACAGTTTTCCAGATGTTCCAGATTAGTGAGTAAATTAATCTCATTCGTCAGACGTATTATTCGTTCATCGGCCGGGTTGCTGCGCGTATGATGGGTAATTTTATCAGATGGGTAATTGGATCTACAATTAGGAATTCTAACAGCTGGGATAAAACGGTTTGCAGCCTTGACTATGGTATCCCTAAGGATTATCTGACCATATCTGGCGGAATAACGTCCATAAAGCCAGGCCATTTGACTTTGTCGCTTGGCTTCTCTACAGTGATAAAAATGGGAATAAGATCAGAGTTCGTTGCATTAGGTCAGGGGAGTTGTAATGTGTGGTTCGAGTTGCTGGGCAAGCGAAAACAAACGCATGCGAAACGCTGGCAACCCTGTACTACGGTTAAATCTAACTTACGGTATAATATCATGTACCTCACAGGAAGACTTCCAAAAAATATCGAGGTTTTAAAATTAGTGAAACACTCGATTTTTCAATATCGGAATTTTCGGGAATGTCTGGATTCTTTGAGAATTACTGTTGCCGATCCCGTAATTCAAGCCCGTCCCGATCCTCCTCGTACCTGTTTCGGTGCACGCAAAATTCAGTTCTACCCATTTTCGTAGAAATTCACGAGGTTGCCTGCTTTCAATAGCTGTCAAACACATACTTAATGATGCCGCTTGCTTATAATTTTACATTAGCATATTAACAGGCGGCAATTGACAGGAGCATTACTGATTTGTAATTTACCCTTGTATACATATATGCTGTCATACTCTTGTCGTGCCAAATACAGAAGTCACCTATTTGAAACATACTTATTTCCAAAGGACTTTTTTTTTGCACACACTGTAGCACAATGCAAGGAAGTGAGATGTCAAAATATCATCGTCATGGCTTGATAAAAAATAGAAATTGAAAACAAATTAAATTGTGCAGTCATCATGTCTACAGAATGCATAATGCTACTGAGAAGTATCATTTATCGTTAATTTTCTATTTTTGTTGCCGTTGTTTTATTGCTGTTATTAACAAAATACCGACGACTGTAAATTCTCCGCTACCGCTACTGTCATTGTGTCCGTCGTGATGATGATGATGATGCCATGCCTGTACGAGAGGTGATGCTAATTACATTAATAATCAGGTGGCAACTAATGCAAGTTAATTGACATCTGTGTCATTTTATAATCATTAAAAGGGTAGAAAGGGGAGGTAAAATGTTCCATAGCGTTGCAAAATTACTCATGTACAGAAATTGTAAATTGAAATTGGATTCACATGCAATTAACAATAAACAAAAAGCGAAACATTTTAAATATAAAAACGTTTTTCATGTTCACTCGTTTGTTTTTTGTGGATTTGTCAACAGTTCTCATTAAATTACATAATGAGAATATAATTAATTGAAAATTATATTTAATTAATGTATTATTTAACTGACAATACATAAATGTCAATGCTTAAATTCTAAAACAAACAAAAAAATACAATTTCATGTTAATGACCCTCTCGCTGGCTGCAAAATCTCGGTTTCTCATTTGATTACAAGTTTTAAAATGAATGATGAGTTCTGATTTTCTCTTTCTCTCTGTGCAAATCTCTTGATTATTTGTATCGCTCGTTTTCATCTCTTTCTGGTATTTGTTTATATAACACGATTTGTTTAATTTCATTATAGTTTTTTTTTTTTGTAAACAAATATGTTGGCATTAAATTATTGACCATCAGGTCACAAGTTTTGTATAGTCCCATAAATATCCCATGCCGAGTTAGAAATAAATTTAAAGAGAATTTGATTAAAAATTGGTTCGAGTTTTTTAATTTTTTTCTGGTTGAGCGTGTCGTGTATTATTTAGTGGCTATTTAAGAAAAGGCAGTGTCAAAGTTCATTTTCAGTGTCAGATAATACTTCATGTCTTAAGAGAAATCGTTGGATACATACTATGCCAAAATTTAAATTTCATGAGACCGAATGAAATGGCGTAACCTTGGGGAGAAGGATTTACAGAAATATGTATGTTGACAGATCTGTCCTCACTTTCTGATTTTCCTCAAAAAAAAAAATGTCATCAGGGTTGCATTTGCAATGAAACTAACAAAAACAATGAAAATTGTAATAAAACTCGACATGTTGCTCCTCTGCCACATTTTGTCATAGTGCTTCGATGTTTTCAGGTGAACGGCCGGATCGTCAGAAGTCGAATTGTTTGCGCTGTGGGCGCTGCACGATTGGGATATTTTCGTCAAAATTCACGTTGCGTTAACACCACTGACGAATTATTGCGAGCAAACATTATCACAATTATCGCGCATTCTTGCGGTGTATAGCGATTCATTGTTATTCACTGTACTTTACGAATGTCAAAACGAAACTGACATACAATCCAATTTGCAAAAATGGCAGCACTTTCCAATAGGGTGATATTTATTGACCCACCTTGTATTTGCACTGATAGTCTAAAATGGCTTTTAAGTAATGTTGTATGTAAAATATGGGCATGTGTACGAAAATCGATGCTTCGTGATCTGATGAACATTATTTGTAAAACCAATTACTTAAAGACCACATTAAGTACAGAAAATCGATTACACGCTTGGTTATCGGTATATGGGAAGATTAAGTATGAAATGTGCAGCAGCACCGGTTGCGTCTAAGTAAAGCTTTTTACGTGCCCTTCCTTTCGAGATTTTCAATTTATTATACTTTAACTCTCGATAATATGGCAACAAATTGAGTTTTCAAACCCGTTTATTCATACATTTCGTTTTTTGATTCTCCATTTTCGCTTTCCACATGCCGGTCCCTTTCTCTGCACCAGCTTTGTGAATTAAAGCTTCATACGTTAATTTTGTTGTTGTCAGAGACATAATAACGGCAACCGTGATACGAGTACACAATCCTACCGAATCACATTTCGAACCACCGACTTGTTCGAATCGCCGCTCTTAATCGAAATTTTGCTCGAAACTTTTTGCCGTTGTTCAGCAAAAAACTGTAAAGCGAACCACAATCTTGTCATTCATGAACATGAGCTTGGTCGATATGTTTTTATTTGACTGATGAATTTGAAAAAATATTATCAAAAAATTTTGTGAACCTGATAGTGATGCGAACAACTTCGATTACATTCTTTATGAATGATAAGTCTGTATGTGGTTCGGTTAAGCAAATGGCTTCTCGACAAAATTTCAACGTCAGATAAGAAAGATTTTATTTTCTTTTTCGCCTATTTTTAAGTTTTTGTTTTAGGGAAAGAAAATTTTTATTAAAAATATTCAAAATGTTGTAGTTTATTTCACACGAAAAACGTATTTATATTTAAATCGTTCAGTAATATTTAACCGCTAGTTAGTAGTCAAAGTAAGGCTTTATGGGTAGCATTCTAATTTTATATATTAAATTTTATTATATTAATAAGTTATTCAAAAATGCTATTTTTTTTAATTTTGAAATGTTAGACAGACATTTCCGAGGTCCAATTTTTGACTGATTATTTAAATTGGTAATCAGTGGATTTTGACTTATGTTTGATCGACTTTAAATACGAAGAGTTTTTCAGTGCTTTGACAAAAAACCTTACTACCTATGTATATGGCAACAGTGACAAATACTACGACAAATAATCAAGCTGACGCCATTTGCGAAAGAAAAGTGAAGTGATAAAATTCAAAAAAATTAAATGAAATTGGAGAATATTTGAGTTCTAACTGCTCTACGAATTAAATGATAAATTTTTGTTGTTATTTCAACTAGGATGATGATAATAATTGTTCACATTAACAATTAAAGAAGTGTAGTGTTTCTTCTTCTTGTTGTTTTCTGTCAAAATCATATGGTCACTTGATCATAGTTTAAATGCCCAACTTTGGCTGTTTAACCAGCAATCAACTATTAACCTAAAAAATTAATTCAGACTTTAAATTATGTTTGATCGTTGATCAAAGATGATTTTCCTTTCAAAAATTACGCCAGAATGAGATATCAAATAATAATTAAAACAAGAAAATTAAGTTAAAAGAAACTGCGATCAATTATATAAGTATATGGTGTAGATCAACATCGGTGAAAAATTGTAAGAAGAAGTTGGATAGGCTAAAGCCTCTGGATATTAACCTCTGTTCGGTTCCAGGACATTGCGATATTCCTGCAAACAAATCACCGGATTTACTGGCCAGAGGAGGTTGTACTTTTCCTGATAGAGTTTCTAGTGAATGTTCATCCGCCCATCTGCTACCTTTTTGGATTAGTGGAGGACTGGATGTGGAAAACAGCTACCAGACCTTGGATCTCCAGACCCGACTGTATAACTGATAGATCACTGTGGTCAGAATACATGGTTGGCTTGTGCTGGTGAGATTTGAAACTGGACTGTGGAATTATAACTGGCCACTGGAATATCAGACACGTGACTGACAAATGGGATAGATCTGTACCGGACTACTGTCGCTTGTACGAAGACGGGGAGAAGTCGAACATCTACCTTGATTTTATGGGGGACCTAGAGTATCCTTAATCGGAGTGAGGTTACATGCGGTGACTCCCATGTTTGTCCGGGTCCAGATGAATGGCCGGGGTGCACTGCAGCCATTCCCACGATCATTTCTTCTAATATATACCCTCTTTTTTATTCTTCCATACCCACTTATACATTATTCTTTTACTTTCCTTTCCTTTGCCGTCTCCTTTTTCATCGGGCAATCAGAACGGATCAATGGATCGCTGAATGTAGTGTGAGCAGGTTTTACCAGACCACACGTGTTCCAAACCTACTACAAATAGATTTTAGATGTTTATAAAAAAATGCTACCAAAATAAAAGCTCAACTAGAATCCCAGTAAACACCTCAGCAGATTTTACAAAGTCACACGGCGCGAAAGACTATGTTGTGATCTCTTCAATGTTTTAATGGAAGTACCTATTGTTAAGAAATAAACTTTTCTTACATAATTTCCAGTAGAATCTTATAGAACGAAAATCGTTTAACATCATGAATACCCTTAATGCTATTGCGTCGTACATCAGCTGCAGTTATTAAACCACAATCCAAGAATGAAAGTAAACAGCACAATGACGAAGAAGGCTTTTACAACAAAGCGATAAAACATTTAAAGTATTGTTTAAATTATTATTTTACAAAGAAACAAAACTGCAATTGAAATTCATAACAAAGCGACAAAGCGAAAACAGGCGGACAGACCTTTTAATTCAAAAAGGAAGTTATTACCAAATAAGGTATTAAAAATAAAACCAAATATTAAACGATTCATAACTCGGTACCTTAAACTGATGTTGTTGCCTTAACTCACCACCTCAAATTATGTTTGCCATTACCGGCAAGTGAACACTTTACACACAAGCCAAACGAATGAATAACCACAAACCCGTTGTCTGTCTAGGCTATCGTTTTCAAGTTTCTTCCCATGACTTTTTCTGTCACGTGCTATATTTGGTAAAGGGTTTTAGACAAATATTCAATTAAGCCTGTACTTGACCATAAAAAATACATACATTCAATGTTGGTCAATAGGCAACTGGGCGGGCGTCAAACCATAAATATTTTCCAACCAACGCGATGACCTAAGTTTGATCAACTGAACTTCGGCTTGCTGCTATTAAAATTAAAAAGTGTAATGCTTAAGGAATAATGTATAAACGGAAATCAATCCGAATTTGAACAACAGTTGTTGAACAGCTGCGCGTCAGCTGATTCTTGCAAGTACTAACACTAAAGATACCCGCATAATGATGTTGTTTTATTGACCTATGTACTATATCGCACTTATGGTAGCAGACATACGTCTTCGTTTAGGACGAAAAGGTGAATACCCGTATCATAATTGCTCACAATGTTTTGAATTCATCTTAGTTTTGTAGTCTGTCTCACATGTGTGGACACATGTAAGGAGGATTTTCTCCAAATGTTTTGCTTTTATTGCCACTGTTGTTATTGTATGTGATCAATCAGCTTCCCCTCGACTTAAGTGTATCATATATTTGGTTCTTTATAAAATGATTGCACAATGCAATAAAAAGAAAAAAACTATTGAATAATGTCTTTCGCTCACCCCACTACAAAAAAAGGACAATGGCAGCGAAGAAGACAGTCAATGATTGCCACCCAACAACAATGATAGCCAATCATCTTACGCCAAATGTGCAGGAATTGTGCATTTGTATAGAATGACAAACAATAATGACCAACTGACTGAGTTACTAAGTTTTCAGACTAATGTATATCGTTTAGTTTGCTTGAATGCCATAATGCAGTTTTGTCGTTTGAATTTCCTTTTCCTCATCGCACTTCGATAACTTATGTACATACAGATTTCAAGTAAAATCCTTTGTGTTCACATTTGGTCACACTTGCCATTATTGCATTTTTTCTTTATCACCATCATTGGTATTTGATGCTTGACTCTGTTATATTGTGTTGGACGACTAGGCGAGAAAGTGTCTGAGACGTCTTCATTTAAAAATGACAGACATATGCAGATTGGTCGTGGGCTGCAGAGATCGCCATCATCATCTGCAGTTTTCGCTTCAACGCTATTAAATCAGTAATGAAGTCTATAGAGTTTGTGTTTAAGAATAACATTGATCTTATTAATACTAATTATCAATGAAATGAAAAATTAAAAGAATATTGAAATGTTTTTTCTAGTCAATCAAATCTTCTTATAAAACGTATTTGTTACCCCCCTGTTCATAACTAAAAGTTAATCACCGGCTGTCATTTGACTAACGTCTATTACTTCACAGCACTTTAACAATTTGTGTCCAACGAGTGACTACGAAAGCAAACAAATAAATGCTAACATTCGACGAAAAGCCATCGTTTTACTTCACATTCATGACTATCACGGTAGTATTCGGCTAAAACAGACATGTTCATATTAGGGTTAGACAGTGTATAGGAAACTGTTACGAATAAACTCTTTACTAATGCGTGACTAAGCTTAAAAAGGATGCTATAAGACACCCGTTGTAGGAGGCGTACATCCTAACTTTTCGTTATGAGTACGTGGGTTAGTACCTAACTATGCTCCACCATTTGGATCTCTTTCCCTGTTGGCACGCACTGGCGTTTTCCAAAGGATAAATGTGGAGCACCTTCATGAGAAGACCACAAATGCTGCCAGTACAGCAAACCAAAGTTTTGTTAAGTGCTCAGATTTCGATGTCCGTTCATCTGCACATACACGCATTGTTTCTCACTAGTGATGTAACTGTTCGTCCAAACGTAATGTTTTCGATAGTTTCATGTCCCCGATCGGTAAAAGTAATAATTGTTTCTCGATACCTAAACAGATTCGAGAGAAGCCAAAGATTGGGAGCCTTCTGTTCTTAATCATATGCCTATGACTCTTTCCTCTACGTGGTGGTTCCTGGGCAAAGGTAGAATATTTTTTCCTAGCGGCTGAAGTCCAGGCTTTCCGATGAGCTGCATGATTGGCAATGCGACCACTGATGCGTCTCAGGTTTAGTAGGTGATTGATGTCACTGAAGCTCATCAAGCTATGGGACATATTCTTTTGCCCTTAGCAGGCGGAAGAACCAACATATTGGCCAACGGCGGATAGAAACCAAAAAAAGAAATCCCGGTTCGACATATTGCATCCTGGTCAGCGTCTGATCCATAAAATGCAAAAACTCGCTGTTCTGGGTTTGCCTCCCGCCACCTTGCATATTGGCAGTGAATATACAAAAACGAAAACATAAACAACCACTATTTGTTGACGACCCCCGCAAACGTTATAAGGACCACGATTTACGGATATACACTTGGAATGTAAGAACTCTATATAGACCCGGTGCAAGTATACAATTGGCAGATGTCCTCGAAAGTTGCAAGGCTGACATTACCGCTATCCAGGATATGCGGTGGACAGTACACGGCTGCGCAAAAAAACATGAATTTTGTTGCGGATTTGTAGCTGGTAAAAGACTGCGATATCTAGTCTCCAGGTTCAATCCTGTGAGTGAATGTATAGCCACAATATGCATAAATGCGAAATATTTTTATATTTCCCTAATTTGTGTGCGTGCCCCGACAGAAGAGAAAGATGATGATGCCAAATACATATTCTATGAGCGCCTAGAGGAAACGTTTGACCGCTGCCCCGGCCATGACATTAAGATTGTGCTAGGAGATTTTAATGCTAAAATAGGGGAAATGCGTTTCATCCAACTATTTGCAGTTCCAGTCTACATGCTGACAGTTTCGACAACGGTATGAGACTGATTAACTTTGCCGTGGCAAATAACATGGCCATTAGTGGTACAAGATTCCAGCATAAAGGCTTCCACAAGGCTACTTGGGTATCCCCTGTTCAAAGAACGAATAACCAAATTGATCGCGTGGTAATTGCTGGAAGGCTCTCATCTAATGTAATGAACGTACGAGTGATCAGAGGAGCTAACATCGATTCTGATCCCTTCCTGGTAGCAGCAAAGGTTCGCACAAGATTAAGTAGAGCAAAAAACGTACGAAACCAGAGGCAGAGAAAGCTGGTACACGGAAAGCTGCAATTGCCAGAGATAGCCTCAGCCTACTAAAGGAAACTCTCGCAACTTTTAGCACAGAATCCACATAATAATTCTGAAACGCAGTGGGAACCCATTTCCGATTCTATAAAAACTGTCACAACAACCGTACTTGGTTTTGAAAAACAGCTTCGCAACAAACCATGGTACGACGAAGTGTCGCATAGCAAATGATGAAAAGAACGCTGCACGTATGGTAATGCTTCAGTCACCGGTATAAGGAAAAACGAAAGTAAGCATTCTTCTTTAGGCATAAGAAACGGCAGTGGAGAAAGCGCGAGAGTGAGAAAATTGAGACATATAGAAGGAAAAACAAAGCCCATAAATTCTACCAAAAAATCAAAAACAAAACTAACGGACATGGTTCAGGGCCCCCCTTCTGTAAAGACAATGGTGGAAATCTCATCGCAAATATGTAGAGCATACTCGGAAAATGGAGAGATCATTTATGCGAGCTACTGGTACCTGAGCTATCCAATGACGATGAGACATCGATCACAATTTGGACGACGTCGATTGCCCCTTATTACCAAGACGAGGTCAGAACTGCTATTGCCTGGCTTAAGAACAACAAAGCCGATGGATTAGGCGGTCGGCGATGAGCTGATAAGGTACATGCATCAACTCATTAGATGAATGCGTGCCCATCTGAGTCTACCCCATATTTAAAACAGGTGACCAGAGTCTCTGTGCCAACTACCGTGAAATAAACCTTTTATCCATAGCATATACGATTCTATCAAGTATAATGTGTAACCTGATTGGACCATACCCTTGTGGTTTTAGGCCTGGAAAATCGACAACTGACCAGATTTTCACACTACGTCAAATCCTCGAGAAGACAAACGAAAAACAAATCTACACCTATTATCTATTTGTCGATTATAAGTCGGCCTTCGACAGCCCGATACGGGAGAAACTCTACGAAGCAATGTCGGAGCGTGGTATTCCTTAAAAACTCATACGCCTTTGCAGAATGACCTTGACGAACACCAAATCCGCAGTGAAAGTTGGTAAGTATCTTACCGAACCTTTCGAAACTAAGCGAGGCCTCAGACAAGGTGACATCCTATCGTGCGATCTCTTTAACTTTTTAATGGAGATCATTATGAGAAAAGCTGCAGTCAACATGAATAAAACAATCAGCAGCAAAAGTCACATGCCGCTCGCGTATGTTGATGATATAGATATTATTGGGTGCACAATGAGAGAAGTTACTGCTATGTTTTCGAGAATTGAGATGTTGATGACTCCAACGAGCAGGGTCTCCACGCGATTAGACCAAATCGTGAACGTTGATAACCGTTATAATTTCGTGGTTTTGGAAGAATTTATATACCGGAGAATTGTGCCTACGAATAGTTGCTAGCAAGCAAGCACTTTAGAGATAAAGCCCTCTCTCGAGTATCAAAAGTCTAGCTATACCGGACTCTCATACAATCTGTCTTGCTTTATGGCGCAGTATCCTGGGCATTATCGCAAGCAGACGAAACATCTCTAGGAGTCTTCGAGAGAAAAATACTCCGAAAAATGTATGGCCCTGTAGTGCATAAAGGCGAGTATCGGCGGCGCAGGAACCATGAGCTGTATAAGCTATATCCCGACATTGACATAGTTAAGCTGATAAAAATAACGCAATAGCGCTGGCTAGTCCATTTCAGTAGAAGGGATGAAGATAAACCAGCAGGGAGGGTTTTCGAAACGGAAATCGAAGGAAGACAAAAAAATAGGAAGACCAAGACTCCGCTGGTATTAGCAACTGGACAGATAAGCCAAAAGATCGAACTGGTTGGCGAAATATGTTATCTTCGTTTTGTGAGTTCCCTGATCCCCCGGCGTTGTGCGAGACCGGATAAGAAAGTAAGTAATCATGGGTCCGTACTTCTTTCGAAATGAAGCGGGTAACACCGTTACTGTCAATAGAGACCGGTATAGATCGATGATAACCAACTTTTTATGGTCGAAATTAGAAGTAGTTGATCTTGACAAGATCTTGTTCCAACAAGAAGGCACTATGTGCCACACAGCACGTGCAACAACCGATTTATTACGAGAAAAATTTGGAGATTCGATTAAGAAATTGTTCAAGAAATTGTGACATTGAATGACCTTCAAGAAGTTGTGATTTAACACCGTAAGACTATTTCTTGTGGGGTTATTTGAAGTCGTTGGTCTTTAGCAATAAACCAGACTCTCGTCAAGCTTAACAAGTCAATATTGCACGTGCTATTCATGACATACGACTTGATTTAGTGGAAAAAACTCTCGAAAATTGCGTTCATCGAATTCGTTCCTGCAAAAAAAAGGCGTGAAGGCCATTGGAAAGACGTTTCAGTCAGAACTTCATTGTATCGATTGTACTTCGACTTCATCTCTTGACTAACGATTTTTGATAAAAGAACTTTATTCAATACTAATACTCAGTAATATGCATTAAGCCCTTAACAACCAGGAGAAGTATGTTTCCCCAATAGTTTTTGGCCGCTATATTTATTCAGCTGGTATATAATGCAACTGTGTCGATAGCTGGTTTATAGAAAGGGTTGGACCAACAATAGCCTAGTAACCAATAATACGATATTTGTTGCTTCTTGCCCTCTAGAGGATGCATAGGGTCTAAAAAGGACGCAATTTGGAGTTTCGCGCTCATTCCTTACTTTTTAAAAAAATTAAGGCCGACTTCAACCTGGCGTCATGGACCGCACATTTGATTTGCACGTATCTTTGCCTTTAAGCCCATTTTTGGCGCAACTATAAATCGGGTATAGATCACGAAAATAAACAGAAAACGACAATCACTTTCGCCGCAAATCTATGGTCTTCAAAGGGATAAAATCCTTTTCTGTATATAAACATTCCCAATAAGAGAAAAACTAGTTCCGATCTAGTTTTGAACTAGTATGTTGGTGCTATAGAACTTGGTTCCTCTGCAGACAAACAACTGTATAATCTAACATTGGAAAGTCATTTATTATGGGAGAACTAATTGCCACTTTGGAAAATAGTGGAAATAGTCCTACAGAAGTTATATACCGATTTTACTCATTCCGAAACTATAGGACCAGTCCATATTTCTCTACTTCATGGAATATGTGGCATTTTTTGAACAAGTTCTACAGCATCCCTGAATATTTCCCTTAAATATCACCTAACACTATAACGTTCCCGCAAAAGTTACAATCCTTAAATAGCTCACAATTTAATTTCTCTAGGCCAATAGCCTCCCCGGGTTGGTGACATCAAACAGAACTCTTTTTTCTGACGTTTTCTGAAAGATTTCTATATAAGTCACCTCTAGGTGTTTTCCAGCTTCTTTACATATTGTCCCATTTTATAATACGTATTCATATATGGAAATAATAACACATGGATAAGTCGTGTCGCCGCGTCTCGTCTCCCTATTCCTTTACATGCCGCCATAAGTTAAGTTGTACGGTAAACTTTGTCGTGAGCGAGTATTTGGGGGTATGAATCACTCGGAAATACGGTTTTTATATGCCACCAATTTTCTGCTACAAAATGACAATAGTAGTGAAGGGAGAAGGCACACAAGAATATATGTACAACAACATGCAGAGTTAGAGAATAAAGAAAAATAAATGGAAATATAGAATTTACTTTGAAACAAACTCAGCAAAAAGCACTTAACACATAAACAGAGACTTACGAGAAGGTAAACAGACACAGAGGCACAGCGTAGATGGACGGACTTTAAGGCAGACAGTTAAACGGACACAGATCTAGGGACGGACAAAGAGACAGACAATCATTTTAAAAGACTAGAAAGGAAACAAAATGCATAAAACGTTTCCACGGACATGCAAACATTAGGAATACATTCCATATATTAAAAAGAAAAAACGGCCAGCTGAATCCCAAAAAAACTTCGTCCCATTGCCAGCGGCAGTATGGCTGAATTGTGTCAGTTATGAGTTAAACGAGACGGTTCGCTGTAAATTCCTTAAAAAAAACTACTAAAAACTCATATTTAAATTAACATTGAATATGAAAAAAATCGTTTATACTACTTTTTACAGAGAGATAACAAGTAAAATCTGTTCAATGCGTATTCGACCAACAAGCAGACAGACAGGTCTTAAGGTACCTGTTACTCTCCCTCCAACTCCTGATTCAAAAACATCAAATGACAGTTGAAAGAACTCATAATGCAGCGTATAGTGAGCACTTAGTCATTCGTTCACTCGTTGTGTTGGTGCTTCGGCTTAGTATTCAAAATTAAGCGAGATTAGTCATTAGAAGCTTAACTATGGAATATGTTCGGTAAACCCAAAAGACTAGACAACAATTTTGTTAATGGAAGATTGCATTAGATTTATTTTTAAATTATGATTGGATACTCTTTGAAATAGCGTTTCAGTTGAATCTGCCTCTAGTTTAACAAAAAGATAGACTTTGTGGGAGCAAATAGGAAGCGGTCCACCGAATTGAGAGAAAAACTAGTTCCGAACAAGTATTTTTGCCTACAGTAATACCAAAAATGGCAGAATAGTGAAAATTTCATTGCAATGTTAAATTTGCAATGCCAAATTCTGCAGCTGAGTGTATGAAGTAGGACTAGATCTATTGTACGAAATACAAGTTCTAAACAAAAAAATCTCTAAGAACTCTTGTTAATACCTAACTCTGTAAAAGAAATCCTGCTAACGGTGGCTTGTCTTTGAGCGACCTTTACGGGCGACATTTCTATCATTAATTATAAATGGTCCTTAAGCACAATTCCAGTAAGAAACGTTACATTTATGTATGTTGAAGATATACTTCAACTTTTTCAATTATAATTCAGAAAATATTAATTAAAATAAGAAAGTAAGAAACGATCAAACTAAATTTACAAGTTCTTATTGAAATACAAAAAATACCAATTGAAACACAGAATTTCTATTGGACAATCAGAAAACATCTATTGAAATTCAGAAAAAAAAAATCAATTGAAATTAAAGACAAATTAAAATTCAGAAAATATCAATTGTAATTCAGAAACAAATCTTTGAAATTCGGACGTTTTCTGAATTTCAATTCTTACTTTTTAAATTCTTTATACATATTAACTTCGAAAACACTGGATTGATTTTTAACCCTTTTCCCCAATCAAGCTGAAACTTCGTCGGCAAACTATTGGCGATGACAAAAATTAACTATCAACATATGGGCGGGATTGGACAAAGTGGCGTGGTGCCTCCCATATAAATCACAAATTAAAATTAACGGTATTTGAACAAAATTGGGTATGTTGGTTAGGTGAACATATTCTAAGATCTGCTGCAAATATCGGCGGGATTGGATAAAGGGGTGTGGAAATATATAAAAAATTTATAGTCAAAAACTATGTTTTTTACGGATGGGTTTTTTTAATTTCAATTGATGTATTCTGAATTTCAATTGATATTTTCGGAACTTCAATTGATGTTTTCCGAATTTAGTTTGATATTTTCTGATTTTCGAATGGAAATTTTGAGTTTTAATTGATATTTTCTGAATTTAAATTACAAATTTCTAAATTGAACTAGTTCATGCGCCCTATTGCAGTTGTCATTCAGAATATATCAATTTAAATTCAGAAAAAATCAACTTCATTTAAGAATTTTTAATTCAAATTCAGAAAATATCAATTGAAGTTCAGAAAACATCAATCGAATGGAGTTCAGAGAATGTCAATTGAAATTCAGAAAATATCAAATGAAATTCAGAAATTGGGAAGTGAGATTCAGAAAGTACCAATTAAAATATAGAAAGTACCATTTGAAATTCATAAAACAGCAAATGATATTCAGAAATTATGAATTGAAATATAAACAAATGTATATAAGAATTCTAACAAAACTGAATTTAAATTTATATTTTCTGAATTTCGACTGATATTTTCTGAATTTCAATTAGACTCTTCCAAATTTCAATTGATATTTTCCTAATATCAAATGACTTTTTCTCAATTTCAATTTATATTTTCCGAATTTCTTGTGAAACTAGCTTGTGGAATAGTAAAAAAAAGGGTCTGGAATTGATCTACAACTAGATCCATAGTGGCAACAATGGCATAATTTCTCTTCGCAAACTATATACATACGAAGTAGTATTTTTTCCTTCATGGATACTTTACAGAAACTTTACATGGACGTCCGAAATTGCACGCAAGATTTGAATTTCGTGCTTTGTGTGTGGTAAAATTGTTGTTGAAGGAACGAAGACAGCGTGTCAGCTGACAGTTCACGATTATTTAAAAATGAACTGTAAATTAAAGAACAACGCGTTATCATTGTTCTGAAATATTTGAAAATATAATTAAGTTTTCGAACAAAATCTTCTTTAGCGGATAAGGCTGATTTTCATAATGATTGCCTCGATAATCGTCAAAATTGTTGCATTTGGTGTCCAAGTGATTGTGGATAAACAAATGCATCAACTGTTTGGTGTAGATTTTGGGCGGAGGGCACGATCCGAAATGAATTCTTCGAAAATACGGCTGGTCGGTCAATAGCCGTTAGTGGTGCTGTGTCTGTCGCGACATGATAATCTAGTTTTGTTGTTCCTAAATTGCATGCCATGGATATGGACAATATATGGTTCCAACAAGACGGTACAACATGACATATATCCCCAAAACAATGCAATTACAATTCAATCTTGAGCGAATTTTGGTGCAACCTTTATAACAACCATTGTTAAACACGAACTTGTCCAAGTAAAACGATTTGACGTTCTTTAAGATTCTTTTACGGCTCCTTTCCAAAAACAAAAAGTGACTTTATAACAATTGTTCCTTAAATATAAGGAATTTAATTCAAGATTTGTAATTAATTTATATTATTATTCAAATTGTTTGCAATATATCATTTTCCATATAATAAAGTTTTATGTTATATATTAAATGAAAGTCTGTGCTCACTCACCATTTATCATATTAATTCCATCGAATTCATCTTGATCCAATTCCTGCTGTAAATCACCCATATCGAAACCAACACCTCCTCCTCCACCGCCTCCTCCAACACCCGTTGCCGATGTCATGCCGCCAAAGTTATTGATACCAGCACCAAATGCGGCTAAATTACCATCATCCGAACCGCCAATCGGTGAGCCGAGTTTATCTTTTTGTATGACCACATCCACGTTTCCCAGGCGCATTAAATCTGCCATTTTGGGGGGTAGGGGTAAAATATTAGGTAGAATTTTGAATGATTTTTTGGGACAATTTCAGGGAGGAATTAAAGACTTGTTAAGTCAAGAAGTTGTTAAGTTACAGTTTATGACACACAGTACACCACACGCACACAAAACACAATCGTACACTCCCTCAACTCTGAGACTTAAGCAGGGTAGCTTTGAGCAGTTACACAAAAAGTGAATGAGGCGAATGGTTATAATGATCCTTTCGGTTAAGCGTTAATGTTAATATGGCCTTTGTATAATAATAATGATAATAATTAACCCTCTGCTCGCGGAAGAAGATTTAGGAGGATTGACTCGTATGTTTTTCCTTGAATTTGTTGTTTGAGTTTGGGGTATATGGCAGTATTTGGTTGGTTTTTTGGCACACTTTGGCTTTAATTGCTCGCTTGGTCTTGTTAGTTCAATGATTTATAACACCTTTCCTTCCAGCTGGTCTCAGTGTGCACCTCTACGTCGTCGTTGATGGATGAAGGCAGCTGTTGCAACAGCATACCACTCAAGTGCCATGAATGATAATAAGCCTTTGGGTCTTTTGAATCAAAGTGGTGCTCTGTTTTGCTTCTATCTTTCTCGGCGATTGATGACAAATGCTATGAGGGATGTTGTGGATTTTTCTTTTCTTCTTCTCACTACAATTGCAATCCTTTGATTCTTCTTCTTTTACTTCTGCAACTTTTGCTTATTATTATTGTAATTATGATGACAATGTGACGTTGTTTGGTGAAACGACTCAGCGAATGTGTGTTTTTTCTGTTTTGTGAATAAGAGAGTTATTACAATGGCACTAAGTATGGAACAGAGTAGAGTATTATGATGAGGAGCAGTAGTTGTAGTAGTTGTATGTGGTGCTATTATAACTTGGTATAATCGGACAATGGCAATGTCGGCTTTGGATTTAAATGAGCGCAATGTATGAACGCTACGAAAAGTGGGCGTTTTTTGTAATTATGAAGTCCCCATATTTTCAAAGCGGCATAATGACGATGAAGAAGCAGGATGTGAATTGTTGTTTGTTGTTACTATTATGAACGAACGTATTAGTAGTAGATGCAATTGGAAGTAGTTGTTGTAATGATAGATGATGATGGTGGTTGTGGTGGCGATGTGGAACTGTAAAAAATGCCCAAGAAACTGAATGTTAGTTTGGAGTTGCTGACAAGCCTGGGGTAAAAGATTTAATTTTTAAGTTTTCTGAAGCTCATGAATGTATATTCTGAATAGTGAGTGGATTGAAACTACAAAAGAAAAGCGTCTTATGCGGCTGGTCGGGCAATAGTCAAAAGGACAAAAACAATTTTTGTCAGTTTCAGTTTCAGGAAAATATGCCATAGAAGATTTCTTGCTACGGCTCTGTATCTTGCAAAAATAAAACATCGGTTGATTTACGAGACCCCTCAATCTCAATCGGATGAACTTTTTTATGGATCACATCAAAATAAGCAAATTAATTTAAAAAAGAATAGATATCGGAAATAAAAAAAAATCGATAAAATTATGTTTTATAGAAAACTCTTAAATTTGGGAACATTTTTCGATAATTAGATTTTTCATAAGTTCGTCGCATCACTATCATGATTACAAAATCTTTTGCTAATATTTGTTCAAATTCGTCATTCAGATAAAAACTCACGAACAAGGTCATGCTCATGAATAACAAGTCTGCGGTTCGCTTAAACACATTTCAGGGGCATTTATTTAGAGAAATTTCACAGTTATTGATTTTACCAATATCTGATACCTTTTATAAACTGAGAAACATTTACGTCCATGTCCTTATTTGGAGAACCAATGATCGATCGCCCAAATTTCAACTTCCGATAACTCGATGACAAAAGTGCAATTTTGTCAACACTAATTTACCTTGCAATTGCGAGAGATGAAAATACTGGAATCAGTTGTACTATTTCTACCCACTTTGGTTAAAATTATCGAAATGTTAACAATCTGATCCCCAACATTTATCAGACAATTCTTTTTAACGAACGAAATAGCTTTGGTTTAACAACACCATAACTGTTTTTCCTGACGAAATTTCCGAAAGCAAATAAAGTGATAAATTTTTGAAAAACTGCCAGGCATCATCGGGTGAGGATAAAAAACTGAAATTACTCTCCGAAAACTAATTAAGATTACGTTTGGGGAAAAATCAGTCAATTTGATCCAAAAGTTTGTTTTTTGTTCGAATTTCAATAGAGAATTCAAAAAATTAATCGGTAAAACCTAAATAAGATTTTTCGATAACTTGTTTAATTATCCAGATACCGAAATTTTAAAACCCGATAAATTGAATAAATCTTCAATATTTTTTACGTTTTTCAATACAAAATTTAAAAATAATCGGAAAAAATTAAATAAACTTTTCTAGAACTCGCTTTTTTATTAAGATATCAATATTAAAAATTTTAGGAAGTTCAAATAATTTGGAATTGAAATTCCGATAAATGTTTGAACTTAAACGAACCATAGACTTCATGAGCATAAGTCTGGGTTGATAACATTTTATTTGCATGATGAATTTGAAAAATTATTACCAAACATTTTTGTAAACATGATAGTGAGGGAAAAACTTTGATCACATTCTTGTTTGGCATCTAGAAGAGCGGTAAACAAACAATAACCATCAACGATAGCTAATGTTCGTGCTCATGAATGACAAGTGTGTAGTTTGCTTTAGAGATGAAGCATATAAATGTTAACGCGATCCACGAAATACCTCGCGGAGGTACTAGTGCAAAAATCCCCTCGAGTTAAAAAAAAATTAATTTTTCTTTAGTCTGAAAAATTTTCCTTTCAAGTTTATAAAATGGGCGTAAATTACTACGTTTATACAAGAGCTAATGTTAGGTCTGTCTCCTTACTGATAATTTGTAACAATTTGTACAAATTGTTACTGGGTGTTGTCTGTTTGTACCAAAAAGCCAGTAACGAGAGAGCAAGAGAGATAACTTTGACAGTTCGATGATAGACTACTTACGAGTTTTTACTGGAGAAATTTTTGCCAATAGCAATTCTCAAGTTAGAACATATGTTTTAGAACATATGTATGTATGTATGTCTAGTGTAAACATACAAAATTAGGAACTAGAAAGAATATAAAATAAAAAACTAATCTATGGAATTTTATTTTTAAGGGAAAACATGATTTGTTACAGCTCTTTAATTAATCTTTAACTATTTTTTTTAGAAAAGAAGACAGTCTTGGTGATTTGGAATTGTTTAGTCAAAGTCACGACAGCGAAAGAAAAGTGAAAAGGACAATAGCTATGCGACAACCCAAAGACAAGTGACTGGTTTTGACATTATCAAGAGGCCCACACACTAACCATTGGCTTAAACCTAGAATTGGTCAGCAACTTGCTTCGGCTCCAAACCATTACCATTGGATAGAACTTTTAATTTTAAGTAAAAAAATATAAATAAAAAAATCGGCGGCAACGCCTATTTTTGGAGTTGTGGGCCCCCAAAGTTCGGACATACAGGATGATACTACGAGTGTGGTGCCGTGTTATGGGACCGATTTCACAAAACTTTTTTGTCTAAAACGAGTCGAAATAAACAAAAATATTAAATACATTTTTTCGATAACTGTCTTAGTTATCCACATATCGGATTTTTAAAAATATCCAGAAAATATTTTTTTTTTAAAACAATCGAGTGATTTTTCGGATTTTGCCACACATCGATTTCAGGTACAGAGAAAATTTTAAACCCCCTGCCTGAGCCGACTAATTGCAATATAAATTTAACGATTTTCCAAAAGTTCTACCACACGGTACGAGCAACATACATATGTATGTATGTCCCTGCGAGGGCTACTTGGCCCGTAACTGCCAAAATAGGGGTTCCCCCCGATTTTTTTACTTAAAATAACGATCCTACACCAAAAAAAAAAAACAAAAAAATTGGACGTGCCGATACTAGGTCTGTTCCTCAAACAAATGTTTTCGTACAAAATTACGTTCGCATAACAACCCTGTAACATGTTTTGTTTACGAAATTTCCGCAGAGCTGAGTCCCAAGCAAATGAAAACTGAACGAAAATTCTTATATGAACGAAAGTTTCGCAAAAACTGAATATGGAGCTTAGGGAAACTAGTCTACTTTCTTTAACAAGTAGGCCTAGAGAATAGCAATAGCCCAGAGCACAGTACGACGGCGATTAGGATTTTGCTTACAGCAAGAAAGAAGAAAGAAACATCCCATATCAAGAAGGAAACTACAAGGCAATAGTGAACATTTTCCCCAACAACTAATTTAGCAACGAAGAAAACAAAAGGCAAAGAATAATAATAACAAAAGCAGAGAAAAACAAAAAAAAAAGTGAAAAGAATGAATGAAATTTAATGAATATTTTTCAGAAAATGACTAATAAGATCATGAGGGTATAAGCAGGGATGAAAGTAGGTAAAAGTAAGAAAGCCAATCTTAGGTTGGAAAAGGAATAAGATAAAATGTAAACAAACGAACCGATGCCTACTAACAATTGCTTTAACTATTTCCGACTTTGTTGTTAACTAAAAGTTAATAAAACAATATTGATAGTTTGAATTTTATTCATTCATTTGTCATCAGCGCGCACAACAATCTAAATATGTAGATGTCGTATTTAAGCATTCACATTCATGAATTTACACACACACGTCATTCATATGCATTTATTCTCCCATACAAACTCTGTGCACTCTTAACCATTCACTCTCATATCCGAAAGATACACAGAGAACAAAAGAAATATGTAGCAAGACGAATAAAAGAAAATACAACTGAGATGAATGTACACATAAAACAAAAAAATAGAATAGCACCGGATGGGGCACGACCCATTCGAAGAAGAACAAGAAAACTGGAAAACTTTACACATACAAAATCCTCGCCGTTTCCTGTAATATTTCGTTAAGGATAACCAATGATTTTTTTCGTTTCCACTCACTAATCTGCGAGAATTTAACGCCCACCCCTACTGCCGTCTTAATTTTATCAGTTTTTGCAACAACACTTACCACCAATACACAATGATTTACGGAACCGCTTTTTCCAATCCCTTAACTGTTTTTGTAGACTTTGCATAAGAACAACATAAAATGTCAAACCTCTATTCTTTTTGGGAGTTCTTATGTTACTCCTAAATACCACTTTAGTAACAATTTCCTTTAATTGTTTTTTATTATTATAATTTTCTTTTTATAACAGACACTCACACTAACACATTCACAAGTAGACGTTAACGCCAACGTCGTTTTGTTACAGCGAAGATGAAAAAAAAAGAATGAATAGACGAAGAATCACCATACAACGACGTAGACAAAATTAGCAGCTGTTTTCTTTTGCTTAATTTCTACACTAAAACACTTGCAATTCATTCAATTTCTTTAAATTTTCATAAACAAATGGTTTGCTATTGATTTATTAAGAAACACACAAATTTTGTGTGTAATTAATACACAAAAATTTCACTTAAGAAAAACCCGTCCAGCACCCACAAAATTTTCTCGTTTGCCGTCTTTGGCCGTCGTTCACTAAAAACTGTCGTTTTCATTGGCCACAACAGAAATTTCAATAGTGTTGAAAAGGGGAGTATGACTTACGGAATACACTTAAATGCAACTGTGTTCTTAAGCAACACAAAATAATAGTGTTGGACAGTTATAAAGTTAAAAGAAAAAGACGTTGGGGTAAATAACTTAAATCAAATTTGATATGTTTTTTCTTAGATTATAAATAGATTTCTTAAATAAAAATATTGTGAATAAACAATAACATAGGCACGTTTTATTGATCGTTTATTAGTTATTATTAGATTTGTTCTTTAAATTATATATCGAGTTAACGATATACTGAAGTCTTAATTCTTATAATTGAAATGAGCCGAAAAATTTTTAATTATCTGTATTCCTATATTTTTCTCTAATTTCCTTTTTGTAAAATAGTTTGAGGACTATACAACGTAATTTTGCCTATAAACCCAATTCTCTTAACATGCCTCCTCATTTTGACAGAAAATAATTTGTCTGCTGTTTTCTAACCATCAATTTTTTTACAAATTAAGTCAGAAATGGTACGAATTGAATGGCAATGATGTAAATTTAGAAGTGAAAATATTATTTCGAGTGGGAACTATTTAGTAATTCGATTTTTGATGCTGAATTTCGATTTTGTTTGATATGTGTCGATTTTGAGTGGTGCGTGTCGATTCGTTAGAAGTCGTTATACACGTCGAAAATTAAATAACTTAAATCAAATTTCAAATGAAATGAGATATTTCTTACGTGGATTGACATACTAAATACTTTTGATTTTTTTTAAATATGGTTAGAATTTATAGAGTTAAATAAAATAACATCACCAGAAAACTGCTCGTGTATTGAAATATTCAACGAAGAGAGTAAGAGACAGAGCAGAGAAACGAAGCGCTTCGTGTATTGAAATATTCAACGAAGAGAGTAAGAGACAGAGCAGAGAAACGAAGCGCTTTCCATTTTCCATCTTCCGTCCATGAGTAAATTTTCTTCTCTATACCATAGTTACTTTATGCTAGAGATTCACCAACTCGCTCTTGCTTGTTTGACTGAAGATAATCGAAAGTCTGAAAGTTGCAAGTTTTAACGTCAAGAGACGTTCGATCCTCTCGGAAGAACCATAAAGTGAAAAGTCAGAGTTGGGGCATCTCCTATATTCAGGGTTCAAAAGAAATATACACACTGTATAAAAATACCATACACAAATGTAATCATACACATATTTTTATTTTCATATCAATTTCGTGTGTATCTAAATTTTGTTATGAAAAAGGAAATTTTAGTAAATTTGTTGTCTTAAATCTAGTTTACACACAAAGCTCAAACTTTTCACAAATTTTTACTACAAATATAACTCTTCAGGCTTAAGCCTGTGTTAGACTATTTTTGCAAATACATATAACGATTCAGAATTGGAATGAAACCTTCTGTTCTTGTGTTGGAATAATTTAACTTTCAGTAGGAATTGGGGGGTTTGTATATATGTACATTTTACGAATGATGTTATTTTTGTACGTTTCATTCAAAATGGAAAATCCAAAATTAGAGAAATCTAACAGTTCTGTCAAATTTTTTCTCTTAAGTTTACACTATTCAATCCGCTCTTATCAAATGCAAATTGTGACATATCGACCGATTTCGCTAATAGTCTAATGCGGTCTTTAGGGGGCTTTCTGCTCTGGGGTGTGTCCAGTACCAACTTTGACTGTAAGGTGTGTTCAACAAAGGCATTTCGACTTTGGCATATTTATATCCTCATACTTAGGCATGTGATGTATGTATATACATTAGGGCGGGTCAAATTGAATGGAAGAGAAAGAGACCATAGCTCTAAGTCGGATTTGGAGCCCCCCAAATTTTCAAAATAGATATTAGTAAGCCTGTTTTTTTATTACTAAACTAATTTTTCGACGACTTTGTATGGGGAACTAAGCGATATTAAGCGATTTTAAGCGGCACTCCATACAAAGTCGTCGAAAAATTAGTTTAGCAAGGAATAAAAAAACAAGCTTAATGTTAATAGTGTTTTTTGTTGAAACCTTGAAAATTTTGATTTTTTCAGATCTATTTTCCTACTAAAAGGAGTTCGAAAACAAAAAAATTGATTGTAATAAAAGTTGTTGAACTTTCATAATCTCCAAAAAAAATCTCGAAAAAAATAAAAGAAAATTCAGAATTTATTAGTTAAAAGTTAATTTTAGGCTATTTTTCGGGTAAAAATTCCTAATATCTCTACTAAAAAAAATATATTGGTATCAATACAGATTCTGAAAGGTGATAAAAATACCTTTCAAACAAGCCCACATTGATAAATCTACAATAATTCTATCCGATAAATTATTCTATGTATATATGGAAAAATATCTATGTATTTTGAAATTTTGGGGGCTCCAAATCCGACTTAGAGCTATGGTCTCTTGAGCAAAATTTCTCAAAATCACCTATAGATTACGTTTTTGCTATACGCTTCATCAAAACAAAAATTAACCCGCCCTAATATACATACATACATATCACTTGCTTACGGAAAAAATTTAACGCATAGGAGTCATATTACTTACACCATCTTTACACGATGCCATTTTTAGCTGCCATTTTTATCAATTCTCTTTTGAAATTGCAGCGCAAATCTTTGTGCCTTTACGCTGCAGCCACACTTTCAAGTTTTTGTTTCAAGTTTTGTACACATACTGCTTGTCAAAATTCATGGAAATTGATAGCTGTGACGTAGGCTGCACGCAACTTGAAAGCAATATTCATTTTTCATAAACGTTCATGTCTTCTGTAAAGCTCTATGAATCGCAACACATCATTATATTTATTACCTCTACTCACAAACATTTTTAATTATTTATAATATTTTAATATTTGTAAAAGTAGAAATCAAAAAATGATGACGGCAGAATATTTGTAAGGAGGAAAACGAGAAACTGTTCATAACATATGTAATCAGCTGTTTTCTTGAAAGAAAATCGACTTGAAAGAGAAATTGAAAGCAAGTTCCTTTCAATTTTTAAAAGTGTGAGTGGATTAGTAAAAAAGTATGAATGTATTGAAACTTGAAAGGCAAAAATTGACCGTGTAACCCCCGTGTTACACGTTGCCATCTCATGATATTAGTCCTTGCCATTTTTTCTGACATCTCTCTTTAGTGAGTGTTCTTGTGTGTGCTGTTCATTTTTGTAAGCGGTCAAATTTTGTTCTCCATAAGTCTAAAAATTGCTTTTTCGAAGGAAGAAATTAAATTGTTCTTTATTATTTTTAATTAATTTTTATGTTTAACTTTCTTTTTCTTTTTTTTAACTTCTTTTAAATTATTTCACGTAACCTCTAACAATGTAACACAACACACGAAAAACTAGAATGAAAGAAACAATAACATCAAATGTCAAAATGATAAATGCGATCGCCATACAAATCGATCGCCTTGTATCAACTCCCTCATCTGCATTCGAGTATCCTGGGACAAGTAAAGCAGGGAAGTGACCTCTCCAGACCCCTAACATACTCTATACATCTACAACTAGATTATCGTCGTTATCTCTACAAAAGAGTGCCTTGATCCATTTCCGTTGGTTTGGCTTTGTACTTTTCGGTAGAATTTACGGGCCTTGTTCTTTCTCCTGTAAGTTCAATTTCACCTGTGTTTGTCAAACCTCAGCGACAGAATTCTTCTCTTGACGTTCAACCACAAGTTCGCTTCCCTTCAATCATTAAACCGATGAGCGAGTTGACGAATCTATATATAAATTCTATCTATGGTTGCAACCATAGAAAAATATACATAGATACGGACGAAGGCATACATAGATACTTTTATTCTCTCTAAACGTTATAGGTACGGTGGAAAGTAAACATTGGATGGCGGAAAATATGGGCTCAATAATACCAGATAGAGGCAATAGTAAACAACATCCAACATTGGAACAACAACCGAATTTCGTGTTTTTGTGGCAAACTAGTTGTGTTAAATACAATCAGCCTTATTACGAGTGTCGTTGTCGTATTTCGACTACGACAGTTTTGTAAAAGATTAAAGATAACATGCCAACTTTGTCTTTAATCTTTTACAAAACTGTCGTAGTCGAAATACGAGAACGACATTCGTAATAAGGCTGAATACAAATGTATGCCAAAGATAAAAATCAACAAAAAAGTGCAAAATACATTTAAATTTTTCAGTTCTACACCAAAACGACATGAAAAAGTTAAGTGAACATATTTTGTAACTCCACCTGGTGTAAGTTAATTTTAAATTTAATTGCTCTCATTTCCACAAACCTACGACCATGGTACAAAGAAATGGTAGAAGCACTAGCCCAGCTGATTTGAAGTTTTTTTCTGGAGTGAGTATGAGTGGGTTTTTCTCTGATGTCAAAGTTTGTTTACATTTGTTTGTCTGCAAATCACGTTCGACAACAACTGCTCTTTTTGAAATGTTTTCTCCGTAAAAATCACATAGAATCGTTTTAATTTTCACCGTTAAACATTTTCATAATATCAATTAAAACACACTAATTTTCTAAATGACACTTTTTTCCTATTTTGATTGCTTTTTCATTATTTTTCAATCAGCTAACTTGACACAATACAGACACCGAACAAAAACAAAATGCCTGTTGTTTTTGGCTAGTTGTATTTATTTGTTGTCGTACTGCATCCATCTACCATTATATTTGTACCATGGTATCATGGTACAAAGAAATGGTAGAAGCACTAGCCCAGCTGATTTGAACTTTTTTCTGGACTGAGTGTGAGTAAGTTTTTCTCTTATGTCAAAGTTTGTTTACATTTGTTTGTCAGCAACCCCCGTTCGCCAGCAACTGCTGTTTTTGAAATATTTCTCTGCAAAAATTACATAGAAACGTTTTAATTTTCACACTTACACACTTTCAATATATCAAATAACACTCGGTCATTTTCTAAATGGCACTTTTTGCAAATTTTTTTACATTTTCTATCAGCTGACTTGACACAACACAGACACTGAGCAAAACAAAATGCATGTTGTTTTTGGCTTGTTGGATTTGTTGTCGTACTGCATCTACCATTATATTTCTACCATGCCTACGACGAAGAGTGTGAAATGAAACGTCAGATGAGAGAATAAAAGTATCTATGTATGTATTAGTCTATGCAAACGGGGTTCCTCTCTCTTCTTGTCATTATACCGCTGTGTCAGTGCTCGCGTTGCAACTGACTGAAGCATTGTCAAACGTGCAGCGTTCTTTTCATCAGTTTCCATACGACACTCTTCAGTCTGGTTCTAGATGTGCAATTGTAATTGCAGCAATTCTTCATGATTCTCCTTTGGAATTGCAATTTGCTTTTACACGTACGCAATTCTGTTTGTGCAATTCTGGTTTCTATTATTGCTGCTTCTGACATTCGTATAATTCTGAGACATATGCAGACTCATGGTAAAATGAGTAAGGTAAACTCGTTAGAACAGCTGATTTCAACAAATTTTTTCCTTAGGTGTTACTCTTATGTCAAATTCACATGTATTTTGTTTGTGTACTTTTTTGTTTACTTTTACAGTAGATACACACATGAAGGAAATTTGACAGATTATGGACACCAAACAAAAACAAAATGCCTGTGTTTGTTGCAACAATTCCTAGTGCGTTTACCTTACTTATTTTACCATGTGCAGACTATTCGTGTGAAATTTTTACGAATGAGTAAATGAAAAGAAATGTCAAATTATTCTGTAGCCGCCATTACTAAAAAATTACGAATGAGAAGAACTGAAAGAATTGCAGAGTTCATGCAAGTTTTTTCCTCGTTCCATTCTTCTTACCTCTCTCTCCTACGAACTCATGAATTGCAGCAATTATAATTGCACGTCTAGAAACACTCATTGTACCATGGTTTTTCTATGCTTTTTTTCAAAACCATTCATAACCAAGTAAGGTATCTGCAGCAGTTTTCATATACATACATAGTGGGAAATGTATTTCCACTGCGCTTCAGGATCATGAGGCGGGGTTGCGTTCTGCGCCAACATCTAAGTGAGCTTCTCTGCATAGGATGTGGCTATCTCTGGTAATTGCAGCTTTCTATATGTCTGGTTTCGTACGACTTTCGCTTTGCTTAACCTTGTGCGAAGCTTTGCTGCAACCAGTTAGTGATACGAATCGATATTAGCTCTTCGAATCACACGTACCTCCATTACACAAGTATATTGCCTTCCATCAATTACCTGATTAATCTGGTTCTTCGTCTGTTGATCAAGGATATCCAAGTAGCCTTATGGATGTCTTTATGTTGGAACACTCTCATTCCGTTATCAGAAGTGATGGCGTGTAGACTGAATTTACCGATGATTGTTCCCTGCAGAACATGTCATTGGTGTCATCGTCTTTTTCTTCCGTCGGAGCTTGTGCACAAATTAGAGATATGTTACAGTATTTCGCTTTGATGCGGTTGGTGGCTATTCGGTCAGAAAGAATTAGCTATTTTTAAATGTAAAATATAAATATCCAAACAGAGGTAGAATTACCTAATGCCTTAGGTATAAATTGTATTTAATACAAAAAAAGTTTACTTATGCCAGTCAAGGTAACTTAACTTTGAGTACTTTTTCCGTGTGGTGGGGACTCTTGCGTAAATATCAACTACATTTTTGCCTATAATTGATTCACTTATCTTCACTGTTTGAAAGATTATTGGGTAAATAAATTATATATAAAGTTGAAGTAAATTATAAATGAAATTAAAGATTGGACAGCTGGTTTTTATTCCATGTACAAAAAATATAATTAATTGGTTTTTCTCTATAAAAGAGGGTTATAAAATCGATGAATTTCTCCCATCTCTTTTAAAGTATCCCATATAAAGACATACACAAAAATGCGCAACAAACAAGCATCTGCACCAGCTGATGCATTTCCGAATAAATGTATATATTTTACACCTTTTTTCATAAAACACTTCAAGTTTTTGTACATCTTATACATTTGGTTTTGTTTATTTTATTTTTTGTTATTAAAATACTCTGTATATACAAAGACTAGAAAAAATACATTTAATTAAGTAGAAATATGGCGAATAATTTCGAATCAATAAAATTGTAAACCTAAACAAAAAAAGAAAATTAAGTACATGCCCATTTAAGCGTTTCTTTGGGTTGGGCTTGGCTCTCTACGAGTAATAAATTAAAAATACTAATGAATGAATAACAAACAAAACTTAAAATATAATTAAAACTAAACAAAAATAACATAAATAAAAACTAATATGGCAAGCAAATGGTTTGGTATTACTTTGGCAACAAAAACATGTTTGAGAAATTAAGGGTTTTTTCAATATATTTCTCCTTTTCAGTTTGATTTGTTCAGTTTATTTGAACAAAATATTTCCCGGGGAATTTTATTCGCGATGGGGTTGTCTGTATTTTCTTGTAAGAAATTATATACAAATTTTTCCTTTTATTTAGAAAAAATTAACTAAATTAAAATATGTTGGCATAAGTCAAAGAAATTTTTAAAATTCGCTTACAATTTAAATGAAATGATTAAGGATGATTTTTGCTTAATTTCCTTTTGTTTTGGTTTTGGTAAATAATACATTGATGTATTATACATACATACGTATATAATACATTCATATAGATATTGTTGTATATAATATAAAGGACTAGATTAGGAACCACATACATATATTTGTTTTTGTACAACATATAACTATTTGTTTTCACAACTAAGAAAATAACTTAAAATACTTTATAGAAAAATTGAAAGGAAACATTTTGTATAAAAGATGACAGTCAACATTAATTTTCTATTGTATAGAAAAAAGAAGTGTGAAAAGTATCCCAAAATAGAAATTAAGGTACCAAAATTTAAATTTTTTAAAAGAAAGGTGTCTAAGGACTATATTTCTATAAGAAACCTTTATGAAATACTGAGTATCGTTAAGTAGTCTTGCTGAAATACACACAACATTTACTTTAAGAAATTCTCCTGGGAAGAATATGCTCTTTAAGAATTTTTTTAACTACATTGTCTTTATCAAAACTTTTTGAAATGTAACATTAACTCAAGTCAGCTAAAAAGAAACAAATAGAATTTTAATAATTTTCTTTAAAAAAGTCTAAAAGCTATTTTATCTATACAAAAGTTATTTGCAAAATCTACTTTTCTTTAAGAAAACTTCTGTTACACAACTTTCCTCTTTAGAAAAATTGTCCTGACATCTTGAAAATACTTAATTTCCTTATCAAAACTTAAGTCATCGAAAATGTTTAGCATTTTCTATCTTAAAAGTAAAATTTTGTAATCTTTTTTTTTTTAACTTCAAATTTTATCTAAAAAAACATTTATTCTTTTAAAAAAAAATAATAATTTTATCTAAAATTTTCTATTTACATTTTTGTTTAGAACTAAAAAACTGGAAAGAGAGGGGGCGAAAGGAACATTTTGACATATTTAACTTTGGTATCAAAAAATCTAATTTTCTTTTCAAATTTTAGGCATTTCAAGGATTTTAAAAGGATTTTCATATCAGTCTTTAGTATTTAAATAATATGTGTTTGTGTGTTGTAAGTGTCGGTAGATTTCTTTTAAAGGGTGTCCCAATAAAAGTGCGTGACTCTGATACTTAAGTAGACATGTATTTTAGAATGCAATAAAAATATCACCACTCGCTCAAAAAATACGTTCTTTATTTTAAAATTAAACCGAGCACTTTTATTAAAACACCCTATATTCCTTTAAAATTGTTTACTTTCTACGTTTACTTTTACGCTTTTGTTTTTGCACTTGATCTACTTCTTCCTCGTCACTATCCTGTATAATTTCATGCCATTTTATTGAATGGCTTATATCTACTTGTGGTTGTAAATTTTTGGTATTAATTTTGAACTTGCGGCCATTTTCATCTAATTTCATCACCTCAACATCCGTTTCCAATTGTAAACACTCATAACTTAAGGGTCTGAGAAGAGTTGGCGAAGGTAATGTAGAATTCAACTTTTCTTGTTCTGCATGTTTATTTCGTTTTTCTTCGTCGTCTTCCTCCTCCTCCTCCTCCACTTCTTCTAATTCCACCTCTTTCTGTTCCTTATCCCTCACTCCTTGCTCGTCTACTTCCTCCTCGTCCTAGCTGGTAGAAGATGGTGTTTGTACTCCGTTGACCTTACCGGGAAAATGGCACATACACGAGGGATTTGGACTGTGTCCAGGATTTTCATCCAGTTTCTTGGTTAATTTCTTCCAGTAATCAATTTGGGCATTTAGCAGTTCTATTTTCAGTTTCCTCTCCTCAATGCCCAATATGAAATAGTCGTTTTGGGAGGATTTATGATAAGCACTATTGGGCGTTGAGGTCTGTCTGTGATGGCCATACGCTTTATGGGGGTTATAGTGATGGGAGCCCATGCCTGCAGTTATGCCATTGATATTCAATAGCAATTGTTGCGCTGTTGTGTTAGAGGGTAAATTGTGTAAACTCGGCGGCTGTGGATGTTGACCCGTCAGTTGTCCTGTAGGCCCACTTGTTCCTGGCCCTCCCCCTCCTCCACCACCCCTTTGCAATGCTGGCATTCTTTGTCCATTATCTAAGGAATTTGCAGGATTCACTGCACTCAAACCCAAGCCGTTAAGCAAAAGTTGTTGTTCTGCACTGGCCTGACGCAAATTCAAAGCCTGGACTGTGGCCCCTCCATTTGTGTGCGTTATACTTAATGCTGAGTTGTTGTTGCTAGTGTTGTTGTTGTCTTTGTTGTTGGTCAAGGAGTTCTGCAGAGCCTTCATATTGGCCATACTACCAATGCTGCCCACTCGTATGCCACCTATATTTTGTATGGTTATCTCGGGTTGTTGCTGCTGTTGCGTTGTGGTTTGTTGCGATTGTGTTGCACCACTGTTGTTGGCGGTTTGTTGCTGTGATTTTTGTGGTTGTTGCTGCTGTTGTTGTTGTCTCAAATCGGTGGCAAATAGTACTTCATCTTCTTCCTCTAGACACACTTCTGGTATATCTTTGGGACTTAGGCAATCATCATCATCATCTTCGTCCATAGCCTCACCATTATTGGAGTGATCATTATCACTGATATCTTCGGATTTAATAACAATGACATCGTGATCCATGCCATCGTAATTAAGGGCTGGATGCTGAAATTGTAAATACTGAGAAAGGTGAGTAAGGTTAGTCCAAATACAGATTCGAAATCCTTCAATCGAAGAAGTTTAAAGAAAAGAAAATGTTTAGAATTAATGTAACGAAATATAGCACAGTAATTAACCCTTTGACGACCACAGGCAAGTATATTTGACCAATGGCTTTTGTTCCGTATTATTGTTGGGGTAGCAGATAGAGCAATTGTTTACATATGTGATTTAAAGGGGTTGAGGCAATAATAATAGACAGTAATTCTCTATCTATCGCAACTTGCCCCCTAGGAACTCTTAAAGTTAAACAAAAAGCGGTCCCAATACAAGTGCATTAAACGGGTCAATAAAACGGGGCACAAGTGTGAAACAACAGGTAGTTTTGCGGTCATTCCTTACATTTCACGAAAATGTAAGATCAAACTGTCCACATGGACCGAACATTCACTTGGCAAGTAGGCTTGCCGCCAAGCTGAAAAAAACTGTTGTTGGCCCATTTTTGACACATAGCTATTACTAGGCCATAAGTCAAGAAAATAAACAAAACTTCGACTGAAAATGTATGGCCCTCAAAGGGTTAAGGAGACCTCGTGTCGTAACCCAAACCCACTTTCATACAGCGATACCGAGTTGATTATCACAGTTTTCTATAGACTTCGAGCACCAATAAGATATCATGCAAAGTTTCCCACTAAATTCCATGAAGAGATAGGAGAGAGAATCTCACAATCAGTGAGCTGGACGCCTTCTAATTTGTACACTCACTAAGCTCACTGATTGCAAGAAGCTCTCTCATGTCATTTCATGGAATGTAAGGAGAAACTATTTACTTATGTATTTGACCATTTGATCAGGACCTAATATTTTACACCGAATCCGACAGTTTGTGCATTGATAACTACTCGATAGTCTCGTCATCACTAAGAGAGGTTACGGCCGGCGATACAAAACAGATATGTTAACTCATAAGACATTCAAATTGTATTATATATCTATATAGAGCGGGGATTAAACCCACGTTCTTATGGATACGTGTCGCCCATGCTAATCATTGGATCACATACTGTCACTTTATATGTGTACATGCTAGCAAATTCGAATAAAAAAATTATAAGCAGATTCGAATCCATAGTTAAACATATTTGACTCTAAATATACCATTTGGTGCGAGAACAAATCATGCCTAATGTTACTACAGACCTGGTAATTTTACAACATTGATACTCGTACCTTATGCTACGACAAATTCTAATAGCAACAATATATCGTGCGAGCTCTTCAACATCCTAATGATACCGCAAGCCGAAACAGTGAAATTTGTATATGCATATGTACATATATGATTGAGGCAGTTTTCTTAGAAAATCAAGAATTAATCAGGGAATCTTGACTTGATGTTACAAGTGGATAACACTAAGCTAATGGTTCTGAACCGAAGCTCTTAGGTAAGCGAACGACAGATGGTCCGGTGAAATGAAATGTAAGATTTCCAATTAAGTTTGGCCAAAGAGTTGATATCCGTCATCTAGTTGTAATTCTATGTTAGTATTCTGACAAAACTCTTTGTTTGTTTCAACCGTAAATTCAGCTGTTGACACAAACGAATTGAGGTTCCTACAACTGAATTCAGTCGTTACAACTGCATTCAGTCGCTACAACTGAAATTCCGTTGAAACGAATTCGTTTCATAATTCATTCGTTTTCAGCAACAGAATTTCCAATTAATTTGATTGCAATCACAATTTTTGTTATTATATCGGTACCAACAACCGAATTTCATATTAATTCTTTTCTAAGAAACGTATTTATGGAAAAGAACGGTTGTTGCCACCATTTTTTGTATTTTTTTAGTGGACTAACCACTCAGTTGATGAATTGTATTGGTTACAAGAACGTAGGGTGCGTTTAGAAAAATTAATGCCCTTATTATGGATTGACAACTATACCTAAACTAGTTGTAATTTGAAGACTAGTTGTAATTTTTGTATTATGATTTATAACCAGTAACACAATTGATTAGTTTATATAATATCTAACAGCTGTGAATGACAACCGTTGTGAGTCATAATAGCTACAAAATGACAACACAACTGAAAACTAACGAATTGTGTTACTGGTTGTAAATCATAATACCGAAATTACAACTAGTTTTCAAATTACAACTAGTTTCTGTCAAGTTGTCAATCCATAATAAGGGCATAAGTACGAGTAGTAGTGTTTGTTGTATTTGAGTTAAACTTACAGATGTCGAATGTTATATGAAGAAAACCAGAAGTTGGAAGTTTATTCAACATACGGATATTTCGACTGAAGGAAAGAATTAATAATGTGTCATTTGATCTACTGGTCATTGGTTGAAATAGTGGTGTCGTATCCGAGTGAAAAATGGGAGCACGGAAACAGAATTTGCCATCTGGTGAAAATGACGAATAATCGAATTGTGAAGCTACAGAACTTTTTTTTACTTAGATTTTGCCAAAAAATCGTTCAATTTTGAAAATACAACCCAATTAAATTAAAATTTTCCAAAATATGAAATTGCATGCATTACGGGAGGTTAAGGGGTTAGCATTTTGTATGTGTATACTACTTTTTTTTCTAACCAAATGCTGTAGCTTCAACTTTTTTTTGGCCCGGCCTAATACATATGTTTAGTCCAACGAACATAGCCACGTCCACAGACAAAAACAGCGTATTAGCCGTAACCAAATTTAGAGGTTGGTTCAACTACATTCGATGTCATAACATCCGATTTAAAGGTTGTCACAACCGCAATAGAGGTTATCACAACCGAATTAGAGGTTATCACAACCGCATTAGAGGTTACCCCAACCGAATTTTAGTTGTGAATACTAAATTCGTTTGCGGCAACTACAATTCATTGGCAACAGCCGAATTTACGGCTGACTGATTCAATTATGACAACTGCATTTCCAATTATATTCGTTCTATCAACTAAATTTTCTGTAATTTCGGTTGCAACAATGGAATTTGAAATCAATTCGGTTGCAACAACCGAATTTGTTACCAATGCAGACATAACAACCGAATGTGTTATCAATTCCGTTGTGTCAACGTAATTCGGCATCAAAACTGAGGTTGATGCAACCGAATTTCCCATGTTCCCAATGACGTTCCCTGACGGTAAAAATTCATATTATACTTATGTGAAAAATAGAAAGAACGTAGAATTGTCCCTGTCGAGGTTTAAACATGATTTTGTCGTGTCTATTATGAAAGAAAATCATTGTATATTGCAGACAATGCGCATATTTGTCAGCGAGCAGTACTAGCAGATGCCATTAGTTGTGAAGATTTTCAAGGTCGATTGTTTATGCAGATATACACGTCAAAGATAAGGTAGTATGCCATTGTCTTTGGATCCTCGGTTCGATCTCTGCTCTGGCCAACTTAAAGTTCTTTCGGCGGCGGTCACCTCGCATAGTGACGGCGACACTATCGAGTATTTACCCATGAAAAATTTCTGAAAATACCGTTCGGAACCGATGTAAAACTGTAGGTCCCAATCAGTGAGTGTAAAACTAGAAAGCGCACAGCTCACTGGATGTGAGAAGCTCTCCCCAATTCCCTCATGGGATGTAATGGGAAACCATTTTATTTGTTTATGATAATCTCTAAATTCGGTTGCGACACCCCCTAAATTCGGTTGTGATACTATCTAAATTTGGTTGTGACACCCTCTTAACTCGGTTGTGACCCCCTCTAAATTCTGACTCCCTCTAATTCGGGCTCGCCAACCTCCAATTCGGTTGTATTGAACTCTAGTGAGGTTGCGACAACCTCCACATTCGGTTGTAGCAACATCTATATTCGTTTAAGGCTAATTCGGTTGTTGGTGTGCGGGTGTAGGTGTTATTTGGAACTAAGAAACCACTTCTGGAAGCAGGAAAAGAGGATGACCAAGACTCCGATATTCTACGTCGAAGGACATCGAAAAACATATAGGACGACCAAGACTTCGATGGAAAGGTTAGAAGAAGGAAGAAAGCCTGCGAGAGCTCGGTGTTACCAACTGAAAGAGGAAAGCTAAAGATCGAGTCGGTTGGAAAAATATATAACCCCTCTGGGTTAGGTTTCTGTAGGGTTAAGTAAGCACTTCAAATATAATGCTCTCTCTCGAGATTCAAAGATCCAGAAGTCTTGCTTTATCGCGCAGAATCCTACGTCATATCATAATTCGAAGAGGAAGCAATATCTGGACCTAGAACGCTGTGCAATAAGTAATTGCATCCCAAAAGAGACCAACGGTAATCGAAAGTAGACTTTTCCTTTCTTTTGGTTTCCCATTACATCCCATGAAGAGATTGGGGAGAGCTTCTCACAATAAGTGTAGAAAGTAGGCTAGAGTAACTTTTTTTATGTAGAAGTAGATTGTGTCCTTGTAAGTACTGAGAATTAGTGCATGTTCCTCAATGTCGAACGAAAGTTTACGTTTGTATTATAGTTTAGAGATATTTGATCTGGGTTCCTTTCAGGATGAACGAAAAGATAAAATTTCCTTATTTCGATTGTGCTGTCATTTGCGATCAAAGATTAAGTCAGTCGAACGAAACCTTTATATTTAGAGGAATCCAGTTTATGTCGAATAATGAGTGACTGGTTTTCGCCCGAGATCGAGGAAAGGGGGAAAGGCAGCCGAACGAAACCTTTTTTGTTTTGACTTAAAGGAACCAAATTTCAGTCGTGTTTTGAGTGACTGGCTTTCGTTCGAGATCGAAGAATAGGGAAAAAGTCAGTCGAACGAAACCTTTTGAGAGAACCCCTATTTTGAGTGACTGGCTTTCGTTCGTGATAGAGGAGAATGGATTTAATTCCTTGATGACTAATAGAATTTATGATACTCCTGCATAAGGAAGAATGTGTGCCATACATAATTTAGAATGCCCAAACTAAATCAACTTGATATCGATTTTGTTCAGTTGAGCTCAGATAAACTTAACCAACATATTTTCCATTAAATTTTCGCATTTTATATTAAAATTTATTAGCATTTAAAGAAAATTCCCTCACCGACATTTGGTGAATTTCATCACCTATGTGTGCAGGAAATTGGTTCCAAAAGACCCCTCCCTCCTTAATCAACTTTCTTCTTTAATTTACAAAAGCTTAATTCTGCTATCGTGACTAAGGGTGTTTTAATTTCCACATTTTGGTTTTATCAAAAATACCACTTGACGCTTAGTAAACGACAGCGTTTGCGACTGATTTCATTTGTGTTGGCCATTTCCAAAGCCCGTTTGTTATCTATCTCAGCCACAAATACAATCAATCACACAAGTACAAGTACACTTCACCACATGCTTAATGACGACGTGAGGCTGAAAACAAAGTCAATATTCCCTCAATACTCATACTAACTCGTAGTTTTCCAAGCACTTCTACAATACACCTCCCACCGTAATCATCATCTACCAACTATCAAACTTCCCAATTGGATCACGTTAACAAATCTTTTGAAATGGCTTTGGCAAAAAGAAAAGAAATATTTTAAAGACTCACCTTTGAATCATCGTAGTCGTCCTCGTATTTCTGGCGGCCATTAGTGTATCCATTTGGGGACATTTGTTCCGATATATACTGGGCCACCGACTCCTGCTGTGATATCGTATTAAGTAAATCCATAAAGGTGCGATTGCCCTTGCCCTCGCCGCATAGATCCTTTTTCAACAGCAGCTTCATATTCTTATACAATTGACGCAATTGTTTCGAGGATCGTTGATGATACACCCGTGCATTGAACTCTTTGGCAATTTGACGCCACACATCGTCTTTTTTGCGATTTGATTCGGCATCTGTGCGTTTGTTCTCTATGATGTCTTTGTATTGGGCTGCATAGCCCAGGACCATATTACGCTCCCGTTGGGTGTAACGAGGAGTTTTTTCCATTTTCATTCGGCTTGGTAGTTCCGTTTTGAAGCTAAAATTTGAAACACGAAAAGGGTGAAATTCACGATTATATTTTTTCCAGGCTCGGGATATGGGTTATGATCGTGTCAAAGCCTAAATTGGAACTGAACTCACATTTACCCCATCACAAGGTAAATGTGTGTGGTGGTAAAAGAACAAAAAACAACCAACCAACCAACAACATCGAAATCATCAGGCCCAAGTATGATTATTTCAAGTGCGTTTTTCTATTATTCTGCTCTTAAGTTTCAAAACACTCACTCTAACGCTCTCGCTTGAAGCACGAAGTGCTGCTCTCTCTCGCTCTCTGTATCTTAATATCTATGACTTTACGCTTAGCACAACTACACAGAAATCATGCAAGGGATGTGGGAAACTAAATATACAAAATGGGCCTTAATTTAGTACTTTATTCTGAATGTACTCGATACATACGCTGGCCATGCAATATTTGTCATCCAACGAATGTGTCCATTGGACACTGTCAAATAGTCTGACAGCAACTCAATTTATAGTGACACTACTAAAAACGAAGAAAAAGGGTTCCCATAAATCCAAGGATCTCGAAGAAAAAAAAACGAGGGATCCACTGCTACACAGGCGGATATAGGACGGACGGAAGAACGGGAATATGAGTCTACATCGAGAAGCAAAATATTGAACGGCACTTTTACCTTCATTATCACAACACTGGCAGGATCTACTTGGCGTTTACATCTAACAGTTTTGCATTGACAATATCAGTGCATTCTCATTACCTTCCGCAAATGATTTGATGTAAGCGGCCAAAAAGAAGCAAAACATAATCGCAAAAGACCGTACAATTTGGAAAAATGTATTTTTAATTGTAGATTTTGGTAAATGTGGGGGTGGTTTTCTTTACACATTCACCTTAAGTGGAAATAAGTTTACAGTCATAAAAAATGCAATTTGCACGAAATACATATTTTCAGAAATGTTATGGATCTTTACCAATTCGCAAGATTATCGATCTGTACGAATGTCTGAACAAATTGCATTGAATCTAACGATGATGTATCTACAAAAAAATCAAAGCCTTTTGTGAAAGTGGAATCCAGAACACATTCGATTATATTGAAATGACACGAAAAAACACTGGCGGCCGTCTGAGTATATTGTCTGAATGCAATACACAATTTTTCTCTCACATATTCTCTATTGTCTCGTCTAGTGTAGACGCAGGGTAAGGCGATCGCAGAAAGTGTAAAACGCCTGAACAATGAAGGTGGTTACACAAATGTAAAGATATTCCCTGACAGCCAAGGGGCGATCAGTGTGATATCGTCTCAAAGAGTAAGATCGCTTAGGGTACCCAAGCGCAAAAAGAAAATAAACAAATACTCCACCTCTGACAGCCTGCAGATCATATGGATTCCGACCCCTTTTTGAAACGCATTGTCACAGGGATGAAAAATAGATTATTTAGGACAATATCTACCGAAAGAGATCCTGGTTCAAGCAAGATGAATTATTTCAAATTTCATCAAAGGCTGAACTGAACCAAAACAATTTTGGAATTTTAAGGATTACTACTTCCAAGTTAAAATGGTTTCCCATTACATCCCATGAAGGGTTGGGAAGAGTTTCTCTCAACAAACGAGCTGTGCGCGTTTTAAATTTACACTCACTGATTGGACGATAGTCGAGTTGACGATAGTCGAAAAAAATGTAAACTAGCTAGATTATCCACGTTCTCATGTACAAGATCCGCGCACACTAAACATTGGGCCACCGACGGTCTAACCCTAAATTCTGACGTCTATTACCAACAATTGATGACCCTTGATGAACTACTGAAAAAACCAAGACATGAATTGGTAAATCGCAAAAGCGTAGCGCCGTCCTGTTGAAACCATACGTCGTCCATGTCAACCTCTTCAACTTATGGGAACAACAAATCGCTGAGCATGGCACGGTAACGCTCGTCATTGACGGTAACGTCGGATCGTTGCTCATTTTCGAAGAAACATTGGTCTATGATGCAGCCATGCCAAAATCTGCGCCAAACAGTCACTTGTTGCGGATGCATCGGCTTCTCCTCGACGACGTGGGGATTTCGCGAGCCCCAAATGCACCAATTTGTTTTGTTAACGTAGCCCCCGAGGTGAAAATGAGCTTCATTGGAGAAGATGATTTTTTGGTAAAAATTCTCATCTTCAGCCAAGCGATCTTCAGCCCATTCAGCGAATCGAAAACGCACCGGATGCTCACGAGGCTTCAGTTATTGGACCAATTGGACTTTATAAGCCTTCATACCAAGGCCTTTTTCCAAAATTCTGCGCAAAGGGCGAGAAATGTTCAAATTGCTGCTAACCGTGGCGATTTGATGATGAAGGCTGTTCGAGCACACTTTGAGCTACAGCGGCAATATTTTCCACTCAATGCACTGGACGAGTACGTCCACGGGTTCTTTTGTCCAATCCGAACTCGCTTCATTAATTGATCCAAAAACTGCGTTGATGACACCCTATGTCGAATTTATTTCGTAGATTACTTACAGTTTGAGTTGAAGACTCAGAACTTTGAAAGAAAGTTTTTAATATTTCCCAATGTTCTTCAAGCGTAAGCCAACCCATTTCGTCAATTTCTAACCTTTAACTAATAATCTGTCACTTCATAAATGTCAAATTGGCCATCTGCTTCGTAATAACGAAGGGTCAACTTAATTTAAAACTTTATATTTTAGTTGCAGTTATAGTTGACCTTTCCTGTTATTATGACTTTAAGTATCGGCTTCGTTGATCGATATATTGGAATCTAAATAAATTGTGATAAAAAGAAAATTATACAACTTTGTTTTCTTGAGGCCGCTACTAAAATTAAAATCATAATTTTTTTATGTTTGTTGCTGTTTAATAAGTCGATTAAAAATGATTTCTTTTCAAATGATAACCACTCGAAAGTACCATTGTTGTTTAATTATTTTTTATTTATGTATTTTTTGTTTTATTTATTTTCTTTTCTTTTTTCTGTTTTTTTTTTATTTAACTGTTCAATTGAACTGAATTTGAAATGATTTCTTTTGAAATATTTACCACACGAGAAACTACCATATGTGCCATCCCTGTTGTTCTCTATTGTTATTTTTTTGATTTTCTCTGTCTCTTTGCTTGAGCTCATCTATCTGTTTGCGTTCACACACGTATAAAACCATGTTTCGCACCATCCGCAGTTCATCATCGCAGCAAGGAAAATAAACGCACTCACACACATGCACTAGCACGCTCTTACCCAGCCTTACTCAAAACGATTGTGTACGAAGAATGGCTGTAACGGGGCGGTGCGCCCATATCCGTGTTTATGCTTATGGTGTTGTGTTGTCTATTTATTATCTGTGTGTGGGGGTTTTTAGATAAAAACGCGCTTTAGTCGATTTATTTTTGGGGTAAATTCTTGCCTTGTCTTCGACGGGACTACTTCAAATCTGTAGTGGTGGTGAACGGTAAAACCGAAGTTGGTCGGTCGGGTGGTGGTGGAGGTCTGTTTTGGTTTAAATTCAGTTATTTACGGTTCTGGTGTTGTTGTCGTAAGTGCTATCATTTGTTATTGTAAAGGTAAACAACATCCACTACTACAACTACAAATTGATTATCATAATGATGATGATGATAATGATATTGCCCGCCTGACTGACTGATAAGAGGATGAAGAGCCGCCAATATGCACAAGTGCTTTTGTGGCCTTTGACGAAATCATTATATTTGTGTTGGAACTTTATTAGCAATGCCATTGTTGTTGCAATGACAAGCTGACGTTAGGAGCGACGACGAGCTTTGGTTAAGTTGTATTTATTGTATTCTATTGTAACATTTGAAGCAGCGAACGAGTCATCATCATTGAGCAATCAATTGATATCATCATCGTCTTTATCGTAAATTTATTGCTTAGTTTTAAGTAAAACTAATTTGTTTAATTGTTTTTATAGCAAATCAATAAAAAAATTTCAAGAATGTGAAGGGAATAAGGATTTTGACATTCTAAATGCTAAAAGAGAGCCAGAAAGAAAGGTAGACAGAGAAGGAGTGCGAGAGAGAGAGAGAGATTTAGTCATGGATTTTTTAACTATTTATTCCTTTTGGCAGCTTCTCTAATTAGCAGGCAAGAGGGAGAAAAAAACTTCGCACAAATTTTTTTTGTTGCATTTGTGTGGTGAATTTGTACGAGTCCCTCTTGGGGCTCAGTTCTAATTTCCCTCCACTAGAAAATCAAAGCTCTTTCACATTTTCTGTGCACCATAACGTTTACACCTGACTTATGAAGCTTCTCAACTTTCAAATGCGTAATGAAATAAATGTATTTATCTCCACCTGTTACAATCTTAGAACAAGTTCTTAAACCCCTGTTATACTTCTGTCTGATATTTGGAAAAATCCCCTTGCTCTTCACACCACAACAGCTCCAACTTTTGATATCTAATCATTAACTAAAGATTAGAGACACAAAGGTAGAACAAAAGTACAGAATGCGCAATGGCCATCATAAAGTAATGCCGTAATTAAACATTTGTTTGTGTACAAAGCAAAGTTAAAGTTACGTTAAAACAAAAGATAAGAATTCCAAACTGTACTGAACTGAATTGAATTTAAAAAAAATCAAACTATTTTAAAGATAGATTTAGAACAGCCGGGGTACCAACCACAAACACAGCAACAATTCCAGCTACTACCAAGCGATACAAGCGCAAACGAAGAGTCAAGTCACTACACGGAAAGTACAACGGTACTAACCACACGTTGCGAATGAACAACCTAAGTCTGGGTGGAAGAACAAATCAAACAAACACAAACATAATCCAAGTGCCGAGTAGGCGGAGGAGATGAAGGTGGAGGTATCACAAGTAGGTAACCACCCATTAAAGTCATCAACCTGACTCATATGCACAAAGTAAAGTTTAAATTTAGAATTCCTTGTAAGCGAGCAATTGGAAAACCAAGAGAACAGTCACCTATCAAAATAGCGAGAGAGAGATAGGGAGAGATATAAAGCCACAATACCCGTACGTGTACAGTAGAAATGGTATTAAAGCTTAAACCTTATACTTGCGCAGTGCACACCAAATGCTAGTTTAAAACTTAGGGGTTGATGTTCCAATACCTAGAACCAGCAACTAAGGCTTAATGTGGGTATTATCGATACCACATCAAGTGATAGATAGATACAACAACTAATCGACATATGAACAGACAGATAGTACGCAAGTATGTGTGTGATTTCTAATCAACCCTCTTGTGGAATAGGAGGATTAGAAAAGTTTTGTATAGAATATACTATACCCAAAGGAATAATTTATATGAGTTATGAAACAAGGACAACTAGGAAGGCAATTTCATCGTAAAATTACTAATAAAACTAGATTTACATTTCAACCAAAAAGGAAAAGCTTTTGGGGAAATAAAATTAAACAACAAACACTTTCTTAATCCTTGAAGCTTTGCATAAGAATAAAATACTTTGAAGGATATAAAGAGTTTAAGGTATGTATTTCAAAATAAAATGAGATTTAAATTGCGTAGCCTCAACTGAAACAAAATGAAAAAAGTAGGTCTTGGTTAAACGGTGACTACATGCCGTGCCATCTCTTCAACATCTTAATGGAGACAAACCGCAAAAGATCCGCACTAGCATGACTGAGTCCATCTTCAACAGTTTTTAATGTTCAGCAGGTCTTGGTTAACCGAGTTCACAAACTAAGTGACTGTGTACCGTGTAATCTCTTCAACATCTTTAAGTAGACAAACCACTGAAGATTTGCAGCAACCATGACAGATGTCACCTTCAACAATATGTTACGTTCAGTGTGACTTGGTTAACCGAGTTCAAAGACTAGATGTCTGTATACCGTGTGATCTCTCTACATCTTTAAGCAGACAATCCATAGAAGATCTGCAGTAACCATGACTGATGTCATTTGCGACAATTGTTAATGCTCAGTAGAAATTGGTTAACCGTGTTTATATTACCAGGTGACTCTGAAGCGTTTGATCTCTTCAACATCTAAACGGAGACGAAACAAAGAAAGCCTGCAGCAACCATGACAGATGCCATATTCAAAAATATTTAATGTTCAGTAGAAATTGGTTAACCGAGTTCCATACCGTGTGCCGTTTGATCTCTTCAACATCATAACGGAGACAACCCACAGAAGATCCGTACCAACCATGACTAAGACCATCTTCAACAGTTTTTAATGTTCTGTAGGACTTGGTTAACCTAGTGTACAGACTAGGTGACTGCGTATTGCGTGATCACTTCAGCATCTTTACGGAGACAAACCAGACAAGATCTGAAGTAACCATGGCTGATGCAATCTTCAACAAGACAGAACTCAAAACTGGCGAAGCTTTTAGAAAAGTTGGGGTATTCACAGCGAGGGTGATTGTGTACCGTGTGATCTCTTCAACAGCTTTAAGGAGACAAACCCAGAAGATCTGCATTAACCATGACATTACCAACAATGCTCAAATATATAATGCTATATATAATATATATAATGCTCAATAACTTATTTTTGTAGAACACCTCAAACTAAGCCGCAAAACTTAAAGTGGTCACACATTTGTCAATCACGAGCATGAACAATGGATATCGGTGACATTAATGTCGTTTTAACGCCACTTCCGAAGCCCAATAGGAATGTAATCGCTGTTGTTCCCATCACTAAACCGTTTGCAACCGTTCGCTATCGATATATCTGATAGCTTTTAAAATCGCTAACTTTTTCGCTAACTTTCGCTGATTTTCGGGGGTAGGTCCAACACCAATTTGGTGTATTCGCCATAGTTTCATTTTCATTTAAATTGAATTGATTGAAGTGAAACTGAATTAAATGGAATCGAATTGAAAGGAATTCGATGGAAGTGAATAAAATTAGTTGGAATTGAATGAAACTGAAGTGAGTTGAATAGAATTAAAACTGAATTAAAAAGTGAATTGAATTGACTGGAATTGAATGAAATAAAATTAAAATGAGTTGAAATGAAGTGAACTAAACTGAATTAAAAAATAAATTGAATTGAAGTGAATTGAATTTAATTGGCTTAAAATGAATTATCGACTGGAATGGAATTAAATCCAATGGAATTGAAAATATTTGAATGGAATTTAATTGCACTGAATTAAATTGAATTGATTTGAATTGAATTGAACTGAATTTTATTGAATTGAATTTAAATGAAATGAACTGCACTGAATTGAGTTAAATTGGGTAGAATGCAATTGAATTGAACTGATTTAAATTGAATTGAACTGAATTCAATTGGGTGACTATACACCGCAGTAGCTAAATGGGCTAGACACTGTTAAAGATGATGCTTCACAAACATCGAAACGATCGTCCAGCGAATGTGAGTTCGAATCCCACCCGCGGCATTTACATTTTTTTCACTAGCCTTAAATGAAATTACAACTTTAAAAATTAATCGTATCTAAGACTAGATATGAATTCACTTGAATTGAACTGAATTGTATTGAACTGAATTGAATTGAATAGAATCGAGATGAATTCAATTGAATTGAACTGATTTGAATTCACTTGAAGTGAATTATTGATTGAATTGAATTGAGTTGAACTTAATGGAATTGAATTGAAGTGAACTAAATTGAATTTAATTATTGAATTGAATGGAATGTAATGGAATCGAACGAAATTCAATCGATAATTTATGAAATGGGATTTAATTGAATTAAAGTGAGCTGAATGTTATTGAATTGAGTTGAATTCTATTGAATTCAATTGAATAGAAATGAATTAAATTGAATGAAATGGCATTCTATTGAATTAGATTGAATTCAGTTGAATTGAATGGAACTGAATGGAATTGAGTCGAATAGAATTGAAAAAAAACTGAACGGAATTGAATTGAGTTGAATTGTATGGAATAGAATGGAATGGAATTGAATTGCATATGATTGAAAAAAATTGCAAATCATTGCATATAATTGTATTGATTGGAGTAGAATGGTGTGGAAGACAATGGAACGGAACGAAATAAAATGACAAATATATAATGAGTTTAGTACCAATTTGAGTTCCTCTATTCCAAAAGCGCTGTCATCTACAAAAACTTCCGATTTATGGAAAATAATTTGAATCGAATTTGAGTGACTTCATTCTGTTCGCTCAGTTTTTCATGCAAGATCAAGGAACAGGCCGCCAAAAGTGATTTTTATGAAAAAGTTATATAAATATTTGGCTTTTATTCTATTTAGACTCATTGTACTTTTGAAATGTGGAATTGTTGTCTTTTCCATATTCTCTCTTTTGTTTTCTTAGCCCTTCTGAAAAATGAATGCTCTTATCTTTCGTAGTCAAGTAAGTCAAGTTAATAACGCTTATCATAACATTTCTCGCCATTCGTGTGTAAGCTTTTCTCTGTACGATTGCTCGTCCTCCCAGTAGTTTGAGACAACTACTTAAACGTAAATCGAAAATGCAATGTGCTATGTATGTAGGTTCATAGGAGGTGAGACTACTCTTTGGTGCGCGACACTCGTATTAACCCAGTTGTCCTACTATAAGTAAAACACAGAGAGCTATAAGCCCTCCCCCAACCATCCATGTGCTCGGATTGTTGGCGTATGGAGTGGTTGCAGGTTGTTGTTTATTTCCAGGTAGTGTCTTGGCATTGTTGTTGTTGTTGCTGTGTGCGCAACAATGTCGCATTTACGTAAAATCAGGTGAAATTCTAGTCATTGTTGCTTCTTCATTCTTGGGTTCATTGTTTACTAGTGTTGTTGTTATTGTCACTGATAAGCGAAGCTTTATTTCGATATAACTGGTGTTGGGTTTTGTTGTTGCTTTCAGACTGCGATTGTCATGAATTCAAATTCCCCTCACTTACTGAAATATTGTCGTGTGAGGTAAGTAAGTAGGTAAGAAGGTGAAAATGAACGTAGAGTTAACTTAGTAATACTGCGGTGAATTTCCTAAAACTGAATTTCATACCGAGAGAATTGATAAGACTTAATATAGCCAGTCGGTATTAAATGGTATATTATAATTCAACTGTGAGAGCAGCAAAAAATAGTCAAAAGACTTCAGAATGGTTTATTTCTATTTACTACAATGTCCAACAATCTGGGGCCTTTGCTGTTGGTGGTGAATGGCTTTGTTTCTCAGGATGAAAATACTAGTTACCATATTAAATCACTAAAAGCGTTTGCCTCTGATGGGATAGAATTTTTGATATACATATATAAATCAATCGAAAAAATTCTTGGACGCCCTAAACCAATTGTCTCCACCAATTTCTGTCTCTGGCAAGTGATTTAATTTGTTTCATACCTTAAGGATTCTATTCAAATGCTGTTCTAGTAATACATATATGATGTTGGACGCCTAAGTATATAACCGATCCAAGTCCATTTTCTTTCACATATATCTAATTTAATAGGGCTGTTGCTTGTGCGCAGCCAAATGCAGTCATTAGAAATTTTATTCAGCCAGCAAATACGGAGTATTTGCATTAGGAAACCGTTAACCGCCGGTGGTGGTATGGTTAGTGTGCGCGGCTTTTGTACCTGAGAATGTGGGTTTGATTCCTGCTCTGACCACCTTAAATTTCTTTCGACGACGATCTCACTATCGAGTAAACAGCTATGAAAATAGTAGGTCCCAATTAGTGGGTGTAAAACTAGAAAGCACACAGCTCAACTGTTGTGAGAATCTATCCCCAGTCTCTTCATGGGGTTTAAAATATGTATTTTATTTCAATGACTGATAAACGTTTGGATCTCTTTATTATTATTATCTTCGTCAAGAACCAAGTAGTACAACAATATAACAGTACAGAATTCATACTGCAGTTGAATATTCGCAATTGAGTCTTGTGTAAGATCTTATTATTGTTGCATACTTTGTCCAGGTTTAGAATTCAACAGCGTTAGGTCACCCATTTTCAGGATGGTGATAACCACTCGCTCTTTCCACTCCGTAGGGATTTGGTTGTTTAACCATAAACTTCTAATGGCCGGCGTAATGACATCCGCTAACGACGATGCACCATATTTCAAAAGCTCCGCAGTACTTCTGACGTTGTTGCCACTCAGCTCCACGGAGGTTACCTGTATTTCGTAACCTTAATTCTAATTCATAAGAAATTCATAGAAATTTTACGATAAATTTATGTTGCTCATACGTTAGTTAAGTATCGTAATCCGTGTTACTCATACGTTATTGTACCTATAACAAATTTCTATACATTTCATACTCCGGGAAAATGTTTTGTGACATTGCTGTGCAGACAATTTTCCATGGAGCAATTAATAAAGTAGTAAGTAGTCAAAAAGTCACAGATTTGAGATAAACTATTTTATTATTTAAAATAAACTATTTCCATTTGAATTTACCCAACTATTACTCATACGTACAATAAAATGTAATTCTGGGCCTGTTCAGAAATGCATCAGCTGATCCAGACGCTTGTTTGTTGCGCGTTTTGTTTGCAATTATTACCTGCAAAGATGTTGCATTCTCGAACGTGATGTGCATCAGATGCAGAGCAGTAACGCATTTTCCAGCAAGTACTCTTTTTTAAATTATGTAGTTACTTTCAATATTCATTCTTATTTTCAATTTGAGCATAAACAAGTTAAAGTGTAGATGCCAGCTAACAGTGAGTTTAAATTAAAACAACGTCACATAAGAAAATCAAAGGAATATTACGACAACATTTATGTTACTCATACGTTAGTTAAGTATTGTAATCCCTGTTACTCATACGTTAGTTTACCGATAACAAAATTTCTATATACTTATTTCATACTCCGGGAGTTTTCAGTTAAAATGTTTTGTGACATTTCTGTGCAGACAGTTATGCTAGGAGTAATTAATAAAGTAGTAAGAAGTCAAAAAACCACAGATTTGAAATAAACTATTTTATTAGTTAAAACAAACAGGGAGCTAATTATGTAAAAAACGATATCGAATTCATTAACGTTTTGTCGGTAGTGAAGCTTTATATATGCATGTATTTTAAATGATTCTACGACCAGCATTATCGACACAACGATTAGACGATTATCGTCATACATATTTAGGCCCCAAATTTAAACTATTTTTGTTTTAATTTCAAGTCACACGTATGTGGTACTATAAAATTAAACTAGTTTTTAAATTAGTTATTTTCAGTATTCAATCTTATTTTCAAGATAAGTTTAAGTTTGTTCATCAACATGTTAAAATCCAGACACCAGTTAAGTTAATAGCGATTTTAAATTGAAACAACTTTACATAAGAAATTCATCTAAATATTACGATAACATTTATGTTAGTCACACGTTAGTTAAATAATCTCTGTTACTCATACGCTAGTTAACCCATAACATATTTCATTATATTTCATAAAGTTTTAAAGTAATTGAACTGCTTCTTAATTTAAACTCTGACCTCATATTTAAACAGAATATTAAAATTCATCTCATGAAATTACAACGCAATTCGGATTTCTTTTAAATATTATATTTGCTCTATTTTTACATACCTGCGTTTAATGATTGAGTAAATCTTATACAATGGCAGATTTGAAAAAAATAAAATTTTCAGGGAAAATGCAAGAAAAATTAATCGGGTGGGGGGAAGGAAGGTATTCCAATTCAACACGTAGTATAAGAAAAGAGATGCTTATACACACACGGACCAGAGACTACAGCAGAGTAGGTAGTGAGTGAGTGTACCAATAATGGCGAGTTGTGATTTGTGGCAATTCACACGAGTAGAGGCGGGGAAAATCAACGAGTGTCCATTAAATAGCAACGATCGGGGAATACAGAAGAGAAAAGCTAAACGGCTGAGAAAATATTGTTGATTTTTCTTCAAACCTTGGACTAAAATTAAACAAACTTTTCACGAATGAAAAGCCAAACACAAACACAAATGCAAACATATGCAAACGGACACGCACACACACTCACACAAACAAACCGAGATCACGAGCAAGAGCGAGAGTAAATGTGAAGGTGAGTGTGACTAAGTGTTATGAAAAAAGCGAATGGATGGGAAATTGTGCTACAGCACAACGGACTAAGTGTGGGGAAATTTTTAAAAAATTTTCTTTTAATACACACACTTTGCTTGCGGATCATTCTAATACCTAGCGGATGTGGCCAAGTGTTGCTGCTGGTATAAAGCAGGGGCTAAAAATGCAGTCGCACGCACACACACACACACACACTCATAGCCACACCACAACATGAAATACCTCGGGTGAGTTTGGCTATAAACGAACTTAAAGCATGCGCCTTTTAGTTTTTCCGAAGACGCAGAGTGTGATATCAACATCGTGCCTACTGTCTCTTAATAAAAAATCTTTTAAAAATAGAGCGGATTTTGTATCCGCTTCATAGGGTTGTGTTAAAAACATTACTTTACCCGTGTCTGAGTTTTGGGAGGAGGCAGATCACTCAGAGCGTCCCAAAGGCTGCAATTAAAGATGCCGCTGCTGCTGCTGCTTGTTGCTCTTGCCAGCGATGTTTAATGTTGTTGATGCTTGGTGCTAAGGATGATGATGTATTTGCCCCACACTCAGAAGCAAAGACTTTGGTTGCTATTTTTAAACCGATTTTCACATTCGTTGGTTCGTACTCGCGCCGTGTTCGCGTCTCTAGATGTTGTTATACTATACAGACGATGGATGCGCCCGCTCGCTTTACTCACCGCAAAGCACCGAAAACTTTTTTCAATTCGTATCGTTTTGAAATCTTGTACTTGTGCGCTTGTAAATGTTGTTGTTGTTGTTTCACTTGAAATATTCTCAATTTCAAAACAATTTCGTATTGAAAACACGGAACTAAACACAACAACAGGCGCGCGTCTTATATTTTGCTAATAGCTGCCGTATATCTATCTGTTGGCTTTTGTAGTTTTTGGGAAAATATACGTTCAATATAATGAGTAGTCAGTCGTGGCAGCGACTGAGTCCAACTGTATTGAAGACGGAATGGATACTGATTTAAGAAAACCATTTCAAGTTGGCTATGAGCGAGCACACCAACCCAGACCGGCAGCGAGCCAGAATCTCAAAGTCTCAAAGAACACATTCAGAGGCAGGCACGTAAAAACAACAACAGCAAGCCAAAGAAATGATCATCATCTTAGCCTCGATATCTAGTATATATCGAATGTACTACTACTTGCCATATAGTATATATGTATGTATGTATATGCCCATTTATTTAAGAATGTATCTAGAATACATACTATGTATGCATACATATATATGCATTTTTAACAAAAGAAAACACAAATTAAAAACATTATTTCAAATACTAAGAATTAAATAAATTTATTTAAAACAATTCGAATCGATCTTCAAAATTTCCTAAATTATCACGAAAATATTTGAATTCACATTAATCTTAACTTAAACCTATTCCAGCAATTGAATGAGAATTACAAAGACTTAAGTTTGGCATTTGTTGAACTGTTACACTCAAAGTAATCGAGTGTAAACAAAAGTAGTAAACGGTTAGTTGGTTCATGTGGCCGACCTAGTTTCGCGGGCAACAACTGTATCGATAAGATACTCCAGATTGGAAAAAACGCAACACTCAGCAGGAACGCATGCCGCGCACCAGCTTAAAATCTTACATCAATACTCGACCGCAAGTGTTCGTCTATCAGCCGTTTCTAAGTCTTGAGGAGGAAGGATGGCAGGCTTATACGGCTAAAGTCTTTAGGAGCTGTGTGAGAAGTATTTGGAATAAACCCCACTCTGGTATCCATTCACCCTCAAGGTATATGTTGTGAAGTACATACACGGGTTGCATATCTCTATAGAGGATCTATAGAACGGCCACCACCTGATGTTCCGGCGGTCGCGGGAGACTTAATGGGTCCAAAGCTGCAACTTCTAATCTATGAGGAGTATGTTACAGGGTTCTCCTCGTTTACAGAGTTGCCAGCGATGTGGTTGTCCATAAGGAGATTAAGCAAATCTTCACTGCAGGCTGTCAAATGCCCACAAGAGTCATTCATCTGCGCTAAAGCCGTGTTGCCTGATGCAAGCATTTTCCTTCTATTGATTTACAGAAGAGCTTCCACGAGTTTCTCTTGGTCCATCTGAGCCCATTCCTATACTGCCTTAGCTTAACTCTATAAAAATCCCAGTCCTCCTTGCCTGTCCAGAACTTGGCATTATTAAACAGTAGTCGGCATGGCTTCCTTATATCGGACAGTTCTCCATTGCACCAGGAAGGCTTCTATCCTCCCTTGGCTTCATTCTTGGGCAAGAGATTTGTAGTGACTTGTTGAGAGCACTTGTGCCCCTGTCCGGTACAATACGCAAAGGTGCTTCCAATCCACAGATGATTCTAAACAAGACTCGCAAGTCTTTTCATTGAGGGGCCAGTCAGTCCTTCTCACATTACGACGAAGTGCTTCAAGCTAGATCATGATCCAACCATTCCATTCCTTGATAATCCCATGTAGGTCCTGCATTGCAAGGGCGACAACTAATAGCTATTGCCTGGAGCTTAATAGCATCGTTCACCAATAATAGCATCATTCAATGAGTATTTCAGTATTTTATGGTGACAGTGGTATCCGATAATGGATGGTGTGCATTTGAGTCAGCACCCACAATCACTGGGGTACCTACCCCATTTTCCTCCAATATGAGACTTCTTAAGGGGTAGTAAATGGAACTGGCAGTTTTGTCCACGGAACAGATGTTCATGGTCAAAGCAAATATTGAATCCGTTTAGTTCCATGCTGACTGCAATGTTGTCCCTGCCGCCTTATGCCGTAAACAGGAACAAGTTCTGGGAATGAGTACGCAGGGTGTCGGTATTGTCTTGTACCGCTTCGTCTTCACATCCAACCTGTAATATTCAAATATCTCAAAAGATTTTCCAATATCGTTGTAAAGCGCCTGATATTGGCAAAGGAGATGATATATTGAGTCATCCTGTTATCGGGTTAACGGCAACTTCGGAAGTTCGACTGCCTGTATGTTGATTCTCTGGTGAGAATATTGATTCTCCAGTTCTCCCTCCTACTACTTTAAAAAAAGATTTCGTTGGTTTTAAACAGAAACAGAAAACAACCAGAAAAAGAATATCAAATACTAGGTCGTTAAAAAATACAGTAAATTAGACTAGTGAGTACCCCCTCAGTATATTTACAACATTTGATGTGGTTGCATATGGACGTTGCATGTTGCAATGTATTGCTTTAATAATAGCAAAAAAATTCAAAATACAATAAATTTTCAGAATTCCCGACATGAACAGTTCTTGTAACTCCACCTGGCGTAAGTCAATTTGCGTCGAAAATGTCTCCATGGCACCTACCTCACGACGAAGAGTGTGAAAAGAAACGTCAGATGAGACATATGTTCCCCCTATACCTATATTTACTCTGGTTAAAACGAACGTACACCCTTGTTTAAGCATACGTCTTACTTTTGGCCGTGAACATATTTCAAAATAATAAGTATTTCGCTTCTCAAAACCTCATTCGGAACCGGAGTAAAACTGTAGGACCCACTCGCCGATTGTAAAACTAGAAAGCGCGCATCTCATTGATTGTGAGAAGCTGTATCCTGTTCTCTTGAAGGAAATGTTAAGAGAAACACTTCCCATGGAAATATCGACAGAACGACACACAGATCACATTTCGATGATGTTCCAAGGAGACATCAGAGATCACTACCCTGCTGTCACCTATTAGCATCATTGTCCTTTTCTGTACACGGTCTCAATATCTATATGTGTGTGATATAGATATTGAGAATGTAAGATGAAGTGAAAAATTTCCTACGCCGTTTTAAAAACCCCAAACACTTGAATGCTTCTTTCGACACATTTAAAAAATGTTTATATCAGCGGAATAATGTATGTTCATGCCCCGGACATCAACAGCTTCAATATCTACCCCACCAATAGAAATCGACGACAAAGATGGGTCAATACGAAAGACATAAATTGTTATCATCTGCAAAAGTGTAGATAGGGCTAGTAGTCCGACCAAGTACGAGTAGGTCGTTGATGAAAATTATAAAGAGAGTAGGTAGAGGACAGAGCCTTATGGTACCCCCGCATTAATTGTATACTCATTGAATGAGATTCCGTCTATAACAAGACGAATAGAAGGATCCCTGAGAAATCTCGTAATAAATCGAGAGCATTTATCACCTAACCCAAAAGCTTTAAGTTTATGCGTCATGCCATACTCTTTGGAGATATCGACAGCCACTACCTTACTCTCACCCAGTCTATACACGGACCGACTCCACTATTCCGAGAGGAGCGCCATCAGATCACCTCTAGATCAGTTTCTGCGGAAGCCATACTGTCGATCACTGAGGAGACCGTTGAATTCGACACAATTCATGAGATGGTAGTTAATCATGCCCTGCATTACCTTCGAGAGCATGGAACATTTTAGAATTGTTTGGTAGTTGTCCAGGTTATTAGCCTCACTCTTTTTAGGGATCGGTTGTGCATTGGCAACCTTCCAACACAAAGGGAAGATATCGACATGGTATGAGAGGCTGAATAGCTTGCTAATTGCACATTTTTAAAACAAGTGCCGGAATTCCGTCTGGCCCCGGAGATTTATGTACGTCGAGCACCGCAAGAACCCTTTTAACTCCATGTTTCGATCACGGGAAGTGGTTGATTGGTTTTCGGCAAAGAAGAGTTACTTGCAAAAATTTCGGCCAACAGGTTGTTAGCCTTATCAACAGGGTCGGTAAATACGCAATTCTTCTTATTAAGAGTTGGTATAGAGGAGGTAGAATTATCCTTTACTCTTTTAATAAATGGACGCCTTCGGTGGTGCAATGGCTAGTGTGCGCGGCTCTGGTGCATGAAAACGTGGGTTCGATCCCTGCTCTGACCACCTTACATTTCCTTCGACGACGGCCATCTCACTTAGTGATGGCTATACTATCGAGTACTTAACCATGAAAAGGGTTCTCAAAATAAAGTTCGGAACCGGTGTAGAATTAGAAAGCGCACAGCTCACTGGTTGTGAGAAGCTCTCCCCAATCCCTAATGGAAAACGGCTTTTTTTCTTTTAACAAATGACCAATAGCTCTTGTTCCCCCTGGGAGTAGAAAGAGCTTTAGCACGGAGACGCTGTATGAAACACCAGTACGTCTCAAAATTTTGGCACATTCCGATCTTGCCCTCTTGTGCAGAGCATCCGATTAATAAACGAGCCAAATCTGGTCACCGTGTAATTCCAACAAGATGGCGCTACATGCCACACAAAACGTCAGACAATTGTCCTAATGAAATATGTGTTTGTTAAGCAATTTAGCTCACGTTTAGAACCAGTGAGCGAATATATCGTGCAATTCGTGCGCCTCTAGACTAGTTTTTTTGTGAAGTTACTTGTAATCACTAATACCAATAAACCAGCATCAATTGCAGCCTTGGAAAACACCATTACACGTGTTATTAGCGAGATACCAACCGGTATCCTCGAAAAAGTGGTTTCAAATTGGGCATCTCACATGGATCACTTGCAACGTAGTCATGGTCACCATTTATATGAAATAATCGCCAAAAAGTAAATGGTAAGTATTTTTAGCAGTATTTTTACGAAAATTAAAAACCAAACTCTGAACATATCACCCTTTAGATTATTAGTTGTATAATAAATATCCAACAAGTAACTCGGAATAAAGTTAAAAGTTATTTATTACTAAATAACTAATAATTTATCTGTTTGCATTTCTTCATTCCTGTTAGAATTTGCATTGACTACCCCAGCTAAGGGTAGTAGTGGTTCAAGGGTAGTGGTTAGTTTTATTCCTTTTCAGGAGACGATAACCCTTTTGGGGAAAAACTCATTTAACCCCTAATTAACCCCTTTTAAATAAAAACAAATAAAGGTGTATCTAAATACTCAAAACATAAAAAAGATTCAATACAATTCAATCACTAATATTTCAATTTCCAATTTTTCCTGTCGCCTGACATAGAAACTCTTGTAGAAACTCAGTTCATGCAACTCTCTCAATATACATGTCGATCCCAATCTCTCTCTCGCTCTCCCTACAATCTTCCACGTTATCCAGCCACGAACATTAAAACAATTAAACTTAGAGTTCAATTACCTTTAACCGTGCAGGATTACCACCAAGCAATGAATATAAACCGAATTAAAAGATTCGAAATTAAAAAAAAAACAAATTACGCCATATATTTTTTTACGCATGTATGTATGTTGTGCCTACAATGTTGCCGTATACGCTTGCTAGATTCAACGTAATTACTTAGTGTGTGTTTGTATTTCAAAATAGTTTTGATAAAAATAGAATCTGAACTCAATCTCAAGTCCATAGAATGGGTGAAACCAACGAATGCAATACGCGGATGGAAATTGTTGTCAGTATTTTGAGTAAAAGAGAAAAAGGAAGCTCTAAAAACAGACATGATGAAGTTTTTTTGTTATTCCGAACATTGTGAAATAGAAAATGTACGAGGATCGCACAAGAAGGTCTAAGATCTAAGATAAATATTGTGCAAAGAAGTACTAAAGGTTGGGACACCCCAACCTTTATACGATTTATAGTGCTGTTCAGCCAGGAGTTCATAACTAAATCCGGTCCAGCGATAGGAAGACATTTATATACAGAACACGCCAACAATTTGCCATGCTTTGAGAACGTATACGGCACATTTCAAACATTTGCTAGGAACGTCAGACAACCCTGCTTCCGAGGCCGAGCTGTGTCAGTAGCGTTTGGAGATCAATAGTCGGTGGACTCACGAGCTCTTAAAAAAGTTAATGAGCTGTGGCCAGAGAGACAGCGTGATGCAGAGGGTGAACCTCCAATCCAAACCCTGGGCACGTGTGTAAATACCAGCCAATAAGGATAGTTATACCTCACGCACAGAAACCCCTTTGGAAGCCATTTGCCGCAAAAGTATTTAGTTTGTTAAGTATAATCAATGTTGACCACAATATCTGAAACGTTTCTCGCAAATAAATAACAGTTTATTGTAAAAGTTGTTAGTATTATTGTAAACAAACTTTCAGTTACCCCAAAATTGTTATCATTTATTTTTACGGCAAAAGTCAGAAATCGTTTGTCAAAATTCGTAGAAGGATCAAGTGTTTACACAAATGTAAAACGGCACTCAAAATTGATCTCTATTTTGAATTGCTTCTCTCTTCTTTCAACAAAAACAAACAAACAAATCCTAATTTTAATGTATTGTCCGTCTTCGTGCAATACCTGCGATAGCTCGGTGGATACATGCATCATGGTGCCTGGGTTTAACTCAATTTCAGGAAAAGTATAAGTACTAAACTAAATTCGCATTAAAATTGCAATAAACTATTTCTATTATAAGGGGCACATCCATCCAAAATTAATCATATTTAGCGTAATTTTAATATTTTTCATTGCTAAACCATATGAGGCAAAAATTACCTGTATAATTTACCCTGCGACAAGACAATTGAGAATATGTATTAGTTGCGGAATTTACTGTCTTCAAAAAATCTGACACAGTGACGAAAAAAATGAGAGAAGTTGTGAGTGCAATAGTAAAAGCACCGAGTAATACTTTAAGAGTGTGCACTAGTTGATTTTTGTACTAACGAGCTCCGAGACCTACGAGGAAAACATATAGAGAATGAGAGCAATCATTAATTTTAACAATTTTCGTGTTAATTGGGATCTACACTAATAACTTTACTCTAACACTTCATTACATTTTGATTTTTTTCACTGAATATCCCTTTGTTTAATTGATTAAGTTGGCAAAATTTACTCCCAGTTGATGTGTTTTGTACTTCTGTCTTGACACTCGGCGGCAGAAGTTTGAAAATCACACCCCGCAACCCAGTTCCTATCAACGAGTCTTCTTTGATAGCACATTCTCTATTTGTTCTCCAAGTACTAACTGGATCAGCTGTCTCATCGGTACCCCTTGAGTAAAAGAGTGTGAATGTAAGACTATTGTCTCCGCAAAACTGTCTCGTGTAGACGCCAATTAAAATAAAATTTAAAATAGTGTAAAATAGTGATAGCACATTCTCTATTTGTTCTCCAAGTACTAACTGGATCAGCTGTCTCATCGGTACCCCTTGAGTAAAAGAGTGTGAATGTAAGACTATTGTCTCCGCAAAACTGTCTCGTGTAGACGCCAATTAAAATAAAATTTAAAATAGTGTCTGACTACGTGGATATTTAGCAGCTCCCGTTTTTTAGTAACATGTGCTACTACCAATATAACTTTATCGTTTTATTTTAGTTTGTTCCAAATAAATTCATTGTCGAACAATATTTGTCTAAAATTTCGTTTGTGGTGAACGAAAAGGGTATTTACGTGCAATCTACCGACACGCAATGTAATCGTATATTAAAAGGTATTTTCATGGCTATTGCGAGCTGACCGGCGCCGAAAGAAATAAAAGGTTGTCTATACGGGAATTAAACCCGCGTTCTTATATACAATAATTGTGCAGGCTAACCTTTTAACCACCGACAGGAAAAAAGCTTCTCAAAATCCTTTCGGAACCGCTGTAAGGCTTTAGGTCCCAATCTTACTTACGTACTTAGTTCGTCCATTACACCCACAAAGGAATAGGAGAGAACTTCTGTCAACAATTCTATTTTTAGACTCACTGATTGGGATCTACCATTTTATACCAATTCTGAACGGATTTTGAGAAGTTTTTCGTGACAAATTATTCACTAAGCGAGGTTTCCGTGGCTGAAAGGAAATTAAAGGTTATCAGACCGTTTGCTTGAACAAGAGTCACGCAAGCTAACCATTGCACCACTCATAGGTCCCAATCAGTGAGTCTAAACCCCCGTATTCAGATCATACGAAATTTTCGTAAGAAATTTTGTCATTTATATCTATGTATCTACATTGTCATTTTTGTTGCAGAGAGTTCCCACCAAGTTATTACCAAATATTTCATGAGTAATTCTTTTCCGGACTACATTTTTGTTTTTTCGTATGTGGTGTTACTTTTGCTTCTCAAAATTATCGAAATGTCAAACTTTCGTCCCCAAAAATTATCAAGCAATTGTTTTCGTATGAAATAAGTTTGCATTACAAGCCTGTAATTGATTTTGTTCCCGAAATATTCGCATAGAGCTGAATACCAAGCAAATGATAAGTCAGCTGATTTTGAAGTTCACAACATTGTCTTTATTTTTCATACAGTCGTCGTACTTCTTATGGGAACGATAATTTTATAAGAGCTGAATACAAAGATTTTGGGTTCATTCACAATAACTGATAACACTTGACCAGAAAATGGCTGCCATCATTCAAATAGAAACTATTAACAGATAGATCACTTGACTTTATGAAATGGATCGAAGGAAGTATGGTTGCAATTCCGTTCTACATTGCTTCATTGCTTTTGGTGTGGATAATTATAATTCATTTGGCCCAAATAAATTCCTTAACAGAAGTCCAGTTGTCTAAAATTGAGTTTATTGGAAAAATTTTTCTTTGCTCGTACGGTTTATGACAGTTAAAAGTTGGCCGAATATACTATATCTCGTTAGTTTTAGCTTCATCTTATACGAGTATGATTTATTTTATTTGATTAAATTTCCGTTTTCCACCACTCGTTTAGATATGAATAAATAAAGTTTATACGAAATCGAGTGGCAATTCGTAAAAAAGTTTGTCCTAATGCAGCAAATCACTAATTCATAACTTTCACGAGTCCCCATCGGGGATCAATGTTGATGATCATCATGAGAATGTCTAGCCACGAGAGCCTGGGCGATAGTAGTAGCAGCAGCACCACCACCAGTAATCTTACGAAATCCACAGTGTGTCTGGAATGTGTAATCATAGCCATGTATATTAAGGCACACACATGCAGCAAATATTCAGAGCCAGCCAAGATAAGTCATAGAAATTGTTAATGTTGTAGTATCTCTCTGTTGCTGTGTTAGATAGTAGCGTTTGGTTGTATGTTTTCCTGTTCCAAATATCACTTTCTTGTCCAATAAAAAAAAATGTGGCAACAAGATGAAGCATTAATGGTTTGCTTGGTGTTTTAAAAAAGTTTATTTTTAAAACGTCACAGAGAACTGCCAAAGTATGGACGTTTGTAAGGTCTCGCGAGCAAACAAGATACAATCCGACCTATTTCGCACCCTACGCCACTTTCAAGTCAGCGTATAGGTAAGACAATTGTTACCATAAGGCCAGGGTCCCTTTCCATTAATAATGTCCCAACACAAAGCGACCGTTTCATAGTGGGGGAAAGTTGTTTGTTGGGCAAAAGAATACATGCAAAGAAAAAATAATTACAGGACGTTTGCCGCAAAAAAACGGATTTTGTCGCAAAAGTATTTTTCTTTTGCTAAGTTGACTGTAACAGTTGAAACGCTTTGTCCGTTTATTGTAAAAGTTATTTGTATTAGCTCTGTTCTCGTACATACTATTTCTATCAATTTTGACAAAAATTAATTAAAAATTGGAAAACCAGTAAACAAATACTACGCACGGAAAGAAGCTATCGTTGTAAACAAACTTCCATTTAAACCAAACATTTGTACTATTTACCTTCGCGGCAAATACGGATAACGCTTTTGAACATGTGTAAAACAAACAAGTGTATACATAAACTCAAAAATACACATAAAACTGATCTCTCTCTTCCAAGAAAAAAAAAGATATAACCGAAAACTCGGATGTTGCCACCGAATTGCGTTGCTTTAACCAAATTGAGGTTGTCACGATTGAATTTAGTCCCCAGAACTGAAATTCAATTGAAGCAACCTTATTTCATAATTGATTCTATTGTGACGACTGAATCTTCAATTATATTCATTCTGTCAACTAAATCTTCAATTATTTTGGATGCAACAACCGCATTTGAAATTAATTCGGATGCAACAATCTAAATTGTTACCAAATTCAGTTGCAGCAACAATCAATTCAGGTGCAACAGTCGAATTTGGCGTCAATTCGGTTGCAACTACCGAAGTTGCTATCAATTCGGTCGCAACAACCGAATTTGGCCTTAAGTCTGTTGCAACGGCCGAATTTGGCGTTAATTCAGTTGCTGTAACTGAATTTCTCATGAATTCTGTTGGGACAACCCAATTCATTTACAATTCGGTCGTTGGAGATGTTTGTCACCGTCTTTTTATAAGTATAGAAAGATTTCGGACTTGAATCGACACACAACTCGTCAGAATAGGTGCGGTTACCCTGATGACCGCAACTCAAAAGCGGTCGGAAATAGATGTAAAATGATTTTTTTACCCTAAAGATTGCCCCATATAAATTATTGTCTCGCTTTGTAATTATTTATGAGAAAATAGGAAACTAAATCATAGCTAAATTAATAGACGACAATTTCAAAATAAAGTTCCGACACTATCTGAATTCGGTTGTGACAACTTCTAATTCGGCTGTGACAGCCTCTAATTCAGTTGAGACAACCTCTGATTCGGTTGTGACAACCTCTAATTCAATTGAGACAACCTCTGGTTCGGTTGTGATGACCTCTAGTGGGGTTGTGGCAATCTTTAATTCGCCAGCTCATCCGCTCCGCAGTTGCCTGGAATGTTCCTGTAGCCTGGCATCCATACAAGGTGAACATCGTACTTTTGGGCCATCTCGTTAAGAGATTTGCGGCAATCCCGGATAGATGCAGAGCTCAGAAAAACTTATTCCAGGGACTTGCTTACCGCCTGACTGTCGGAACTGTCTGAACTCTGGCCAGAATTCCGGTGCTGGCCTATTATTCCTCTCCTACAATTATCAGGTAGTCTACGAGAAAGAGATAACCCTAGTTAATTTTCGACCCATTCGTGTAGAAAGTCACATATCCCTCGATACAAAGATCTCCTTTGTTCCAGTAATCCTGTGTGCGATATGAGAGTGTGCTCTTTCCAATCGAGTAGAGGTGCCACTTTCAAGTAGTCGACAAATGCACGAAGCACGTTCCAGCACAGTTACATGACCGACTCCGATCATGCCCCTTTGTGAGAGTTTCTTTGCCCACCGGAAACATATATGTATAACACTACGTTCTGTACAGCAGTGGGAGTGCTGCGCAGAGCACCCGTGATACAGAACGCCACCATTCGCTGAACCCTACTCAATACTCAGAAACTACACTCGCAGAAATTGCAACACTGTGGGAGAATGCACGAGAGAAGAGGAAAAAATGGTTTCCCATTGCATCCCATGAAGGGATTGGGGAGAGCTTCTCACAACCAGTGGGCTGCGCGATTTCTAGTTTTTCCACTCTCTGTTTGGGACCTGCAGTTTTACACCGGTTCTGAAAGGTATTTTGATAAGCTTATTCATGGCTAACTACTCGATAGTGTCGCTATCACTAAGCGAGAGGACCATCGTCGAAAGAAATGTATGTTATTGTGTGGAAGTATTCAAATTTCTTTGTGAGTTGGTTCTTAAAAATCTTTAATCGATTTTAATTTGTAAATTTCGTATAAGACTAAGTATATAACTAGATACGATTGATGATCTTCAGATTTTATCAATTCAGGCTCAGTAGTTGGGCATTTGAAGATGAACCTGGTCGAAAGTTAGTCATGTCAATGAGTGTGCTTTCCTCCATTGTCTATTATTTTTACAACAACCACAAAAATGTTTCACTAAATGAATACACTGCAATCGAAATCTCGTGTTTGGAGATTTCGTTTAACCAAACATCTGTTTTTCAACATAATAATCAGCTGTTAATTTACTCGAAATCTCCAAATGAAAGAATCCTGATGCAGTGTGAATGCAGTATTAGCAAAATTTTCTGACCTTTAATGCTGACATTAACATGTAAAGTAACAAAATTGGTGGGTCTAGGATTCTTTATTGAAAATCCAGCAACCGAATCCCACCTACGGCTCCCGGATCATAATACGAACTTTCAGGCGGAAGTTCGGGCGATTACGGAGTGTATCAAATGGCTCGGCGATAATACAATCCCAGCCGAGGCAAATATATTCACGGATAGCCAAATGGCAATAAAGGCAATATCATCAGAAACGGTAAAATCTAGAACGGTCCTTGACTGTAAGAAGGTGATAAACGACTACTCTATGCACGGCAGACTCAACATCATCTGGGTGCCGGGGCACAGCGGGGTATTCGGCAACGAGAAAGCGAACCTCCTGGCAAAGAAAGCCAGGGAACTCCAAACGGTAAGCCTAGATGGAGCGAAACCCTTTGGGGTGACGAAGGCTGAGTTAAATAAATGGGCGGATTCGGCACATATAGCCCAGTGGAACCGGGAATCAGTAGGCAGGATGACAAAGATCCTATGGGGAGACCCAGATGAATCGAGAACAAAAGGTTTGCTGAAACTGGGAAAAGCCGAAATGGGCAAAATGATGGGAGTCTTAACGGGGCATTCGGGATTACGAGCCCACCTGTACCGTATTGGACTAGTGGCGAACAGTGAGTGCAGGGCATGCATGGAGGACGATGAGACGTTGGAGCACTTCTTATGCCACTGCCCGGCCTTCACACAAGCTAGATCCAGATATCTTTCGGATAGTACGATACCGGACATGACCAAACTTATGGGTATGGACTGGAATAAACTAAGGAATTTCGTGAATAGCACCGAATTCCTATAAGGGACATAGTGAAGTGAAGTAGTAGGATAATCTTAGAGCGCAAAATAGGTCGAACTTAGCGGCTTAAGTGTATGTCTTTATTGACAAGGGAAGGTTTAGAGTGCTCCTTCTGAACACTCAACACCACGCCCCTCTTTTCGAACTAACTAACTAACTAACAAAATTGGTTGTTAGCTAACCTGACCAACCATCGCGAAATTTTGTTCTGCCTTATTATTTCCCCCTCCAGTTTTATATTCATTTCTCATAAACATAAATGTTTTTTACTCCAACTAAATTCCTCTAATGAAGTTTAGTTGTCGTCTATAATCTTTTTTGCGTGAAATTAGATCAAGAGCGATCCAATATGACATCCACATTCTGCAAGGGATAACATTTGTCTTATGATTGAAATGGTATTCAAATTAAGTAAATTCTCCCCCACTGTGCGCAGTGACTTTCTCCACAAACAATATATTTCTTTCAGCTTTTCTCATTTTCTATTCCGCGCGCTGTTGTTTTGAGTACTGTTTAGAATTTTCTTTAAAAAAAACTCCTTTGTATAAACATTCTCGTGCCAGTTTTATTTTGTTTTGTGTTGATACTGAGGCTAAATGTTAAACTCGTAGCTCGTGTGAAGTAACTAAGTATATTCGTTGTATTTAAATAACTCTGCCGTCAACTCCAAGTAAAGACACCGAACGATCTGTAAAGGCATATGCATTGGTATTGGTGTATGTGTATGTATTAATATGTATATGTATTCCAGTTTGGACCGGAGGGGTGGGTTTCATCCGAAAATTGGTTTGATTTGTCAGCCTTTCGACCTGTGATTACTTTTCAAAATCACACAAGAAGAGTGTGTCTGCTGATTCAGAGAAATTTTTGTTTATATTGCTGCGTTTGCTTGATCAAATGTGTTTAAATCCTTAATTAGTAGAAGATTTAGTTTAAGAACGTGATAGTGAGAAAGTTGAATGTACATAAATATTTAGATTCGAATCAGTTCTAAATTTATGTTCTTCCGGTTTATATTTAAGCTCTGTATTCAGTTCTTATGAAATACTCATTCCCATGAGAAGTTCGTGTATAATAAATAAAGAAAACTTCTTGGACCGTATATTTCGCTCAGTTTTCATTTGCTTGGTACGCAGCTATTTGCGAATATTTCGTAAGCAAAATTAATTACAGGGTTGTTATACATAGCAAAGTTATTTCGTACGAAAACACAGGATTTGACACGAATATCGTAGTCTTAAATCATTCGCCAGTACCAACGAATTCAGGACTGGACGCAGAAAAGTGGCCACCTTTTCAGAACAGGGAAAATATTGACAATTGTACGTCTCTCCGGAGATAAAATATAATCTGAATAAAGGGATTTTGTCAAAAGTCTCGAAACTGTCTTAAACTGGCAAGAATACGTTGATGTCTCATACCTTTCACCTGTACCCAACTCAGATCACTTTATCATAGTTCAGGAAATATTGACAACATAAAAAGATTATTGAAACTAATTTAGCAAGAAATACTAATTTCCAGATATAAAATATGAACTAGGAACTCAAAAAAAAAATAGTTTACCATTACATCCCATAAGGAGACTAGGGAGAGCTTTTCACAATCAGTGGTTATTGACTAAATGTACAAAAATTAAGCTGGCTCGAGAAAAATATCTTCAGAGGATTAAAAATCTTGTTTACTACTTTTTTGCGGTTTAAATATAGTCAAGAAAATCAATTATATAGCCGTCCTATTATTTGTCTAAATTTACCCCACCGTGGTCCCCATGTGGCATAATGGAAGAATGGGAGTTATTTCTTGTTTACCATTTGGTCAGTTCTTTCGCAAAACTAGTAGCAATTGGGTCGATAAAGGCTGCAAATGCCTTCCTCGAGGTCTCGTGTCAATTCATCGTTTCTATGAGCCTGTCAAGGTCAGAGTTAATAACTTCGAAAATTAACTCAATTTCTCGAAATTCAATAATTTTTACCAAATTTAATCAAATAAGTGGAAATGTAATTCGGCTTCCTGCTGCCATTTATTAAGAATGATAAATGTTGTTTATGATTTTGACAAGTTATCGATAAACAATCGAAACGAAAATAACAAATTAGTGTCGATGTTGAAACGAAGTGATAATAATGACGACGACGACAACCGTAAGAGGGCCGAATGTGATCGATAAGTTCTCACACTGTATTGAAGGCTACAACAATATCCAGCAGCAAAAATAGGGTGTTTCATGCCTCAGAGGTCCCACCCCACAAATGCAATCGTCGTTTCAAATTAACATAGGGCGCCAAGAAAGGGGAGACCTGCACATTTCCCTTGTTTGGTCACGCTTGCTAGCTGGTATGCAGGGAAAAGTCTAAGTAGAAGCCCTTAAGGCAGGTTTCCCAAGAGAATTGTAAAAGAATGCCTGCTAGGAGGACTGCAACCGGACATTTTTAGAAGGACTCAAGGAAAAATAGAAATATATGTTCAAATTATTTCCACATTTATACTGTTCAGACATTTTTATGTCTTCTAACTAAATTATTAATACAAAATTTTAAAATTGTTTTAAATCTGTAGACTCAGGAATCGAACACCCGATCTCAGCGCTTAGAGTCGGATGAGTTTTCTACTCGGCTGCCGCATGTTATGACTTTTGCATGAACAACAACATCCATCTTGCGTTAACTTAGCTTGCCAATCCACAGGACTGCTTAAAGAAGGGAAGTGTTCATGCCTAGGAGCATCTGTTCTGCCTCCCACTAGTCCGCTGCGTAAAATAGATGAGTGTGCATGTCTATAGGACCGTTTCGATGGTACAGCGAAGGTCTATATACCGTGATTTCGGAAGGGAAACAATCATGACTATTGGATCTCTTTGATTCCTTAGAGGATGCCTCTTTCCAGGCATCCTTCAAGAAGCGATATGTTAATGTGTGTCGAATTTTTCGTTAGTCTAGGACAAGGAGAAGTCATAGTTGAATGTCAATAAACTGTCTCACACACCATATTTCAAGATATATTTATTACGGGTTATACTTTGTGATCAACAACAAAAGGTATTTTGTTTGTGTTCAAAGTACCTAATCGAAGTCAGCTGATGCAGCTGTTGTAAAGACAAAGTGAAAATTTAAAGCACCAGGAACTGTCGCAATTGTGGGCACCAACAACAGGCATTTTTTTTGTTTCATGACTCGAACTGTCAAATTGTCAACAAATGGATACGAACAAACAAAGTAAACGAGAAAGTACAATATAAAAATACATTGAATTTGACAGTTTGAACCATAAGAAAGCATAATCAGCTGTTCTACTGCCTCAACCTATACTATTTCAGCCATGCTCTGGCACATTTGCAAGCATATTATGAAAATGCCCCGGTATTTACGCTATTGGGTACATAATTAGTCTGTCTGCACGCACTCAGATACTGTTTACAAATTTTACGATGACCTTTGCGCCACCTTGTATGAACTTGCAAATCTTTTACCTCCCGTAGTAAATGGTAAAACTTTCGAAAGTTTTCATAAAAACTGACTGCTAACTGTTCTGTTAAACATATAGTAACTCTATGAAATTAAAATTGTTCTTATACGATAAGGCTGTTTTTTATTCCCTTAAGCTATCGCCACTTACGACTTTCCAAATAAAACGATCCACACTTAATGTGGCAACATTTGTTGTAATGGGTGAAAAAAATGCGATACGGCAACACGTTTGTAGCCAGTGTCTACAAACACATGGTAGCAGCAGATGTTGTTGTAATTGTAAGCAGCAACAACAGACATTTTATTTTCGTTCATTCGTTTGAGTCGTTAAACTCTACACATATATATAACAACAATACAAGAATACAAAAAAAATAGCAGACAGTTGTCCGAGGCCTTCGGCCACGGACTGTCCCTGCAGGCTGTGTCAGAGACACGGCCATTAAGTTTAACGTAGAATACGCCATCCAATAAGACAGAAAACATGTATAACAATAAATGATAAATAACATAAGCAAATGAATTTATTTATTTGATAGTTACTTTTGATAATATACATAAGCTTATGGTAGGAAAAATAGGATAAATATGTTTTTTTATTTTAATTTACTAAACGTCAACTGTCAGCTGCTGTCAAACAGCATCAAGCAGCATTGTTATTTTGCTTACTTGGCAGCACTTTCATTTAACATAAATATGTATGAATTAATTTTTTCATATATTTTTTTTATATAATTATATATCCATGTTAAATTCAAATTCACATTTAACATTTTGTTTCATTTAAATACATAAGTAAATATACGAAATTTCAATATTTCATCAATCAAAACAACAGCCAAAGGTTTGTGTCCACACTGAAACAGCAGCATAGTTGTGTTCACGCTACAAACTCAAACACTCAACCAAACACCACACATATGTTTGAGTGTATGTGTTTAAACAATTTTCATTTGAGAAATTTAAATATTAGGAAGATATCAACCAATATGATATGTACTATATCAAACGAAAGATAACATCTTCATTTACCTACAAAAAAATTTTTAAAAAAAGTTATCTCGCCGTTTCCTCATAATCAATGAAATAAAGATAACAACAATAATAATCTGACATGACTCCCTATACCGTAAGGTAAGACGTATTCTATGCCAAAAGGATAAAGTCAAAATACATAAGATTTTGACACGTGAAACGAAAAATGATATAGAAAAAATTTCATCAGCTGTTTAAACAACTATACCTGGTAGATAATTCTACCATGATCAATATGTATAACATTTACCGATCGTTGTTGTAAACAATTTATTTCCAATTTTGTTTTCTATCGCAAATAAAAGTCTATCCTTCAAACTCAGAGATGTAAAAGTGTACGTAGTCTTCGATTAAACAAAATAATTGTAATGAACTTAAAATATGTAAGTCATTTTGGAAATTTCTGCTTTTGGGTATCTCCTTGATAACATTTTCATTCGCTGGAAATTATAACAAAATTTATCTAAGATTTTTGTTGCGATTTCTTGAAATTTAACATGTGGCAACATTGTCATTGCACAAGTCGGAATTTAAGTGGGAAATTGAAATGCCACTTAATATCGCTTAGCTGTCCCATACAAATTAAGCTATAATTAACTTTAGCGGGGTAAATAAAACACACTTAATGTCTGTGTATTAGAACAGGATGATATTGCCATAGTATCAATTAAGTAGCCAAGTGGCAACGCATCACCAAACAAATGTATTTAGTTTTTTACGTGATGTTGGTAAAAACAATGTTGACAACGCAAAAAAGTATAATCGTCAAGATTTTTTAACGTTTTAGTTATATAAAATAATAATGTTGCAACTGTATCGAATCCGCAATATTTTTGCGAAGGTCAATCAATACGTATTTGATTTCACTTTCGAATGAAATGTTTTTGTTGCTCTGTGACATGGTTGCATATGTTTTCTTATTGCTAATTTCAAATTACTGAATGTTGAAAGTAAAATTCACTCCAAATTAGTTATACATCAATCTAATCGAGAATCCAATGATAAAAATGAAAAAAACTTATTTGAATATTCGAACATTAGATTAGTTCTTATGAATAATAATTTACCACTTCAATGCAGCTTTTTTGTAGTTCAACCACACACGCACACATGCATATACAGTCAGATACACAATTAAAACACGTTGTTGCTGTTCAACAGTAATTTCAAAACTAATCGATAACAATTAAATAAACAACAACGACAGACCAATAACCAACCATATTGTAAGCTTTTTGTAATGATTCAAAAAAGGAGGAAATGGAGAAAAACTAGAGCAAACTCAAACACTCACTCACACAGTCACCGAAGACAGACAATCAAACCTAATCATGAATTGAAACGGGAGTAAAAATAAAGGACATTCAAAATAAAAAGAACACACAACGATAGACAGACAATACCCATGGTCGTAACTAAACCACTGTGAAATACTCCCATCGGCATACACACACACTCGCGAAGAAACCTACAGACAGACGGAAACACAAACACGCGCTTGGTTGTCATTGCTGTTTGAGGACAATGAAAATCGACAGGAGTCCAATAACTACGACAACAACAACAACAAGAATGACAATAACGTCATGATGACGAAAAATATTGACAGTTTAATATTGACTTTTGTGAAGTAAAAGCAAAGCAAGAGAATTGTATGAGGGAAGTTTAGAATATAGCGGTTTAGAAAGATGCCATTAAAGTGCAAAGCCTTAGAAAATACACAGTGAAGAGAGAGAAAAACACACAGAGAGAGAAAATGAAGTAGAACCATAAACAGAGTTAGAAAGGAAAATGATAGTAGGAAGAGGAAAAGAAACAACATAGGCTTGTAGGAAACAAAAGCATAAAACAAATAAGTTGATGTCATACTACAGTAAAAATGTCGTTGTAAAAAATACATATCCAAAACAACAACAATATTGATGTTTTGGGAGCAGGAAAGGATGGGACAATAGAGCGAACTAGTAAATTATGCAGATATGTAGATAGTGAGAGCATTAAAAAGACGTATGAGAGCCAGAGTTGCCTGTTTAGCATTTTGCAGGAAATTGTTAACGCATTTCTTTTTTTTAGTAAATTTGAAATAACTCTACTTATAAAAGCTGGAGAAAATTTTATATGTTTGCTTTGATTTCATTAGGGTGATATTTATTTACGCGGTCTGTATTTTAGAACTGATAAATTTTAATTTTATTTGTTAAAGCTCAGACCATGCTACTTAGTAGCAACATAAATACTGTTACACACATTTTAGCATTGAGTAACTATAGTTATGGAGGGAGCATTTTGGCTCACCTGACGTTTGGTAGGTGTCGAAAGGTAGGTGTCATAGAGACATATTCGATGAAAATTTGATTACAACAAATGGAGTTACAAGACCTGTTGACTTAAATTTGTCATGTCGTTTTTATGAATCTAATGTCATAAATTTACTGAGAGAGATGTTCCCTCTGTACCTATATTGACTCTGATGGTTTCGTGATATAAAATTAGAAATAAGGATTGTTTTTAGAACATTTTTTATATATTTATTGATATATGTATATGGAATACAAAAAGAAAATACTCATTCTAACTGTCCGCCTTAAATCGCACTGGTCAATCATCAATAGCCGCACGTACCTGGTACATTCGAAAAATGGCCACAGCACGAATCAAACCAATTTTAACAGAATCAATGTTGGGTATCTTTTATAGCCGTGGCCGTCGGTGGTGCAATGGTAGTGTGCGCGCTCTTGTACATGAGATCCTGGGTTCGAACACTGCTCTGACCACCTTAAAAAAAATTCTTTCGGCGGCGGTCACCTCGCATAGTGATGGCAACACTATCGAGTATATAGCCATGAAAAAGCTTCTCAAAATGCCGTTCGGAATCGGTGTAAAACTGTAGGTCCCAATCAGGGAGTGAAAACTGGAAAGCGCACAGCTCAGTGATTATGAGAAGCTCTCCCCTGTCCCTTAATGGGATGTAATGGGAAACTATTTATTTATTTATTTTTATTTTTTATAGCAAACCTTGTCCTCTAAAACTGTCCATAAATTGTAATCCAGTGGACTCAAATCAGCCACAGGGTAATTTATCAGAGGAAATGAAAGCTGGCAAATTGTTGTGAAGCCAGGTCTGGGCCGTTTTAGCCTAATGGACATGCGCAAAAGTTTGCTGGAAAGTCCACGGCTGGGAATGATTAAGTGACTTCCCAACATTGTTCAAAATAGTTTCTTGATTTCTTTCAAACCATGACTGGAGCTGGGTGGTGACCATTTCGACTCGTGGGATTACTTCAAAACCTTCCTTAATTGGCCGTGCATACACTTATCATTTTTCTTGTTAAATTTTTCTCGACGCTAAAAATTTTTGTGATAGATGAAGAAGATGTTTCTGTGCAAGTTATCAGCGTGATTCACCAAAAGACGTTTGCACTTTTCAATCCATTCGTTTAAATCTGCAGCCAACAAATAGGCGGTACGGTGTTTGAAGTCGACTCATGGACTTTTGCATGATATTCATCTCAAGGGCCAAGATTTTCTGTTTTCGGAGTGGATTTTACCAAATTCTTTATTTGATGGCTTTGATAACTTGCGGCGTTCTAACTTCTCGTGGGCGGCCAGACCGGTTTCGGTGTTTGAAATATCCAGTCTCTTCAAACAGTTGTATGTACCGGTAGAAGAAGAAGAACATGCGGCTATTCCGAACGGGCGCTATAACAGCGATACGGGTTTCATTATCTAACCACTCCAAGCTGAAGGTTGAAACAATTTTGGATTCCTGTTACTAATGTCGTGTTTATACCTCAGTTCATCGTGGCCAGACTAGCAATAACTTTGTTGTCTTACCTCGTTGTCGACACCTATTTTGTACAACTTAGCAGAGTTGCACCAGTTTAAAATGAGGTTAAAAGAACTTCAGTTTTTTCAGATTAAAATCTTCTGGGTTAGCGTAGGTTAACGGAGATAACCTTCGAAATTCACTAATCTTGGTCGGTGTAAATGACGAATAAACGCTATAGTGGCTAGCTTTCATAAAAAATGTGGTAATAACAGGAACAATCGCATTTAATGGATATGTTACTAAAGAGAAGAGAGCATTTGGGGTACCAAAAATCCTAGAGCTGTGCATCAGCAACAATTCCATCCCCTCAGATGCACGGTTTGGTGTGGAATTATGGCTGATAAAGTTGTCTATCCATATTTTCTCAGTAATCCAGACATATGGTTCCAGCAATATAGAGCTACAGCTCATACCGCGATAGACACAATATTATAAGCATTTCAAATCAGCAAGTCGAAGTTGGCCCACCCTGTAGTTATGAATTAACTTAGTATACCATTTAGCCGCTCGTCACAAAGAGACTAGAACAACACGTGACAGAAGAGAGGCCAGAAGTCCTCAAAGTGCTCCTTCCGAAGAGCTAATCCGTATTTTCGGAAATGCATCACTGCTCTGCATGTGATAAGTAGCATGTTCGTAGAAGCAACATCAGCCATCTTTGCAGTTGTCAATGTTTGAAAATGCAAGACTGAATCATTTGATCAAAAAGGATGTACAAGTAGGGAACAGAAAACCACCGCAATATGGCAACCCTCGTAGAAGGCTCGCGTTGACTTATTGAATGATTATTCAAGTCGTCTTCTGCAGATCTCTAGTAGCGATTCAATGCCGAATATTCTGTGGCTGTTGTCGCATACGAGCCTCCAACGTCGATCAGACCACGTTCCACGCAATTCACCATTACACTTTCATCTCTGTAATGCATTTTGGTTTAAGACTTGAAGTTGTTCCCCTACAAATGCAGGCAGTCCATCAGCTACTGTCCGCAGACCGTCATATGCGTATAAACAACGTTCACGCTCTCCTGAATCTCAACGACGCAATGGACAATTTTCTGCTCGCATTTATTATGAGACCCATCCTCATCCTACGCAAACAAACAATATTTGCGCTACTGGGATACTGAGAAGTAACGTATATTTCACGAATAGCGCTTACATCTATTCAAAATCCCTTCATTTTGCGCCATTTATCATTGGCTTATTTTCTCGAAGAGGTAGTGGGTAACTATGACTCGGCGGATCTACTGCACACACAGGCCGCGCAAAAATTGTCATTTTTATGGATGCGTTTTCGGGTCGCCTAATGTCTCGTTTTGGAGATTTTAAGTGGCTGTCAGGATCGCAAGATTTGACAGCACCAGTCTTAATTTATCGGAGTCAACAGACTCTGGAAGATCTCAATAAGATCTCCCCAGTGTAAATGAGGAAAGTGGTAAGCAAAAAACAAAATATCTTTGCTATTAATTACACTTCCTGCGGCTACCACAAGTAATTTTATCATGCCCGTATTAAACCAACATTTTACCGCATTTTCGCCCCATAAAATCGCATTACTCCCCATGCCAAGTGGCTGAAAAATTAGTTTAGCGGATCATACAACTACACGTCTAATATTTTTCATTTTTAAGTCCTGTATTCAGCTCTTATAAAAGATTTGTCTCCATTGCAAGTTCGTGTATAAAAAACATCGAAAATTTCGTGAACGTAAAATTTTGCGCAATCGTCATTTGCTTGGTACTCAGCTCTGCGAAAATTTAGTTAACAAAATCAATTACAGAGTTGTTATTCCAAAGTTATTTCGTACGAAATCAATTGCGACATTTGGATTATTCTGAAGTAAGTAAGTATTTTGAAAAGAAAAACCACATGCATTAAATAAATAAAATAGAGTACGAACATTATTTATTCCTGAAATTGCTTCAATGTGAATCATGCCACAGCTGATCGATATGATAATTAAAATTTGATAGCGAACAGAGTAGATAGGTGAAAGAACTATAAGCAACCAGAAGAAAACCATGCAACAAACTAAGTTTAAATTGTGTTTTGACTGATACCAATAACAGCTAAATTATGTGTTATGTTGGTTGAGTCGAACGAAAATACGCATTCCTTTTTGTTTTTATCAGTTTATGCAGGTAATACACGTTACAACCTGCTGGTACAGCCTAGAGTAAAATCAAAACTTTTTGATTTTCGTACAACCTATAATCTAACTTCAACTCATGTAGAACTGTCCAAGAAGTGACTAACATTCAACAACAACTCAAACTCGATGAAATTTCCAACTACCTCGGCCACCGTAAGAGAGCGCTAAGAGAGGGATGGAACCTATTATCTATCTATGGGTAAATCAGATAGTTGGTAACTCTCCGCAAGACAACAAATTTCGTTCAGACATAATTGACTAACGTTCTTACAAAAATTTCACAAGAACATTTATACAAAGCTTTGGCTTTCTTTTATGTTACAATTTTTCAATTACCAAAATATTTCGATGATATTATGGCAACTCTATAGTTGTGGCTAAGGATTAAGCGTAGTTTGATACTTCTGCAATAGAAGAGAATAAATTGGTTGGTTTTTGTTTTCACTGAGAGAGTGTAAGTAGGTTTTAATCCCGTTCTCTTTGTATGTGTGAGAGAGATGTATATATATAGAGAGAGATAGAATGATATTACTTGTGTTTAAGGTGTGATTGCCAGTGTCCCTATGATGTTGCTGCTGAGAAATGCTGTGATAATGACGATGTTGTTTTTGCTGTTGCTGACAATGATGATGAAGATGACGACACTCACAAGTTGGGTTTAGTTTGCCAAAATTGAGGGGTGAAAAAATCAGCAATTCGAGACACACAATTTCCCAAAAGGCACCCCCCTACAAACACACACTTAACTCGTAACCCACACACGGAACATCTTTGTGTATTTAGTTATAATACAGACTTGAGACAGATGTGTGGATGACAAATAAGTCTGTATTGAGTTTGAACATGAAATTTTCTTTGGGGTGGCGATTATCCACATGAAAAGGGAAAGAAGTCAAAGTGTTGCAAGGACATTTCAACAAAAATTATGAAATTCTTATTGGATCTTAAACAATTAGAATATGTAGTTGGGGACGGCAGAACCAATTGTTAATAACATAAAATTAAAATGTTGTGGTGAAAAAAATATAAACACTTACCACAATTTTTCAAAAAAATCCACAAGTTTGCGTAATTTTACTTTTAACACTGCACTAATTTTTGTAGTTTTTCACAATTTACTTTGAATTTCTGTTTACACAATTTTTTTTATTATTAGTTTCTTTTCTTCAACTTAAAACACTTTTTGTTCTTACAATTCGCTTTGTTTAATAATTACAAGCCATGTGTGTGGAGTTGTTTTCCTTGTGCTCTCCAAAATGTTACTAAAAACCAAAGCTTTATTTGCAACCGTTAGTTGTGTCCTTTTTTTTCTTTCCATATCCTTGTTGCTTCTCACTCTACACTCTTTTTACACATTCGTTTCTTTCATTCGTTTTTCTCGTTTATAAGCGCGTTTTTCTCCGCCTCACGCGTTCCCGCCTTTGAAACTCAACTTGGTACTTTAGTTTGGGCTTAACTTCACATTGGCATATGCATCTAAGCTGTTTTGTATGTTTTTGCCATTTTCCTTGATTGAATTTTCCACCCATCTGTTTGTTTTTGTCGTCTTTCAACCCCCCTGAATGACATTTGCGAGCTGTTGCCACATTTTCTTCAATGCAGTTCAATAAATGTCAAGTTATATATACATTGAGTTGAAAACGGTACTATCGACAGCAGTAAAATGATGCCATATTTAGTTTTCGGGCTTAAAAACGGGTACTACATCATAGACATGATACAATAATCAGGTGGTAGATTCGTAACCACAATTGATTCTGATTAACGTTCCGACACACTCTCGAAATGTAAAATTTGATTACATTTTAGACAATATCGCGCAACACGCGATACATCACTTCTCCACAATTTTTGTTTTTGTACCGTGTATGTCACCGCTTTTTCTACCTGGGTTCAGATAATGGAATGCGTGCGTTTTTGCATAGTTTACTAAACGTAGCCAGGATTGTGTTAAAACTGAACGTGACGCTTTTCCCAGCGATTGGTGGGCGAAGGAAAATAAAATCAAATACCTAAACAATAAAATGGATGAAATTTAGCAAGTATGATAAAATAATTGTAAAAAATATTAAATGTATATTAATGTGATTTATTACATGACACAGAAAGGCCTGTAACAGCGCAACACATTGAAATATTCAATAATGTCCCCATTTGTGGGGGACAAATTAAACTGGCATTGCTCAACCAGGAATATTAAAAATATTGTTATATAGGTTTTGGATTTTCTCTACCTCTCTCTACCCATAATTCACTGTATGGAGTCCTTTGCCGTGCTTTTTTAAAACTACTAGCTAACAGGCGGGTTGCCGTATCCAGCTATTCTGTGCATGTTAATACTTTTAATACAAATGTTGGGAAATTTCTTATTTCAAAATACATTTCCGTTTGCCAGGAGTCTATGCAGTTCATAAGATTGCTGGTTTGTAGTAATTAGCCAAGTCTGTTAACACGACCAATGGAAAGCGCCGTTACAGGCACTTGCCTAGCAAAAAGTACTTCGTTTATACGATAGGTCATATTGCGATTGTCTAATCCTACTATTAGACTTACAATTTTGCTCTCCAAAACACGATTATGTTGCTTAAAATATAAATGAATTACTATTCAACTACTATTGGATCATAATTAGCCTACATAAAATCTAAATTAACTACTATTTATGTTACAACACAATGAAATTTTACTAGTTCTACTACTATTTGTTTGAATTTCCGGATTGTTATATTCGTAGTTTTAGACTTCAAAACTGTACTTTGTACACAAATCAAAACTAAGTTAAGTTATCGTGAATTGTTACGCTATGGATAAAGAAAAGATAAAATAAGAAGTTTCCTGTGGAGTAAAATCACAAACCTCTGTCACTTTTACAACATCCACAACTTGGTGAGCATCAGTCTCTGAATAAATACTCTGAACATCTTGAATACTAATTCATTTGGTTCGTTTCCTTTTACTCTCACTTTCCCTACTCTAAACCCTATATCAAATTGCTTAATTTCTCATATTAATGAGAAATTATTCAAGGTGATAAAAGTTTCTATTTCTCTAGCTTTGGCACCCACACTCACTCAAGAGTTTAAAAATAAATACAGTCCACTACTCTCTACCTGACAAAAGTTGTGATACCAAACCAACACATCAAGAGATTCACCAGTGATAATCTCTCATTTAATCAATACGTGATATATCAAAAAGTACGAGTATAAACGCTCTAGCGCGATATAAAGTTTGTCACGAAAGTTTGGTATGATTATAGTTTCATATCACGATATGAGGTGTAGCTGTTTTTTTTAAATTCTTTATATTAACTTCACATTTCTGTATGCATGCATGCATGCCGAAAAAAACTTTGGATTGATTATTAACCCTTTTCCCGTGATCCAATCGAGCTGAAACTTCGCTCCCATACAAAACACAAATTAAAAATTCATTATTTCTGTTCCTTTTAACGGAACAAAAATTGGGTATGTTGGTTAGGTGTACATATTCTAATATCTGATGCAAATGTGGGTGGGATTGGGCAAAGGGGCGTGGTAATATATAAAGAATTTATGGTCAAAATCTATGTTTTTACGGGGTTTTTTATACATGAGTTTCAAGATGTACCTATTACAGATGGAAGCATTAAAATGGCTGATCTGATATTGTCAAATTCAAATACATTTTGTTTTCTTACTTTTTGGTTCGTTTGTTGAATTTGACAGCATCGACCCAAAAGAAAAACTAAATATCTGCTGTTGTTGCCTACAACTACACCTCCGGCTATAACCTGTAATAAATAAATCTTGATGACTTTTGTTTGTGTTTTTTATTGTGGGTTGCCACATAGCACTAAATGGTTGTTCATGGCATAATGTGTTGAATGCCGTATAAACAGACATGGGGATATCACAATATGATACCGTATAAATTAGTATTAGTAAGCTACAGACCAATAAATATCTATACTGTAGCATTTACACAGGAATTATGTTATAATAACCGGTTCAGTTCCATATTCAGTTCTTGCGAAATTTTCGTAAGAAATTTTGTCATTTATCTCTAAACGGAACATTTTGTTGCGGAGTGTTACCACCTAACTTTGATTTACATTTCAATTATTTCATTTATAATTCTTGTACGCACTCCATTTTATTTTTAACGCATGTGGTGTTACTTTTGGTTATTAAAACTATCGAAATGTTCAAATTCCGGTCCCAAACAATTATCAAACAATTGTTTTCCTACGAAATAACTTTGGCGTAACAACCCTGTAATTGATTTTGCCAGCGACATTTTTGCAAAGAGCTGAGCATGGTACAATAATATCTTCATGGTAATAGCAGCGCGAGTTGTTGTTGTTGTAGGCAGCAACAACAGGCATTTTGTTTTTGTTCTATTCCCTTCATCTGTCAAACTCTACACAGATACATACCAACAACACAAGAATGCAAAAAAGGACAAAAACAAAATACATGAGAGTGTGGCAGCCGAAGCGAAGAACCTCATGAAAAAAATGGAAACAGCTGTTCTTACGACTTTACCATGAACATATTATTGTACCATGGAGCTGAGTACCAAGGAAATGAAAAGCGAGCGAAATTTTCGGTCCATGAAATTTTCATTACTTTTATACACGTATTTCTTATGGCAACGAAAAATTTATAAAAACTGAATACCGGGCTTTAGTAGGATTAGAAATGCCATACTCCATAAGAAAAACATCGTTAATCCTAATTTTGGGATAATCGTGCGGAATTATATCGACCAACCCATAGAGAAATACTAAAGAGAAACCGTGAGTGCTTCAGTTCCACCAAATTCTCTACGAAAGTCACTGGGCTTAGGACAGTTTTGATACAGTTTTTTATGCCAGAATTTGTATGTAATAAAAATAAAAATTAATGAAAGGTATTGTATTCTACAAATCAAAACTAATTTATTGCATAGTCAGTGTTTTCAATTCTCCTACCGCTCACTCTCGTTAGCATTCTCTCCTGTATCAAATTTGTACCTAGGAGGTCGATCAGCTGTGTCATCGAAACCTCGTGGACAAACCATTTAAAAACAATTATGAATTTAATGTCGCTCTTAAGTATTTGACCACCACAACTTCTTATAACACAACCTGTAGTAGATGAATCATGGTATTGAGCATGTGGCAACCTCAAATATAAATGTCAAAATAACATGTTTACAACGCATAAACAACCCTGTTGTGGCACTGTGTTACCCACACATAGACAGCTGTCAAATAAGTTCTTTTCCGGTTTAATTCACTACGAAGAAGGTACGATTTTCTAAAAATTCCATTGAAAAGATTTCAAAACATCAAGAAAACAAATAAAATTATGTGAATAACAAAAATTGTTAATGAAACTAGGCTTTATAAGCCGCTAGATCTAGTTAATATTGAAATGTGTAATGCAAGTGGAATAGAGAAAAATCTCAAATGAAATTAACAACTGGATAGCGACAAAACTAATCGATTCTTTTTCCCGTTTCATGTGTACTTTTATAAATGATGGTGTGGAAACAGAAATTAAACAAATACCATGGGTCGGTACTCCAGGGAACCAGAGACAGCTGCCAAGTCTTGCAAGGCTCGTGGACCCAATCTACGTGTTCATTTCAAGGTGAGTTGTGTTTCTTTGAGAGGAAAACTTGCTGTTTAACATAAAAGATGAAACAAAAACAAAAGTTTAGTGCGGCGTGATAAAAGTGACAGCTGTTTGTTAGTGTGTATGTGACTGAAAGCAAAAGACGTCTGACAATTTAAAGCGAGGTTAGGTTTTTTAAGAATATGTGGAATAATTTTTAAAGAAATGAATGCCAAAGATTTTTTGCATCTTTAATCAGTGCTGGCGCTATTAATGTGTTGAGGATACTTTTGCAAAGATGCTAGAACAAAAAAGTGGGTTCCAGAGAGGATTCAACTTTAGTTGACCAAGCATCAGCAGAGTAAAGCGGGGTGTTTTTTTAAAGGCACTATCCCTGTATTCTTCTTAGACTTGGTTACATTTTGTCCAAATTGTTTTAAATTCAAAGATGATTGTGGTCTATGTATGTTTAGTTGTAGATTTAGTAAAAGGATCCAAGGTTGTCAAGACTGACTGTGTTGGAAAATGTTTCTCTGTTTACAATTTAAGGGTCAGTTTAAAAATCGTAGTCTAGCATATTTTTATTTTTCCTTAGATCCCATAAAGGGATAGATTTAGTTTTCCACAGTTTGCATCCTTAATCAGTGCTTGCACGTTTAATGTGTTTGTGTTACTTTTGCAAAGATGCTAGAGTGAAATGGTGAATTCCTAAAAGGAACAAGCTTTGGTAGACCAAGCATCAGCAGAGTATAGTGGGGTGTTTTAAAAGGCACTATCCCTGTATTCTTCGTAGACTTGGTTACAGTTTTAGATGTGATTATGGCATGTATGTATGATTGTAGTTTTATCGCCAGGAAGCAGGTTTATTATGACACTGTTTGATAAACTTTTGTTCCCTGTTGGTAATTTAAGGGTCAGTTGACAAATCGTAGTCCAGCGTATGAAGATCAGGATTACAAGTATCACTTCGCGTATAAAAGCTGAAGCTGATATTGCGATAGCTTCTTTAAAAGTAATTATGTTCCAATTGTCGAATCCCTTCACAAAGTGAATACATACATACTTATAAGAAGAGTCCTCCCTTTAAGCTGTACTTGATGTTTCTGATATAGAGCTCAGGTTACCAATACATTTTAAAAAAAATTGCAGTTAAAGCGGGCAGTAGAACGACAATTTGGATGCCTTGTAGTATCAATATTTATTTAGCATTCTTCCTAATGTTTATTGAGGACAATTGACCACCAATATGAGCTCGGAAAAATGCTTATAGCAACAATACCTAAGATAAACAGTGGTGATAACTCCTACCAAAAGTATCGACACTACCTGTCCTTGGGTACAAATCACCACTAATAAACCACTATCAGCAACGTTACTGTAGCATTTTATTTTAATAAGACAAAATTCTTACTAAACTTGTCTGTTACTCGTAGAATGCTGAGATTAAACTATTTGACAGATAAACAGTGTTTTAAACTTAATACCCAAAGTGTAAACACTACCTGTCCTGTTAAACATTATCGCTTTTTATCCTCAAAACGCTGTTTTATTTCATATCTACTTCTGCGTTTACATACCCACTTTGATGCCTGTATTTGCATTCTATCGTTGTAAGACAATATGCTTACTAGACTTGTCTGTTACCCATAGAATGCAAAGATTGAACTATTTGACAGATAAACAGTGTTTTAAAACTTAGTACCCAAAGTGTAAACACTACCTGTCCTGTTAAACATTGCCTCAAAAGATCATTTACGCCTTGTTTTTTTTGTAATATTTTACTTTTACTAATAATTTTGTTTCTTTCCCTTTTTAGAACACCCATGAAACCGCCCAAGCCATTAAGCGCATGCCCTTGCGTCGCGCCCAACGTTACTTGAAGGCTGTCATGGAACAAAAGGAATGTGTTCCATTCCGTCGCTTCAATGGCGGCGTTGGTCGTTGCGCCCAAGCCAAGCAATGGAAGACCACCCAAGGTCGTTGGCCCAAGAAATCCGCCGAATTCCTTTTGCAATTGCTTCGCAATGCTGAAGCTAATGCCGACTACAAAGGTCTCGATGTTGACCGTTTGGTTGTCGATCACATTCAAGTGAATCGCGCTCAATGCTTGCGTCGCCGTACCTACCGTGCTCACGGTCGCATCAACCCCTATATGTCATCTCCCTGCCACGTTGAGGTTATCCTCACCGAAAAGGAAGAAGTTGTCGCCAAGGCCGCCGAAGACGAGCCCGCCAAGAAGAAGTTGTCCAAGAAGAAGATGCAAAGACAAAAGGAGAAAATGATGCGCTCTGAATAGATTAATGTGCTACTGGGTGTAGAGCGTTAAGTTTTATGTGTAATTTTTTTATTAGGCGTATGTTGGACGACAGAAAGATTTGTAAAATGATAACTTACAAAACCGCTATGTGAATAATGTTCAAATAAAGAGATCTGTTTTGAGCACTGTTTTTTAAGAAAGGAGATACATTTTAATTTCCAGTGAATGGGTGGATTATGTCTCAGAATAATTGCGCGTTCATCAATGTCGATTGAAAGGTTGCGTTTGTATTCAAATCGAAAGCAATTAGACATGGGTTCCAGGCTCTTGTCTACAGTATAACCGAAACGTTAAATTACACCATTTAGCATGAGCTGCCAGTTGTGATCAAAGGTAAAGTTAGCCGAACGAAACGATGGCCTGTTCCCCGATCTCAAACGAACAACACTCGAATTCGACTCAAGTTGGGTTCCTCTGGTCGGATCGGCTGACTATGCTTGTTTCCAAATGACAGCATATTCGAAATAGGGGAAAATTTGTACTGAAAAGTTTTGTTTTCATTTGACTTGAAATGACAAGATTATTTAAACCAAATCGAACATTCTTTCGAACGAAAGCAAAGCTAATAAAACTCAGAAAAAATTCAGTGTTGCTTAAGTTTTCCTTAAAAAAAATGTCTCCTGATAGAATAGGTCTGTTTTTTTATTCCATTCTAAACTAATAAACTGGTTATCAGAGCAGAGAACGAAAAATATAGCATACTTTCAGGCGGTTGTTGTATACAGTATAAATTGTTGTTCTAATATGAAAATTCCGAGTAATCGCCAATTCAAGCGCAATAATTTGTTTGCTTTCAAGTAAAGTCAGAGTATGGGATTTTATGTAGAGAGAAAATTTACTCTGGACGAATTCCACTGGTGACAACACAATCAAAAAATGGATAATATCAAAATGTAATTTGAATTATATAGTGGCCGTCGGTGGTGCAATGGTTAGTGTGCGCGGCTCTTGTACATGAGATCCTGGGTTCGAACCCGGCTCTGACCACCTTCAAATTTTCTTTCGGCGGCGGCCACCTCGCATAGTGACGGCGACACTATCGAGTATCTAGCCATGAAAAAGCTTCTCAAATTACCGTTCGGAATCGGTGTAAAACTGTAGGTCCCAATCAGTGAGTGAAAACTGGAAAGCGCACAGGTCAGTGATTGTGAGAAGTTCTCCCCAGTCCCTTCATGGGATGTAATGGGAAACCATTTATTTATTTTTAATTTGAATTATTAGCTTTATATAAGATATATAATAAAAACTATTTTATTACATATGTATTTATGAATGAAAAAACTACACCCAAACAATTTGAAACCCTTGTCAACTTTATGATGCAAAACGAGCCATTGGCAAAGCGATACCATAAAAACAACATGAGAGCACAGATTAAAGAAAATGCAACGATCTAAAACGAAAGCTTAATACTATTGGCCCTCCTTCACGCAAAGCTGAAGGTTGGGTGAAAGTTTTGGGCGTATTTAAAGACTGGTGTTAAGAAAAAGCTCATCTTCAACAAAGCAGAGTCAAGACACTGGCGGAGGTACCTTTAAGCAAAAGGTATTGACACCCTTCGAAGAATCTTGCACTGACGCCGGATGATGTGGTGCAAGGTAACTGATCCTCAGTTCATGATCACAAACATGTTAGAAATCAGAAAAATTAAAGTTCATCATATGACGAAAATATAATTGGTCTTTATTTACAACCATTACATTCAGACTACAAAGTCCTTTTCGGTTATAGTATTTCCATCGCTCTGACAGATGTGGTGCTAAAATTGTAATGTGTGTTCCATCGACACGCCCAATTACACAAGGAAATCCAGTCTTTTCATAGAAATATTCCTTTATTTCCGTATTTTCATACTCAGTCATTTTAAACGAGATCCACTTGGCACAAAGTTCCATAAACATGGCATCAATACTCTTGTGAAACACGATACTCATTGTAGGTTGTGCAAGGCCTACACTGAAATCATTCCCACCATCCCTTTGATAACTTCCTTCAGCAAGGATTCGCATTGTTGCTGCCAGTCGTAATGTCTTACTCACTCGCGTTGACCTCAACGATTCTGAAAGTTTACGTGATATTGTTCTTAGCACGTACCGGAAAGCGCCCTTGTTCAATCTAAAGTAGCTCATAAATCTAACGAAAGACTCCCACATTTTAATTCCCAGATGTATGCACAATAAACTTACATGGAACTTGGTAGTGTAAATATGTTAGACCAGAACCTTAATTGTCTCCGATAATTTATGAGTTCTCTGTGCTGGCATTCACGTTCTTCATCAGAAGATGAACAATGAACCACACTTAGCATTTTTGTATTATTTGTTTTAAAATGAACGACATGTGGTTCCCCAATTTAATTTCAGCCATTTTTTGTTGATTTCAGAAACCCTATTTTTATTGCGAACCTAAGTATCTTGTAAGATAAATTAATACGTCTGATTATAGCTTCAGCCGATTGTTTTTGGTGATGGCACAATTTTTGTCCCCCTTTCCCCTGTTTTACTTCCTAAAAGTACGCCTGCGGTGTACGCATCGTATGTTTAATGTACAGGTAAAGTTTCGTCATTCTAGAAGCATCCATTTCATCTGGGCGGTGCTACCATTTTTGTGTCATTTTTACATGTTTTACCCCGTAAAAGTACGAATTTCGAACTATTCGTCCTTATCGCGAGCCTTCACCGTGGGAAGACTGTGTATCCCAAGTTTCGCAATTCTAGCTTCAGCCGATTGGTCAGTGAGATCATAATATTTACATCCATTTTTACATTTTTACCCCTTAATAGTTCGAATAAACCTTCATATCGCATGCCTTATTCGTGAGAGGAATCTACACCCAATGTTTCGTGAGATTAGTTTCTGGTGTGTGATCTGTACGAAGGTATCATTTGTGTCCTCGTTGTATCCCCTAAAAGTATGATTTTCGAAAACCTTCTAATGGTACCAACTGTACCCCTTTTCTACTCTTATGGCCCTTAACGTAAAATAAATAAATATTTTCCCATAATAAGGTACTGGGGAAAGCTTTTCACAACTACATATATATATTATTTTACACCGATTTTTTTTGAGCCTTTTAATGGCTAAATACTCATAGTGTCGCCATCATTAAGCGAGGTGACCGTCATCTAAAGAAATGTAAGGTGGTCAGAGTGTAAGGCACACCGCAGAACCTCAGGTCAATATCTTGTCTACGCTTATCTGATTTAATACTTCCAGATACCTAAATAGGTGGGATCCCATACAAGACATCCTCCAGCCGGCTAGTGCCGGACACGTGCAGAGAAGAAGTTCATGGATTTTTCCTCATTCTCATCAATACAGCTACTACAGAAGTCATTTCTTCTAACCTTTAGTTTCGCCCATGTCTACTAATCATACGGTATGCTGTCAGAACTGAAATAAGCATTGATACCTTGGGTTCGACTAGAGACACGCTCCAGTTCCTGTGGAACCTATAAGGTAGTCCCTAGTCTCCTAAGCTCATTCGCTCTGCAGTTTCCTGGAATGTCCGTGCGACTTGGCAGCCATATGAGGTGAATATCGTGCTGCTGGGATATATCGTTAAGAGATCTTCGGTAGTCCTGGGCAGATTTTGAGTTCAGGAATACTGATTACATGGACTTGATTACCGCCTGGCTACCGAAAACATTGACGCTAATGACTGCCGAACGCCGAAGATATTGAACCCAATGACTGCCGAAGCCATAGAAAATTACCGTCCTCTGTATAGATCCAGTGAGTAATATACATAACGTCTGCAACAGCTGTTTTTCTTGGACCGGAAGCCAAGAAAAGCCACTGAAAAAATTGAAGCAAGAGTTATACAGACTTGGCAACCCATGCAGAATGAGAAAAATCGTTATTTTAATAAATTTGCCTTAATTGCAATCTCTATAAACAATTTTGCTCTAACACTTCATTACATTTTGCTTTATTTTACTTGTTATCCCTTTTTTCCTCGATTTAATTAAAACAAAAATATTCTCAGTTGATGAGTTTTATACTTTTGGTTCAATGCACAATGGCAAATGTACGAAAAACGCGTTATGCAACCCTATATACTTCCAATCATCTATCGCTATTTCTCTTTTCTTATTTTATCCTGCATGTTTCCCCAACTCTAAGGTTTATCAGCTGTGGCATAGACCCCCTGACTATAGCCCTATTACAAGTCTATGGGGCTGTCCCATTTCCACTATTTATCTCTATTTACCCCTTTACGTAAAGTACCTCTTCAGCCGTTTAGTCTGGGCGATGGTACAATGTTTGGAATATTTACGCCTTAAAATTACTAATTTTGAATACCCTTTTTACTGAGATTCTGCACTGCTACAGAAATCTACAGTCTCAATATGGTGACTACCTACAGCCGTTTGGTTTGGGTGATGATACCATATTTGTCCCTTTTACGCCGTTTGTTGTTTAAATTTGAAAATATAATATAAATAATAGAAAAGGATATCGCTTTTGATATTTGTTGACAATACAAAATGCAAGAATGCATGGTTATATAGTTTTTTAAATAGTTTTTGTTTGCAGGGAAATTTGCCCATATCCACCACTCCGTCACCATCTAGAAAATTTCCGTTTACTTTTAAATCCACCACTTATCTTTCACCATCTATGGTTTTTTATATATCTATGCTTAATATTAATAAAATGCCGATAAAAACATAAGTTGAATGCTATCATTTACGATTTAACCACTAATGGTTGATGACTTCGCTAAGACACTTTTTCTAGCAATCGAGAAATAGATGCAGCTGTTTTAGAGATGGTTCGCAATTTAGGCGAACATTTTTTTAAATTGAGTATTGATTGTTTGTCCTAAATACAACGAGAAAGAATTGGATTTTAAGCTACCCAATAAAAGTTGTGACAAAACGGTTAAAACATATTTTGACTTAAATGGGATTTACACTGGAATGGGATACACCTTTCAATTAAACTGTTATTTTAGCACAATTCCAGCAATTGGGATTACTGGGTTATTAAAGTTATTATAAAACTATTTATTTAGTAGCAGTTTATTAGTCTGAAGTAAAAGAAAGATATCATCACCACTATAATAACTGTGGTCAGCAACGGTATAACTAGAGAGTCCCAGATTTTCATTTACTATACTGTAGTAAAGTTACAATAATTCTTGGGAACCAGACCCATGAGTGCAAGTTAATTATATTGTGTGGGGGCGAACTTTGAAAGGAGGCCGCTAAAGCTTTGTCCCCTCAAAAGAACATGGCTAAGCACTATTAAAAAGAATAACGATGAGGCGACAAGAGTGTGACAAATAGATTTCGGTGATTGTCATCATCTTCATCATATTCATATACATACAATGATTAGCATATGCGCCGTTGTTGTGATGTTATTATTCGATTCAACTATAATTTGCCCGCGTTTAAATAGGCGCTAGTACTGGACACATTTCCCCAATATCTCTTGTACTAAAGCGACGGAATGACAGACTTACACATAGAGAGAGTGATAAATAGAGAGCCCTCCGCATACGAGTACATCCATCAGCCTGTGTGATAGTAAATATCCTATTCATTTTATATTACATTGTTTAAATGTCCGTCCATTCATACAAACGTCATACCGAGAGCAGGTTAAAATGTTTCTGAAAATGGCCGTGTGTTATTGTATGAGTCTTCATAGTTTTTTTTTTTATTGTATTGTATTTCGTTTATTTTATTATGTATTTAGTTGATACTTATTCTGTCAAATGCTGATGCTACCTCACCTCACCACCTCACCTCATCCCCCACCAACCCAAAATCAAATCAAATTAGGTGGACCACTACTGGGGTTTTTTTGTGTGTTTTTTTTTGATTGGGCGATTGTTTGTCGTGGCGGCATTTTAGGTGTATTGGATAGAAGACAGATGGGATGGTTAGTGGTTGGGGTGGTATATGAATGGAAGTGTCGACCGTGAGTGCACCAAAGGAAAAAATCCGTAGATTTCTCGTGAGGCAATTGTAATCCCTCAACCTAAATAATTCTTTGAATAAACTGCGATAAACTGACGTTTTACAATAATCCTGGTACTTGACCCTAGGATGTTCGTCTGGTATGATTTAGGCAAATTTTATCTTTACTATGGTCGTATTTGTTACCAAAGAGTTTTCTAAATTTCTCGGCCCAACTGTTTCCAACACAACGAAGCGTACTGTGGGCATGTTCATATTAATTTGTATATCCAAAATATGGTTTAGCTTGTCAGTTCTGAGCCGCGTTAAGCCTGTTTAGATTGGGGGAAAAGTAACATGCAGAGCCATACATCCAACCGATACAATTAGTTGTAGTTGTTATGAAAAACCGATTGAAACTACGGTACGATGAAGTGACGCTTGGCAACTCATGAAAACGCTGCACGCGTGGTAGCCCTCAGTCAGTTGCAACGCGAGGGACGGCGAAGCGGGATACTTATTTCTTTAAAAAGGAAAAAAACAGAAAGTGAACGACATGTGTGTTTTAACAGGCTCGTGCCACACAGCTGAGGCCACAATGGGCATTCTGCACGAGCGATTTAAAGGCAAGTGTATTGCACGCAGAGGCGTCATGAATTAGACTTTTTCTTGTGAGTTTCCAATAAGCCACAGGTCTATACTAATAAGCCACATACCTCTGATAAACTCAAAGTCAATATAGCCCGTACCATCGCTCAAATTTAGCCAGATCTATACGCTGAAGTCATCGCCACCGAAAATTTGACCTTACGAACGCGCGCTGAGCCATGTTCTATTCTGAACTTGTTTTAGTCCACTTTAACATAAACCCATCCATATTGGAAAGCCCTCTACTTGTATGCAATACTTAGGTTTATGCCCAAAAAAGGATAATGAGACGAAGAACCAATGTATTGACTTCTCTTTATCAATATTATCTACTAAACCAGGCATTCCTTTACAGCCACCAAACTATCTATGCGTGTGACCACAAGTAATAGTCTTAACATCGGAAGTAGGAACGCATGAGAATGTACGAAAAAATTGTGTCCTTTGCAAAGAAAATCTAGGGTTTAAGATGCAGAAAAAACGGTTGTGGAGAAATGCCAGAGCAAATTGAATCTTACAGAAGGAAGAAAGAAGCCCGTAAATTCTACCGAAAAGTACAAAGCCAAACGAACGGTAATAGATCAGGACCCCTTTGCAGGAATTTGGAGGGGAATCTTGTCGCAGATGTTCAGATTATGTTGGGAATATGGAGAGATCACTTTCAGATTTACTTGTCCCAGGATACTTAAATATGTGCGAGGGTGTAGCCAAAGCGAAGTTAGAACTGCAATTTTCCGGCTTAAGCACAACAAAGCCGCTGGTGCTGATGGACTACCGGCTGAGCTGGTTAAGGCTGGCTGCTATGAGTTGGAAAGGTGCATGCATCAGCTCATATCCAAAATCTAGCTAGACAAATGCATGTTCGACGATTGGAGTCTTAGCAGACTGTGTCCTGTTTTCAAAAAGACCACCCGAGTATATGTAGCAGCTATCGTGGAATAAGCGTTTTATCCATGGCATACAAGGTCCTCTCGAGAGTAATGTGAGAAAGCCTAAACCTGATCGGACCTCATCAGTGGGGATTTAGGCATGGAAAGTCAACAATCGACCAGGTATTCACGTTACGCAAATACTAGAGAAAACCCACGAAAAACAAATCGACACCTATCACTTCTTTGTATATTATAAGACTTCCTTCGATAGCCCGATACTGGGAAAACTATACCAAGCTATGTGGGACATTGGTATTCCTGTTAAGCTGACACGCCTTTGAAGAATGACACTGACCGACACGGCATCCTCAGTAAGGATTGGTAAAGATCTCATCGAACCATTTAGTACGAGGAGAGGTCTCAGGCAGGACGACACCCTATTATGCGATCTCTTCAACATATTAATTGAGATCATCGTGAGAAAAGTTACAGTCAACACGAATAAAACTATCGGCAACAAAAGCCACATGCTGCTCGCGTATGCTGATGATTTAGATATCATTGGACGAAAACTGCGAGAAGTTACTGCAGTATTTTGCAAGAATTGAGAAGGAATCAGCAAAAGTGCGTTTGGCAATAAACGAGGGCAAGACAAAAGTAATGGTTAGACAAGCAGAACATCTACCCGATTAGATGAAAGAATGAACGTCGATAACCGTTATAATATCGAGGTAGTGGACGAATTCATTTACCTCCGACCAGCCGTCAACTGAAGCAACGTCAGTTAACGTCAGATTAGAAATCAAACGGAGAATTATGCTTGCAACTAAGTGTTATTTCGGGCTAAGCAAGCACTTCAAAGATTATACCCTCTCTCAAGAAACGAAGATCCAACTATATCAGACTCTCATACAACCTGTCGTGCTTTATGGCGCAGAATCCTGGGTCGTATAGCATGATGATGAAACATTACTGGGAATCTTCCAGAGAAAAATGATCCGAAAAATATATGGTTATATAATAGAAAATGGCGAGTGTCGACGACGGATGAACCACGAGTTGTATAATCTGTATCCCGACATCGACGCAGTTATGTCAGCCATGTCAGTAGAAGGGATCCGAATGAACCAGTGCGAAAGGTAATTGGCCATAGACTAGTAGAAAAGACTTACCATCAGTTGTTTTAGGAACTGTGAAGTTCGACATAAAACAAATACAAATTGCAAGTAGCATCAAATATAATTTAGATGGCATTTGCTATTTAGCTGTCAAACACTATTTAAACTTAGTTTACTTTCTGTTCTCTCAAACCGTGAAGTTGTATACAAGAGTTTCCATCAGCTGTTTTGGGATCTCTTGCGCTCGCCAAGGTAGTTTGAAATTGGTTGGAAATAAAACGAGCAGAACCAAAAGACTATGCGCATTTGCGTTCGATTCAACCAGCATCAAACATAATTTAACTGGTATTAGTATCATTCACACATTATTCAAACTTAGTTTGCTCCATGGTTTGTTTCTAGCTGCTTAGCGCTCATTTTACCATCCACTCTTTTCTCTATCAAATTCCAACTACCATTTCTATCAGCTGTGACATAGATACCCACTTACATCATAACTTGATTATTTTAAACATTTTACATACGTTATGTCAAGACTTATTTATTCAGGCGGAAACAGTAGATCAGCAGATTTAACATTTTTCATGTCGTTATAGTCCGAAACTGACAAATTCCACTGGTTTGGCATATATAAATATTTGTATGTCCTTTATTTATTTAAACAATATATAACAATATAAAACAATATTACAATACAAATGTCAAATAAAAGGTTCACGAAGAACATAAGACGTCCTGGTTTGTCACAATCTCCATAAACTCAACTAACATGTTGTTTCGAGTGTATTATTTAGTATTTTGTTGTTGTTAATTTTTCGGGATTAAATGAAAACCCTCGCCGTTGAACTACTGTCTCTAGTGGTGTAGATGATTTCAAATCTCAGTTTTCTACAAAACACGGTTTCATACACGCAGCCAAATCGAATCGAATCGCTCGACTTAATGTGAATAAACAGAAAAATAATAAATCGAATAAAATCTCATGTGAAATTTGTAACGGAAAGATCATCTAATATTTCAACTGATGGAAAAAGAATAACAAATTGTTAAAATCGAAAGAAATATGATGTAAAAACGCATAAATAATGCAAAATTTACAAGCCTAATTTTATTATTGTTATCAAAAAACAAATGCGTTCTTTAAAAAAGAAATTCAACGTAAATATAATATAAATCTAAAACTAAAACCTGTTAAATAATAACAATAACAATGTGCCATAATTAACTGAATATACGATTAACATAAAGTGGACTGACTACTGATTATTTGAATGTATGAATGTAATAATTGATATGAAATTTAAAAAGAAATTGTATTATTATTATTTTCAATGAAATGGAATAATACTATTTATCACCACAACATGCAAATTGTAATTTGAAATTTAAATTCAAACGTTACTGATCATTGTTAATTAAAATCTGTGTATTAGTTGGCTCTGCATAATTATCATGTCAATGTCAATTGTTTCTGACATTTCGGGGTGGATATGGCTAGCAAATATTACTGGCCATGTGTGCAGAAGGTTTGCCGGATAATGGGAACGGGAAATAAATTAGTGTTGAAAACAGAAAAAATTAACCCGTAGAAAAACTTACAGAATTGAAAATCTATTCAAAAATATCATATTTGCCAAAGGAGTCTTATTGTATACATTTTACCGACATCAAACTGAAGTTGTGTTGAGATAAATTAAACGCGTTGAGACCTCACTAATATTGTGTCTGTATGCCCACAATGTTGACCATCCTGGGTGTATTAAACTAGCTTGGAAATTATTGGAGTTTTGTTTCAAATGTTGACGCAACTTAAGTCGCGCAAAAATCGTACCGCTCTCTCATTGAAATAGTTTGATATTATTACTTTTTAAAGTTATGTATATCCCAAAGCAATTTTGTCTCGTCGATTACGTCATCGATCACCACTAAGCGTGGTGCCATATCAGTAAGAAAAAAGGTTGGACTATATCCAGTAACTGTTTCGATATTTTTAAAATTTTAGAAGTGAGTTCCCACAATGAGCTCAGATTACTCAGCTCCAAAGTCAGTCCATGACCCATCTTCTCGTTAAGATTTTGAGAGTCTTCCCGGATCTATTACGAAAAGTAGCCCCAGTACATCCCATGAAGATATTGTGGAGGGCTTCCAGTGAGCCGTGCGCTGATTGGAACCAAATGTTTTGCACCGGTACTTACAACGGTATTTTGACGGCAATGAAATCAAAAATTGCCTCTAGTCTTCCATTAATGTCTCTACATCCCCATTGATGAGCATTGGGATCACAAGCGAATATCAGCCTGCTCCTCCTCAAATGGCGAATACACAGAGACACGCATCAAGTTTGATCTCAATTTAGCCTCTAGGCCACATCAGCTTTACTAAAATTTGAAAAAAATAGATTAAGATCCTTTCTAGGTAAGATACAGGCTCTTACATTGTTACATGAGTTAACCACCAAGGTAATGCCGACGTTTTTGCTCGTGAAGAAGAGCAGGAGGTGTACCGAGGCGGCATCATAGCGATGCAGATCAATTTGCATGACTCGAAGCCCCCTCGGTTAACCTCCACTCACTGATGCTAAGAAAACGAAGACTTACAGTTCCCACACCTACAGTGGCCCTCAGCAATGGCCATGCGTAGATCAAGACTGGGGTCTTACCGCTAGCAATGGTGGATACCACTTCCAAAACTTTGGTGTTAAATTCATCGTTTTGTTTCACAAGCAGTTTGATCACCATACCGATCGCTAGAAGGGATGGGGGAATTCAGGCGGCGACAATGGTACGAAGTAGGTAAGAGGATTGGGTCTCGTTTCTATTCTCGCATCAGACAAAACTCTCCAAGGCCATTTATGATACTCTTAAGGATGTCTTAAGTTTGTCCTTACTAAGACAGTCAATAAGCGTGATTTTTTATTCCCGCTAAACTAACTTCCCGACGGCTTGGTATGGGGAGCCGTTTAAAATCGTTTAGCTCCCATATAAAGTTGCCGAAAAATTTATTTAGCAGGGGGGAAAATAGGCATAGTAATTTAGTTTCCGTTTGACCAGTCAAAGGCACGGAAGCTTACTGTCCTCACTGTCGTAAGCCACCATCTGCATTAAAGGCCACATCTGCTTCTCGGCTTCCCTATTCGTCTTCTAGTCTGCTCACTATGTGAATGACTATTAGGAGAATTAGTCTGGTTCAAAACCTTGGCAGCCTTCGTAGTTGAGATTCAATCCACCTCATTGGATCTATAAGCTTCAGGTTTTCCAATCATTGGCCTTTGTACTCGCGCAGTGGGATTTTCTACCCGGGCCTTCTGGGAGTCAGATTTTACGGTAAGCGACCCTTGAACCGAAGTCTGACTTTTCACTCCTCCGTGCATTGACTCCGTGCAGCTGAGAAGTTCACCATCATCTTATCATCCCCTGAGCTGGGTTTCTCACACTAACACAGGTCTGCTCGTTTTAGATGGAGTAGCGGGTAGAGAAACGATTAACGACGGTACATACGCTACGATACTCGCATCTCTCCCTCTGAGCCAAAGCTCAAGCCTTGGTCTTACCAGATTTGACAGATGTGTTCAGGGTCGTATGAGGGTTCAACATCGAGGACCTCAGCAACTTGTTAGATAAAAACAAGCCTAGGCCTCATTATATTGCCTTCCTTTGAAACATCGACAGAGCTAGTATTACCGATATTTTTATCAGAGAGTGCGGATATTGTAACACCATGACCCACGAAAATGCAGCTATCCATGTGTTCAGTTGCAATGCTAAACTCGATGGAAAGCTTCTTGGGATGATCCTACGTATGAGAAACCAGCTGCGACATTACTTCGAAGTGATGTTAGTGTGCGCGGCTCTTGTACATGAGATCCTGGGTTCGAACCCGGCTCTGACCACCTTCAAATTTTCTTTCGGCGGCGGTCACCTCGCATAGTGACGGCGACACTATCGAGTATCTAGCCATGAAAAAGCTTCTCAAATTACCGTTCGGAATCGGTGTAAAACTGTAGGTCCCAATCAGTGAGTGAAAACTGGAAAGCGCACAGCTCAGTGATTGTGAGAAGTTCTCCCCAGTCCCTTCATGGGATGTAATGGGAAACCATTTATTTATTTATTTATGTTACACACTGGTGTCTTGTAACCAATAGGGATCAGTCTCGAACGTGAAATTCGTATTGAAGTTGTAAGTCGGCATAGCTGTGGCATCATCCGTAAAACAGCTGATGGAAACTCTTATTTATTATGCTATGGTTAGACTTACATGGCGTTTACACAGGACAGTTAGCGGAGACAATTGCAATCCATTCAAATGTTTTACTAATGCACTCACACGTCTCTCATTGGCTTCGTGACACTCTCTAGTTTTTCAAAGACAGTAAATTCGGCAAATGATTTGATGTAAGCGGCCAATACGGTGAAGTTTCTTTGTAATTTCCGAAAAAAGCAAAACATAATCGAAAAAGACTTCACAGTTTAGAAAAATTATTTTTGTTTATAGATTTCGTTAAATGATATTTAATTAACACGAAACGGCACTGACGGCGGTTGCCTAAAAGTGTATTGTTTTTATAATTGCTTACGCCTACGTTGCACAAACATTTTTTCTCTTCTTTGGCCACTAATACATGTTCCCATTGCCTTGTCTCGTGTAAACGCAGGACTAAGTCAGAAAGAACCAAAATAGCTCCCACTCTAACCATAAAACTTGTCGAATCTATGGCAAGGTGGTTAAATTATGTTCTTAAGCTATCCAACAAAATATTAATTTTATTTTAAATATAAAAATTATAAACTTTCGAAATATGTTATTGTGTACGAATTCGAATTTCGGGTTTCGAAACTTGAATAAACCACCCTCTATGACTTGTTTCTTAAATTATGTTCCTGCAACTTCAGTTTTTATTACTCTTGTCGTAGGTTAATATAAGTAAAATCAATTAAAAAAGTTTTTGAGTAATAAGGGATTTTATTTATTTTTTTTGGTGTACGAATACGGGTTTTGCATACTTTATATACAATTACAGTGAGTGTATAGCTAGGAAGCGTACAGCTCACTGTTTGTGAGAAGCTCTCCCCAGCATGGGCTGTAATAGGATGTTTTTAATACACTATTACGTAATATTTGCAGGGGCTGTGGTTGTATTCCTAAATTTGGTTTGGAATCCTGTTATTCAAGAACAAGCTTAGTAGAGACATTTATTTTAAAAAGAGAAACTTTAAATAGAAATATTTGGAATTGTCGGATGCGTTTTTCTAATCAGTCCCTGTTTAGATTTTGCAGAGATGTATCCGCATATATGTATACAATCAAATATTTGTACAATTGTGTTCAAAACTTGTTTGGGTGGGTTTTATTATTTTGTATCTTAGTACTTAAAATATGAATTGTTTATTAATTCGAATTCTCTGCGTGCGTCTTTCAATTCATATTTTCTATTTATTTCAGTTAATAAGTTTTGAATAAATAATTTATAATTTTTTCGCCTCAGGTTACTTCAATCGATCAATTTATCTTGGTTGCACCATTTACATGTTTTATTTTCTTTTTCAATTATGAACATTATATTTCATCAGCCTTGTGTTATAAAAAATGTTCTGCTCCACTAGATTCCACGAGAGCTAAATTGTAATTTATGCAAGAACGCAATATGTTTACAGGTTTGTGTACTTAACTTTTTCATTAATGTTTACACAGCTACGACTTACACCGATACGTTCGTTGTCAGTAACTACCCCGTAATTAACAGTTGTTGGGGCATTACTGTCAACACTTAAGCTCTTGTTAAACTACTCTACAGGGTTGAAAGACATGTGCTAACTTAGGATTACGCCGATTTTGACAGTGGTGTCGTCAGTAAGGTAATGTTCTTAGCCACTGTTTACCGATCCGTTGTTAGTAACTACTTTTAAATTAACATCTGCAAATAATTTATTGAAAATATTGCGACTTACGTTAAACTGTTCTACACGGTGGTAAGACACATGTTATTATTTAAAAATATGAACACATGTTATTATTTTAAAATATGAACTTGTTTTAGTTGAAAATTTCAATAAAATCAATCCAAAATTGCGACCTGTACTTTGAGCACAAGTGTGCCAAGAACACATTTCATCTTCAGGAAGACTATTGATGACAATCGCTTTTGAAAGAAAAAAATAAAATTGTGTCTTGTTGAACGACACAGAATTATGGGTAATCCGCCACGAAGTATTCACAGTTTTCAAAGAACAAATACATATATCAATTTATATGCGGGGAATATGGGAAAGAATTAAGAATTTCAAACAGGTAGTCTGGGAAACATTGTCCTAGACTTTCAGACGGCGGAAAGTCATTTAGACGACTCCCACCTCTCTAGGATATCGGAAAGAACAAAACCGGTGGTAGATTGTATCAACTGTTTCAAAGTTCGGCCTCCTACTTAACACGCACTTCACATGCAACGGGTTCAAAGATAAATGGGTGAATACATCAAGCAGTCATATCGCACGTAGCGGTAATCATCATGACTAATGAAACACTACAAATCATTGGCCCTAATGGAATAGCACCAGCGAAGTTACAATGTGAACAACACATTTTGGTTACCTGTCTTCTGGCACTTTATACAAGCTGCAATGTGCTGTCGTATATTCCATTTAGATAGACGGATTCAAGGTGGTATTGATTCCGAAACCAGGGAAGCCATCACATGTTACTCCAAAAGACTTTACATGATAATAGAGTGATTTGTCGATTATCGGGTTGATCTGCAAGATCGAGTGCATGTAAACGCCCTATAAAGCTTGTGGTGAGGTATCCGGAGATTTGTTCTTACAGTATGAGTGCTGGTATGAGAACAGCTATAAAGTACCTATTGTTTTGCGCAGATATGAGTGAATCATCCTTTACAATGACTTCAGAAGGAAAGATGATAGATTGATGGTCATCAATCATCTGTCGTCTTTATCACTGAGTGGTGAGGGATCAGTTTGCAAAATCGTAGTATATGCTGACTCCTACAAATTGCAGTACTGGGAAAATGTCATTCCACATGTGAAGATGTGCTCCAGGGTTTTTATCAGGGGAGTCTCTAAGTTGGCCGCGAAGAATCTGCTGGGAGTAAATTCGAATAAAATTGAGGTCGTAATCTTTAGGAGTAACACAAGGTTCCGTATATTGAGTCATTGCCACTAGGTGGTATATAAATTTTGCCTCAAAGATAATGCAAGATATCTAGGAACGGTACTCGATGCAAGTATCAGTTCCAAACCTAATAGTATGGATAATATTTGCAAATCCACAGTACCCCATAGTGGTATAGACATTTGCATCTCGGCGCAATACTCGATAGAAGGCACAGTCTCAAGTATAAAACCAGGGATAGGGCCAGTAAAGCCACGATATTAATTTACAGTTTTGTCGGTTGCTGTAAAAATCCGCTTACATAAGTGGTGCCGTGGCTAGTGTGGTAGACTCTTATAACTGAGAACGTGGATTCGATCCCTGCTCGGCTGATGGCGACACTATCGACTAATTATCCTTGGAAAAACTTCTCAACAATTTGTTCTCCTCTGTACGTTCATGGGTTGTAATGGGAAAATATTTATGTTTACGGATGCCCTTGGCACAACCCCTGCCGGGGAACCTACCCTAGATTTGCTGGGCAGGCAAATGCCGGCAATCTGTCCAAGACATTATTTTCTATCTTTGGATCACCAACTCGCATGATTATTCGAGTTTCGTCTACTGTCGAGAGAAACCTCTTCACTCATATCCCAGACAGGCAGAGCGGGTAGGCGCATAACACACGGTAATAGAAGATATTTAGTTTTCTATTCTGATGGCGCCAAATTAAATGGCAAAGTGGTATTTGGAGTCTATTGTAAGAGGTAAGTCTAGATCTTGCGCAAAGTCTAACAGCCTGCTGTAGTGTGATGCACTCATAGCTGGGACAAAAAGCCTCAACTCATCAACATCTACTTTGACAGACAGGCTGCTATAAAATCTCTGCAATCTGTATATCTGACTTAAAAAACCGCCCACAACTGCCGCGCATCTCTAAACCTGATGTCTACATAGTTTGATATACATACAAGTATAAGCTGGCGAGATTATTGGTTACCAAACCTGTTCCACTATATCTGGTCCACTAGTATACATTCAAACTTATGCTTAAAACCGAAGCTCTCAAAAATGTGTATGATAGATGGTCTGGCGGCACAAAATGCAAGATCATCAAGCCGGTATGGGTGAGTTATGGCCTGAGTCGCCTGGCCTTGTTTGTTTGTTCGTTTGTAAGTCGATTCATGTTTCAATTATAGACCAAACTGAACATGTTTGACAGTAACATATTAAGACCGGTATTCAGTTTTTGTGAAATTTTCGTTGCCATAAGAAGTATGTGTATAAAAAATAACGAAAATTTCATGAACCGAAAATTTCGCTCATTTTTCATTTGCTTGGTACTCAGCTCTTTGCCAAAATTTCGTAGGCAAAATCAATTACAGGGTTGTTACGCCAAAGTTATTTCGTATGAAAACAATTGACAATTTTGACAAAATAAAATGGAGCGCGTAGAGGAATTATAAATTAAATATTTTCAAGGTAAATCAAAGACATGTGGTAACTCTCCACAACAAAATTTTCCGTTTACAGAGAAATGACAAAATTTCTTACGAAAATTTCGCAAGAACTGAATACGCTGCTTAACACGAAAACAGCTGAGCTGCCAAAAACAGTGTTGCCAAAAAAAAAGTTGCTAAAAAATTACAATAACTTCATCAAAAAACTAACAATAACAATCGTAACAATTCAGTTGTTTCGTTTGTTGGCATTTCAGTCAAGAGCAATTTTGACTGTCAACTTTAGTAGATACTTTTTCAGTTTACTACTTTAAAGTTTAGTGTTTGCAGTGTTGCCACATACTGGATAATTAGCCAAAAATGGAACACTTTAAAATCTTTTGGATAGTTTTTGGATAATGACATGTTTGTGCAATTTTTGTGTAATTTCACTTCCAAAATTTGTCTGCATTTTGTGTAGTTTATCCTCAGTCTAAAAGTCGTATTTATTCACCATAACCCTCTTGGTTCTTATATAGACAAAAATCTATTTGGTATCTGTTTAAGGCTGGCAATGAGTTCTTAAGCCTTTCGAACTTTAGATTTTCAATATACCACTGTCAAAACTAAAATAATCTCAAAACAGGACTAATATAAAAATAATTTATGTACATACTTCTCTGACTTTAAGGTTTATTACGGCCCAGCAACCACTTAAAGAACGAAGATATCACAGTTTAAAATTGAAATATCGCACCCTAACTACCAAACAGTCATAACTAAAATTTTTAAAAATTTTCAGTAGAGGCAAAAAACTGGGTTTGAGAAGTTAACAAAGGTATGAAAATTCTCATAATATACATATTATTGATATTGGATTTTTTTAAAGAAAGGGAAAAGAAACTGACCCCAGAGTTTTACAGGAGACAGAAATGGTCCTTGGTCGTCGTTTTTAAGAAAAAACTAGAATCTTAAAATTTTGGATTAGGATGTTTCTGAAGTTAGGATGCGATATGTATTTTTGGGTGAATGGCCTTCAGCCGGTCATATAGATTTTCTCCTCTAGTGTATGCGTAACACATTTTGTTTCGATCTGATGATATGTAATGAAAACAAGTCTGGTTATATTTCCAATAGTATGATGATGCAGCAAGAGAAGTTCTATCGACGGCAAGAATAAATCTAATACGTGGATTTAATTAAAGTTTCTTTGGAATTTTCGTTGAACAAAATAATTGTGTAATTTCTATTGATTTTGGATAATTTTTGATGTCTCTGGATATATTTTAGTTACCATGGTGGCAACACTGAGAGTTTGACAAAAATAATAGGCACCGCCACTAGACTGGATTCCCCTACTCATAGTCTAGAACAAATTCGACAATTATCGAAGTTGTTCGACATAAGGTATATGCCAATCATTCAAATCCCTGTTCCTAGACTAGCTTATAACCATTTGTCATTTGTTGTTTTGAATAACAAGTGGTTTTCAAACCAAATGATAAATCCAAGTGTGATAATTCGTTTAGAACATGTGTTAGTATAATTTATAAGCCTCAATGTATTATTAATTACTATCTCATTAATGAATATTGGAAAAACTTATGAATTTTATTAACTAAGTTGATTTAAATAACAACAAATGGCTTTTGTTATTTGTTTATTCCTTGTTGATAATGGACGTTTAATAGTTCACATACAATTTCTCTCATTAATTTTTGATGGCTCAAAGTAGGACTAGTTTTGCCTTGAGGTGTTTGAACTTAAATCAGTTTAATCTAGTTAAATGCAAACTAATCTAGTAGTAACTGGGGAAGTTCATGATTTATAAGCTACTTTTAATTGTTTATAACAATTTACTGTGCCATTCATAGTTATGGGATCAGGAAATGTGCATAATTAACTTACATAACGAGTTTTTATTCTCAGTTCAATACCGGTCATTTGTCAATACCGATCAATTAGTTTATTAACTCTAATATCAGTAGGACAAATTTATATAAGTTTATTTCACGTCGGTGGTGCAATGGTTAGTGTGCGCGGCTCTTGTACATGAGATCCTGGGTTCGAACCCGGCTCTGACCACCTTCAAATTTTCTTTCGGCGGCGGTCACCTCGCATAGTGACGGCGACACTATCGAGTATCTAGCCATGAAAAAGCTTCTCAAATTACCGTTCGGAATCGGTGTAAAACTGTAGGTCCCAATCAGTGAGTGAAAACTGGAAAGCGCACAGCTCCGTGATTGTGAGAAGTTCTCCCCAGTCCCTTCATGGGATGTAATGGGAAACCATTTTTTTTTTTTTTTTTTTATTTCACGTTGGGAACAAACGACTTCATAAGAATGATATTTTTTAAACTTAGGTTAGTTTAGGTTTGAAACACTTAACAAGTAGACGCAGTCGATCACTACCTCTGAGGTCTGTCCACCCACTGTGATTGTTCTGTGAAACTGAAAGAACAGAACTGAGAAAGGACATACAAAATATAACAAAAAACACCATAGCTGTAGTAGAAGATCTATCAAAGAGAAATCACCAACCTACATTCATATAAACAAAAATATATAAATACATATAATAGTGGTCTTCATGAAAGCTCGAAAGACCCTCGTAAACTCGAAAACATCGTAAACTTGCACAGCAAACGTCAAAACAAACAAATTTCCCATCCAAAGTGGAAAGTTTTCGAGGAAAATTTGCTTAGCAAACCTGGAAACAGAAACTTGAAAACTTTTGACATTTCAATGTCAATATTTTTGTATTGAAAAAAAGAGAGGGTTTATGATTTATGTGAAAAAAATAAAATAATGGAATATGTAAAGCATAGACGATTTACTTTATCAGCCTTTTTATTCTGTCATCTGACGTTTCATTTCACACTCTTCGTCGTAGGTTTGTGGAAATGAGAGAAATTAAATTTAAAATTAACTTACACCAAGTGGAGTTTCAAAATATGTTCACTTAACTTTTTCATGTCGTTTTGGTGTAGAACTGAAAAATTTAAATGTATTTTGCACTTTTTGTTGACTTTTATCGTTGATATACATTTAACACAACAAAACACGAAATGCGGTTTTTGTTCCTTTGCTGGACGTTGTTTACTATTGCCTCTCTCTGGTATTATGTTTTCCACCATCCATTGTTTACTTTCCACCGTACCTATGACTTTTAAGTTATTGAGAGAATAAATGTATCTATGTATGTATTCGTCTATGATGTAAAGCATATACTTTTAATTTTACTTTGTTTATTTACTTTATCAGCCTTTTTTGACAATTGCTGCATAGATACACTGAGCAACTTTATTTGGTGCCTCATGAAACGCTTCGGGGCAAACTTACGCTGATCAAAAGTTCTAGGTTTTTTTTGTCTGCATGAATACCACGAATATAAACATAGTGTACCTCCGAGTATATACTTTGGCCATTAATATGAGGGCATAAATATGAGGTTTACCATACCCAACAGTTTACCATCTCTCCCTTTTCCATTTGAGAGAAATCATACGATCATTCTGCTTTCGATTTACACTGTCAGATTTGAAGAATGCAAAGACATATGTGTGCAAAGTGACTATCAAAATACAAGTTATAAAATTAAAGTAGATAGACACCGTCATTCTGCAACTTTTTAACGATAGAAATCGGTAGATAAATTGTCAAAATTCATAAAATTTCAACACAAAATTTCCAAAATTTTGTCAATTTAACTACCTAATTTTATCTTTAAAAGGCTATAGTATTCCGGTGCAGGAATCCATAGATAATAATTGCGCGAACAAGAGTAGTACTCAACCCATGTACAGTTGTCGGACACAGCCCCAACTTTTACCAATCAAATTTAGACAGTCGTAGAGATTAGCCCTTCTTCATCCGTTCCTTAGTTTTACGTTTCAAGTTTGGTTTCTGGTCAAGGACAATTCCCAGATATTTCGCCTCAGATGATATATCTTTAAAGAGTAATATATAAGGCCTGTTTTTTATTCCCATTTTTATATCCCAATTTTTCGATCACTTTGTATGGGGAGCTAAGCGATATTAAGCTATTTTAAGTGGCTCCACATATAAAGTCGTTGAATAATTAGTTTAGCGGGAAATAAAATAATCACGCTTATAAAGAGTGTCCATAGAGTTTCAGTTCCACCAAAATCTCATCGAAAGTCACTGGACTAATGCCAGTTTTGATACAGTTTGTATTTATGACAGAATTTGGACGTAATACGGCACAACTAAAAATTTAAGAAAATTGTTGTGTTCATTCAAACATTTATTGCATATAAAGTTATTTTAAAAGTCATAAGTGGCAATAAAATCAAATTTAAAGTCAGTTTTTCAATTCGCCTATCGATCATTCTCGTTCACATCCTATCCTGTATCAAATTTTGCAACTAGGAGGTCGATCAGCTGTTTCATCAAAACGCCCTGGTTTAACCTTGTTAGCCTAAATCCGTCAATCTTACTCCTACGATTGAAAAATACTATTTCCGTTGTCATCGGATTGACACCCTAGACCAGCTCTTAGCCAAGTCGAAAACTCACCCAGAGCATTTTGCATTAGACAAAGATTTCCCAGCGATCAGAATGACCAGGTCATCCACATCCACAATTCCCAAAAGTCCCTATGTATGCCGTTGACCACTAAAAGCCACAGCAGGGATGAAAAAAACGGTCTCCAAGCATATTTTTTAAACTAAGATAAAGTCTATTTTAATAATTTAAACATAAAGCATAAAATATGACGTCGTTTAAAGTAATTAACCTCAATAACAGATAACTGTGTAAATTATTTATAACTTAGCGCCATCTACAAGTGTAATGCCCAATAGATACTATTAATTATCTCAATTAAAAAATTTATAATATTTATACCAATTAAACGAAATTGTAACACCCAAAACGAAACGACATTAAAATCTTTGAATGGAAACACTGAATTCAAAGTCTCAACCTCGTATATGTAAACATCGTCATTGTCATCGTTACTCGAATCGTTATCGTCCAGATTGTCGTCAATGCTGCTATTATAGTAGTTATACTTCTTCGGCTCCCACAAATCGTTATATACGACTACAATCACAAAATCTTTTGCGACCACGAAATCGGAAGCATCATCAGTCGTCCCAGAATCTTTCTCATCAAATTTTCCTCTTCCCCTAAAAATTCCGTTAAAGGTGAAGGAGCCATCGCTGATTATCTCCACCATTCACAATAACACAAAAGATATCAACAGCAGCAACAGAGTGGTTGGTGTTGGTTGTGATAAATTGGTGTTTGATAAATTAAATTAAAACGCCGCATTTTACGGATCTGCGGAAACTGAAGCAGCAAAGAATCCCACATCTATCTTACTGCGAGTATCAAGTAAGTATCAAGATAATACATACATACGTATACATATGAGTGCATACATATATTTGCTTGAATGTATTAGTTTTAGTAATAACAATAAAAATTAATCAAATATTTTTGTTATTTTATTATATTACATTATTTAGAAACCTGGCCACATTACACCTCACTTGGGTTTGAAAAACAAATTATTCATTCGAAACGTAGAAAGTCAGTGCATCATAGGTTTTACAAAAAAAAATCATGTGAAATTTGCATATAAATAATGTATTAAGGAATATTGTACATACTTGAATAGTACAATTTGTTTATTGAGAGAATATAAAGATATTATGGAAAGGTTTCTTAATAGTTTTAAATATGCTGTCAAATGTTTATAACCTTAAGCCTGTTTTTGTATTCCCTGCTAAACTAATTTTTCGACCACTTTATATGGGGAACTAAGCGATGTTAAGCGATTTTAAGCGGCTCTCCAAACAAAATCGTCGAAAAATCAGTTTAGCAGGAATTAAAAAAACAAGCTTCTTATCTCTCAATTCCTTGGGATCGTCAACGTATTCACGGAGGATGAACAAATTTTATTTTATATATAACTTTGCGTTGGCGTTAGAGTGTTTTGAGCCGCAGTTGTCCAATGGGCAGGATTTTGGTATATTTTCGTACCGGATTGAATTAGAGAAGCATTTTTTACTAAATCATATGTTCCAGTGACATATTTTGTAAACAAAAATATAAAAAACAACAGTTTTATAGAATTTAAACAAATATATGTAATTCTATATGTACATATATAAACCCTAAACAATGCGAATGCCGGTCAAAAAAAAAAAAAACAACTATTCCGAAGCAGCGAAGCTGATGTTGGAATTAATTGAATTTGTTTGACTGCTGGCAAATTGTTTTCAAAGTATTTTACAAGTAGAGGTTTGTGGCTGCGATTGATGTTGCCTCGTAATACTTTCAAATTCATAAACCTGCGCATATAAATATTTGACAACCAAAACTGCCAGATATGAAGGAAATGCTTTGAAAATAAGTACAATTGCTAAGGGTATTTCAATTTTTTCGAATTTGCATTTGTAGAGACAATTCAAATTAAACTACAAATTATAATTGTCATATAAGTACATAATTACTATGCCCCATGTATGATATTCACACCATATGTATTGTTATTGCTCTTCACATATTCATTATTTCGAAAAATTTGTAATTTAAAATAGGAAGGCTCACTCCCGCGACTTTCATGATTATATAAGTAGTAAACGGTTAAGATATATGCGTAGAACAGTGTAACATCATCGCATTTACATATCAGCCGTAACGGCAGTGACAATTTGATTTTTTCAATCCATTGTATTAAATTTCTAAATTTGTAAGTAAAATTCAAATAATTTCTTTTTATTTTAAGGGCAGATAACAAATAAATTATTTGAAATGTAAATAAAAAGATAATAAATTAAATTTCAACACACAATATTCAAAATAACAAAAGTTATCTTTTATTTAAACAAAAATATGATTAAATAATGCCTCACACTACTGTAATCTAATACCTTCTTTATACTGACTCGAAAAATTGATTTTAAAACTATAAGAGTGGTATTCTATAAGTCGTTAATCAGTCACTTTGCGCCCCTTTTGTTGCTTTGGTGGTTTATAAAACGTTACAGCTGTTCCGTGACTGCCTGCGTTGAGTTACGTTACTTAATGGGTAGTTCATAAAATGCAGCGCAACGTTTTCAATCACTTCAGCTGTCAAATTCAACCCACCACAATTCTGCGCGTTATTTAAAGAAATTACAAACTGAAAGAAAAATGTCGAAAATGGGCGGGCAGATGGAAGTATTTTGCATTTCACTGCCTATAAGTACTTTAATTTTATTGTTTACATTTATTTTATTTACTCACTGAAACTCTTATTTACACTATTAGAAATAGCAAGTTCAAATAAAGAATTTGCTATCCATTATTTATTTGAACTTTCCTAATAATATTATATCACAATTAAATTTAAACAAATATAAACATCAGTTGTCATTACTACGCAAAAGGGCCAATACATTTTAAATACGGCCAAATGGCACGTATATCTTGCACAGACAACTAGTTTAATATAAATTGGAAAATTTATTCGACATTGTAACCCAAAACAACCTGTGTATTTAACACATTTCCTTAAATATTAGTGGTCTTCATGAAAGCTCGAAAGAACCTCGTAAACTCGAAAACATCGTAAACAAACGTCAAAACAAACAAATTTCCCATACAAAGCGACTTGCTCAAAAGTGGAAAGTTTTCGAGGCAAATTTGCTGCGCAAACGTGGGATGGAGAAACGTGTAAAATTTTGACATTTCGTTGTCATCTGACTAGGATGGATAAATATGGTGATAGCACTAGAACTGTAGAAAAAGTACACATACATAATACATGCAATTGCTACTGCTACCACCTTATGTATCCATCTTGGTCAGCTGATATGGTTTTGAGCACAACTACACTTCTCGGCTAAGTTCTCGGCTTTCACGTTTGCATGAATGCCGCTATTGTTGGTATTTACAGTACGAGTATTATAAACAACAGCTTTGTTAAAATCTGTTGATCTTTTGAAGTAGTGCAGCCTTGTTCAATCGTTTTCATTGTGTGCAAGTTCACTCAAGATAACTTTTCTAATCTATAATTTTTTGTTTCCTTATACCAAACTATCGAAGAAGCCGTTTATATGGACCCTTAACACGGTTTGGCATTTGTTAACTCGAATGTAAAACTCGATTCTCGTTGGCACGTTTAATTTTTGGGATACGGTTAAGGCATGTGTTTATACGTGCCTGTCATACCAAAACGGCTCGAGGTAACTCGTGTTAAAGCTTCGTATAAACGTGGTAAGTGGCTGATTTCGTAAGCTAACGCGAAGTGATGTATAAACTAACACTTTTTGACTTTGGCGTTCGCGTTGACTTTTGCGTTTGCATTCACTGCGGGACTTTTAGAATACTACCCTAAGTTTTTCTTTGTTAGCTGTATTTAGGTCAGCTGTAAACATGCTGAATACAACAAACACTCAAAATCTAGATTTTGCGTGTAGAACAAATATGATATAAGGTCTTGTACAAATCACAATCGAAATTCTTTGTTTCGAGTGTTCCTTCATTCAAACGTCTGTTTCACGTAGGAAAAGCAGCAAGGTCCTTGAGATTTTTGGGCAAACGAGATAGATAGTAATTTTCGAGATAGTAATTTTGGTTTTTTGAACTCATACCGAACTAACGAAATGTTTTCATGTCTAGAAATTGTTAAAAATGCACGTGGATCTAACGGAAGACAATGTCAAAATAAATGCAATAAATTGTAAGTGAGGAAGAGACAACAGGGTTGACGTGGTAGATGGTCAATTCACAAACATATGATTAATGGGAGAACCGTAACTATAATATAATAATAGTATTATAAATAATAGCAATCTTAAAATCTGTTGATCTACTGAAATAGAGCTACATTTTTTAATTTTTTTCATTCTGAGCATTTCACTCAAGATAACTTTTTCTGATCTATAATTGTTTATTGTATATGTGTATATAATTGTACTCGTATATGTTTCATAAACAAATGCAAGCGCGAAGTGATATATAAACTACCATTTTTTGACTTTGGCGTTCGCGTTGGCTTCTGCGTTTAAGTTCACTTTCGGGACTTTTAGAATACTACCCTAAGTGTAAACCTATTCAACAAATTATTTTTACAGCGTGAGGCTATACAATAGAAATACCTTAAAAGATGTTGTGACTACTGGCCTAAAAACTAGCCCTTAAAGTGAACTGATTGAGAATTGTTATCACCAAATTCAAGTTTTTCTACTTTCCACATATCTCACACCAGCCTTCTCCAAAGATATGTTAGTTGTTGTACTAAATTTCATCGTCGGAAAATCATTAGTTGTTCTCTTCGGTAAGGAATAAGACTATGATCTCATCATGACGACGTCTCCAAAGCCATAAAACGGAAAGAAGTTCCTACAGCTGGGGATCAAAAGGCAGCCATGGAGGCAGAAGAAGTTTCCACTTCCACTGAACTGGAAACTAAATCAGGATCCCAGCAATCAGAAGCGAGAAAAGTTTCCCTACCCCCACAGGGAACTATACAACATTTCTATCGCAAGAGAACCGGAGGCTCTCAAGTTCTAATCGCCATGGGAAAAGAATAAGTTCCCACACTTGGAAAAGAAATATCTGTAGCCGGGAAGATGACGTTTTCATCTCTATGGAACCTAAGGGCGTTTCCCCTAATAGAAGATCAAATGACGTAACCGCCGCTATAAGACTAGAAGATGTTCCTACCGCCGATAGAGCAGGTGAGAAACCAAAGGAGTCACATAGATGGAAGCGATGGAAAAATGTGGCGGAAGTCTTCAAAAATCCGTCTCGAAGGACCATATGAAGAAACGGTATATAATTATAACACCCTCCATGTTCGAGTACTGCATTTTATTAAAATATTTAAAATAGTTTTACTAAATGGCTAATAATAATAATTGTTCGCAACGTATTTTATAACAATGAAGACACGAGAAGGAGTTAATCATATAAGCGGGAGTAATCTTCATCCACCGCACATCCACAGTCACACATTCATGCTTGAGGAAAATTCCAATTTCACAACGCTTTCTCCTTCTGATCCCTTATCTTAGCATTAATATAACGTGTATAAGATCATCTGTATATTTCTTATCGTTTTAAAATTCCAATTATGGTGTGTACAAAGTTTTTAATAGAAAAAATATTTTCCCCCTACATGGTATCTTCATAACTTCCCTATTCAACATACATATGTATAAGTATATGATGTACAAATTTACTTTAAAGATTACGAATTAGGAACCTTAACAAGTACCATTCTGTTGACCTACAAAACTGAAATTGAATAATGACAATGACATTCGCTGTTATGCATTACATGCAAATTCTACATTTCCTTTATTGATTTCGATTGAATTTATATGAGAAATTCAGATTTGCAATAAAAAAAAAACATTATATATTGTACGTGTAGAATTGTATCCTCTATTGGGGATACTAACACGTTTTAGCAATTATAATTAAATGTAAAAAGAGTTAAATCTGTCGAACAACATTAATCAGTTTGTTGACCAGTATTGCTACTGGCATTCCTATAAAGGTCAACATTATTATCCTTTACGGTTCTTTGACATTAGGCGTGATTCTTTATACCTGCTAGTTTAACAATTCGCTCAATAAGTATGGGGAGTTTTAAGAAAGATGAACTTGTCGTTGTACACTGGTTGGTAACGCTATGTTGCTTTTTTTTTTATCACCAACAATACATCACAAATACATCACGATACGGCTGGCAAATGCGATTTGAATAAAATGTTCGCGTTAATGCAATCTTTAAACGGATTAATTATCTAGGTGGTTCAAGAAAGTGAAATCGAAAAGAATTAAAAAATGTTGAATCTAATTTTTTTGAATCTCAATTCCAGTATTTTAAATGTCAAATTCAATTTTAAAAATTTCAATTTATATTTCTTATAAAAAATTAAAAGTAGAAAATTATCCTGGTTGTTAGGACCTAGATATCAATTAAACTTAAACAATAAGCTTAGAATTTACAAAGCAATTCTTAAACCAATCTGGACTTACGGCATCCAACTATGGGGCACAGCAAAAAACTCCAACATTGATATCCTCGAAAGGTATCAATCCAAAACACTACGATTAATTACTAATGCGCCATGGTTTGTCACCAACAGGAACATTTGCTGACCATCAAACAAGAAATTAGAAAACTTAGCGAAAGCTACTTACAACGACTACACAACCACCCAAACCCTTTAGCTGTCTCACTCCTAGACTGCAGTAATGAAACAAGAAGACTCAAGAGAAGACATGTTCTAGATTTACCATTTCAACATTAATAATTATTGTCAAATCTTTCATTGTCCTAAATATTGTAAATATGTAAAAAAATATATTTTCTTTAAAATTATGCAATTCACTGGAACCGAATAGTGCCTGTTACTTAGTATTTAAGTAATCACATTTACTTATTGTCTGTAATAGATAGATTGTAATTAAAGATGTAACAAACAAAAAAAAATAAATATTTCTTATAAATAAATTGACATTTTTGGAACTTCGATAGGAAATGGTGTAGACAATTGAGTGTTTAATAATTTTTTCATTATGTTGCAGCAATTCTACCAAACTATGTTATGCATTTTTTCGAAAACCAAAACGTTATCTTAACGTTGACATTCAAAGTTGACCACAATGTTATATTTATACTAATTTGGTGCCTTAGATCACTAAGAATATATAACTAAAAACATTTTTCTATGAACTTTATCTACCTGTATCAACAAATATCACAGATAATTCAAATAAATTAAATCTGTGTTAAGAACTAAAATTCGGAATACAAAGGAAGACGAAGTTAAGTAAAAGTTTTACAACAGCCACAGGCAAACAATTTAATTTTAACTTGACAGATAGTAAAGGTGTAATGGAAATATTCTTGGTTTAAATTCATAAATAAACACAGACATGTTAAATATGATCATGTACTATATGCAGACAGGTTCTACTATGATAATATAAGTTTATAAGGGAATTTGTTTAAACTATTGCCACTGTAGGCAGATAAAGTTCATTTAACAATTTGTTACATTAAATCCCCGTATTCAGCTCTTATGAATTGTTTGTTCCCACTTGTCCCACAATAACCCAATGCAGATAAGGGAATCGAACAAATAAAAGACGATGGCATCGATTGTTCTCTCTCTTAATCAAGACGAGTTCAGAACACAACAAAGCCGCAGCAGGTACCGATGATCTATCGGCAGAGCTGTTCAAGACTGACGAGAACGACCTGACAAGTTGCATGCATCATATGGAAGATTTGATAAGACGTATACATTGCCCGGCCATTGGATTCTCAGCATACTGTGTCCTGTCTTTAGAAGAAAGTGGAATAATCCGTTTAACTGACGCTTATAAGGAGTTTAAACTTGGAATCTCAGCTCCTGAATACTGCAGAGCTACGGGGATGAAGAGGAGGACGAGAGTATCGAACATCTGATTGTGTATCTGATTGTGTATTTGTGTATCTAACATACATTCAAGAAGTTAAGCTAAATGACCTTAGAATACTTTTGCGGTAAACAAACTACTTCGCCAGGGACTAATATAAATCTCATTTTCAGGCCCATATTGGAACACCGGGATGGGGTATCAATTGTCTTGAATGGCCCTCAAGCATACTAGTCCAATTTACAGGCTTAACATGTCGTCCCATGGTATCACAATGGTCCTCATTTAACTAAGTGTGTCAGTAGTGACAGTCACTTGTACATAATCCAACCTACCGCATACAAGGCCTGGTACTAAGAGGACTTGTTCGTTCGCTCGAAAAAGCGTTTACCACTCATATTTTTCGTAACGTCATAATAGTCGTGTTTTGGTTACAAGCAAGCGATTATCGCTTGCTAGGTTGCACAGAAAACGGCTTTTTAGCGAGAAGTCACTTTATTCAAAAATATGAAAAATGGTTAAAAACGGTAAAAGATGACAACATTTTTTTGTTTTAAACTTAGCGAAAATGAATCTCGTCGCTAAGTTCTCGCTAAGTCTTCGCTAAGTGCTTCATACAAAACAAGCGAATATATAAGCAAGCGGTGTAAACAAAACACGCTTATTGTTTCGTAGCCAGGAACAAATCAAGGTAACCTTTAAATTTGTTTAACACAAAAAATTAAATTTTTTGACGAATTGAATGTGAATTGGCAGATTTATCATTTTCGGCGATATTTCAAAAGCATTGATTCGCTGTTATGGAGTTTTGTAAAATTTCACGTGAAATGTAGATCTTAGTACTGACCTTAAAGTGCGAAAGACTAAATCCAATTGTTGCAAACCTGATCGGATCTTATCAGTGTGGCTTTACTACTGGAAAATGTACAACTGAGCAGATGGTCTAATACGCCAAACACTGGACAAACCCCATGAAATTCGAATCTTTTCCCCTCCATCTCATTGTTGATTATAAGGCTGCCTTCGATAGCCCAATACTGAGAAGAAAACTTTACGACACTTAGTCTGAAGTCACTATCTCTGCTAAGCTAATACGCCTTTGCAGAATGATATTGATGGACACTGAAGGTTTGTAAATACCTTACTTAGCCATTTGATACCAGATGAGGACTCAGCCTTCATATCTCATCTCGTGCGATCTTTTCAACATCTTAACGGAGATCATAATGACGAAAAGCTGCAGTTAACACAGATAAAGCCATCATCTGCAAAAGCCACATGCTGCTTGCGTATGATGATGATATCGATAACATTTGGCGGACTGTGCAAGAAGTTATTGCGGTATTTCCGAGAATCGAGAAATAATCAGAAAATGTGGATTTGGCTGTAAAGGAGGACAAAATCACGTTAATAGTTTTAGATAATAGAACCTCCACTCGCTTGGAGTAAAGAGTGAACATTGATAGCAGTTTTATCTTCGAGGTATTACACGCATTTATTTACCGCGATTCTTGGTATAAAAACGACAGCCAGCCGAGGAATTGCGCTTCTTGATTCCCATAAGAAAAAAAAATTTCGAAAACCGAAAATTTGGTCCACTTTTCACTTGTTTTGTACTCAGCTCTAGGCTAAATTTCGTACGGAAAATCAATTACAGGGTTGTTATGCCAAAGTTATTTCGTACGAAACAATTGTTTTATAATTGTTCTCAAGCGAAATTTTAATATTTCAATAATTTCGACAAACAGAAGAAGTAACACCAAATATGTCAAAAACTAAATGGAGTACAAATAATAAATAGTCATGAAATATTTGCAAGATAAATCGGAGATAGTTGGTAACAACATTTCTTTCCACAATTTCTACCACAAGCAGGCGAAACAACACTGGGACTCTTCGACAGGAAACGGCGAGTATAGGTCTCGTATGAACCGCGAGCTGTACCCTTTGTAGCTCGACATTGACGTAGTTAAGTGAATCAAAATAAGGGGGTTATCGGGATATGTCAGTCGGGTTAACTAGGATGAACCAGTAGAATGGATAAGGACGGACGAAGCCAGCCGAAAAATAGGTAGATCAAGACTCCGCTAAAAAGATTTGGTGGATGAATCCCTGCGGAAGCTTCATGTTACCATCTAGACAGAAAAGTCAAAAGCTCAAGATGGCCGGAGGAATATAAATACTATCTTCTTTATGTAATGTCCCTCACCCAAATGGGATGTCTGATACCAATTAAGGATATATAGCCATTTCCTTCGAATTAAATTATTTATCAATCTTAATTTAAATCCACTTCAGACGAAAATAAAATTCCGATGTACAGAAAAAAAATTTTAATTTTAGAAAATCTGTGTCTATCCAATACCAGAAGCAGACTTTTTAAACCCGCAATAAAAAATTATTTTTTGTTTTGCCATCTCCACGTTTTATTTTTATCTCGCTATCTTTATTAAGAAAATAAATATTTTGTATCAAAAATAACAACAAATTTCAAATATGTTTTATCTACAACGATGCGACTGACTGACATTATCTCGGATCTATCATTTACGTCTTGTGTTAATCAACGAAAGCGAAAAATAAAAAAGGCCACTAAAACCAAATTGTTTGCCTTTTTCATCTTCATAGTCATAACTCGAAATTTAAAATTTTTAATTTTTTGCTTAAAAACAATATGCAGGGATCTGTCATCATTTTCTCTCCTATTTCGTCAAAAAGAGGCAGTTTTTTGTCTTCAATTAAAATTTAAAAATGTTGTGTTATGACTACATCGATTAAAATATAATTTCGGTAAATATTTGATGTTTGAGAAACATAACAAATTTTAATAAAGAACAGTAAATGAAATTCATTGTATATGTTTAGTTTTTTCCGGAGATATCACATTATTTATTGATTAATACTCGTATGAATATACATATGCACATATACTGAGCGTTTTTCGATGACTGTTACTGTATTTTACTCACAAATTATTTCAAGTTTATACTGGTTCAATACGGATTTCACTCAAATTGTCCAAGAGCATTGCTGCGTTGACAAAATTAAAAAGACTTTGATCGTACATATTCAGCAATTGATTCATTGGCTATTTGTAATGGTCATTCAAAGTGGAACATAAAGAAGGAAAATAAAAAAATGGTGTGATTAATGTTGGCTAGTGTATTTAAAAAACAGGGTTTTTTGAAACTGTAGGTTTACGGTTCCCTCAAGTATCCTACTTTAACCCGATTTCGTGTTTAAGGCGAAGACTTTCCCTTCACTTAATGTTCAAGAATTGGTACAAACTCCGAATTTAAAACTACAAAATATATAATATAGATTTTTTTTATTGTAAAAAAATAATTTACAAGTCATCGTAAAAATAATTATTTCATATGCAAACAGTTAAGTGAGATTAATTTCACTTCTAAAATGCATGAGCAGACTCATCTGGTTTGCCCTATTTCGGGTCCTATGAATCGAACTGCGTCATTAGTTTTTTCACCGTGTTTTACGCATAGGGTCGTTTTTACACACATACCCAATCACTGACTATACAAGATGAACGGTTACGATTTCATTACGAAGTCAACGTAGGAACAAAACACAACCATGAAAAATAAAACAATGGCGTCTAAAAAACGTACACACATATTTAATCATCCATACACATCCATATATACATTCAAACGAATATTAACAGTCATCGGACACAATTCGAAATGGAAAATTTATTTGCACGTGAAGTTTCACTCCTGCTTCGTGTTTTCATGACACACTGATATTTTGTTAAAGTCCAGATAAAACGAGGTTAGTATTTCACTTACTTTAATCACAAACCAAACCCGAAAATATGTATTAATTTATGTTGTAAAATCAGGCCATTAAACCCCGAAAAAGCTGATTAAATAGCGTGTGAAACCGGTTCATCGAAAGTAGCGGTTTTCAAAAAAACGCCACACGGTTAACCGAGAGAAGTTCGGTTACTCGGTTTCGGTTTTGTATATTCTAATATTGGCTAAAAATAAAGACAAAAAATGATTCATATTAAAACGAATTATTAAACTAGCAAGTCTGACTTTGTTTTGTTAGATTTTGTTTGAATATATAAAGGACATATACACTAAAGCGACTCACCAAAAAAGGAAAAAACCCCCTCCTGAAAAAGAACCTCGATATGTTCAGTTTAATTCAATTCAATTAGACTCGATTTAATTCAACTCAATTCAATTGAATTCAAATCAATTCAATTCAACTCAATTCATTTCAATTTAATGCAATCCAATTCTATTATATTCCATTCAATTAAATGAAATTTAATTCAATTCAATTTAATCTAATTCAATTGCATTCAATTCAATTCAATGCAAATCAATTCAATTCAATTCAATTCAATTCAATTCAATTCAATTCAATTCAATTCAATTCAATTCAATTCAATTCAATTCAATTCAATTCAATTCAATTCAATTCAATTCAATTCAATTCAATTCAATTCAATTCAATTCAATTCAATTCAATTCAATTCAATTCAATTCAATTCAATTCAATTCAATTCAATTCAATTCAATTCAATTCAATGCAATTCAATTCAATTCAATTCTATTCAATTCAATTCAATTCATTTCAAATCAATTCAATTCAATTCAATGCAATTCAATTCAATTCAATTCAAATCAATTCAATTCAATTCAATTCAATTCAATTCAATTCAATTCAATTCAATACAATTCAATTCAATTCAATTCAAGTCAATTCAATTCAATTCAATTCAATTCAATTAAATTAAATTAAATTAAATCCAATTCAATTCAATTCAATTCAATAATTCAATTAAATTAAATTAAATTCAATTCAATTCAATTCTACTCAATTCAATTCAATTTAATCTAATTCAATTCGACTCACATCAAGTCAATTCAATTCAGTTTACTACAATTCAGTTCAAGTCAAATCAATTCAATTCAGATCAATTCCATTCAATTCAATTTAATTTAATTTAATTTAATTTAATTTAATTTAATTTAATTTAATTTAATTTAATTTAATTTAATTTAATTTAATTTAATTTAATTCAATTTAATTCAATTTAATTCAATTTAATTCAATTCTATTCAATTCAATTCAATTCAACTGAATTCAATTCAATTCAATTCAATTCAATTCAATTCAATTCAACTCAATTCAATTCAGTTCAGTTCAGTTCAATTCAATTCAATTCAATTCAATTCAATTCAATTCAATTCAATTCAATTCAATTCGATTCGATTCAATTCAATTGAAGTCAACTCAAAACAGTTCAATTCAATTCAATTCAAAGTACTACAGTTCAGTTCAAGTCAAATCAATTCAATTGAGTTCAATTCCATTCAATTCAAATCAATTCAATTCAATTCAATTCAATTCAATTCAATTCAATTCAAATCAATTCAATTCAATTCAATTCAATTCAATTCAATTTCATTTAATTCAATTCAGTTCAATTAATTAATTTAAATTACAATGCAATAAAAAATCATTGAACAAGAATAATAATCATCCTTTTTACTGGCATAAGAGAAAAATGATAAAAAAGAAATTTTGTGTTGATTTTTCATGTTTGATGTTAGTAAAGTGACCTTAACAAGCCGAAAATTAACCGCTTTCACTGAGTTTCTCTAATTTGTGAAACAGGAAACCGGTGATTTTTAGAATAAACCGAAACCGGTTTCGGCTTTTTATACCGGTTAGAATAAACCGAAATCGGTTTTTTTAAAACTCTAAAATGTACACATTAGTAAAAGTTTCCGTTGAAAATGTAAAGTTTTCCGAGATATCTAAATTAATTTTCCGAATCGTGACGACTCGAAAACTAAAGTCAACATGGAAAAACAGTTTAAATATTTTTAAACCTATCATACAGAAATAGTATTCGGCGAATATCTACGACAGTGTAGTCACGAATAATAGCAAGCAATTAGCACCTTCAAGGTAGAATTGAATTCCAGCTCCCATTTAGTTATTTATCAAATTTTTAGTGATTTTGTTAACTCGGTGTCGGGCTGAAAAAAAAATTAACACCAACTCCTACTACGGGTAAATTTCCTGAACTCCGACTCCTAAACTTCGACTCCACACCCCTGATATTCACAGTCACCGGGAAAATAGCGAAATACAACAATTATTTCAACTACACACATGAAGAGAAATTTGACCCATGACTTCTAATTTGTAGACTGATTAGAATCTACAGTTTTACACCAAATCCGTATAGATATGCATTGAGAAGTTTTTCATGGGTTATTATTCAGATGATCAGACTGGCGATAGAACTCATTTTCTTATATACAAGTGTCGCGCTCGCTACCCTAGCCCAACTGACGGTCAGGTACATGGTAAATTCATATTTAAAATTGTCTCTTCAAATCTCTTTACGTATATTTTTGTAATTGATACGTTTAAAAATCAAAAGAATGTGAAGGTTTTCTCCCCTTAACCTTCGTTGTTTCTTTTAGCAAATTTCCTCATTATTCTTTAAATTTTTGCAACCAGGCAATATAAACTCGTATACAGTCAACAATTTACCATAAATCATTGAGTCATAAAATTTTTGATTTCAGTTGCGTCAAGGCGATTTCCACATTACATATTGACTTTATAACCTCATCTTCGTTAAACCAAAAATGGTGACAACTACAAATAGATTCAAGATTCAAATTTATCTTGTCTAGAGTTGAGCAGTCAAACTAGGATGGAGGAGAACCAAATACGTCAGCAGCACCATTCTGATGTTGGGATGTTATCTTGATATAAGCAAATATTTACTACAAAATCAGATAAGTTAAGTGATGGAAAACAATTTTTAAACATCTTTTGGTATTTTTAACATACACCGCCCAAACTGTGGTAACAGGGAATTATGAGTTACTGCTGATGTTTGTAATATACAGAAATATAAGATGTAGACCCATAATAACCCATTTTGAGCTGCACTGCAAAAAAATCGAATCTGCAAATAAAATACAGTTCAAGTAGTAATGTGGAGTTGGATCAATTGGCATCTGAGTAGCTCATACACCAATCGACTTTGATTTTCTCTCTGAAGAAAATTAAGTTTGAACTGCTGTTCATGTAGTCGAATAGCGGCTTAAAATGGGTAAATATGGAAAAAATCGTAGCTTCATGTATTTTTGCCAGCTAAGTATGGCTCGAAAATATGAAACGATTGAAATGAAATGTTGGTCTTTGGTCAAGGATGAACCCTATTGAAAATAGGCTACATATATCGCACCAGTTTTTGACATAGCGCCTATACAAATATGTTGGGTCCTAAGGTCCTTGGGTGTGCCCCCAAATCAATATTTAGGACTTAAGTAAAATAGTGCACAATGTAGGAGACCAAAAATAGATCGCAATGTTTGACGGTTTGATATAGCCCCAATCCAAATGTCTCGAACAAACTTGGTACTATCAGCGGCAGAATTTACAAATATACACCGATTGCAGCGAAATTTAGTACATACGATTTATCAAATCGGAACGAAAATGGGTCATTTTAATTGACATTTTTTGAATTAACGTCGAATACAGTGTGTGAGCAATGAAAATGAAAATATTGTCGTTCCACAAAATCCTTAATAAAAACTTGATTTTTCATCTGATGTTGCTCAAATTACGCTTAAAATGTTGGTAATTAAATAAACCATATGTTAAAAAAATAAAACATTTCAGATCTTCACTATAACGTAGAAAAAAACGAAATAAAAGTGACAAATTTTGAAAAAAAACGTAAAAAAGGCAAATTTTGAACTTTGAGGTGCCATAACTCAGCCATATCGACGGAAAGGGCATTCAATTACCTTTCCAACGATATGCCATTTATCTCGAACGGACTTTTCGGTTGGGCTCCACAAGGGCTTGAATGGGACCATACACCGAAAAACGCAAAAGTACCGTTATCTAAAAACGGTACTTAGAAAAAAAATTACAGCGTTTTTCGTGTTCAGGAGGTCCCAATTAACTTATCTAGGCATGTGGCGTTCTTGGTATTTTTTGGCTGTAAACCAGTGTTATAACTACAACCTCATGAGGTCAGATGTCTTACTCATATGTATTAAACAAACAATTGCAACTGATTTTTTTATTTCCTCATTTGTATTAACACTAGGGAATTTGTTTTCCAACATATTAAGATTTTACATATATGTACTTGAAAATTTCCAATCTTTTACACATCTTTCTCAAGGGCCTTCGAAATTCGGTGGATTATATCTCGACGTGCAAAGCTGCCTCGCGATATATTTATCCTAATTCTGATATTAGCTTGTGTGCCAACAGAACACGTTGAAAAGCTAAATCATAGAGTAATATATAAAGAGTGTGCATGAGGGTTTCAGTTCCATCAAATTCCTGTCAAAAGTTACTGGACTTATGGCAGTTTTGATACAGTTTATATTATTTATATATAAATAAAAAAAGAAATGTGTTCGTTCAAATCAAAACTCTTTTATTGTAAACGTCACAAGTGCCAATAAAATCAATTTTAAAATCAGTTTTCTCAATATCGTACTATCGCTCATTCTCCTTCACATTCTATCCTGTATCAAATTGTTAACTGTTTCATCGAACCCCCCTGAGTTAAACTACCTCGAAATTAATGTGGAAGATTGCTGGAAAATCCCATTTTTGGGGATTTTCGATATTTTTTAGCGATTCTGGGATTGTGTTAGGACGAATGCTTTAAAAATTTCAAAAAATTTGCTTTGAACCTAAATTATATGAGTAATTAATTCCAAAAATAGCTATGTTAGGTTTATTATATACCCCAAAGACAGAAATATTAAATTAAATGTTTCGATAACTCGCGGAATTATCGAAATATCGGACGTTGAAATTTAAAATAATCGATGCGTGTTTTGGAAATGTTTTCTTCTTGTGTGTTTTGCTTGCGATATTTTTCGTTTGCATTTAGTTTGATGAATTTTTCAATATCATCATTCCAAAACCACCGCTGATGAAGATCTGTGGCTAGATCTGAAATATCTATACGGTTTGCCAGGTATCATAAGGCTACATTTGACAAACCTTCTTTTTGATTGAGCTTGAATAATACAATAAAAAAAATTAATGGAGTTTTATAAGTAGCGTGTTTTTTTTATTTCCCGCTAAATAAATTTTTCGAAGACTTTGTATGGGGAGCCGCTTAAAATCGCTTAATATCGGTTAGCTCCACATCCGAAGTGGTCGCAAATTTTGATTAGCAAGGAATAAAAAAAACAGCCTTAATATTAGAGATCCGAAAACACTATGTCGAAGCCGGTATTAGAGCAACCACAGAGCCCAAAGCCTGGCCGCGCCGAAGTTTTAATAAACAAAAACAGCCGAAGTCTGAAAGCCAATGTTGTTAAGCCAGATAAATGGTAACATGAGGAAAGGAAAATGTAGTTCAACACTGAATTCATAGTAAAGCTGTTAAGCATTAAGTGAGATTTAGACTTTATAACTTCGTTAAACGCTAAAAAACCTTTACTATATATTTATTGCAATTGCTTCAAGCACACAAACAAGCGTTACCGTGAAATATTCTTATCTAATTTTTCACCCGAACTGCAGCTGTTTGTTTAACAACCAGTAGCCCAGATTGTTTATAGTAGTAGTATTGTGTTAATTAAATATTTGATCTTCAATCACAAGCCCTTAATCATTCACCTATTTCACCTATTATTACAATCAACTAATGTAACTTAAATTCTACACTTGTTAAGGTCTAACTAAGAAATAGGTACTTTATTAGGTTACTCTCTATGTAAAGTGAGAATTTTAAGAATTTAAAATGTGAATATTATTTATTTTGTTTGTATTGCGAATTATTGCGAAAATGTTTATTTAAAATAAATACGGGTTTATTAATTTGTGTGAGAAATTTATGAGGGAATTCCCGTTTTATTGGAAAATTGGATTTTCGAGTTTTTCCCCTAAGAAACACAACGGATTTCTAAGTATAAATATGGGAAAAATATATGCAAGCTTTCAAAGTCCAAGGTTTTAGATTTTCGTTACTACAGATGAATTTTGAACAAGTTAATATTAATCGGCAGTAGCCGCTTATCTGGATTATTACATGTTGTTCTTATGGTATATAGTATCGTACAACCTTTAAAATTTATAACAATTCATAAACCCCAGTGAACCTACCAACTACGTAAGAAATCAACTCAACTCTACTCTTATCTCATCAAGATTTCTTAAGCGATAAGGATCACCTGCAGCCTCGCAGCAGCCCGGACGAGTAACAACAAATCTGTGTGTTATCAATCAGAGATAAAAAAAATGTTGTTTAATACTATATTCCAAATGTTTTGATATAAAAACCTTAGTAGTGAAACTGAATGTTACCATTAACTTAAGGTTTTTGGAGCTGCGAGGAGCTCACTAACCCCCATTCCGAATTAGTCATTCAAAGTTGATAAAACCCAACAAAAGTCTATTTCAACAGTCCAGAAAGCCACAAACCATTCGTAAGTTTGCGGAAAAGGCGAGAAACAAAACCAGCAACAAAGGTGCGTAACGAGGATAATATACAAAAGCAAAAAAGGATAACAAAGTGTTTTCAAAATTTCCCCATAATTTTTCTGTCAGTGTAATAACTAGAGATGTATTTAACAATTTTGTGTTTTTGAGCTTCTTCTTCGCCACTTTCAAATATTTGTTTCCCTTAAAAACCTTTAACATCTGTATAAATTTAAATCAAGGTGTTATTTGTTGATATGTTAATTGAACCAAATTTTTGTGCGGGTTAATGTCGGCTCTCGTGAATGCTGACCACCAATAACATCTTAATGCGCATTTCTACAACAATTTACATAATAATTACAAAATATTTTACTTGTTTGTATGACATACAAATGGAAATAAAATAAATGCAGGACTTCCTTCGTCATTAACTTTAAAGATACGTGATTTCCATATTCACAAAAATATATTTTTAACAGAGATGTATTTTTAAATGTCATGTTTACAGTTTGACAGTTGTTTGTGCTAATGACAGGAGATTAAATTAACTTTTTAACATATAGCATTGAAAAATAAACATTGCGTAGTGTTTAAAGTGGATTAAATTACCGGTGTCCGTTAATTTTGAAGAATTCATTAAATACAGCCAACAACTGTGCATTATTTTTAGACTCGCAGATTTCCAATGTAGTTGGCAGAATTTGGAAAATACACCCTATACCACAGTTGTAAACCAATTTCCTTTGCTGAACGTATGTTTCCTTTTTTAATTTCATTAAATTATTCGCGTAATTCAAATACATCCTTAGCTGAATATAATTTTTCGTTGAGGACCTGTACTAAGTTCAATATTTCTGGTGAAATTTTACAAACTCCATACAAAAGAAATTCGGCGAATTTCTTCGTCAACTCGCCAAAAGTGTGCGAAATGTATTAAGCTTATAAAAATGTAGTCTTTCATTTTCCAATTTATAAGTACTTATCTTCGCACTCCATACCATAAATTAATATAGAAGAACTTCTCCAAATTAAAGAGCTAGGTGCTTTTAATTTTTATACTCACTGATTGACAGAGCTTAATTTGGAAAACACGCCACATACCACAGATATAATACAATTTACTCTGCTGAATGTATGTTTCCTTTTTTAATTTCTGCGCTGAAATTAATCGCGTAATTCCAATACATCCTTAGCTGAATATAATTTTTTACTGAAGGCCTGTACTAAGTTCAGTATTTCGGGCGAAATTTTATAAAACTCCACACAAAAGAAAGCCTGTGAAATACTTATTCTTTGGAAATTGTACTATTTCTTCGGGGGAATTATATATTCCAATTTACTTATTTTTCCCATGAATGGATGCGGGAGAACTTCTCACAAATAGGGAGCAGTACGCCCACGGATTTCCAATGTACTTAGCTGAAATTACTCCAGTTATAAACCAATTTCCTCTACTGAATTTTTGTTTCTTTTTAATTTCTGCGCATTAAATTATTCGTGTTATTCAAATACATCCTTAGCTGAATATAATTTTTTACTGAAGGCCTGTACTAAGTTCAATATTTCGGGCAAAATTTTACAAAACTCCATACAAAAGAAAGCCTGTGAAAGACTTATTCTTTGGAAATTATATTATTTCTTCGGGTGAATTATATATTTCGCCAAAAGCGACTGCAATTTTAGTGTGCTTATAAAAGTGCAGTCTCTTGTTTTCCAATTTACATACATATTTTTCCCTTGAATGGATTTGGGAGAATTTCTCACAAATAGGGAGCAGTACGCCCACTGATTCCCAATGTACTTAGCTGAAATTAATCCAGTTATAAACCAATTTCCTCTACTGAATTTAAGTTTCCTTTTAATTTCTGTGCATTAAATTATTCGTGGTATTCAAATACATCCTAAGCTAAATATCATTTTTCAATGAAGGCCTGCAAATCTTACAAAACTCCATACAAAAAATGCCTGTGAAATGTTAAAGAAAATTATCAATATTTTCAATTCCCTTTAGTTCTACCAAAAACGAGTTTTTTACGTTTCAAAAATACCTAAAAAAAAAATGGTTTCCCATTACATCCCATGAAGGGACCGGGGAGAACTTTTCACAATCACTAAGCTGTGCGCTTTCCAGTTTTCACTCACTGATTGGGACCTACAGTTTTTCACCGATTCCGAACGGTATTTTGAGAAGCTTTTTCATGGCTATATACTCGATAGTGTCGCCGTCACTATGCGAGGTGACCGCCGCCGAAAGAAATTTAATCTGGTTCGAACCCACGATCTCATGTACAAAAGCCGCGCACAGTAACCATTGCACCACCGACGGCCACCTAAATACCTAAATACACGGAAAATATAGTTCTCAATCGTATGTTTGATAAAAAACAATTCGCACCAACGAATTTAATACCAGCCTTAAGGTCGAGTGAAATAGTAGGCGTATTTTTTATCGCCTGCTAAACTAATTTTTCGACCACTTTGTATGGGTATAAAAAAAACAGTTTAAGTTTTCACAAACAAGTTTGTGATTGTGCTGAAGTCATAATTTGTATAGCTGAATACAGACTTTTAAATAAATGTTCTCTGTTTCATATCTTGGTCAACTTTCTGGGAAATGTAAATATTTTTCGAGCTGAATTATATATTCCGCAAAAAGTAAGTAATCGTTTGTACGCTTGTATAGTTCTGTCTTTTTATTTTTAAAATTTAAAATTTTATATAAAATACACACGATACAATAATACATCAATATGCGCAGCTCAATTTATGTTCTTAATTTCTGTTCATTCAGTTTCCAGGGAAATTAAAATGTTGCCTAGCTGAATAGTATATGTATATCACTGTGTGAAATAGTATATATCACTGTGGCTTGTTCATAATTCGCATGTCGAAATGCATTCTACCAAATTTTTGCGCATTTAACTTATAGGACAACTATTTTCATTTCGCGAAATGTAAATATTTCCTTAGCTGAATTACATATTTCGCCAAAAGGAGGAAAACTTGGCTTTGTTTACAGTATTTTATCTCCTAATTTTCACATATTTCTCAGCTGAATTATAGTAACACAAATTTGTATCCGCTGAATTTGTGTAACTGATTTATTTCTGTACTTTTAATTCTCTGGCTATTGAAATCATTGTGTATTGATTATAATCTGAATAGCTGAATGCATGTTCTTTAATTTCTTCCGAAATCTAAATATTTTCTTAGCTGAATTATATATTTCGATTGAAGCGAGTTTAATAATGTTGAAAAACAACTATTTGTTGGTGTAAATGTCGCAATCCACTTCAAAATCTTTAGCTGAATTATCAATATTGTTAAAATTTGTATTTAAACGTAAAATTTTGTAAGAAAACGTTACGTACTTTTAATTATTAATATAAATATAACTAAAATTCCTGTTAAAGATTTTACAACACAAATAAAAAACAATTAGTAACGGGCTGTGAAATACTTGTCTGTTTTGTTAGTCACTACTGTTTGTTTGTGAAAACTACGACATCGTCGCAAATTTTCACAAACAAAATTGAAAGTTCTATTGTATTTAAATTTCGTATTGAAATTAAACGAAAAACTCAAATGGAAAAGAACAATTCCAATAACAAGCTCATGTTACAAATGTACTGTATTTATATATAAATAATATGGTGTTTGCTTTTAATAGAAATTAACAATTAATTTGTCAGCAAATCAAAACAACAAATATTTTTGTGCACCAAATGAAACTCATGAATATAGAAATATGTATTTCAAAAACAAATTAATAGCATTTTTAACAAAAAACTGATAATTTTGTATTAAGCGTAACTAATCGAACAAAAATTATAAACAAATAGATCGACAATTGCATTTTGATGTATAGTACCATAATTAAACATGATTTGTTAAATTGCATTTTATTAGATCGATTTCAGTTGTATTAAATGCGATACAATGAGAACTTATACACAAAAAAAAATAATCAAAATCATTCAAAAATATGTTGGATGTTTGTTCATTAATTGTTACGTTTTTCATATTCCGCAAAACCCCAAAAAGATTTCTTAAAACTCTACAATGTGGAGCTCTTGAAATGACTAATTTTAGGGGCTTTCACGTCAACAATTGAGTCGGTATGGAAATTTTAAAGAACTAGTGGGCTGTTCACCGAATAGCAAAATATACACCTTGGTTCTTGCAATGACTTTATGCAATATGTTATGATAAAATCTGTGGCAACTCCATATCGTTCTATTGCTAGTTTATAAGTGTTGCCTAACTAAGTGAAAAAAATTGTTTACTACCATAGAACTTCCAACGCCATATCTCTTGTAGAGATAAATTTGGTGCATAAAATCTATCAAATTCTCCGTTCACGAGCAAGGCTTTATTTTCTATCAAGCACCTGGTACACCGACATCTTGAATTTCCTGGATGGTTTGTTAAATATTTACAGGTAAAGCCCCGTATTCAGTATATGCGAAATGTTGTCATTTATCTTTAAACCAAAGTGTTTGTTGCAGAGTTAACTCCTCTCTCTGATTTACCTTGCAACAATTTCATGAATACTTCCAATTCACACTTCATTTTATTTTTCACGAAGGTGGTGTTAGTTTTTTTTGTCAAAATATGCGACATTTCAAAATTCCGGTGCCAAAGTCTAATCAAACAATTGTTTTCGAACGAAATAACTTTGACATAACAACCCTGTAATTGATTTTGTTCACGAAATTTTAGCATATAGCTGAGTACCTACCCAACAAATGAAAAGTGAACGAAATTTTCGGTTCATGAAATTTTCGTTATTTTAAACTGTATTAAAATTGTATCAACACTAGTGATTTTAACATATCCTTGGCATTGAAGAGAAGCACTTAACTTCAAACTATCATTTAAAATATGAATATTGTAATGAAAATAAATATGTATGTTTCACCAAAAACTGGGCAACTCCAAGCAGACACCTGTTTCTTAACACGATTTTTTATATTGGGTCCTAAACAAAAATTTATCCTTATATGACAAATACGCCTTCTTCAGATGTGGTGAAACATGGCTATACTGCGCTTATTTTGTTAGAGCCTACCTTGTTTAAAGAAAAATCTGAAATTCTTTTAAATCGCGTTGTCCTAACTGTATCTAAAGTCAAAAACCTCTATTTCACCTGTGAGCATATAGAGCAAATCTAAATATACAAAATCCTAATAACAAAATAAACAAATATTACGAAACTGACAAAAATATCGCGTGAATGGTATAGAATATACAGAGGAAGAATATAATAAATTTTCACATAATTAACACTTTGTATTGTTGGGAACTGTGCAAAACCAGTATTGCCAACTTAATTTTAAAAAGGAAATAATTTACCACAAAAGCTGGGTACTATGCAGGCTGTTTAGGGTGAAACTCCATATTAAACAAATTCAAACTAAAGGGTAGTATTCTAAAAGTCTCGAAAGTTAACGTAAACGCAAAAGCCAACGCGAACGCCAAAGTCAAAAAATGGTAGTTTATATATCACTTCGCGCTTGCATTTGTTTACGAAAGCTGTCACTGACATATGCGGTTTATAGAGTTGCCAAACTAAAATAAACAATTATAGATCAAAAAAATGTATCTTGAGTGAAATGCTCAGAATGAAAAAGATTAAAAAATTTAGCTCTATTTCAGTAGATCAACAGATTTTAAGATTGCTATTATTTATAATACTGCAAATACCAACAATATTCACATAAAATGTGTAAAAAACCTATGTTATTTTGGGGTTCAATGTCCAATAAATTTCCCCATCTATATTACATTAGTTGTCTTTTCAAAAACACATGCCATTTGGCGGTATGTATTGATTGTAATGTATTGGTTCTTTTGTTTATTATTGTCAACATCAACTGATGTCTATAATTTTTATAAATATAATTATAATAGTAGTTTTGCAACGCATTATTTATTTGAACCTTCCATTTCTAATTTTATTATTGTAAATAAGAATTTCAGTGCGTAAACAACATAATTTTGAATTATTTAAAACAAAAATTTGAGCTCTATCCGTCGATTGCATTTCAGCCAAAATTGGCAACTACTTATAAGCAATGAAATGCAAAATACTTCGATCTGCCTATCCTCGATCGACATTTTTCTTTAAATTTGTAATTTCTTCAACTAACGCGAAGAACTGTGGCGTGTTCAATTAGACAGCTGAAGTGATCAAAAACGTTGCGCTGCGTTTTATAAACTACCCATTAAATAACGTAACTCAACGCAGGTAGTCACCGAACAGCTGTAACGTTTTATAAACTACCAAAACGACAAAAGTAACGCGAAGTGACTGATTCACGACTTGTAGAATAACACCCAAAGTTTCCACCAGCCGGATCTATGTTTTTTTCGCGGAGAAAAGTATTTTTTGATAACGCTGATTCAGTTTAAGAGGTTATGTTATTAGAACGCCTAATTTTTTTTTTTATGTCGTTGTGACCCCAACTGTTAAATTCAAATGCATTTTGTTTTTTTTTAGTTTTTGTTTACTTTTATTGTTGTTCTATAAAGGGTGTCCCAAAATTCACGCAGGATTGTATTTTAATTGTTTTTCGGGATATATGACATGTGGCACCGATTTTCTGAAGCAATCTGTCATCCACATCCATAGCATGCCATTTAGGAAAAACAAAACTACATAGATTACCCTGTCGCGACAAAACACCATTAACTGTTATTGGCCGTCCAGTCGCATTTTCGATGGAGAATGGTCCGATCATGCCATGATTGTTTCTCAACAACCAGTCGTGAATTTTTTGCTCGCTGAAAAATTTGTATTTTTGTTGTTGTTTGGGAGGAAATATAACGTGTGTGTAGCTTGTCGCAAATATAGTATGCTTGTGTCCAAAAACTGTGTGTTTACTCTTCAATATTACATGTTGGGGATACAATGATAAATAGGTTATAATATGTTTTTGTGACCCACATATGGATTTGTTTGTTGACAACTGCTGCAAACAAAATAGTGACAGACAACAAAAAAGCCGCAGATCTCCAATTCATGAAAACAATGCTTGTACGTAAGTATATGGATGTTCCAAACATATACCTGGTTTCTGCATAATGTTACAGGGGCTTTTTTCAGCGTATGCCCCCCAAATGCGACAATTTTAACTATTAGCGAAATCAACAAGATGAAAATTAGCCTCATCGTTGAAACTGATGTTGTTCGAAACCCTTTCATTACTTTTAAAATATTTCCCAACAATGAAAAGACGTTGTTATTTAATTGACAGTTCCATTTTTAATAACTCTGAGCGGTCAGCTCAGCTCCAAAAACAACACTTTACGCACAAATGACGTAATATTAAAATTTTGCGAAAATTTTCGGATACCCTTTATTTGTGTTGAATTTGATAACTTCGTCCCTTGAACAAAAACGAAATTTATGCCTAGTTGTATTGAAGAATGGTTTCCCATTACATCTCATAAATTGATTGGAGAAAGCATCTCACATCCAGTGAGATGTGCTCTTTCTAGTTTTATATTCACTGATTGGGACTTACAGTTTCACACCGGTTGCAAATGGTACCGCCGTCGAAAGAAATGTGATGTGTTTAGAAAAGGCATCGAACCCACGTTCTCATGTACAAGAGCAGCGCACACCACCAAAAACAGCGAAACACTATCCAAAAACTGGGAACACCGTCCAAAAAATGGCAACACTGTACAAAACAAACAAAAACTATCGAAAAGATATACAAGTTTTGAAGCACAGAGATTTAGCTCTAAGCTGAATTGAAAATTAAGAGAACAAAAAGATAAAGGAGTGAGATAGAATCATCATTGAATTCCTCTTTGTTGTTGATGATATGCATATGTATCTGACTGAGTAGGTGGAATTGAGCTGCATCACTTTATACTTACACTATTCCAATTCATTTCCAGTGCGGATACATAATAAGAAAACGGGTATCGTGAGCATTGGAAAGCACCAAACACAGCGCAGTACCGTCCACAAACCGGCAACTCCATCCCCAAAATGGCAACAATGTGCAAAACAAACAAACTATCCATGGTAAAATAAGTAAGGTAAACTCGTTAGAACAGCTGATTTCAAAATTTTTCTTACTTAGGTGTTTCTCTTATGTCAAATTCACTTGTATTTTGTTTTTGTACCTTTTTGTTTACTTTTACAGTAGATACACACATGTAGAAAATTTGACAGATTATGGACACCAAACAAAAACGAAATGCCTGTGTTTGTTGTAACAATTCCTACTGCGTTTACCTTACTTATTTTACCATGAAACTATCGAAGCAATATACAAGGTTTCCAGGAAAATGAGACAGAGTGTTAGTTCTAAGCTAAATTGAAATTTAAGAGAGCAAAATGATAAAGGAATGAGATAGAAGTATCTTTGTTGACGATGATATGCATATGTAACCGACTACGTAGATGGAATTGAGCTGCATCTCTTTATACTATTCCAATTAAATTCCAGAGCGTAGGTATGGGTGTATACATATATATTAGGGTGTACTGAAAACAGTTGCGTATTATAAACGAAGCCTATTAGAAACCTTATTGTGGCAATATAGCTTTCTTATTTTTGCACTGGACTTTGTGCTATTAAAGTTTTTAAAAATTTGCGGAAAAAAAATTATATTTTTTGTGGTCAATATGGGTCTCAAACCACATGACATGACGAGCAAATATTGGGTACAATATTATTGAAATTGTGACAGGGTATTTTTTACACGCCTGCATTTTGAAAATGTTATATTAAGAATTTAAAAATTCGCAGTCATTTTTTTGTAAGCCGAGTACTAAGAACGTTCGCGTGAAAAATATTGGGCAGCATCAATTTGTTTTGCTGCGAGAGATGACAATTGACAACATTGATCATTTCAGTTTTAGTTGTGGTAGATCCGAGTTATTTTTAAAGTTGTAATTTCCATTAAATGTAAATGTCGCGGATGGGATTCCAACGCACATTCGCTGGTCCATCGTTTCGATGTTTATGAAGTATCATCTTCAGCAGCTTCTAGCCCGTTAAGCCACCGCAGTGTGTATTCACACTTGTCACTAACCGAAGTCTTTTTTATCGTGCCGAGTGCTTATTTGTCACTATTTACACGTTGCTTTCTTTCCTACTTACTCGAACTGATGCCGAAGTTTTTGAAAGTTCTAGAACGTAGAACGGACTATTCCAATTGTAGTTTTAGTTCTGTGTTGGTTTGGCCCTACCATATGATTCAATTTTAGTTGTCTTAGATCCCAGTTATTTTTAAAGTTGTAAAAAGTTTCTCATCCCCGTAATCAGTTTTCCAAAACGTATAGTTTGCGACACTCCGTTTTTCAGTACACCCTAATGTATATGTATTTACGATCTCCAGTTAATACTTTTTTTCAGTATTGTTTTTATTTTGCGTTTTGTTTTTATTTATTTTTTTTGCTTTACATTTTATCGTATTAAAAGCCAATGCAGAGCAAACAAACAATCATAACAGCCAAGCCAGATCGTCGCACAGACTCTTCGTTATATTTTAAGTCGCGTTACAGACTTCAGATACATTCAAGCATTTGGCGCGTAAAAACGTAATACGGATACTCTCAGCACAAAAATATACTAAAATACTAAAACACAAAGTTAAAACGAAATATTTGATAATAATACAAAAAATAATTGTGAAAACGAAATAAAATCCAAAAATTTAGAAATATTTTTTGTAACGAAACAATTTAATATTAAATGTCTCATGACATTTGTTATAGTCTTTTAAAAAAACACAATAATTAAGTGTTTTTGCGAATAAATAAACCAGCCAACAAATTGTTCACCATAATTGACAAATTGTGCGAAACTTTCATGTTTTCATTAAAATTAAAATATCAATTGTTTGCTTTACATTTTCGAAAAACTTCCCGTGGGACTAAAAAGATTAATATATTCGTATTTTTATAACAGTAAAATTAAAATTTTAACACACGGCAAAACAAAGAAGAAATCCCAACGAGTGTTAATTGTTTAAACAAAAAGTTAGGGTACGAAATTTACATTCAATTAACGAATTATATCGGAGTTAAAACTCGCATACACCAAAAATAATAAAAACCATCAAACAGCCTTTGGAGAGAGGTAATTACACAACTATATAAATTACGAGTTTGCTGAATTAAAAATAATCCTTATCTTAAGTAAAAAGAAAAAATACGAACAGTTTTCGTTCACAAGTTGATTTTAACTTCATTGAAATATTTATATTTTAGGAACGAAATATGAATTTGATACAGCTGAATATATAGTTTTAATTGAGGATTAGTGTTTGGCAATAATTAGTTTCTAATACTGTGATATTCAGCAAAGTTTTTGTTAGTTACCCTTACTGTGAGGGTCATAAATAATTATGCTGATTTCGTTTCTGAAAGAATTTAGTTACTCTCTGACGTAAAATTTTGTCTTGCCTCCTTCTTAAAGTGTTGTCTCTTTGTGATCCGTGAAAAATGTCATTTAATTTTCCAACAAAAAATATTGTTTATAGTTAATGTATGAGAAGTTCATACTACTTAATAGGTCAGAAACATTTTTCTAATTAAAAAATGTTTATTGTTTTTTTTTTTGTTGGAATAATAGACTATTCAGTTCATAGAGTAATGTCATATAGATCTACCATTCTTCTCATCTGACGTTTAATTTCACAATACTCGTGGTGCGGTCGGTGCGATAGAGAGTTATTTGAAGTAAATTGACTTACACCAGGTGGAATTACAAAAATTGTTGACTTAAATGTGTCATGTCGTTTTGATGAAAAATTGAGAAATTTAAAGTTACTTTGGACTTTTTTGTTACATTTTATTGTTAGTATATATTTGTGGTGTATTTACACAAATATTTTAACGCACAAATCCAAATGCCATTGCTGATTTATTGTTGGTTGGTTTGACCTATTCCCTCTATTTGGTTTGGTATTATTAAAGCAATACTTTCCAACATCCAACCGCCCACCTGCAACACACCAAATGTCATCAATTTACTGAGAGAGTTGTCTACTCTGTACGTCATTACTCTATGATTCAGTTAAGCACACACACTGGCATGACTAGTTTTGAATCCCGTGACAAGTTCAGCATCTGATGCCTAACTACTGTGCCTGAATTGACACCATCGGTACCATTTGATACCATTGTTACCAACCAATAACATCCAATTTACATCTACGAATTAGTATCGATCGAAGATCTCTAAGTACCAACACACACTAAAAGTCAATAACATTATAAGTAAGAATTACATTTTCATTAGTTTCAAAGAATAAGTAGGAACGTATTCACCACTTCCAAAGAAGGTATCTTTATAAAACTTCAATTACATATTTGAAAAATAGCACATAAAGCTTTTATTTTTAAATATTTGGAAGCAAAGGATTGTATCGAAAAGAAGGGTGAAACCAAAGAGTAAAAAAAACAGTAGAGAAGTATATTCTCTCAATAATTTTAACTTCATAGGTATGTAAACGTTGAATGTGTTCAATAATACCAGATAGAGCCATTAGTACAAAGCATCATCTAACAAGACAACACCAACGGCATTTCGTGTTTGTGTGGAAAAAAAGTTTTGTTAAATTCAACACAATTTTATGCCAACAATAAACGTCAACAAAAAGGTGCAAAATACATTTAAACTTCACAGTTCTATGCCAAAGTGACATGGAAAAGTTAAGTCAACAGTTCTTGTAACTCCACCTGGTGTAAGTCATTTTTTATCGAACATCTTTTATTTGCTACAACCCACGACGAAGAGTGTGAATCACATTTTCAGTTGTTCCAAAGAACGAGTATACTTATATATTATATTCTCTACTTTCAAAGAAAGTCTTTTACACCAGTTTGAACAATTCCAAATAAAGCTTCAATTAAAAGAAGGATATATTTGATTCACAAAATGTGTGCTTTTGTGGCCAATGAGGTCAATGGCCTTACAAAATGAGGATAACATGTTTCTCCAACCACCTCGGTCTTCAGCTTTTCTCCTATAGTTGGCAATATTCCAGCTGATATTTCCTGCGAAGTCTTGGTCGTCCTCTTTTTCGATGTCCTTCGAGTGCGCCGCCGAATACCTTTCGCACTGGTTCATTCTGATCCATTCTACTGAAACGGTCTAGCCAGTGTAAACGCTCCATTTTGATACGCATAACTACGTCGATGTCGGGATACAGATTATACAGCTCCTGGTTCATCCGTCGTCGATACTCCCCGTTTTCTATTTTTAGACCATTTTTAAGGGAATTTTTCTCTCTTCCACTGATGTTTCATCAGCATGCGATATGGCCCAGAATTCTGCGCCATAAAGTAAGACAGGTTGTACGAGAGTCTGATATTGGGGGATCTTCGTTTCTCGAGGGAAGGTTTTATCTCTGAAGTGCTTGCTTAGCGCGAAATTTTGTTTCTATTTTTACATATTTGGAAGCAAAGGATTGTATCGTAAAATAAAAATAATCTCAGCAAATTAAAAATTACTTTTGTTGCCATTAAAACTGCCCTGGAGTTTCTATTCTAAAAAGTTAAAAAACAATTAACAAAAATATTGGCATATCAGTGTTGACAACTATATTTTTCCCTGTTTATGTGTTTCGTTTTACACTAAAAATACCTCTTTCTGAAAATTGAGTGAAATTTAACATTAGATATTATTTCCTCCTCCAATTTTATTGGTCGCTACATTTTTCTTAACAACAAAAAAAATGTTGCTTGATACATGTTGCTAATACTTCGCGTTACCAACTTAGTACTACTGTGGCGGAATTTTTCCATCGATATTTCCCAGGTATTTTTTTGTATGGAGTTTAGTCAAATTCCTCTTGAAATGTTCATCTTAGTACGGACTTTTAAGTATAGCTATTTATATTCTGAGTCTAGTAATAACAAAATCTGTAATTTGTGATTGAAAAAGATATAGAGGCATTGCATGAGTTCGAATCGTGTGTCATAGCATTTTTTCCGCTACGCTTGTGACACCTCAAAAACATGATTTATGAACACACCAACGGCTTCAACTGCACACGAAATTCGTTGTTCATAATAAAACAAGAATAAGCCATTGGATGCCAAACAAGGACTATACGGCGGTTGACCCATTATTTCTATGATTTGAGTGCTCAAAAATTAGCTTGTTTGAACTGATATGTGAGAGCTCGCATTATCGTAATGGAGAATTATGAGTTTTAAGCGCTGTACTCAGTTTTATGCAATTTTCGTTCTCATAAGACTTACAAGTAAAAAATAGCGAAAATTTCGCGAAACGACAATTTCGTTAACTTTTCATTTGCAGTTTTCTGCGAAAATTTGGTAAGCATAATCAATTACAGAGTTGTTATGCTAAAGTTATTTCCTACGAAAACAATTGTGTGGGACCGGAATTTTGGCATTTTGTTTATTTCAACAAACAAAACGGAGTCCGAAGAGGAATCCATATGAAGATAAATGACAATATGAAGGAACAACTATTTGAAATGGATCTCCGTCTAAATAGATGACTTAAAACTTCTTGGTTTGCTATGATTTAGACTGCGGCAAAATCCACAAGTTGTAGCTGACAGCAAAAATCATTCGACAGTGGAAGAACCTTTTTTGATATTAATGTATTATTTTTTGAATTATTAAAGTATAGCGCTGTTTCCATATCAAACCGAACACCTTTTTCCATTAACATTTCATCTGATTCCGAATTCCTCTTTTGATTCAGCTACACCTTTATATTTTTTAAAAGAATTGGTATTGTAAAATGTTGTTTTTCCGAGCAAATGTAATAAAAAGAATAAACAAATATCTTTCATTTATGTTGTCAAATTTCTTCCAATTCACAAACAAAAAATTTACCAAATCGGATAACCAACAACATAGAGGGTGCAGCAAAACTTACTATACGACCCATATTATAAACGCAATGTTATGTCCCCAGAATTTAGTTGTTGAACTATCTGGATATCGTACGGGAAAAGGTGCAAATACTCTTTCAAAATCAGCTGAAGTTTGCGATAATACCCGATTCACATTGCAGCAGGTTTCTGACATTTGCAGATTTCAAGTAAATTAATAGCTGATTATTATATTGGAAAACAGGTGTTTGGTTAAACGAAACCTCCAAACACTTTCGATTGAAACTGATTGAAACTGGCAGATCGTCTTCTCACCGGGTCACTGGGGTTTCTGCAATGTTCTGTCTCACAGCAGAAATATTTTCACCGATCTGACAGTTCGAGGTCTGTCGGTACGTCTCCAACAGTCTCAGCACAATTATCTATGAGCGAACGAATAGTTGGAACCGTTAGATCAGTTGTTTTACCATAAAATCCACTTTATGCACGTTGAGTATTAATTTTGAACGATTATTTTCAAGGAATAAAGAAAAAATTTTAGTTCTTTGCTCAATATGAGCCTTCAAGTTTTTTCTGTGAAATAGGAAACAAATAAAGAATTTGAAAGTTGTGGACATCATATGGTTACTTTTGTCGCACCCTTTACTTGCTTTAACTACCGCTAATTCCTAAAACTAAATACTAAAAATTTTGTATTACTCTACTCTACTCTACTGCTGTCATTAGTAATTTCCTTCCGATTGACTGTTGCTGTCGGCTACGACTTGTATTGTTGCCATAGTCGCGGTTGTAGCAAACGAAAACATTTTGTGCTTATGCTGTTTCATTTCATATTGTTCCAATCATTTTCATGGGTGAACCAATAGCCGTAGTTGCTGGACAAAAATTGAATATGCGCTCGTTAGATATTAGCCAATTTTTATCAGCTGCTGCTATTTCGTAGTCAGCAATTTAAACAATGTTCTTATATCATAAGCGTGTTAAAATTCATGCATAAATGCAATAAGAGTTATACGTATTCAATGAAATACGTTAACAATATTGTAATAAAATTCCAATGGCATAACATATATGTACCAAAGTTGATAGAAGGAAATTGCTTAGATCTTAATTTAAGAATTGTGTATTATACAAACAGTATTGAATTTCCAATACGGATTCTTAAAAAACTAACAATTTATATCAAACAACTCTATAAATAATGCTAAATTCAATATATTCTACTGCATTCAAAATATTTTAAATTGTATTTATTAAATGCTAAATATTATTGTCTCATGGCATTGTTATCTTTTTGCCCTTATTTTAATGGATTTTTTTTAAACAATTAAAGAAGCTGAACGTTCAGTTAATTAATCAATATATTTAACACTCATATGTGCACATACATACATACATTTATATGTATATATTTTCAAAATTCGTATTTAACGCTATAGACACGTATGAGAAACTCTACTGTATTGTGTGAAGCAGATCACTTTGGAGCTGGTATTTTGAATGATACTACAACAAAGACACTACAACAAACACACATGTTATCTTACGGTCAATAAATGCTGTTGTTGACGCGTTATTAGACGTGGTTTTGTTATTCACCAGCGACTACAGCGGTTGGTGATGATGCTGCTGCTTGCTGTTGATGATGGGGGGCACGTGACATTTTGCAAGAAATTTTTGAATTTTAATTTCAAAACAATGAAACGACAAAGCCCACAACAAAAACAGCAGCCGCAACAGAATTCAATATCGTTCATATAAACATTTTTTGTTTTCATCTTTGTTTTACTCTTGATTGGGCATTAAATGGGTAGCGACAATTAAAATGGCTGTTATTGTTAAAATCCTCCAATAAAATCCAGAAATACAAAGACATTTTAAAGGTATAAATTTGCCATTTTTCTTTTTGGCCTCAATTGAGGTTTGCAACTCTTTTCTTTAGAGCAGTGGTATTCAGCAACATTAAATCGTCGAGGTTACTATTTTTTTCAGTTTAGTCTTCAAAAGTTGTGTACTAAGAATTCTTTAAATTGTTGAGCTATGCATTATTTCCTATACACAAAAGTCTTGTATAAATTATTTCAAAACAGCTTGATCAACATACATATAATTTCTTTATTATTTATATGAATATTATTTTCTATAGCTGAATATAAAATGTAATTTAAAAATTGTATTAAAATCAAGTTTTGCCAAAATATTTCCATTATATTCTTACCTGAATATACATATTTATTCAGGGCTGAATTCCCAAAAATTATTAGGCATTTGTTTCGCAACGATTATGTTAGGTAAATTGTTAGCTGAATATATTTTAAAAATATCTAACCAAATAAACAGTACTCACTTCCTATTGCATAAATTGTCTTTTAATTTCCAGCGGATACCTGTTATAAAACCTTAATCATTTTCATAGCTCAGCATTATTTCCCATAGCTGAATACACAAAAGTTTTGAAGAACATATTTTAAAACGGTTTTCTCAACATAATAATGGCATTTTTAATCAGCTGAATAGTGTTTGTTTTGATTTATATACAAAATTAAAGCATAAATTATGCTATATATCTGCATTTATTTCCTATCTCATTATCATTAGACATGATTTCGGAACAATAGTGTAAAGTAATTTACAGAGTAATTTATACACATACTTCATACAAATTATCAAACAAATTGTTGCGAATGTGCATCATGTGCAAATTATCTCTTACTTTACTAAATAAAAACAAAAATTATATTTGGGTAGATTTTAAATGTATTGAATTGATCGTATGGATATTATGGCTGAATACTTAACAATTATAAACACTGCTTCCCCTAATGCATAATACAATAACTTGAAGGTAGTAGCAGTAGGTGTTATTGTACTTGTAGGCAGCACCTAAATACATGTTGATGTCCTTTCATTCGCCTCAGTTGTCAAACTCATTACAAATGTAAACCAATTCATATTTCTAGAAATGATATTTCCTTTGTTGAATAATGTTTTCCAGAGCTGGAAGTAAACACAGCTTGAAGCCAATACATAAATTTCAATCGGGTGAACCGACTTAAGCATACCCTCACCCTAAGTAATCCATTGTATCCGAGTCCTGTTAAAAAATGCGACCATATTCAATATGGCCAAATGCGACCATATTCAATAGCAGATTGACATTGTCCTAAATGTTATTTAATACCCAACTTGGTTAGGATCCTAAGTGGTTTTGGGAATTTTTGGGTACAAAAATGTCATGGCGAAGTTGTTAGTTTTTTATTACACAGTAGCTTTTGCCAAAATATTTATCAGTAGCAAATTGCATTAAGATCGGTTGTGGTTTACTGAAGATATCTAGGCGTCCTACCGGAAATACGCCAAACATTTGTATAGGGGTACGAAACTGGGCGTGGTACAGAAGTCAATTATTAATTACACAATAGCTTTTAGCAACAGATTGCCTAGTACCGAATTTCATTAAGATCGGTAGTGGTTTACGAGAGTTATCGTGTCGATCAACCGGTCATCCGCTCAACTTTTATATGGGAGGTACCAGAATGGGTGTGGCAAACCCGCTCATTTTCCATTGGAGAGTGGCATTTGAATAAATATTGTCTTATTACAGAATTTCATAAAGATTTCTTGCCAATCAGCTTTTGTAAGGGAGGTACCAAAATTGGCGTAGCAAAATAACCCTCATCTTAATCGGTGATTGGCGTTTGATGACGTGAACTCGTATACCTAATTTAATTAAGTTCGGAAGTGGTCCCCGCTATTTATCGGATTGACAACCCGGACGACCACCAAGCTTTTGTATGGCAGGTACCAGAATGGGCGTGGCAATCTCGCTCATTTTCTCTAGTTAAGTATACATTTACAGATTATATTTCTAATGTTTACCAGAAAAAAGTTGTAGAAGGAATATGATTTGTATGTTGTATGTAAATGTATGGATTTGTATGAGAGGTACCAGAAGGGGCGTGCCCATTTCAATATCAATCTAAGTTTGGACAAATAGTAGTCACTGACAAAATTGCAATCTGATCGTTAGAGATTTTCGGCAGTTATCATGTTGACCAGCCAGTCAGACAGATGGACATTGTCAATTGCCTTCAAATGTCCTAAAACGAATTTCGTCCAAATATACTAAGAGTCAAATATGGCTCCTTCTATGCGTTAAATTGTTTCCCGTATTAAATGATATACTATATCCCCATCCCAATGGGTGAGGGTATACAAATTACATTTAAACATAGAAATGTCTGGTAACCATAAACAATATACTACAAAAATAAACTTCCTTAGCTGAATATTATTTGCATTAGATGAATGAGTATTTACAATATTTCCAAAATTATATTTAAACATAGAAGCTGATCACCTAAAATATATGATTTTTTTCTTTTTATGGGAATTGCGTTATATCATTGTAAAAGGGTACATCGCAGAGTACTATTTTATTTGTAAACAAAAAATATATTTCCTTAGCTGAATAAAATTTTCAAAAAAATACATAGCGCTTTCAAAATTTACAGTTAAAATCAACAAAATTTAGCTTTCCCTGAATTTTGAGTATCAGAAATACAATTTTTCCAGCTGAATTACATTTATATTTGATAAAAATAAACATTGCATTTTAAAATTTAATTTAATTAAAGAAATACCACTTTTTCTGGAATTTTTTGGCAGAATAAATAATATGTCCTTAGCTGAATAACATGTTTCTTAGCTGAATATATACAATGTATGTATTGCAAAATTTCATTCAACACAATTTTTGTCAGCTGAATATATGTAAAGTATACAACGCATTCCAAAATTCCATTTAAGCAAAGATATGAATTTTTCATGCATTTTTGGTAACAGAATTACTATTTTCTTTGCTGGATACAATTTTCTTAGCTGAATGACATTTTCCTCAGCTGAATATATACTTCTATAATATTTTACAAAATTATATTTAAAAATTACAAATTGTGTATTTAACAACTAACTCTGACCAGAGTTTCAATACAAACACTTTTGAACCAATTTTCCTCTATAAATATTTGTTAGTTAGCCAACTGATTTGAAATAAGCACAGCTGAATATATATAAAAACCCAGTGTTAATTCACGTTACGATTTTTATACATACCATTTGCACATTTTAAATGGAAATATATAGAGTAAAATATTGGAATAGTGTAAAAAAAAATAATGGATTCAATTTAAAACTAAAGATGTGCTACAGTATAGCAAAATGTTAATTCAGCTGAATAATATGTACACACATTTCAAAAATTTAAAAGTTTCAGTAAAATACTATTATGGGTTAAATTACATTAAAGAAATACCACTTTTTCAGGGAATTTTTGTCAGAAGAACTAATATTTCCCCTAGCTGAATAACATTTTCCTTGGCTGATCATATAAAATGTATTTCAAAATTTCATTTCACACAATTTTTGTTAGCTGAAAATATATATACAATGCATTCCAAAATTACATTTAAGCAAAGAAATGGGTTTTCCATACATGTTTTTAGCAGAACTATTATTTTCTCAACTGGATAATATTTATCTTAGCTAAATAACATTGTCATTAACTGAATATATATAATGTTTTACAAAATTACATTTAAATAAGGAATTGGTTTATTTCATGAAATTTTGACAACAGAATTTAATCTTTTAGCTGAATGACATTTTTTTACCTGAATATGCACAATATATTCAAAAATATAATCTATTCATGCATATTAATTTTTCTCCATGTATTTTTGGAAGCAGAATTACTATTTTCATTCAGGTGTGAAGATTTACCTTAGCTGAATACATATAGACAATGGTTTTCAAAATTACATTTGATCAAAATTGTTCTTAGCTGAATATAAATAACGTATTCCCCTATTACATTTAAACCACTAAATGTTTTTCCTATGCATCTTTAGTAGAAGTTTTACAATTTCCTTTTTCTTATTACAAAATGAAATGTTTGTTTCTTATTACAAAATGAAATGTTAACAACAAAAATTTTTTCATTCATTTTTGTGTTAGTATTTCCTTAACAAATTCTTTAGCTGAATTTATACAATATACGAGTATTCCAAAAATTTTATATGAATAAAGAAATATTTTGTTCAAGTATTTATGGCATCAAATTTAATATTTTTTTAGCTGAATAACATTCTCCTTAACTAAATATATATGATATATTTCAAAATTACAATTAAATAAGGAAATGTTTTCTTTCATACGGTTTTGCAGCAGAATTATAATTTTCTCAGCTGATTAAAGCTTTTCTAAACAATATTCTTCTTAGGTGTATACGAGTACATATATAAAACATATTGTAAAACTGCATTTTAACAAAATATAATATTTTTCAACAATTTTTGGTTAACTATTTGCTCAGGTGAATAACTTTTTCCTTAGCTAAATATAAGCAATGTATTCCTAAATTACATTTGAACAAGGAAAAGTTTTTTGCATGCATTATTATTAGCAGAAATACTATTTCCTTGGCTGAATAATATTTCCCTTAGCTGAAATGTCCCATTTTTCAATGCTGGATACATATCAATTAATGGCTATTTAATTTAATTACAATCCATAAGTAAATTTTATATTTATAATATTCTACCTATAAACATAAACGTTGCAGTTAATTAATAAATGTAACTGCCTTCTGACTATTCTCATTACGTTTATTATTACGCCGACTTAATGTTAATTAGTTTTCATAATTTTTTATGCGTAACTCAGTTTATTATACTAATGTTTTCAGCCCGTTATAGTGAGTGTACAACATTGTGGGAATCTCCCAGTCTCCAGTATCGCACACACAAAATACAATTAATTAACTTTAGATATATGCGCATATATAATTAATTTAGGATTTCGATTTTTATTGTAATTTGTTTTAAATTAATAACATTATCTCTGTTTCGAACTATGAATCCAATCTCTTTTCAACAAGTCAGAAACTTTCGATTTAATTTCTAATGCAGATCTAACTGCATTGTTTTGTTTCAAAATAGTAATCGAATTGAAAACAAAACGTGCAAAATAATAAAGAAATACGACGTTGCAAATGCAACTAGTATGCATAATCAGTTCCTGTTTACCTTCAGTGGCCGGCTGGAAATATAAACGTATAAATCAACAATTTTCCAAATGAAAAAAAAAACGTACATTTATCTGTCTGCCTGTCTGTCGGTTGTAAAAATGACGTTTCAATAAACAAAATGTTGACACAATTACAACACAATAAGTTTGAACACAAAGCCTAACAAAACAAATTTTGAAGCTGAATACATAAATCGTAAAGCTAACAAGATTTGACACATTTTACTGCGCTGAGAAGAGATTAGATTGTATTTGCTGAATGGTATAAAACTCAGCTAAACTTGGCATAAGTAAGAAATTTCAGGGTGTTTTGTTAGATAGTCATATAAAATTAACGATTAAACTAATATATATATATATACCTAAGCTGAATTGCAATAGTTGCGAGGAGACTATAAGTTGAAAATACAAACAGAAATTTAAATACATTAGAAATTTATTATAAATGTTTACAAATTAGGGAATTTTTTATCTAAAGTAAATGCATATACGATTTGGTGTATTACATTGTCCAGAACTTTTATAGATTTATTTTAAATCTTCGCCACGCAAATGTAAAGCGGCTGTCGTTAAGGAATCGGGTCCCACCCAAATCGGAATGAATTTTGTTTCTGTCACAATGCCATTGACTTTGGGCGTACTTTAAGCTGAATAACAATATAAGATATAAGAGCAAACAATTTTTAATTCCAATAACTTTTAAACATGCAACATGGTGTCCCATAACATCCCATGAAGGGATTGGGTAGATGTGCGCTTTCCAGTTTTACACCACATTCATTTTAATACAGTTTTTGCCAATAGCAATGCTTTTTATGTAGCTGAATAATATTTCAGAAGGTTGATTTAAAATCAATTACTTAAGCATCCTAATAAAACTGAATTGTCTCCATTTGAACAACATCATCTTCACCGTTTACCAATTCAATATTTTCCTTAAATTTATAATTTCTTTGACATTTAAAGCTTTCAGAATTGTGTATTTAACAACTAAATTTGATAACAGTTTCAATACAAACGCTATTGAACGAGGTTTCCTTTATAATACGTTAAAAGGCTTAGCCAACTGATTTGAAATAAGCACAGCTGAATATATAAACTCTTCTGCTAATTCACATTACAATAACATATAGTGGATTTTTCTGCCTAACATTTGTACACCTTAAATAGAAGTAAATATTGAAATAGTATAAAATAAAACAATGGATTCAATTCAAAACTAAAGATGTGTGCAATAGTTTAGCAAAATGTTTATTCAGCTGAATAATATGTACATAAATTTAAAAAATTTAAAAGTTTCAGTAAAATAAAACTATTGTTAGCTTATATGTTTAGCAGTGTATATAGAAGTAGAGAACTAGATTACAATAACTTTATTTCATTAGAAACTGATAAGCATATCGTTACCTTAATTCCGAAACATAATTTTGGCAATTTTTCCAATAATCGCGGTTTTTACAAATTATTCCGATAGAAAACGCTGGAATACAAAATAGGAAACATTTAAAAACAGTCTCATCACAAAGCATATCTCCGTTTTATAATTCCAACTCCATTTAAACATTTCTAAAATTTGTAAAATATTGACTTTTATTAAGTTTTGTCCCCCTCATGTAAAGTTTTTAATATGTCAGTTACGCCATGTTAGAATTAAGGTAAAAATTTTCTAAGAAATAATCAATTACAGGGCTGTTATGCCAAAGCTTTTTGGTACGAAAACAATTGTTTGCAAGCAAAATGTTAACATTTGTATAATTTTCACAACAAAAAATAACACCACATGTATTAAAAAAAATGAAGTGCGGAGAGTAAATATTCATTTTATATTTTCAAGGTAAATCGGAAATAGGTGTTAACTCTCTGCAACAAAAATTTCGAATCAGAGATAAATGACACAAAGCAAACTTAGCTAGAACTGAATACGGAGCTTTAAGTGGCATTTACACCTACCTAGATTATCGCATTTTCGGGATTATCAACGTGTTTTTCTTATGGAGATTGGCATTTATAATACCGAAATAGCGATAATCATGGTAGGTGTAACCGCAGTTTAAGGCCACAACCAAAATTCGCACTTGTCAACGCACGGAATGTTTTATTTGTTAGCATTTCATTCAAGCCTACCAAACCTCACGAATTCACGCGGCAGTAAAAGTTGAAATTTTCTAAATTGACATTGCGGAAGGGTGAAAGAGACGAATATACTTATGTGCATTTTGGTTAGGGTCTTAAATGACGAAGCAACGAGGTCAACGGCCTAATCACACGTCAGGTTCTTAATTTAGTCAAGGGATGATGTCGAAAATCCGAGGTGAATGTGAAAGTGACTTACACGATTAAGTCCTAAGTCTGACAGTGGCTACATTGTGCATCGTGCTTGGACTCAAGCGAACATTAATTTTGTAGCGCGTATTTGTATGGAACAACAAAGTATTTTTGTAAGCGCTGTGCTTGAGCATCAAGCATAAGCTTTGCCAACTTTTAATTTTAAAGTGCGGTTTGCACTTTGACAAAGTTGGTCTTGATACAGCAATTGTTCTTGTGTACTTTTAAAGACAAACTCTGAAAGAAAGTACTGTAAATAGTAAATACAAGTATCAAAAAATTATACAAACTGCGACAAGAAGCGCAAATTAAAACAAGATATGCACCGAAGCCTTTAGCTTGTATTATTTGAATATATATATTTGTATGCACATTTGTTTGTGTTTTGTTAAGAATTTAAATGTTGGGCAGAATTATTCAAATTTGATTAAACAATAGGCCTGTTTTTTATTCCCACTTTGTATGGGAAGGTAAGCGATATTAAGCGACTCGTACAAAGTGGTTGAAAAACTAGTTTAGCCGAGAGTAAAAAACATGCATAATATTCAAATTAATGGATTAATCGTAGTTTTTATCAATCAGAATTCTCAATTATTCGAGTAACTAATTAATCAAAATATCGATTAATCGCTATATCGATTAACCACACTTTTAATTAATCGATTAATCGCACATCCCTATTAGAATCCCAGTTTCAAAAACTAAGTCGAATACAAACGGGTGTATAGAAGTGATTGCTTAGCTGAATATAGTTTTTAATAGCTATAATTTTAAATAGTAACAATTAGCATACAGGTATAACAATTAAATAAATAAAGTTACTATGATTTTTTAAACACTTAATTGTCTCATTAAAACCTAAGCTAAATACCATATTTTATAGCTAAATACAGTACGAATATAAAGTATAGAATTTCTACTTGATTATTCAAACAATAACCATTTTATGATTTGGAAACATAAACAAACCAAATTTTAAATAGATATTAAAAAATAAGCACCTGATGCGTTGAAAATTGAATTTGAAATCTTCTCATGACGGCAAAGCTTAAACAGAACTGGATATGACAATAATTTTTTAACAATTCATCTGAAAGTGCTTCCCCTAGACTTGTTAGAATAAGTGTCTGCAAATTAAATTTAAGTATTCTTAGCCAAATATAATTTTTCTTGGTTTAATAAACTAAAAAATAACGCCAAAATTATCAAAGATTTTAGTGTTTCTTAGTGTGTCCTTAGCTGAATCAAATTTTAAATAAATATTTTGTATAACAAAGCTTCTCCTGAGAAATGCAGCTGACAGATTCAGCCTTTGTGGCAAATAAAATGACAATAAACTCGAACTCCATTAATTTTACAGTATAAGCGTGTTTTAAGTCTTAAAAGGCACATTAACAAGTCCCGGTCAATGCGCCTATATGAGTGAGTAATCTTCTAATTAGATAACGTCACCTTAATCTATAAATGTAATTAAGAAATTAATTTACAACTGGTTTGAAAACCAACAAAAATCAAAAGAAATCGCCTGTTGTCTTAACTGAGTATAATGTTAATTTGTTGCTAAAAAATTAAATCAAACAAGGGATTCATTTCGATGGAAAGGCGCAAGATTAAAAAGGAGCCATTCAGACAGACAATAACACTTTTGGGTAGTACCCTCCTAATTAGATACATAATAAAACACAGCTGAATTGATTGTAAATATGATTTTTTAATTGCAATAAAAATAGATTAACGTTATTTATAGACTAGCAGACTTATTCATAAAAAGTTATGACAGGTTTGAGAGACGATTTGTCATACTAAAAACGTCGCTCAAATCTCTTACAACTTTTTATGAATAAGGCCGAAAAACACACACGCACTATAGGAATCACTGGAGAAGGTACTTGAATAGACGTAAATGTGTTTCTTTTCCTTGACTCTTTCACGTGCTCCATTTAAATTGAAATATTTTTCAAAATACAAATGAGTAATCCATAATTTATTTGCATTTAATAGGATAATTGTCAATTAGCCGAATTAATTTGTTTTGTATTCTTTGATATATCACAATACGTCACCACAGCCTCAATCACATGCTCGTTTCTGTTTTTATTTTTCAAAACATTACCAAAATAACATATAATGAATATGAAAGCTATAATGCGTCTCTCGTAGCCTACGAGTATATATGAGGTTAATTATTTTATAAATGATCATTTCGAGTTGAACCTACAAAGTATTACATTAAAAAGATTTCAAATTTCGCGGTTTAAATCGAAAATTGTAACTGAATTTAATGCTGGTAAATAGAAACATCATATCTTAATAAATAAGGAAAATTATACAAAACATTTGTGATTTCATCGAATTTTCCAGTTGAGTTTAAAGTGTGTTTACATACGACATTTAGCATACAATAAATTTTTGGGAATCTTATTTAAGCCTTGCAAACATTTGCGAATCTCCTTAGCTGTAAACATAACTCACAACAAAATGCAAACAGTACATGCAAATATTTGCAAATCTCGACTCCTTAACTATAAAAAATACATAAATATAACCTACAAAATGCTACAGTACCCTTGACCTGTGGGATAACGATAGCAAATTCCATTGCAATAATCTTGGATTGCTGATACAAGTTCACAAATAAAATTGAACTCTTTCACAAAAGTTGTTGATTTGATCTGCTTTTAGTGTTCACAATAATATTCCCAGCTGAATTCAAAGTTCATTACATTCATTTATTTGATATCTGCTTACCACATTACCAAGATTCATTGTAATAAACTTAAGCTTAAGCTGAATTAGCATTTTCATTCACAATTTACTTGTCCGCAATTTCTTTGATATTTAACTTTGCCTGAATTAAGAATTTGTTGGGTTTAGCAAACATTTCATCAGCTGAATTACGGATCCAAGTCCACAACTAAAATTTCAATATTTCCCACAAGTTGCTCTATAGATCAACGTTTAGTTTTCACCAAAATATTCCCAGCTGAATTCGAGTTGCATTACACATTTGTGTTTATTTGATATCCACTAGATTACATTACCAAAATTCATTGTAAGAAACTTAAACTTCTGCTGAATTAGCATTTATATTCACAATTTACTTGACCGTCATTTGTTTGATATTTAACTTTGTTTGAGTTAAGAATTTTTTGAATTTATCAAACATTTCATTAGCTGAATTGCTGATATAAGTTTACAAACAAAATCGAACTACTTCACAAATGTTGCTGACTAGATCAACTGGTAGTTTTCACAAAAATATTCCCAGCTGAATTCGAGTTTCATTACACATTTGTGTTTCTTTGATATCTGTTGGACTACATTACTAAAATTTATTGTAAGAAACTTAAACTTAAGCTGAATTAGCATTTACATTCAAAATTTAATAGTTCGTCATTTGTTTGATATTGATTTTTGTCTTAGTTAGAATTTGTTGGGTTTAGCAACCATTTCATCAGCTGAATTACGGATCCAAGTCCACAACTAAAATTTCAATATTTCCCACAAGTTGCTCTATAGATCAACGTTTAGTTTTCACCAAAATATTACCAGCTGAATTCGAGTTGCATTACACATTTGTGTTTATTTGATATCCACTAGATTACATTACCAAACTTCATTGTAAGAAACTTAAACTTCTGCTGAATTAGCATTTATATTCACAATTTACTTGACCGTCATTTGTTTGATATTTAACTTTGTTTGAGTTAAGAATTTTTTGGATTTATCAAACATTTCATTAGCTGAATTGCTGATATAAGTTTACAAACAAAATCGAACCACTTCTTCACAAATGTTGCGGACTAGATCAACTGGTAGTTTTCACAAAAATATCCCCAGCTGACTTTGCATTTCATTACACGTTTGTTTTTATTTGATATCTACTAGATTGCATTACCAAACTTCATTGTAAGAAACTTCAACTTCTGCTGAATTAGCATTTAAATTCTTTGACGTTTGGGAATAAGGTCTTAAGTCAGAAACTGTAGTTTTTCGTAATTTTAAATTGAAAATTATTTATATATGAAATTTTCTGACTTATTGCCTAAAGAGCAAATGATTACGATTGGATGGAGTTGTGCTAGATTTAAGTTATTAATACCAAACGAAAGAGAAAAAAAAATTGAGTTAAACCCAATCAAAAACCCAAAATGCATTTTTTTGACTTAAGACCTTATTCCCAAACGTCAAAGAATTCACAATTTACTTTTCCGTCATTTGTTTGATATTTAACTTTGCCTTAATTTATAATTTGTTGGGTTTATCAAACATTTTATTAGCTGAATTATAGCTAAACTTTTAGTCTTCACAAAAATATCCCCAGATGACTAGGATTTCATTACACGATTGTTTTCATTGACTCTTGTACACGAAATCGTGGATTCGATCCCTGCTCTGACTACCTAACATTTTTTTTTGACGACAGTCACCTCGCTTAGTGCTGGCGACACTATCGGTAACTTAGCCATGAAAAAAGCTTCTCAAAATACTGTTCGGAAGCGGTGTAAAACTATAAGTCCCAGTCAGTGAGTATAAAACTAGAAAGCGCAAAGCTCACTGGTTATGTGAAGCTCCAGATGACTTCGGATTACATTACACCTTTGTTTTTTCTGGGTATCTGCTGGAGTGCATTACCAAACTTCATTGTAATAAACTTATGGCGTTATCACGCAAGTCGCTTTCACTTCACTTGATATATTTTTAGTATTTTCCTATTTTTTCACAAGCATTCATTAGCTGAATTACGGAAATTAGTACACAAAGTAATTTATAACACTTTAAAAGAGTTTATGAATATATAAACTTTTAGTTTACACTAAACTTTCCCCATTTGAATTTATATATAATGACACATTTGTTTATTATTTAGCATTAATACGAGTATTAGAAAATGTAGTCAACATTTGGCTACAAAGAATTTCTTTCATTTCTTTGTGTCCCATTTTCCCTTCAACGTTAAATTAAATACTCTTGAATTCATTGACAATTTTATGAAAATTACACGTAAGTGGATGGGATGAAGATGAAGCATTTGAACTTAAAATGTTGTTGAATTCATTTACCTTTTCAATTGACTTAATATAAAATGCGAATGGTTTAAAAAATAATGTTTTGGTTTTGTTTTTATTTTATCTCTTTGCAGATCTAAATACCTCTTGAGGCAAACCCAGTCAACTATTTTCGTAAATAGTTGTATTACTTTGTATAAACTTTTGCTGAATATCATATACTTTTGCGGAAGCCGCGACACAAAAGCTTAAAGAAATCGAACTCGTAGAATGGTAGAAGGTGATTCTCAAAATAAATCAAGTCATTGTAAGTAATATTTGGCAAAAAGAAGCCACTACTGAATTTGTGATGTACTAATGTCTTTGTTTGTTTTTTGTTTCCTTCCAGCCTATAATGTAGAAAGTGGCCAACAACCAAACTACGATAGCAATTCAACAGTAGACAATCGTTCTATTATACAACCCTACGGCTTGGGATCGGACTCTAAGGATCGCGGTTATCACATCAACGACGCTTATGAGACCGATAAAAATGACCTAGAGAAGGGTAGCGGCAATGGCGCTCGGTCGGGCGGCCTTAAGGCCGGCTTCGAGCAGGCCATTGAGCTGTGCGGCTATGGCAAATTCCATTACATACTATTGGGTATTTGCGGTCTTGTCAGTACGAGTGAGGAAATGGACGTTATCTCCATGTCCTTCATTCTACCTTCGGCCCAGTGTGACTTGAATCTGAATACGGAAACAAAAGGATGGCTCAACTCGATTATCTTCATTGGTATGATGGTGGGCGCCTACTTCTGGGGCAGTATTGCCGATTCGATGGGCCGTAAGAAAGTCTTGATCGTTATATCGTTCATGAATGGATTTTGCATTGTCGCCTCGTCATTTTCGCAAACTTACGAATGGTTTATGTTGTTTCGATTTCTAAACGGTGCCGCGTAAGTAAAAATTCCCCAAGTATTCGTATTATATAGTAAAATCCACATCACCAATGATTCATCATTACACATCAATGTGATAATTTGATTAGCATGTGCTTGAAATAATTTATCATTTATCACATCTCGGTTGTTGTTTCAGCCACCTTCCAATGCTTACATTATTACTCGTATGAATGTATGTCGAACGCGCAAAAGATTCACATACTGAAGTATATAGAGAGAAACCGAGAGTAAGAGCCATACATGACTTTGCCTTGTGTGCGACTAATAAACCAAAGGCTGAATTGCAAACGTAGCGGTAGTTGTTAATTAATTTGTCAAATTTGGCAAAGTGTGCCGTGCGGATTGAACAATTTAATTTTTGAAATAACATGTAACCGTTTAAAATCTAAAAAAAATATCATATTTATTCTTATCATCGCACTCAATTAATGCGATTTTCACAACAATTTAATCGTATGATTGCATGATGCTCAGCTGAATTGGTCTTAAATATAATTGTCTTTAAAGAATAGCATGTCACACAGACAAAAACTTAATTTTGACACAATTCAGCTACACTTTATGTCAGCTGAAGTCCAAATAATAAAAAATTTAAAAAGACTTTATTCCTGTTCAAATTCAATATCCTCACGTATTACATTTATTTGTACATACAAATTATTTATATTATTTGCGGTTTAGTTTAACCTTAATTCAGCTAAAATTTACGTCAGGTGCATTTAATCCCAAAGAACTTATGCGGTTCAACTTTTAAAATAGGAAACTAGTTGCACAATATATGTCAATAACGGCAAGGTTATACAAATCGGAAATTTATATTTACCCTAAACCTTGAAGAATTCATTATAAAGCGCATTAAAAAAAAAACAAAGTTCTAAAGAATTGGGTAGTACATTAACATATTTTCTAAACACATACATGTACATATATGATTAAATAATCATTATATCATCAATTCAGCTGGACTAAAGGCATAGTTAGTTCATTAAAATATGTTAATACCATCAATTTACTACAACATGCTGAAGTTTCCAACAATTGGCCAAGCAACTGTAGTAATTCAGCTGAAGAATATGAAATATATATAAAGCCTATACAAATTTCAAATTTCAGCCTTTATAAGAATGTCTTCCTTATTAATGTGTAGGTAATCTCAATTTTATTTATCAATTTATTTTAAAATTGGCCTATTTTGTGCTCACATTTTAGGTACTCGGACAACACAAATTTATAGATTTTATATGAATTTTGGTAGTTACGTATGAAACTCCTTTCACAGGGTTACCATATGTTTAACAGAATAAAGTGGATTCACATTTTTTACGTTTATATGAAAACAATCGAAAGATGAAGAGGCAGGAGTAAAACGTTACACAGTAACTACTACGAACCAATCCCCTTTCATACGAAAGGTTGGACAGGGCCGATTATTTCCACAGCTTCTTTCTTAAACAATCATTTACTCAGTCAATATTTGAATAATATTTTGTAGCTTGACAAGTGTTGCAATTACATGTTGAAACATAGAGTCCACGCGTATTCAGCTAAAGTAAAAATACTTAATCGTCTTTGTTTTAGCTGATATAATTTGAAACGTATACAGCCCCATTGCAGTTTAATTTAAAATCAAGTCCAGGAAATATTTAGTACAAGAATCATTTTTATAATTCGTTTAAATAATTATAAATCTTTAATCATTCGGTATTCGACTAATACACTTACAAGCTACGTAAGGTTTGTATATTCATTTTAACGAATTCAGCAAAGTTATTTCTTCAGCTGTCTAGTTCATTTACATTATTTCATACGCACTACTGTTTTCAAATAATAAGAAAATCACAGTTTTTCTTTTTACTCAACATATTATGACCACTTTATATTTCTTCTTACAGCCTTGGCGGCAGTGGCCCTGTCATCTGGTCCTATTTCGCCGAATTTCAACCGAAATCGAAACGTGGCTCCATGTTGAGTTTCATGGCTGCCTTCTGGACTTTTGGTAATCTTTTCGTAGCCGGCTTAGCTTGGCTCATCATTCCCACTGGCATTGGTTTCGTTACACCCCTCTTCAAGTACAACTCATGGCGTATCTTCTTGATGGTCTGTTCCGTTCCCTCCTTCATTGTGGCTTTCCTGCTATTCTACTTGCCCGAATCCCCCAAATTCTTGTTGTCCAAGGGCAAACAAGATAAGGCAATGGCCATATTCCGTGGCATTTTCGTTACAAATACCAAAAAAGCTGCTGAATTGTATCCCGTAACTGAATTGGACATCGATGAGAAGACACTGGCAGAAATCAAAGAAGCCAAAGAATCCATCAAGGGCAAATACTCTAAAATGATGTCCGGTATGGTGGACCACAGCAAACAATTGTTTTCTTCGCCCATCTTGAAGTTCACTTTAGTCTCTATCACCATCAATTTCACCTTTCACATTGGCTACTATGGTCTGATGATGTGGTTCCCCGAATTGTTCAACCGTTTCGACGAATACAGCACAACCTTTCCCAATGAAAAAGCTGGCGTTTGTACTGTTACCGAATATGTGGTCGGCAGACAAAACCACGCAGAAGCTGTCTGCTCATCGCATATCCCCTCAAGTGTATTCATGGAATCATTAATATCCTTGGCTTCAGCTTTACCCGCGAACTTGATTGCCATCTTGGGTATGGACTTGTTGGGTCGTAAATTCTTCCTGATATTCGGTACAATGACAGCCGGCGTTTGTTCTGCTGCCATGTACTTTGTCTTCAACTCCACCCAAAATTTGATTGTATCGGCAGTATTCAGTGGTGCCATTTCTGCAGCAAATGCTGCCTTGGATTGTCTGATCACCGAAGTCTTCCCCACACATTTGCGAGCCACCGGTGTTGCCATCTCTATGGTGGCCGCTCGTTTGGGTGGTATTATTGGTAACATTGTTATTGCCACTCTGCTGGATCAATACTGTCCCGCTCCTACCTTCATCGTGGCTGTGCTACTGATAGGTGGTGGCCTTATGTGTCTGATGTTGCCCAATACAACGCGCAAGGAGTTGAACTAAGTATAAGGATGCATAGTTTAAAACGTACTGATAAGTTCCCCAGCCAAAACTGAAGAAGTCCCACCCAATATTGTCCGTCAACTCAACCAAAACTAAAAGCTAGACACGCCCACACCCATACAAACATACCCACACAAACGCAAACACATACACACACAAACACATCCACCTATCCAAACATACATACATACATGCATATAAACAAATTATACACATTCTCCCTGTAATCAATTTTAATCCATTTACTAGAGTGAATGGCACTGAGCCAACCAGCAAAATTCTATTGTTTTCCAATCCATTGTCTGCTAAATTATTATAGTCGATTGATTCCCGGCTCCATATCTTACACCAATTTGGTATTTTATTGTTTTATTATTTTATATTATTTTTTGTTCTTATGCTTAGGTAATGTTGTAAATTATACTATATAGAAATCTGTTGTAAAGAAAAAGATCAATATATGTTACATACAATTGATTATGTACTGTGTATTGCTAATTGTTAATTTAATTGAATTAATGAATAATAAAATCAAATAAAACACAAGTATGAAACAACCAAATTCGATTGAAGAAACTACAAATGGTATACAAATATACTTAAAATTATTTTGATTTGATGTTATTCAGCTGACTGCATTGTAAAAAGTAAGTAAACTTGCTATTCAGCATCGGAGAATTCAACATTTTTCGAAGTTAATAAGGAATAAATAAGAACATATTGTTAACAGTTTGCAATATATATTAAGCTGGCTGAATTAAAGAAAGGTGAATAGCATTTTAATCCAGGAAAAAATATTACAAGTATTTCTGATACATTTTCTTTACTTCGAAAGGAGCAGTATAGCCACCATGATTTCCGATTCCGAAGAAGGAGTCTTACACCACCTTCAAAAAGCTTGCCATATCTTAATTTTTGATTAAGATCCAATAATAAAAATAAGATTCGTTTAAAAAATGCGTATGCTGATGATATAGATATCATTGGGCGCACATTTAAAGAAGTTACTGCGGTTTTTTCGAGAATTGAGAAGGAGTCAGCAAAAGTGGGTCTGACGGTAAATGAGGACAAGACAAAATTAATGGTTTCAACGAACAGGGCCTCCACGCGATTAGACCAAAGCGTGAACGTTGATAACCGTTATAACTTCGAGGTAGTGGACGAATTTATATACCTCGGATCTGCCGTAAACAAAAACAACAACGTCAGCCTTGAGATCAAGCGGAGAATTATGCTTGCGAATAGATGTTATTTTGGGCTAAGCAAGCACTTTAGAGATAAAGCCCTCTCTAGAGTAACAAAAGTCCAGCTGTACCAGACTCTCATTCAACCTGTCTTGCTTTATGGCGCAGAATCCTGGGTCCTATCGCAAGCAGACGAAACATCTGTAGGAATACTCCGAAAAATGTATGGCCCTATGAATCATGAGCTGTATGAGCTTTATCCTGACATTGACATAGTTAAGCGGATCAAGATAACGCGATTGCGCTGGCTAGGCCATGTCAGTAGAATGGATGAAGACGAAGCAGAACGAAGGGTTTTCGAAACCGAACTCGAAGGAAGACGAAAAATAGGAAGACCAAGACTCCGCTGGAGGGATCAGGTTGACGAATCCCTGCGTACACTTGGTATTTCCAACTGGAGAAATAAAGCAAAAGATCGCACTGGTTGGCGAAATATGATATCTTCGTTTTGTAAGGTCCCTGACCCCCCGGGATTGTCCGAGACCGGATAAGTAAGTTAAAAAATGCGCACACATGTGAGCTTTCAGTATCGTTAGGCCAAGGCCATGTTATATTCCCCAGTGTTGATAAAGTTTTTTTTAACTGGAAACTAACAGTTTGAGGTGAATGTATAAAAATTAACCCTCGTGTTCATAACAAAAACTTAGCCACCTGATATCATCAGACTAACGATATTACTTTCATTACACCTTCAACTAAACTGTGACCAACGAGTGGCTATGAAGCTAACAAATGCATACTAACTTTCCACGAACAACTGTCACTTTACTAACAACAATCATGACTATCACGGTTGCATCTTCATATGTGCATAGGAAATTGTTCAGTACGTGACTAACAAGTGACTAAGCCTGAAAAGCATTCTAATAAGACACTGGTTGAACAGAACCTAGATACTCGTATATCAAGCTGCTAACTCACTTTTCGTTATGAATACCGGGGTAAGAGTTAATTGTATGTGGTCCAGTTAGCTAACTAAGTTGAATATTCTCAATTAGGATGGCCCAGAACATCGAAGTATTTATTATGTTATAAATAAATCAGATTGCTCATATTTGTACTCATTCAAGTTTTGACTAAATTTGGTGTTTGACTGAATCACGCCCCAAACTAATATTGCTGCCATGCGGGATTTTGTAATTTGTTCCAGCGATTTGGGTGCGAGACTGATTGGTCGAAAGTCTTTTGAACTAATGTAATGATTCCCCGCTTTCGAAATGAATACCACCTTGGATATAGGTAAAATGTTTAGTTCATTTCGTAACGCCACTAGTGATATGCTGTCAGGGCCCGGTGAATTGTAGGGTTTACAATTTTCTGTTGCCCAGCGTATCGCTTCATTAGTGACTATATTTCCCGAAACGTGGCAGATGATGTGGTTGTACGGTTAGTCCGATGTTATGCTTTCCAGCTGCCTGGAAAGTGTGTGTTAAACATAAAGTCATCGGTAACATCGTCAACCTCGGCAGTATTATCTGGTTCGGAAAGAGGAGTGGTTTTCATAACACCGGTCAAACTTTATACTTGGGACAATTTGTTTTACGAATGTTACGTGGAACCGACAAGAGTCGATGATTTGCATTAGTGAAACCTCTATGTAACGATGGGCCGAGGCGAATGCACATTCGACACCTTCAACCCTTTGATCAACACAAAGGTATTCTGTGAAGGTCCTCGTATATCTTTAATAATAACGATGGATTCATTTTCCGTGTTACAAACATAAAGTAATAATGTGGGCTTGTTCGAAAATGTGTCAGCTGATGTTTATTTGTTGCGAACCTTGCTTGCAATTACCAACTCACAACACCTGCAAAGTTGTCAGATCCAACCTCTCTAGAACACGACTGTAGAGGTGTAATTTCCTTCCTGTAATAGTCGGTTTGGTTTTGCGCATAGAAGATAAACGCTTGATATGAAAAAGGAGAAAATTTTTGACACTGATAATGCTAAGTCGGAGTTAGAGTCCAAACAGAACCAGACGCGCTTCAGACAACGACGGATAAAATCTCTAGCGTTTAAACGAAATGAGAGAGAGAGCGTCTGACGACTTTGGTTGGTTTTTTTTCTCTGGGTCGTATATGTTTGCGGCTCTTCTGGGATTTGTGTGGAAATTTGGAAAAATAATATTACAGTTATACAGGAATTATATTGTTTTTCTGTTGTATTCGCTTTTATTGCATTGTGTTTAAAAATAAATCATTTTTAAACCCTTTCTTTAATTTTCCTTTGTATCCACATGTATCACCGTATGTATTTGTTGGTTGCTCTTATGATTTTCATGAAAATGTGGCAACTTCATTCTCTCAATTGCCGCGGTAGCGCCAGGAAATTAGAAAAGATTATATTTTAGCGGCGGGTCGTCAGCCGCAGACGATTTTCCCTGCGATAAGAAACCTATGTAAAAAAAATCGTCGGCGTCTGTAGCGTGTTTGATTATGTTTGGACTCTTCGCTTGATTTTATTCTCCCAGTAAAAAATATCACGAAAGTACACAGACAACATCCAGTAACAATTTGTACAAATTGTTGAAAATCACTTTTCCCCACCAACCACACCACGAAGAGTGTAAAAGAAAACGCCAGATGAGTCAAATTTAATCTCTTTAAAGAATTATGGCCAGAACTATTATGTATAGATATGCAAGCAGTCAAACTAATTTCCCAACTAAAAGCTACCGCCACATACTACAGAATGAAAATGCATAACTTTAATGTTTATAACGTAATTACGCACGAATCGGACAATTTAGTTTTTGATAAAACGGAGGAAAGACTAGTTGCGTCTGAATTTACTATCTGCATAATAAAATATTTGATAAATGCTATTAATCAGGCACCACAAATCCATTATGTAATTATATCGTATATTCAGCTGGCTGTTAGTATCAAAATCGCAATAAAGTCCTTTCAAACGCTTTGCTTTATTTCTGTGTGGAAAAATTATTACAATAGAGCAGAAATTTGTACTTGTAGGATACACACAAATGTAGTCTGATTTCAGCCAAAGTTGAATAAAAATGAAGGTATATAAAATACACATTTATTTACCATCACAACTTGCTGGGTTCATGGAAGAAGCTAGATGTTACCCTTTTGCTCTAAAAGTCCATCACTTAAATAACTTGTACTTTGTAGACTATGAATCGTTTCCAAAATATATATAGACTTTAATTAATCGATTAACTAAATTTAGGCAAAAAAAACTGGCGACCAAACAGTAAATATGAACCGAGCTCTGGGGTACGATCCATCTGAACTAATATATTTCAAAACCAGTATAAACAGTGTAGCACTTCCTCAAATAACATACAAATTGAATTATCGGAGCAACCCGAGTTGCAATCGGAAATATTAAAGATTTCTAAAAAGAAATGGGATAATTCTCCATTTCGCTGTTGACTGTGGATGGAATCAGCTATTTCAGAAATTTTTGATAACGAGTTTCAGTTCTTTACCTATGAAGTAGACTAGTACGAGTTTTCCTTGTGGTTCTACACTCTTTCCAATTTGAAGCGGCATTATTTCCAATCGTTGATGATACATACATAAGTTCCTGTGGTCGCGGTATTAAATAACTAAAAGACGTAGGTGTTTTTTGCATGTTCTGCAAATCACCCGATTTGAAGTTTTTCAGCTTAACTTTAGATTTTCGATATTACCTGAAGAATTATGATTTGTTTGCACATGTTATGTCTCAGATATGATTTTACCTATTGTAAAATTTATTTCAACATAACAATTTCATCAAATTAAATACATTATTAATGGCCGTCGGTGGTGCAATGGTTAGTGTGCGCGGCTCTTGTACATGAGATCCTGGGTTCGAACCCGGCTCTGACCACCTACAAATTTTCTTTCGACGATGGTCACCTCGCATAGTGACGGCGACACTATCGAGTATCTAGCCATGAAAAAGCTTCTCAAATTACTGTTCGGAATCGGTGTAAAACTGTAGGTCCCAATCAGTGAGTGAAAACTGGAAAGCGCACAGCTCAGTGATTGTGAGAAGTTCTCCCTAGTCCCTTCATGGGATGTAATGGGAAACCATTTATTTATTATAATGAATTCATACTTAAAATGAGTTAGTCCTACAATTAATAAACTAATTCTGTTATATTTATTTTTCTCAACTCCGGCAAAAAATATAAAATCAGCTGACCATAGATTAATTTATACATAGATTTTTCAACTCGCTCATCGCTCTATTGACTGAAGAGAAGCGAACTTATTGAAGTTTCAAATTTTAACGTCGCTGAGGTTTGATAAACACGGTTGAAATTTTTACTGTGAATGTGCAAAATATGTAAATACATATATGAATATCGTGAATGTACAAAATTAAAAGTGCAGGATTTTGTTCGATGTTCGCACAATTTGCTGTAATTACACAGCAAACCAGCTGACAGACGACGACTAAAGGAAATATATATATAATTGACGACTAAAAGAAATATATGTGACCTGGTCTACGGAAAGGGGACTTAGATGTCAAAAAATCAATTTTCACTTTTTGGTGGATTTTTGGTTGATTCGGATGGAAGGATGGAAAAGCAGAACATCCTAACTTGCTTAGAAGTGTACTAAAAATGTAGAGAAAGAAAAATGTAGAGAAACGAAACGAGTTGCTTACTTTTAACAGCTTTTTCACAGAATACTAGTTTTCGCACGTAAGCTCCCTTTTCGTAGACCAGGTCACATATATATAATTGACGACTAAATTTTTGTTTTACCTGGTTTTGCTTCTAATGATGGGCCCACATATTTCCGCAAATTCTTAAAGAAAACTATTCGATATAGTATGTACCCATTCCGAGACCATTCTGACCGGATACTGGAACCTCGGCACCATAATCTTCGATAATATTAATTTACCTTATATCGGGGTTTTTCACTTTAACCTTATACAATCTTAAAACAATTGGTTTTAAATTTTTATACAATTTATTGATTTTATTTTTATTTAAGTTTTTTTTTTTTTTGTTGTTGTTTTGTTTTATTTAATAAGAGAACTATTTACATTAATTGAATTAAAGCAACGAAGATTTTGATGTGGAAATGATGGTGGGGTAGGACTATGGGCTAGGTAGAGTAAGTAATATGTTGGATATAATATTAGAAAAATAATAAACTAAGTTCAAAAGTAATAAAGGAAGAATTACGAAATATAAAGGTAACAAATAACTTTCAGATTTGAAATCAATTTAAAAAAATATAGTAAATCATTTTTAGAAATCTAAACATGTCCGTCAATAATATATCAATAATATATGTATATAATTAAAAATAATGGAAAAGGTTAATAAAAAAATAGCCTTTAAAATAATGTTGTTTCTGAGGATGTGGATATGGGGGGGGAGAAAGGTGATTGGTATCTAATAAAGCTTTAGTTAAATAACTTAAAATTTAAAATGAACTTGCAAAGTGTTTCAGTTTTTATTAAGAATTGTATAAGATACTAATTAAAAAAGAAAAAACTAACAGGTATTAAGCATAAAATTATTATTGTAATATTGATGTATTCTTCTTCATATCTTCTGTCTCATTGCAAACAAAGTCAATCACTTGGCAATTTCATGGATTTTCCAATTTTAAAAAACAAAATGTTTTAATTAATATTTATTTTTCTTTTTTGTTTATTCCAAAAATGCTAAGCATTTTTATGAGTCATTGATAGATTTGTTTCTTCACCTCATACGTTTTGTTTTTCTTTTTAAATATTAATTAATAGTTTGTTTTATTTTTGCATAATTTGTTAACACTTTCTCTTTAAACTAAATTGATTTAAACTGTTAAATTTGCATGCCATTTTTTTCACTTTCCTCAGGGGTTTCTCAATTTCCAAGTGATTTAAAGTTTAATATTTTTCTCTTTGAAGGAGGATAAGGACCAAAAAACATAGTTTTTTTGTTGGTGTTTATTTTGTTGTTGTAATTACTATTTTTTTTTTGTATTTTCTGTTTCATTTATATATTATAATTTTTGTTTGTTTATAGTAAAATGTGTGGTACACTATTTGTTTTTTTTTTTTGTTTATTTCCTTATTGTTTTTGTTTAATTTTTGAATTATAATGAATTTCTTTTTAGTTTATTACCACCACAACGCATTTGCGTTGGTTGTTGAATATCTCGTCATTCCAAATACTCCCACCAATCTTTTTCATAGCCCTCATGCACATGGTCTAAAAGTACTTTACGCCTTTTTTCACAATATCTGTAATGAAAAAAGGATAGACGATAAGTTTTATAAAATATTTTCAAAATTCGCGAAACTGGACGACATACATATACAGTATTGTGCAAAACCTAAGCAACTTTTGTAACAATTTCTTAAAATAAAAAATATTATAAAAAGATATCAATTAAAAACGAAAATAAAAAACAGTATTTATTTCATTTACTATTTCATTATTGACAACATAAATATAACGGTAAAATATGTGACGAAAACAATATATACTCAAATTTTAGATGCGCAAAACCTAAACAACTTTTCAATACGTATTTTGTATAAAATTCTTTATTGTAAAAAAAGCTGCTGACAACGTTTCGTCATGGATTTCATGAGGTTGATTATTGTTTCTGTCGGAATACAATTCCATTCGTCTTTTATGGTTTCAATAAGATCTTCGCCGGTTGCTGAAATGCCTTCCACCAACTTTACGTTTGAGTATTCAAAAAAGATGTTCAATTGGATTCAAGACTGGTGATTGTGCCGGTCAATCAAGAAGTGAAACATTTTTCATCTTTAAATAGTCCGTGACCAACTTCGAAGTGTGTTTCGGATCATTGTCGTGTTGAAATACGAATCGAAGTGTCTAAGATGTTTTTGTACATGACACGGTCCATAACCCAACACCAACGCCCAATACCGTTGCCAGAGAAACACGTCCAGACCATCACACTTCCTCCGCCATCCTTCACAGTTCTCTTACAGAAGCGTGGATCCAGACGTTTTTCTTTTTTGTGATGAACATGACACTTCCCATCAAAGCACAATAAATTAAATTTGGATTCGTGACTGAACAGCACAGTTGACCATTTTTTTTCATTCCAGTGCTTATATATTGTCTCAAATGCTATTCTCGAAAAAAAATTGACCAAATACCAATAACGCTCTGTACCAACCGTTTATTCAAATATATTTTTCTAAGCATTGGCGTTTTGTATGGTGCTTAACTTTTCAAATCATTTTCCGCGGCTCTTCTGCGAACAGTACAATGGTGCATGTTAAGTTCCAAAGTATTTACGATCTCCATAGAGGAGATTAAAGGTCTTGCTTTATCAACATGCTAATTTCTCGGTCTGTTCGCTCGGATGTCTTGCGAGGCCGTCCACTTTTGTTGGTAGTATCAGTGGTCCCGTAATTTTATAATTTTTTATTAATCGTGACACAATGCTCTTGTTCAGGCCATATTTTTTTTGCTAGTTCACATTGTGATTGACGTCCATTATATATATTTTATGGCTCATTGTTTTGATAAAAAATGCATGCTCTCGCGGGGCACAAACGATCACAACTGAAGCATAATTAAATCTCCTTTGCAATTACTCTTCATGTCTTGGAAAATAACCATTACTTTCGTGTGAGAATGAAAACAATATCGAAAGAAAACCTATAGTTGTTTAGGTTTTGTGCAGCTAAGATTTGAGCATATATTGTTTACATCACATATTTTACCGTTATGAATTTCGATTTTTCCCCCAGATATTTATGTTGCCAATAATGAAATATATGAAATACTGTCTCTTACTTTTTTAAATGTTATCCTTTTAAGTTAGTCCGTTTGAAAAGAGGGGTGCGATGTTGAGATGTTGAGTGTTCAAAATGAAAGCACTCTAATCCTTCCCATGTCAGTAGACATACACTTAAGCAGCTGATTCGATCTGTTGTGCGCTCTCAGTTTACCCTACTAATTTACTATACCTCTCTTAAGAATTCGGTGCTATTCACGAAATTCTTTAATTTATTCCAGTCCATTCCCACAAGTTTGGTCATGTCCGGTATTATACTGTCCGAAGGATATCTGGATCTAGTTTGTGTGAAGGCCGGGCAGTGGCATAGGAAATACTCCATCGTCTCATTGTCCTCCATGTATGCCCTGCACTCACTATTCGCCACTAGTCCAATACGGTACAGGTGGGCCCGTAATCCCGAATGTTCCGTATCTTTATAAAGTATTTTTTATTTTAAGAAATTGTTACAAACATTGCTTAGGTTTTGCGCAATACTGTATATGTATACGACGATGTTTCAAATTTCTATTGGCAATAGAAAAATATTAATAAAACTTAGGTATAGTATATTCAATCGCGGATGTTCGCGAAAATTTCAAGGCTCACTTCACAGCCATCCAGTAGATGCGATGGGCAAGACTTGAATGTAAAAGGAAACGAAACTGTGGCATATACTGCAGAAAAATCACGAAAGACTTAGTTTGGTCGAAAGACTTATATAATTAACGCCCGTATTCATAATTAAAAGTTAGTCACCGGCTATCAGCTGATTACCGATTTTTAATTCATAACACTTTAAATAACTGTGCCTACTAGCATCAATCATGACCAGAGAGGTCATGAATCCATAATATAAGGTTGGCATTAAAAGAAAGCAGTGCAATTTTTGAAAATATAAGGCAAAGTCTAACAACATTGAAAGATCACTCTTACAGCGATAAATGGAATATAAATAAAATTATAAGGCACCTTTGCGAAAAACTATCTCTGGCGCAACTAGTTTCTTTCTCGATTTGCCCTGTAACATCAGCGAACGTTCATCGAAAAAATGCTAACATTTACTTTTGATAATTTAAAACAATACTTAATTATTTTTTATAACAAATAAAATTTATTTCGCATATTGAATCTATTATGAATCAAAGCTTGACTAACGAGGGACTAAGATTAAAAAACATTCTCGTAAGGAGCAATACAGGTGTAAGTCTCTAGGTCCAACCCAGTGCGTGAACGTATAGCAACTATTCGCATTAAACCTACTCCGACGGAAGATAAAGACTCTATGATTTTTTTATTTTCGACCAACCACCTGTAAATTCAACCTACATGCCAACTTTTCTAAGGTGTGACTCTCAAGATTTCGCTACGTCAAATACATAAAATTGTCAGTAGCACGCGATAACATAAAAAAAATAATGGTGTCCCATAACATCCCATGAAGGGATTTAGGAGAGCTACTCACAATCAGTGAGATGTGCGCTTTCTTGTTTTTACACTCACTGATTGGGACCTACAGTTTCACACTGGTTCCGAACGCAATTTTGTGAAGCTGTTTCATGGCTAAGTACTCTATAGTGTCACCATCAACATAAGGATATCCATAAAATCAGGTATATTCTGATCAGGAGATGAAGCACCAGACCGATTTCTTGGTAATTGATTTCAGGGCAGTGATAAAGTTGAATGCACGCACTTGCTATTCTAGGGGCTAATATCAACTCTGAGCATCATATCATTAACTGGTTGCAGCAAAGGTACACACACTAGATTAAGCAGAGCAAAGGTACTCATAAGATTAAGCAGAGCCAACTCCGTACGTTTTTTCTTGTTTAATCTGTTTTAAAGGGTTTAGTGTAATAAAATGAAAATATCATAGAGTAATGTCATTTAGAGCTGCCATTCTTCTCATCTGACATTGCATTTCACACTATTCGTGGTGCGGCCGGCCGGTGCGATAGCGTTATTTGACGTAAATTGACTTACACCAGGTGGAATTACAAACAATTGTTGACTTCATGCCGTTTTGATGAAAAACTGAAATTTAACCGTATTTTGGACTTTTTTTGTTAAGTCAAAAACCTTTCTCTCGTATGCAGTGTTGCCATTTTTTCCTGGGTGGAATCCGAAAATCATGTTAGGTTATCCCCGAAAATCCCAACCAACTACTATTCATCCCCAAAAATATTTTTTTCTACACGGGCCGTATTAATACGGCGTTTATATACAACTAATTCGTTGCATTATTAGGGTTAACAGTATCTTTTTCTTTCAGAGTTTAACATTTTAATTAAATTTTTCATCCGTATTAAAATATAGTTTTATCTGCAGTGCTTGAGGATATGTAATTATAAAAACTTGACCTTTTCTGTCTTCCAACATATATTGGTTGGTTTGTGCCTAAATACAGTGCTACATTCAGAAACAAGAACTAAATGCAATTTGTAATAATTAATACGAAATACATAATTCCTATCAGATCCCCAGATCCCCATACAAAAAAATTAATCTCAATTTATACAACGAAATCCCCTCAATTCGCAACTGTTTTAAATTTGTGATAGGGAGGGAGCGCGACGACGAATTTGTTTTGCCGGTCCCTTATTTAGACTGTAAGAGCTTATGAATCCCTTCGCTCTCCAGCAGTTATAGATGGGTGAAAATGACCCATTGTTGTAAACTGGCACATTGTAGCAAAATTACACTTTGTGCTAAATTAGCACAATCTAGTGTTTAAACTCCCAGTCAGAACTGTTTTTCTACACCTTCATAGTTCCCACAAATGTAAAATTTAAAAAAAAAATTAAAGAGAAAGTTACTTCCATTTTATGTCTCCCCTATCGTGACAAACAGTATCAGTCAATATAATTTTTTTAAGGGTACAAGGTAAATTTGGGCTATAGCGTTGATGACTTGGGTCCTCAAATTGGAAATCTGTGGGGAAGTCTGTAGGGTCAACGCAAATGATGGTCTCGTGGCTTTAATTCCTGCACCAGCTGGATCTTTTACGGGTGTTGTAATTTTGTGTTGGTGTTATTGTATCATTTAGAGAGTATGTGGTATGCAATCTATCCACAGTTCGACGGATGACTTTCTCAGATGGACGATTATGTGCGTCATAAAAATCACGAAGCCGTCTATAATTTTCCCGAATCGATGACTGATTTTCAAAGTAAATTTAGATAATTTAGTAGCGTTGTTCAAGCGCGACTCTATTCATGATGAGTTGCCAGAGTATACTTTTCATGGCTCGATAGTGTGATAGCAAGTGTGAATAAATAAAAATAAGCGAGGTGGCCGCCGTCGAAGGAAATGTAAGGTGGTCAGGAGCAGGGATCGAACGCACGTTATCATGCACAAGAGCCGCGCACACTAGCCATTGCAGTACCCACGGCCACAAAAGTTCTACCAACGAAAAAAAACCCCTTTATATTGGCTAATTTATAACATTCATTTCACTAAAGCACGTTCAAGTACGAACGTACATGTTTTTATTCTCTATGCTATGTCGTTCCCGAAGTGTTTGCATCCGATATTTTGCTTCAACGGTCTTTAGTATTTTCTTACGTTGTTTATAAATGTTGTAGTGTACTTCAAAAGCAGTAAATTGTTTAAATAAAATGGAAAATTTTTATTTTCTGGATAATTCAAATTTTCACCTAAAATATTTTGAACAAATTCCATAACAAACCCCATACACCATTGCGCGAAATTTATAATAACAAAGAGAAAGGCGACGCGATACAATAATATAAAACATTTCACAGCCTGCTTTGATGTTACACTCGCTTGTCGCTCCGCTTTCACTTTGATATCTTTTGAGCGATCATATAAGAACACATAGGCAGTGGTTTGTAGCGCGTAGTAGCGCCATATTATAGCATCGCTTGTAGCGCGCACTCTGCCGTCAGCTTAACGCAGCCCTCATTCAAAAAACATAATCGTTCTACATCCGATATATTTCCCATTACATCCCATAAATGGGCAGGGGAGAGCTTCTTACAATCAGTGAGATGTGCGTTTTCTAGTTTTACACTCACTTTTTAGGGCCTACGTTTTACACCGGTTCCGAACGGTATTGCTGTTCATTGTATTTACTCGATCGTGATGCCGTCACTAAGCGAGTTGACCGCTATCTCGCAAGCAGATGAAACAAATCTGGGGGTCTCGAGAGAAAAATTATCCGACAACGGCAAGTATAGACGTCGTATCAATCACCCGCAGTACCATAGATTAATATTATACGAGATGAAATCGAACGTCTCGAAGTTAAATTTAAGATAAAAATAGCGAAAATTGTTACTGTGAATGAGCAATTTGTGTAAATATATGTATGAATATCGTGAATGCACAAAATTAAAAATATAAATAAGAATAAAAAACGAGTGATTGTGTTGCTTAGATCATGTCAATAAAATGTATAGAGATGAACCAGCTTAGTTGGTCAACTGGAAAGAAAATGCGAAGAATCGATCCGGTTGTAAAAATATGTTAGGTATGTTTTGTGAGGCTCCTGACCTAAACAAGTGGCGAATGGCCAATTAAAGTCAATAAAATTCAAACGTAAAACGCCAATCAACTCCAATATTTTGTCGTATTGCATTGTATGTATTGTGTTATTTAGCCACTTACCTATATTTATCTTGAACTTTTTGTTTGATATCAGCTAAGTTCTCTGATGTTATATCACGTTCCAAATATTCAGATAACTTCTCTGTGGCAGATTCTAAATCCTTTTGATTATCTTCGAATATCATTGATTGATTGTTCTTTTTCAAATAATACGCAAAAACATACGTATACATGAGTGTTTGACGGCACTGGCATAAAATATCAACGGCCTTTTTCAAAAATTGCACCTAAAATAAAATAAGAAAACATATTTAATATTATGTCCATGGTAAAAATTATATCTGATATTCTACATATTGTCGACTTATTATTGTTTTGTCGCAAACGCCAATTATTTGAAACGAACATACCAATATTCACAACTACACCGCTATTACCAACTAGCAATTTTTGGGGATATACAAACAATTTAGAGTAAACATCACAGTAATGGTAAGATATATCAAAAATCTGATAACAGATTCGGAAAGAGAATGCACAAAAACCTGTAGACACAATATAAACTCGGACAAAACATAAATGACGAAACGACAAAACAATAATCAACCGACTATATACATATGAATAATAAATAAAGTATATAAATAAAATCTAGATAAATTACTCGCCAATTTAAAAACTAAATTGACAATTTTCTGAATTTGTGTATAAGAAAACTCTGATTAAAACCCTTGGAGATATCCCTGGAAGAAAATTTAATGTCGTCTTTCGTTAAAAAGCTTTAATTTTTCTACTGGAAAGTGGCAAGCAAAGGTTGCGCATTTATTACCACAGTAAGATAATCGGTAATCTGAAAAACAATCTATATGTTTGATAATAAAACTAGTAGCATTTCTTCTTCTAAGTACTATCACAGACTTGAATGACATTTCGGTTTATATTAATCAGCAAAAGCTTGATTTCTCTTCAAATCTATTTTTTCTCTTGGGCTTTGCTCATTCTTTATAAAATATAAATAAATTTATTAATTTTTTTTCCATCTCAAGCAATACTTTGTATTTGTTTCGGCATATTTTATTTTATTCGAAATGCATTATTGAAGTTGCTATTGTTACCAAATAGTATAAGTACTTGTTAGCGTTTCCCCGTTCTAATTGTTTCATTGGAACATTGAACCAACTCTCTCTTTCTTGCATATGAAAATTTTGTTTATTGCACTTTCTAAACTTTTATCAAATATTTTGACGTTTTCATTTATATGACCGCTTCCTCTTGTGCTTTCGTTTGCACTAAAGTTCATCATTAAAACGATTTTGATCGTATTTTAACATTTAATTTGTTTCTATTTGACTTTCGTTTCAGCACTTAATTATAATTTTACATAGGGCATTAAATTACTCAATTAGTTCTATAATTATTTTTTAAAGCCGAGAAAAAAACCCTATAAAAACTCGAATGATAATTAGTCATGAGTGTTATGATCACTATTTAAACTTTATTAACTACTATTTTAATATTGTTATTTAATTAATAGATATAATTGTTATATAATTTCATATAATTTCAGTTCTTTTATAATTTACTTGAATTTGCGGAAAGATTTAAAATTACAAGTCTAAGGGGTTTATTTTTCAATGTCCGGTTAACTTTTATCGTAACGATAAAGTACCGGTTAGAAGAATTTCATTTTCTCAATGTATACTTAAAATTTATCCGGGCGATAACGTTAACAGGAGGTCTAACAGCGGTTAGTAGTTTATCGAAACGATAAATGCAAACAGCTGACAACTGTTGACAACAGCTGTTTTGTTTTCGTGTTATGATTTGCGTACTTGGTTTTTTAAAATTTACTTGCGTTCTTCCACCAGATCAACAAGTAAATGTTGCTCGGCAACTGAGAAGTTCGTTTTTTGATGTTTTTTGATTGTTTTTCCCCAATAATTTGAATAAATAACACATTTCACAGACAATAATAAAGTAATCAGCTGATATCTTACAGTGCTGACAACTATAGTCATACATTTCATCAGAGTTGCCAGCGTAGCATATCTAACATCCTGTTAAATTAACCGGAGTATGAGAAAACAAAAAACCTTAACAGGCAGTAAGTATATCATTTACATACTGCACCCGTCAATAGTGAAATCCTCTGCTATTACAGCCAGGCCATTTACAGAATTCCATTCCGATCGAAAGTGGAATTATTTCCGCATTTTGCTACTTTAGTCTAACAATATTGAAATTTTTAGTTACTGAAGCACAAACAAACCATAAGTAAACATACTTTTTGTGAATAAATAATATTTATCCGGTTCGAGTTTATATTATTCAATTTTTCAGTTGTTATGTTCTTTCATAATTATTCGGTTCAAGATCCAATAACTATTAAAATGTACTTTTTCATACAAAAAATATTAAAAAATAAATATGTGAAATTGATTAGTGTGGTGGATGGTTGGAGATATAGCTATTTCAATGCCCACCGAGGCATATCATCAGCTCCCTTCTCCAAAAGTATTTAGGTATATCATCACACATTATAGGAATAAACAAAACTCAAGTTAGCGACATTCTGGAAGCCATGGGTAACCGCTAATATTACAAATTCGGGATTTTTTAATTCCTCAACTATTCAACTTCATTAAAATTATTCATTAAACCTTGCACATTCTTATATATTCCCTTAATTTTCTTGGGTTGTTAATTTACTAAGTGAAATAACAGTCTTATGGAGAAAGTAAAGAACGACAACAAATGTTGCTGCATTAATTTACCTGTATTCTATTTTTTTCTAAAAGATCATATTGAAAATTCACACTTAATTTTTATCAAGATTGATGAATTCTGCAATGTTATTTTCTTCGTACTTACTTCAATCCATGACATATTATGTTGTTGCATTTCCTCCATTTTATGTTTTACCGATGCATACAATTTGTTTTCAAATTTCAAAGACTGCATATGATTCATATAACGATTATAATAATGTAAATATCTGTAACAAAAAAAAAGAAGATCCAAGAGTAACATCAAGTTAGTCATTGATTGTTGTTTTATCGGTGACATTATAGTGTCTTACCTTGCTAATGACGATCTAAACTTTTCTTGAGCATCACGTGCTGCTTTGGCTTCATCTTCATCATAACGATTGCAATTGTACCATGACGATCCATGCGGTTCCCAGGAGCCCAAACATACCCAGCAAAAGTCATGTTTACAATTTTGATTCTTACAAACCATATGATTACAACCGCCATCTTTCTCAATTGTTACATTGCACTTGGGACACTCTTTGGTGTTGGCGGCAATCCAATTGCTGGTCTCGGAATCATCATCACATTTCTTAATCCATTTCTTTAACCAACGACATTTGACCGGATCATGCCAATTTTCGCCGCATACAAAACAGAATTCATGGCCGCACTTACAGCGGACGGGTCTTGATTCTACATAGGCTACTTTAATTGCATAGGTGCAATCAATGGACGGACACCATCGTAGCAATTGATTGCACTCCACAAAACTGTTTGTGATCAGTTGTTGGTATTTTACGCGAACGCGTGCGTCTTGCACTAGTCTCGTTACCGTAACATCGTCCACGAGAATATCACAGCCGTGGGCAGCACATGAAATCGATTGACCCAAGCCTTCGGTAATGATTTTCGTTGTAAGATATTCGCGCCAGCAGGTTAAACAAAAACGATGGCCGCATTCCAAGCCAGCCATCGACTACAGAGAAAAACAAATATTTAATAACATTTTTAGGAATGAATCATAAAACAAAGTCTTACGTCTGAGGGTAATTGGCAGAAGCATATTTCACATTCTTCAGCTGGATTAATTGATGAATTCTGTAATGGCAGAAAATACAATAGAATTTCGCTAGCAATTGAAAACATTTACCGTCGTATTCATAACGAAAAGTTATTCACTGAATGTACGCTCCGTACAACGAGTGTCTTAACTAGAATGTTTTAGGCTCAGTCACTCGTTAATCAAGAGTTGATTTATAACCACTTCCTATCTACTGTCTAACTCTAATAGTAAGGTACATGTCTGTTTTAGTCAAATGTAAATCTGATAGTCAAGATTGGCCGTCAAAATTTAACATGTATCGTTCGCTTCGTAGACACTCGATGAACACAGTTTAGTTGAACTGTTACGAATTAAAGATCGTTCGTCAGATGTAGCCTGTAGCAAACTTTTCGTTACGAATAAGGGGAATATATATATTTTAAATACCTGTGGTCTATTAGCATTGGCAGGATTGTTGAAAGGATTTATAACATGTGCACCACGGAAAAATTCATCCGTATTACCATCAAAGTATTTTTCTAACAGCTTTTCTTTGTCCCATTTAAAATGATTTAAAAGTATACGCATTACAGTTGGTTGCAGCTGTAAAATAAAGAAGGAAAGGGATAATAACAATGAATAAAATTGTGATAAATAACAATGCCAGTTGTTGGATCCTTATATCAATGAAATCCTTTATGTTAGCTACACATTTGAATACGAGAATTAATGTCCTATAGCACGCAATGCATATTAACATTGTGTTTTTGGCTATCCTGAATATTTTCTTTCAAAATCACAAAAATAATGACAGCTTATCGGAATGAAAAAGAGGTACATAGGAATTTACTGGCTGTTCATATTCATAGTTTATCCCTTGAAGCCAATTGTAAATAGGCAAAACAAAAAGCAAGGTTTTCTGTTTTTCGTTGTCGTGGTCCAAGTAGCTCTTTTAGATTCTGAGCGAATTGGCTATTTTTATCCTGATTCATATTGAATCACTTCTTTTGGACTAATAGGGATATGTGTAGGAATATAATTACAGCCGATATGATTTGAACTGCAACTATATCGATTTATATTTCGTAAGATATCCTCTTCTCCTAGTCCTCCATGATTTCCCCGCTTCTGCAACTAGCTATAGTAGCAGCATTTCTCCTCATTTCCGTTAAAAGCCTTCTCTTTCGCATGCATGTGCTTCCTTTGCATTTTTATACTATTCTATAATTATAACCTTTGATTTGAAGGTTACTTACTCTTCACATCATGTACTTCTATTTCAATTGTTTTTAGGTTGTGGAACAAGAGCAGAATCTACAGCAGCAGCCAGCCAGCAGAATGACACCACATGCGATACAGAAAATGTTCTAAAACGCTTAGTATTACGTGGTGCATTTAAATGCATTTTCAATCATCCACTAGCATACGTACATATGTATAAGTTAGTGGTGGCGGTGCGGACTAGCTGGTTGGTTTTGATGAATAGCAAAATAGCACTTGCTCTGTTGAATAGTGTTTTTGTTTAAGGTTTTGTTCTCCTTTTTATTTTAACTGACACGAAACAAAAAGAAATGATACAAATAAAGAGCATGTAAAACGAAGAACATATTCACACAATCTGTTACAACAATATCCTTGGCCTAATTTAAAACAATGGACGGACATTGTTATATTAAACACCCTATCTCTTTCGCGTTATGTGGTTTTTGTCATTTTAATTATTAATACCAAATTTTGAACATGAAATGGAAACAAATGAATACAAATTTATGGGATTCGAAGTACAGAAAGTGAAGCGTATGTATAAAATATCAAAGGAAATCTATACCTACGATTTTCTACGATTGTAATGGATCTAACTATATCAAAATGTTTGGAAGTATAGACTAAACATAATTTGTTTTATAAAGAAAAATGTCTCCTCACAAATTTGATATAAATACAATGTTTTTCTACAGACTACTATCATATGGAAAAGTCAGTAAAGACTAGTTGTCCATGTGCTGCAGCAAGGAGCGTATTTTCTTATAGAAAGGTTACAGCATCGGCGGCACTTTAAACGTATTTTTGTTTCAAAACGGCAATGCAAATACCTTTTATGTGAGAAAATGAAATAGCGAACTCGGTTACTAAATGGGTACCACTAAATAAATGTTTGTGTATCTATTTACTTTTGTAAATAAACTTTCTCAAATTTTCTATAAAAAAAAAAAACAAGCATTAATATTGTCTTTTCTATTGATGTGTTTCGTTTTTCTCGATGTTCCTCTACTCACCCTTAGCACCCCTTTTACTTCATCGATTATTTCTCTCTGATGTAGAACAATTTCCTCTGTTGTCAATACCTCATAATGATATTCGTCGTTTTCCCCTTGACGATCGGCTGCTGATGGTATATCTTCCATAACATCCATAACAAAATCGTCATCGCCATCGTCACCCGAGGAAACATTACCCGAATCAACATTGTCCATTTCAAAGGAATCCTCATCGGAATCCATGATGATGCTGCTTGTTGTTCAAACGTCTGTTTCGAGGCAAAATTGGCTGGTAGATGATGTTTTAAAACAAACAAAACAATACTAATATGAATTCCAAGGGCGAAGATAATGAAAACCTGCAAAAGAGAAGCAGACATATTAAAGCATGTTCAATTAGAATGCTTACTCAGTACATATATGTACATATGTGTGATTCTTTAAAATTGGTATATATAAGTACATAACATGCAGTGCTTTGATTTTTATTTACAAACAATTGATACTGCTTCTTTTTATATAAAAAATAATAAATAAATAAAAAACGCATATAGTCGTCAATCATATGCCGGTAAATAAAAATACAATAAACTTCTCTGAATCACAAATTATTATTGCTTACGAAATAGTCTGGTAGCCTTGATTCGTTAAGATGTGCAATACAAGCTCCTCAGAGGCCAATTGATCTAACTCCACAAATCGAAAAGGTGACAAAATTGGAGAAAATAAGTTTGGGGCTTGTGTGTATTGACATATACAACTAGAACGATTCCCAAAAATGCTTCATGTTTATTTATTTTTATTTGTTGGTAATACAATAATCACCAAAGGCCAATGATACGTATTGCTGGATAATCATATGAATTAATTAATTGTATTTATTTATTTCAATAACCGAGCCCATAAGACCCATATTTGGTTACAAGTTTCAAAAAAACAAACAATGGTGTTTCAAATAAAGGTTGTCCCAAAATTCACGCAATATTGAATGTAATCGAAATGTTTCTCTGGATCTATGACATGTGGCACCATCCTGATGAAACCACATATCGTCCACATCCAATCATTCAATTTACGAACAACAAAACTAGACAATCAACTGATATTGCCTGGCCAGCCGCATTTTCCAAGAAAAATGGTACGATGATGGGCCAGCTCAAAATCTACATCAAACAGTGACAACGTTTTGGATGCATTATTTTCTGAACCCCAAATACGACTTTGATGATTAACGATTATGATTATGGTTCTGCTTGAAACATCCTTCATTAGTTTTAAAAAATTTCTCAAAAACGAAAAGGCATTGTTTTTTAATTTAGAGCTAAATTTTCAATAACCCAGAACTCTCAGCTGTCACGCTGTAATTTTTTGTCCAACAACACTTTACCGCACACGAAATTCAAATTTTGCGCGAATTTTCGGGCATATGATTTTGTCTGACTTGTTGGTTCCAGCCCTAAAGTTAATGTTACACCGGACAAAAGTTTGAACTGACCTCTTGTTGGGCATGGAGACCTTAATTCGCTCATATTCGAATAACGCCTACTTTAGTCCAACAATGGATTACATTTCCCTTTAATTTATTCAATATTTTGATTTAAAAATCTCGGTATCAGTATTTATTGGTCAATTGAATGCTGAAAAATTACAAGTTTTTTGGTTATTGGCAAAGTATGATGCCCGAGTTGCAGCTGTTGTGATAGAATGCCGTTACTAACGTCTAACTCGCGGCTTTGGGAAAATATCTACGCAATTGTTGTGTTTTTTTTTTATTGAAAATTGACTTAATAGCGGAAAAACATAAGAAGAATAAAAGAGCTTGTCACACTACTGTCCGGAACCAGTTTAAAGCTTTAGATCCCTATCAGTGAGAGTTAGTACTAGAACGCACACAGCTCACTGGTTGTGTGAAGCTCTATCCAATCCCTTCATGGGACGTAATGGGCACCATTATTATGCCACTAAAATGCTTAACAATTTTTTGTTCTACAATCGATTGTTCAAAATCGAATTTGAATGAAATCAAACAATCGGAGATCATAAAGGAATTAAGGATAGAGTAATTTATTCTCTCAATATTTTTAACGTCATATGTATGGTTGCAAGTGAACATTGGATGGTGGAAAACATGGGTTCAATAATACCAGATAGAGGCAATAGGACACATCGTCAAACAAAGCAACAACAACCGCATTTTGTATTTTTGTGAGAAAATTGTTGTGTGAAATACAATACTAATGTATACCAACGATAAAAGTCAACAAAAAAAGTGCAAAATACATTTAAATTTCAGAGTTATACACGAAAACGAAATGAAAAAGCTAAGTCAACAGTTCCTGTAATTCCACCTACTATTAGTTAATTTTCGTCGAATTTCTCTCATTTGCACAAACCTACGACGAAGAGTGTGAAATGAAACGTCAGATGAGATAATAAAATAATCTATTCTAATCTATTACTCCTCCCTCTCTGATATGATGACGACTTAGAAATTGCTCCTCCTACCTGATGTCATGAAAATAGTAATTATAGCCATCCAGGCAATCGATATTGAACCGCTTTTCCCCAGAAAAATATATTTTCCCCAGTCGTTGAGTTATCGACATTATTAGAATGCCTTTCCTTTGTACCGCGTTCCATACCTATTAGTATTTTTAAATAGTTGTTCAACACTTTTGGACTCCGAAAATTTTTTGCAGAAATCGTACGGTTAGAAAGCTCTTTGTCAGAGAGAGCATCGATTTTTGCTTTTCAGGTGGCACTTAATAAAGATGGTTTCTTGCCCATATTTGTTCTTTTTAATTACAAACTGTTTTTCCAACAAAAAATATTGGAAAAATGTTTTAAAACCGTGTGTGAATCAATAAATACTTGAAATATACTCACCGAGACTATCTAATCTTCTTGTTTTGTAGCAAATAGAACAAAATATAAAAAGGGATTCTGAGAAATATTAATCAATGTATAGTTAAGATCACGTTCTTTTTTATTGCTTTTTTGTTTTTATCTAAGTTAACACGAAACACCGTTTACTGCGCCCACCGGTTTCGTTGTTATTACAAAAACAGAATACCATCTCTGCAATGGCAGCAATACATTTTTGGTGGCATTTGAGGGAAAATCATATTGCGGAATTTAATTTAAAGTGAGGCTTTCGTATGTTAGCAGAGTCTATGTATAAGCCCGCACACTAAACCAAAGGCCCATGAAAATTTTTTCTCTATTCACATTCACGCACGCACGCTCCCTTGAACAAAGTTTGATTCTACTCACATTCACGACAATCATGTAACTTGCGCCCATCTCTACTTCGGAACTTTCGTGAATAAATTATTGTGTTCTATATGACAAAAATGTTTTTCTGGGAAATCCCTGTTAAAGTTTAGTTGTTAAGTATTTTTTCTGTCAAATAAACTCTGCTTCTAAGATTAAGAAGCGATTTAAAAAAAAATGCATTGTTCTACATGCATTTATTTACGAAACAATTCTAGTTTTGCTAACCGGCCGTCGTTGGTGCAAAGGTATTGTGCGCGGTTGTTGTACATGAATACGTGGGTTCCAATCAGCGGGTGTAAAACTAATGCACTCAATTTTTCTTTAATAAAAACAGTGATATGCCGGATAAGTTTTGTTTATACCAAATACAGTTCGTTGTACTAAAAATTTAAAAAAAAAATGCAATTATTATTTATATTTGAATTTCTTGAATGAATTATGAACAATTACGTAAAAATATGTTAAAAAAATGAAAGAACCATAAAAAAAATGCAATCAATTTTGAAAATTTTTGTGAAACATAGCCCACTGTGCGATATTCAATGTTGATATATCGCAATAATACCTGACTCCCTGGCCTTCAATCGGGTTTATTCAGAACATACAAATGTTTACCAGATCAAAAGATACTGTGTTTGGCCGATGGAAATTGATTCTGAACCACTGTGCGAGTATCCTTTATTAATGTTAATGTCCTTTATTAATGTTGAAATATGTCGTCTAAACATAATTTTTGACCTTTCCCATAAAAAATTTTAAATTTTGTTCCAAAAGAATGGAAAAAAAATATTTTTCTACAATTTTGAATATCGTTATTTCCAAAGATGGAGAATTCTCAAATTTAAATGTATTTTACACTTTTTTGATATCTTCTATTTTTGTGATTGTGATGTAGTTAACATAAAAACTAAATCTCACAAACACGACTTCCCGTTGTTGTATTCCTGTTGGTTGTTGTGAAGTAATGCGTCTGTCTATCTGATATTATTAAAGAAATACTTGTATACAGAACAAAATAGCTTATTAATTCTTTATTTCGTATTTTTTTGGAGCTTGTTACTAAATTGCTGTAAAGCAGCACAAAGTCGATGTCTCATATATCTAAAACTGAATAATATCAGCAATCTAGTTACACAGATCGACAGATCTCGAAAAGTCTGCCTAACAATCAGTCTTATATCAATAATAATTTAATTCATACAATAATTTGCGAACTTCGATTTATATTTCCGCAGAATAAGCCACATAGGTTCGAATGCCAAACAATTTTCTGATTCTCTAATTTGTTTTCATTTCACTTGCCCCGCCAGAAGCATTTCAGTCATACTATTTCCAATCTAAACATGTGAATCGGTCTTAAGTTTACACACGATAATCGAAAAATAATTATTAATGTTGTTGATGTTTTAGTTGTTTGAAGAAAGGAACAGCTGTTTTTAGTGCTATAACTAAAAGCAAATACACACACGTTTAGGGCTACAACATTGATGTTGTTGGCGATGGCGCTGATGACGACGAGAAGAAGCAAACGTCACTTGACCTTGTTCAAATTTTATTCTCTATGGCCCCAATGCTAATATAGTTGCTGTGGTAGTTATTGCTCACAGTGTGCAGAAACAAACCAAGTTTTAGGTTTGTGTATTTTAGCATTTGATTTTGAAATGAGGAAAGGGCTTTTGACTAAATAGTGAAATCATAAAGGCAATCTCACTGCTTGTTTCCCTTTCATTACGTTTCAGGCACAATTAATAAAACAGTTTGCTACAATGCAATTGGAGGTTTCCAATGTATCACTTGGCAAGACTCATTATTGCTCAGAGAGGAGAGTAAAATGTTTACTTTTTCCCCCTCTTTCTCTTCAACACTTCTGCTATAATCTTATTGGATTTTGTTTTCGCAAACTGGGAATTTCTTAGTAGCCGAGAAGTTAATGAACATTATTTTAATTTATTTCTTATTACACATAAATTAGCCTTATTTTTTCATTTGATGGATTGCACACACAATTTGCCAATATACCAATCTACAACAACAACAAAGTTCAAGGCTACTAACAATTCAGGGCACACAAAGAACGGAAAAAAAATAACGGCACGTCAACTTTTGATGTATTTTTACCTTTAATACAATTAGCAATGTATATTTTAAGTTTTCCTTCGATATTCGTTATACTTTTGATAATTTCTTTGAAAATAAAATTACATATATGTATTTCTTCTAGCTTCAAACTTTTTGTTAAATAAATAAAAATGCTGACTTGACAATTGAACTGACATTACTAAAAAAAAGTGCAGTTTAATTGCAATGAGAGCAAAAATAAGTTGCCCTTTCAATAGCGCTAGAGTGTAGGTGATAGCATTATAAACAACTCTTATAACTGTCACTTTCTGTCATATACACAAAAGCTTTGCTGGCTTATTGGATTTTTCACCATTTTTTGTTACAGAAACGAAGAAACACAAAGAAAAAAAAATAAATAAAATTAGTATTATAACACACACAAATGCACACATATTAGCCATAAATTCCGTAGTTAATGTTTACAGCAGAAACTCTGGATGTTTTGTAAATACCTTCAACACCTTGAAAATTGTTTAAAATTTGAACGAAAACTGTAATTTTTCGGGTTCACATAAACTCAAAAAGTTCCAAATTTACCCCCACACCACCACGTTTTATTTATAAAATTCGTTCGTTCTACGATTTCATACACAATTCTCACACACACAATTTTTATTCTTTAAATTCTACTTAATTGCTTTAGAAAAATTTCCCCGTTTTACACAAATTTGCTTTTAAAAAGTTGGTACGAAAACAAAACCACTTGAGAGGAATATAACTTTAGATTTTCCAACGAACGAATCAAACTGCGACGAACTTTCTTCTTCAGCAGCGAAGAAAAACTTATAAAACAAATAATCAAAGCAAATTGGAATTCTTAGTTCAAGAAATATAGCGTACTTTTTCCAATGCGTTAAATGATGCCACTCAACACGAATGAAATAGATGTATAGTGTTCAGCAATGTACAAAAACACAGGGATGTTTTCAAGCAAGCTGTGTTCAGTAAGATTAACAAAAATGGGACAGAGCTGCATTTTCAAACAAAACACTGACACAAATCATTATATAATAAAAGTGTCACGGCTAGTACACTCAAAAAACCAAATCTGAAAATTGCCCAAATCTGAATTGGGGGTTCTTTTAACTCATAACCAGGTTTTAGGCAGGTAGTTAACTATCGGATGACTTAATCGTAATTGATAGATAATTAGAGGTCAATTTTGCAATTTGTTTTCCAGTGGCAAGTTTAAAAAAGCCGTCACATTGTAAAGAATTGTGGCAACCTTTGAAGTTGCCCCAACTTGTTTGGCAGTGTAAGGGCAAAATCAAAGTTGATATGAAATAATCGAAGTTGATGTCAACTTGAAGTCGCTGCAACTTATTCAGGTCTAAGGGCCCCTTAAGAAACGAAGATCACCACTAACTCAAAAACTTGTCATTAATGTTATTATTAAATAGAAAATTAAATCGTATGCTTAGTTTTTAGGACTATTTTCAGCTGTTGACACTTTCTACAGAAAAATTAATCATGTACGCGATCTAATGTAATGTAATCTAAGAAAAAGAAATTTAGGAAAAAATTCTATAAATGTTGTATTTCATTTTAAAATAAGAAATTTGTCTTTTTGAACTTTGTGTACAAATATTTCAGATAATTACACTGTGATAGTTTTTGAGAAATACTTTAGTAGACATGGCCGGAGAGGACGGTTTTACCCTAATTCGGGTACTAGGTATCGAACAGCATCATTAGTTTTTTAATTAGACGTACTGTTTCATACAAACTATATGTAGGCAAAATATTGTCTCCCATTGTGATGGTCCACGTTGTACCCTGTCTCTAATATTTATGGCATGGGAACCGCAGTTGGTCCGTCTATTCCTTAGCATATGATTGATCCAGTATTTTAGTGCCCGGTCCACCATAAACTTTTCTAAGTATTGTATGAGTGTTTCGGTCTGAAAATTGTTGAATGCTCCCTCAATATCTATGTATACGAAGTGTATACAATCTGTTAGTGTGTTACCTCATGAAGTGCAGTTGCGACTGATCGACCTTTGACATATGCTTGTTGCTTGAACTTCAGCATATCGTCCGGTATTCCACTTTTCACCATGGCGTCCACTACTCTCTTGTGGGTTTTGAGTAGAGACGAGATAAGGCTAATTGGTCTCGAAGCCTTTGCTGTTGCATAACTTGCCTTTCCAGGTTTGTATATAAATACTTCCCTAGCCTCCTGCCAATGATTTAGTGTATTGTTAAGCATGGGGAGAAGATTCCCACCAAATGGGTTGTTATTTGATCGACCTCATGTTGTAAGATAGCCAGAAAAATGCTATCCGGTCCCGCCGCTTTATATGGGGATAAGCTCTTTATAGCTTTTTTATAGACCTATATAGAACCCTGAGGTTGATTAGCGATGATAATCGAAATAAACAGGTAAACCCGCTGATATTTTCATTTCACGACCGCAACTAAAATTCACTGCACATAAAATTCAATACATATTTTTCATCTTCGAAATATCGTTGATGCTATCCACCTGTATTCACTGAGACTTATCTTATAGTCCACCCAGTATACTGGTAGTTTTTTACACGTAACCCTGTTGAACAGTCTGCGGACCTTCTTCCCAAGATTTCGTATGTTCCCTGTAACCCGATTTCCTTTCTCGAAGTGTCTTCGAAAGACTTTGCCAGTGCTCGCGTGGTCCTTGCCACTTTTTTGTCCAATTCGTCCCTACTGGAGTTGTCGAGTTGAGCATGATCTAGTCGATTTCTAAGTATGCTTCCGAACTTTGTCCAGTTTGTCTTGGCCTGGTTTCGGAAGCTATCGGTTTTCGCGGTGACCGTGTTATCTTGAACCTTATGTATGTGTGATCTGAAAATGGGTGTTTATCAGAATCCCTCAATTATTTAATCTCATCTATAAGGTTTTCAGAACAAATAGTTATATCAAATACCTCATTTTGTTAACACAAGTAGATTTATTCCCAATATTTAGTCTAAAAAGGTCATTAGGATTCAAGAATTCTACTAGGGTCTGACCCCTGAGGTTACAGTAAGTAGAACACTACGACGTGTGGTGAGAGTAAGCATTACCACCTATTAATACTTCGTTATCTCTACCAGTCGTTGTAATTCCGACGAAGGTGGGGTTTCGGCGAGTCGTTGGCAAGTATACTGAAGGCAAGTACATATTGTCATCTCTCTGTTTCAGCACAGTTGCGTCCACACATGTTACATGTTCTCGGATGGGAACTCGTCTTCGTATAGAGTAGTCGGTAGTTAATAGGCTATAATTCACTAACTTTGTCCCGAGTGGTCCAATGTTATTGTATTAAAGCAATGTATATTTTACCTCTATTAAGTTTATTCAACAGAGCGTCAGTTGCCGTCTGGAGGAGTTTTAATTGGACGACTTCTAACATAAGTCCTCCAGTAACCGGTCTTCCTGGGAGTTGGTGATGTTTTCGGTCACTTCCTCCTTCTCTTTACGCGGTGTCTATTCTTTTGGGCCTCCACTCGTTTCATCCATCTTCGCATTTTCCGGGCGTTTTCAGTGTTAGTACCTCTTCATTGAAGCTGCTGCTGCTAACTCGTGTTGACTAGATACTCCACATTTTGGTGCTGGTTTTTCGGTATTATGCCAGTTGGGTTGCCGCTGTCAATGAATGCATAGCAGAAATCGTCCCGGTATTGCCTTCTTGCAATCGTTGCATAGGATGGTGGTTCCTTACCGTTTCCCATGTTCAGCTTTCTCTTCCGAGTAGGATTGGGCTCGTGTTTTCGCGCCCTTCCTTCCCGGCTGATTTCACTGAAGTGCTCGCCTGCCTGGTAACCGCATCGGCTGTGCCCCTATTGCGCCTGGGAATCCTTGGAACACCCTGGGTAATATTGGGTTTGGGCGTCTACGAGTTACCGGATGACGGGGAACTCTTCTTCCTATTCGTCGCTGAAAGCGCCGATAGATCCTTCGGAACAGCCTGCGTTTCGCCTTGTCTGGCTAGGCAGTTCATCTTCGCTATTTTGCGTTGAGCAGTTTCTTTTGCGTTTTGGCTATACTCGAGTACGCGAGTTTGGCTATACTCTCACTCACTTCATCGACCATTTTGCTGACCTCGCATTTTTCCGAGTGGCTAAAATAGTGATACTATTTTCATTATCGCTTGAGAAGTCAGAGTTGGAATCCCCACCTGTTTTTAAAGGCTGTGGACTTTTGTAGTCCCCCTTGGGCGCATCCTCGTCATCTTTATTTTGGTTGCCAATGGCTTTGTGTGTGCTTGTCCAGGGGCCACGGCACCCACCTCTTTAGAACCATGAGCATGATGGTTCCAACTTTGCGGCTTCATCATTGACATAATCTCATGGTGCTGCTGTATTATGGTATCGGATTAGTCTCAAATGCCAAATCAGTATCAGTTTCATAGTGTGTTCCAGTTTCGTTTGTGGTATCGTTCGCATTGCTGGTATTTCTTGAATTTGCGTTATTTGTTTTGTGTTACGTATTCATGTTAGTCCCACGAGTATGCCAGTAAATATAATACACTTCAACACAGTGACAGCGTGAGCTGGACCGGGCCACACGTTACTACCGACCCGTTTCTTGCTATCGGAGGGAGCTGTTTGGGACCAGTTTATTTAAACACTAATTGACCATCCAGGACCTCGGTACTGCTGCCAATAAATGCTGAATGATTTGATAAAGTGTTGACAGATTTAATATATATAGTGCTTGAATATTTATATTCAATAATAGCATGGTAATCATTGATTTCTGTGTTTATTGTATGCACTTATATAATTAACAATGCGCAAGATTCAGGATACTTTAAAATATTTTATTGCTTCAACGTTGGATATTATAATGACGCCAAAGTCGCAAGAATCGCCATGTTTAGGAAGCTTCATTGACAATCGATATTTACGTAGGCCTGATCAACAGATAGACCTACATCAAGAGACTACATTATTTCGCCCGAAGTAACCTTTAGTTCACGCAGCCTAGCCCACGCTTAAGCCCCAATATCGCGGCAAGGTAGTTGCTCCGGGTGGGAGTCAACTGGGAGTACATTTTGCCAATTAAATTGATTAAAAAAGGGATATTCAGTAAAAAATATCAAAATGTAATGAATGTAAATGTAGTGTGTTCGAGTAAAATTATTTGTGTAATTTCCAATTAACAGACTAATTGTTAAAATTAGATAATGCTTCTACCTGGTATTATTGAAGCCATGCATTGCAGCATTCAACATTTGCTGACAACCACACCAATGACAAAAATTCAAATGAGAAAAATAGTACCTCTAGATATTAACTTACACTTTGGGTATAGCTCTCAATAAGCATTAAGGGTTGTGCTTATCATTGGATAGGTAGAGAAAGAGGAGTTGAAGCATTGGTGCTTCACATCGTACAGTCCTTAAAACCTATCATGTTTTGCGGAAATTTCGTACTGCGGAAATACTCCCTCAGTGTTATCCCATCTGTTCCCCTGATATGATCCTAACTGCGTATTGCACTATCCAATAAATGTTCTCGTTTAAAGATGAGGAGTAATTGTGGGCCATTTTTGAAGTCAAGATTATATATTGCAGAGATTTTATGACCGCCTGACTGCTAGAGTAGATGTTGATAAACCAGATGGGGAAAGGGCAACTTCTGCGAATACCACGACTTATGCCTAAAAACATTTCAATGTTCTGGTAACCTTCGTACACACCAACCGTACAGACCAAACTGTTTAGAATAGACTCCAAACCCTACTTGGAATGGGCTAATTTCGACTTTGTGTATTTTCATCAGAGCTCTAGCCTTGTTGCCACTCGGATCGCCGCACTTGATCTTTGCTGTTCTACTTTAGTCTGATGCGTCCCATCTCATATTGTGTATTATTCTTGGTCATTGTTGAGAGAGACTTTACGTTTTACAGATTTTCCGTTCGTTGGTTGGTATCTCTCCATTCGTTGTTCCATCGCCATTTGCTTTAATCGATAATAACAAATTGCTCTTGTCGATGTGGCTCCATAGTCAGTGCTCGTTCAGTCATCGTCATTCAGACTTTCAATGATTGCATCCTGTATATCTCCACTTCATATAAGGGGCCTACAATTTTACGGCCTTATTCATAAAAAGTTGTGACAGATTTGAGAGATATTTCTTGTATGATAAATCGTCCCTCAAACATCTCATAACTACTTATGACATCAGGCGATTTGTCGATATACTTTGGTCGACTTATGATTATTAAAATTCGAAGTGGACGAATGATAAAAGGCACCATCTTTATTAGAAATGTTAAACTATTATTTATTATCAATTATTACCATACATGGGGCAAATTAATTATATGACAATTATAATTTGTAGTTTAATTTGAATTACCTTTCGAAATGCAAATTCAAAAAAATTTCAATACCATTGTCAATTCTACTTATGTATGTATGAATTTTCAAAGCATTTCCTTCATATCTGCCCCTTTTGGTTTTCTACTAATTTATACAGTACAGGTTTATGAATTTGAAAGTACTATGAGGCAATATGTACCTATCAAAGCCACAAACCTGTATATATAAAACACTTTAAAAACAGAATTGCCAGCAGTCAAACAAATTAAAAGCATTCCCATATTTCATTACAATTGGCGTCCGATTCCACAACCTGCATTTGTATTGCCTGAGCAAATGCAAATTCAAATTTTTTAACAATGGGAATTCGTTTGAATTTGCATTAGATAAAGAAAGCCGTCGGTGGTGCAATGGTAGTGTGGGCGGCTCTTGTGCATGAGAACGTGGGATCGATCCCTGCTCTGACCACCTTAAATTTCTTTCGACGGCGGTCACCTCGCTTAGTGATGGCGACACTATCGAGTATTTAGCCATGAAAAATTTCTCAAACTACTGTTCGGAATCAATGTAAAACTGTAGGTCCCATTCAGTGAGTGAAAAACTAGAACGCGCACAGCTCATTGTTTGTGAGAATCTGCCGCTAATCCTTATATGGGATGTAACGGGAAACCATTTATTAGATAAAGTAATTTTAATCCAATGATTTTAATCCGATGCAAATTAAAAAAACCCATGTATGATTATTACGCATCATTTATATTCTTCCTACTCCGGTTTTTAATAATAACATCTCAGTCATCAGTGGTAGTTGTCGTGTTCCTTTTTAAATGCAGTTAACGAAATTTCTGTTCAATATAATCAAGTGTTGACTATAAAATACTTATCTGTTGAGGTCAAAAGGTCATAAGTGTTTATTGTTTTTATTCCGTACAAATGGAATAATTTTAATGAATATTCGCCTAACGGGGGGTTTTATTTTATCCAGGAACATTTGTATGCTTTGCTACCATTTTCCAACCAAACACTGAGATTCATTAATGTCCTGGAATGCTGCCATTAATTTTACATTCGACATTTTTATGACATTTACATGATACACGTTTAGTTGGAACAGGGAACCGTTGCACATATAGATATAAATGTTGATACATACAATTAGAAGATACTCTTGTAGCATATAAACATGTATGTGTATATAGTAAATATTTACTTCAAACATCTATCGTATGTATACATAATATTTATGTACATAATATATAAGTGTGCAGCAGCTACACAGTTATGTATAGCTAACAACATTATCATTCTACCGCATTACAAACAACAACCTTTTTTTTGACAATTTAACAGCACCCCTGGGGTTTTTGAAGCGCGGTCTGGTCTGTTCTGCGCTCACCGTTCTCTTCTTCCTCTCTAGAACACACGCAATTTGCTGACGCCACGGAAACAGGATAACGACAGTCACACAGCGTGTGGTAGGTAGGTAGATATCCTTCCATTACCGGACCATATGTGGTCATTATGGAAAAACACACGACAAATATTGAAAACAAAAGATGCGATTTTTACAACTGTTAAACAGATTTGAAAAACTTGGAAAGAGTCACGAATGGAAGTAAAATAAGAGGGAGAGAGAAAGTTTTGCAACTTTCTGTCAGCAACCAAAAATCCTCCATTTTTAGTTTTGTGCATTCACGATGTTTATTTATTTATATATTTTGAACATTCACAGTAACAATTTCACATGATCAGCGACAGAATTCTTCTCTTGACGTGCAAACACAAGTTCGCTTCCCTTCAATCATTAAACCGATGAGCGAGATGACAAATCTATGTATGATTCTGGTTGCCCCTCTTAAGTGGTGTTCAGATTATCAGAAACATCCAACGCAGTTTAAAATTTGCCAATGTGCGGATTCTCGTTCAGACACAATGTTTTATCTGACAGTCTCCATTTGAAGTAAGATGTCGCTGATGAAACAATTGCGGGTGATTGTAATTTGTGTGACATAAAACGAAGATGAAGGGAAGATACCGAGAAAACTATTATGTACGCACACACAAACATACAGTCTTTTTCGTCTATTTCTATTAAAATCCGATGTCATTTTTACTTATTCCGCTTTTCTTCTCCCCGTTTGTTGTTCCATCACCGTTTGCTTTTATTGATAATAGCAAAACATTCAAATACTTTTAAAGCTAAACGATTTGTCTGACGACTGGTGTTCACATTCTCAGATTTCCCTCAGAACAGAGTCTTGGACAAGAAATAAGACGGACCAACATTACGTTAACTCTAGAAAGGGTAAAGGTGGATTTACACGACATGTATTTTACATATCGCATGCCACTTTTTTGACCCGTCTGTTTTTCGCATGCCTGCCAAAGTTATTAAAAAACGCGGCTTTTAATATGTTGTGTTTAAACGTTCACTTTATGCAAAAATGTTTAGTGTAAAACATTTAAATTCGTTTGTCTTTGGTATTCCTTTCTGTGCTTTTCATACATTTATTTTAAATCGCGCAACTGAAGCGAATATTAAACAGCTACCTGGAACATCTAGTCGGTTTCCTCAATTCCTGCTACGAGTATGAGCTTCTTAAAGTTGATACAGCCATAGTAGGTTGATATTTTCCAAAGATTGTTAGTCAGAGAGAGCCCGTTTGTAAGTTTCTCAAGAAATAAAAAGATAGCAATATAATTTCCATTTCCACCACTAAGGTTCAGGTTTTTCCTCAATACTAAATTATTATGTCGCGACAGAGCGCCATCAAGTGGTATTTCCCGACCAGCCGAATTTGAAGATGAGTCTCATCGCTGAAGATGATTTTTTCGAAACTCCTTTGTACACTTTACTGTGTTTTAATATGGCTGAGCGGAGTGGACTGTATTGGCGATTTCTCCCAAAGGGTTGCTGCTGGGACACAGGGGAATCCAACCTACGAGTAAATAAGTTAGCGGGGTATCCTTCACTTAAGAATGCAGCTGACAAAGTAAAAGTTTAACAATATTCATGATCGAATGTAACTTCATTCTAGCAGTTATAGATTTTGACGTTATTTCACCATAGTGTGGTAACTTTTCATTTTGTATAATAGTTTAGAAAAATTCAATGATCGTATTTTAAGTACAATTTAAAGTACAATCCATTTTTATAACAATTTAATATAAATTCAATGATGGCATTTTAAGTACAATTTAAAGTAAAATTCATAAAATAATGACAATTTATATTCTTATTTAAAAACAATTATGTGTGTCTAAATGTTAGTTTAGACACCTTTATTATTTTCACATGTTTCTCAACAATGAAAACGCGTTGTTCTTTAATTGAGAGTTCCATTTTTAATAACACTGAACTGTCAGCTGTCACGCTGTGTTTTTTCCTTAACTACAACAATTTACCGCACTAATGGCGTGAAATTAAAATCGAGCGTGAAATTTCGGACACCCTTTGGGTCGATGAAGTCTTTCTTGCGTTGGTGAATATGATACTATTTGACGGTGGTGAATTTAAAAGCAGCGTTGTATGTATTGATCTTGTGTCAATTTTTCAGAAATCAAGGTGAATTAATAGATTATGTATATAATTGTCAAAATGTATGGGAAACCTAATAGATTTCGACTTGATTTAGTTTGAAATCGAAAAACTATAGATTTCGACTGCAGCACTCCCCATTGTTTCCTTCTGCTTTTCTTTAATCCCAATTATTAAAGTCGTTTCGTTAACATCTGACGAACTCATAAAGATAAGAAAATGAAAAGAAATTTTTCTTAATTATAATTTTCCACCACCAATTTTCTTTGGCACGTACATATCCATACATACATATTTATGAAGCAGAGGGGCAGAAGAAGGAGGAGGATAATTGGTAAAAAACCAAAGACAGTGTAAGAGAAAGGGAAAGGGTAAAGTCATATCTTTTGCCACGCAGTTAATACTTGATGGTCGCTCGGTCGTATTTCATAAAAACTCCATACAGCAGTCGTCGCAGTCAGTATAAATAAATAAACAAATGCGCAATGTATGTACGTACATACATAAACACAGATGGATGTGTGAATGTGTTTGTATGTAAACATAAAATTTGCTGTTGTTTTTGTTATTGCCATATCGATGGCAACACATCATCATTATCAGGCCAACAACGAGAGCCAAGCAACCAACTGAACTAAACCAACACACAACAGCACTGTAGTGGAGAGGAAAGCAACAGCAGCAGAAATTTCAAACCAGACAGGCCCCGTTTAATACGAGAAACACACAAGAAACCATTAAATTCACAATTCGACGGCAACGATGACAACTGACTCTGTGGCAAACAGACAGTCAGTCGCATAGTCAGGCAAACACACACTCTCGTCACTACAATCGACAATTTCCGTTGCTTTGTGTGTTTTGGGTTTAGTCATTGGCAGAGCCGGGGCATGAATAAGCGACCAGGCAGCGTCTGCACCAACCTCAGCAGCAGCGGCTACAAAGGCAACAATGTTCTTCTGGCTGGTGTGTGTTTATCTACATACATACATATGTACATCCACATGTTTGCGACTGCAGCTGGACCTCCAACTCTGAGAAGGCTGTGTGTAAACACCAAATGTAATCATAAATGAAAATTACCCATTAGTATTTCACATTATTGTGTTTTCCATTGTTTTTCCACATTCATATTCTTCGATATATCAACTTATTATTCATACAAGACATGTCTTGCTTCCATCCAGGCGTGTCAGATCTTCCCTTCTTTCCTATCAACTCCTATTGACTTTTTCTTCTTCTTTAATTTAGGGATTTTATGGGCCTTTATCGTGTTTGGCCGCCATTTTCTTGTTGGTCGATGTAATAAATTAAAACTTTATATCGATTTTTATTACTTTATCTCTCCCTTTTCACCACTTTCAAATAAATTACAGTTACTCACTAAAGAGCAAAAAGGAAAACCCTTGAGAAAAAGAGAACGAAAGATACTGGCAAGGATTGTAGGAAAGCAAAAGAAGCAAGCACATGCTAAAGCACCGTATTCAGCTCAAATGGATATTTTCGTTCACATAAGAAGTAGGTGAATAACAACTAATGAAAATTTCTAGAACACAGCCCCCCGCGTTTACACGAGACAAGACAGTGAGAATATGTATTAGTTGTCAAGGAAGAGAAATAATATTTGTGGAACGTAGGCGTCCAGGCAATTATAAAGACAATACACTTCGTGTAAATTCAATATCATTTACCAACATCTACAAAAAACAATAAATTTTTCCAAATTGGGCGACAGAATTCTGCTCTTGACGTTCAAACACAAGTTCGCTTCCCTTCAATCATTAAACCGATGAGCGAGTTAATTAATTAATAAATCTATGGGCCACATAAAGGATTTTCAAGGCAGTAGGTTAACATGTTTACATAAGAAATACATACATATGTGCATATCGTTCGCTGAACTGCAAAACAACGTAACTACAATTTAAATTTGTTTTTTGTTGGACAAGCAAAAAGCTTTATAACATTGTAAACAACAGATGCCAGTTGATCTATCTCCACATTTTAACAACTTTAAGATATCAATACAGTTAAAACCAAAAATCGTAATCTTGTTATATTTGATACCCCATTGTTAATGATTTACAAAATGAAGGAGTTAATCAATAAGTGATTTTGAACCTCGCACTAGTTTTAAATGAGAATAAAGAGAAGTCAAAAAGATATTTTAAAATTTTCTCTAGTTTTTGTTTTGTGGACTTAGATCTATTGGGCTCTGAGTAGCTAATTTTCAAATATGACTCAAGATATAACAACATATGCACTATTATACCATTAAGCTCCGTATTCAGTTTAAGCGGCATTCAGATATTACGAAGTTTCGAGATTTCAACCCACTAAACATGTGTTTTGCGATACAAAAATCAGATGTTTATGGTAATGAAATCCCGAAAACGGTAAAATCTCGGTATACCTGACCATAGCATTATCTTCTCTGATTTATTTTGGACACTAAGGCCTAATTTGGACAATATTTTGGACACTAAGGCCTAATTTGTGAGTGGAAAATCGTCTTTGATCAACGATCAAACAAAAATTAAACTCTGAATTAATTTTTAGGTTAATAGTTGATTGCTGTTTAAACAGTCAAAGTTGGACATTTAAACTATGATCAACTGCCCGTATGATTTTAACAGAAAACAACAAGAAGAACAAACACAAACCTTCTTTAATTGTTAACGTGAACAATTAAAATCACCATCCTAGTTGAAATAACAATAAAAACGTATCATTTAACTCGTAGTGCAGTTAGAACTTTATTTCTGCTCAAATATTCTCCAATTTCATTAAATATTTTGTATTTTATCACTTCACTTTTGTTTTGCAAATGGCGTCAGTTTCATGCATTGTAACGATTAGCCGATAAATGTATGAATACCAGTTATTTTTCATAGTATTTGCCACATGGTAGTAAGATTATTTAACAAAGCACTGAAAAACTCTTTTCGTATTTAAAGTCAGATCAAACATAAATCAAAATCAACTGATTACCAATTTAAATAACAAGCAGAAAATTGGGCCTAAGTGCTGACTTACTTAAAATCTCAGATAAGGAAAACTTGAAAAATATATCACACTAACTAAATGTGAGTTAAAGAATTGACAAGAACAAGAGAAAAAAAATATGGTGGCATTGTCAGTCTCTCTCATATTTGAAGTTGTCAGAATGATAATTATTAAATAAACTTAAAATTTAAGCATCAGACTATATTGCAACATGTTTGACTTTGGTGCCAAAATACATGCTAGAATACAGACTGCGCTACTTACGAGGTTTACGCTCTGATTCCCAAAAATCTAACTTTGGCGGACCAAATCTTGTCATTCTTATGGCCAGTTTCACAGTCGAAAATTCTCTATTTAAATGGGCTTTAAATCTCCGATTTTTGTCATTAAATTACGAGTGTGAAACTCGCCTTTACAGTGTTACCAAAAAACCCCATGTTCCAAACACAACTGTACTCATATCAGGGGGTTTCTATGGCACAGCTGATCGAAAAGGTACCAGGGAAATGATGTAGAATGAGAGACCAAAGAAGCATACAGATTATAGACCATGCAGCAAACTAAGTTTAAAAGTCGTTGATTGATACTAATGACAGCTAATTATGTTTTATGTTGTTTGTATCGAACGAAAATACGCATTCCCTTTTATTTCTGTCCGTATTGGTCCAACCAAAGAGTAAATTACAAAAGCAACTATAACTCGATGAAATGGCCTACTAACTCATCGTCATCAAGAGAACATGAAGAGAGACATATCGGCTCTTTTCTATTTCTCTATGCTAATATGTCCAATATAGGTATAACAGTATTGTCAATATGATTTTATATCACACTACTGTGCTACTCATACTAACTACAGCACAAGATCTGAGATATCCACTGACTTTATAGATATGTATGTATGTACATAACTACATATGTATGTATCTGCATGTGTCCATTAGCTGTTAATTATAAGTGATAGTAATTACAAATCTGAGTATTTATAAATTTCTTAGTAAGACTACATATAGTACATACATATATACAAAATATCACTATACACACGTATGTTAAAAGCTGCGTCTGTAGCTCTGCCAGCTTCTAATAAATTGTAAGCTAATAGTCAATCTATATACAAATGTCTGTATCACTTGCACCAACTGGAAACCACATTAATCAGCTGAATTGAATTTGAACATTGGCAACGTTAGTTGATTGAAAGGAGAGATGTGGCAGCGCAAATGGACGCAGCAGCAGCACTAAAGGAAAGGACGTATCGGGCAGGGGTAGAACAAGAAAATACAAATATGTACGGGCTTATATACATAAGTACCTACCATATACATACATCCATATATACAAGACTATATGCTTTGAAGTACATGGAGATACATGAATATCGAATTCAGTATATATGCACTTGGTTTGGTGGTCAACAAAATATTTCTAGATGTTCTGACAGCGTATATATTCAACAAATATTAGTAACCGTGATACAAAATGTAGTATTTTGAATGTTCATATATACTTAGTAGACCAGACAAAGACGAGGATTGCTTCGTGGAAGGGGAGTCTAGTAAGGACAACCTGTATATGGATGTGAAAATTTGAGGGAGGGTATTCATTACAGCCACCGTAAGTTAATTACCCTTCTCTTTTAACAAATAAACTAAAACACTTTGTAAGTGTGGCAACATTGTGTGCTTGGTCATACCACTTCACCCCACGCACACGAAAGTGGAAGACACACTATGTATCAGATTTATCTGACCGACGTATCTTTCGCCGGTTATCGATAAGTGAATTTAAATAGTCAATTGTCTGACGGGAGGTGTTTACATTGACAAATTTCCGACAGATCTGTCAGATAAAACTATGTAAATTATGTTTTAAATACATGTTAGAAATTGTAAGCTTTGCAGAATCATAGAGCACTAGAAAAGAGTCTCTATGCCTCTCTTCACGTTCTCTCGATGACGACGAGGTAGCAGGCCATTTCATCGAGTTAGATTTGCTGTTGAATTTTACTCTTTGGTTGGACATAAAACGGTCAGAAATAAAAGGGACTGCATATTTTCGCTCGATGCAACCAACATAAACATAAAACGGTCAGAAATAAAAGGGAATGCATATTTTCGCTCGATGCAACCAACATAAAACATAATTTAGCTGTCATTAGTATCAATCAAACACTATTTAAACTTAGTTTGCTGCATGGTGTGACCGTCGGTGGTGCAATGGGTAGTGTGCGCGCCTCTTGTACAGGAGATCCTGGGTTCGATCCCTGCTCCAACCACCTTAAAATTTCATTCGACGACGGTCACCTCGCTTAGTGACGGCAACACTATCGAGTATATAGCCATGAAAAAGCTTCTCAAAATACCGTTCGGAATCGGTGTAAAACTGTAGGTCCCAATCAGTGAGTGAAAACTGGAAAGCGCACAGCTCAGTGATTGTGAGAAGTTCTCCCCGGTCCCTTCATGGGATGTAATGGGAAACCATTTATTTATTTTATTTTGCTGCATGGTTTGCTTCTGGTTGCTTATCGCTCTCTCGTCTATCCACTCTGTTTCAATTTCCTACTACACAGTCGATCAGCTGTATCATGGATACCCCGTGGCCGAATTAATGCCGTGTTAGACTATCATTAGAAATAGAACGATTCACGGTGAGAAAAATGGAATGAAATGTCTTCCATTGAAAATAGCACTGTGGAACACAAAAAAAATACAAAGTTCTGACAACGGATTCTGATTGAGGGGCCAAAGTGCAGCAGGCAAGGTATGGCGAGCCTAATTAGCGCAATGTGAATAAATTGCAAAATTTTGTCTTATTTTTTATTTATAGATATTAATCTACAGCTTTCTTTTGTTCGGTGACTTATACTGAAATCTTACGTAGAATATTTTTTCAATACACACCAACCCCCTAAAATTCAGTTTTGTGGATTTTCAGTTTTGACTTAGTTTTGGCATTCAAGTTGAGTTTTGTGCGTTGGTGTGTTAAGAAACTTATATGTAGTAGAATTTTAGGAGGAACATTTTTGTAGTACATTTTAGGGGTGTTTTTTTACCATATTCCACAAAAGAACAAAAAAAAAACTCAGACTTAAACTTTCAAAACACCGAAACACGTATATTTTTTTCTATACCCTCTACTACAATCCGTTGTCAGAGTATTCGTACGACCGTTTACTCTCGATTTACACTATCAGTTTTCGAGAATGCAAAAACAACTGTCCGCAAAGTGACATACGAAATACAACTGTTATAAAATAAAAATACTTTACATTTATTGTCTATTTAACAACCTCGTGAAGTCAGACATATTAATAAAACAAACAAATAAATATATTAAACAAATTTTTACATATTTCCCCAACTGGTTCTATCCACCGCCTTGTCTCGCCAGTTGGTAACACCACGGATATGGGGGGAATTCTTCGGCCTGGTCTTTCCAGCGGAGTCTTGGTCGTCCTTCTCTTTTTCTAGATAAGTAATGAATTAGCTTTTTGCTCACTCAAAGCTGATGCAAATCTAAATAAACATTAAGCGACAGTAAAAAAAAAAATTCAAAGAACAATCGCTCTCACGCCTATCCAGTCTGTTTTCTATCAATTTCCTACTACATCGTCGATCAGCTGTACCATGGATACCGCCTGATCAATGTAAAGATTATTTTACTCAGGGTGTCTAGATGGCACAGCTGTTCGGGTTGTACTGTCTTTTAAATAATAATTTGTAAGTTTCAGTTGAAGTTTGTGTAAATCCTAATACAATCCTAAAAAGCCGACCAGATCATCTTATTTGTATTGCATTTTATCTCTCACTCATACAATAATGTTATTCTGTTCGTTTTTTTTATCTAACAACGTCAATCTGATTCCGCTTTAACCAGGTGTTTAGACGAGACAGTTTTACGAAGACAATTTGAAAAACGTAGTTTTATTTGGAGATTTTGGTAAATGATAGTGAATTCACTCGAAACGACACTGACGCCGGTTGCGTAAAAGTGTATTGTCTTTATAATTCTCAGGACGCCTACGTTACACAAAGATGTTTATCTTCTTTGACAACTAATACATATTCTCAATTGTCTTGTCGCGTGTAAACACGGGGTAAAGATGTCGACAGACTATCCTATCAAATACTACGTTTGGTAATCGTGGTATACCTGAACATACCTATAGACTTCAATCACAATCACTTAAATTGGCGACATAATAGTCGTGTTTTGGTTACAATCAAGCGATTATCGCTTGCTAAGTTGTAAAGAAAACGGCTATTTAGCGATAAGTGTTTTTATTCAAAAATATGAAAAAGGGTTGAAGCACGAAAAAAAATGTCCAAAAAAAATTTGTCTAAACTTAGCGAAAATGATTCGCATCGCTACGTTCTCGCTAAGGGCTTCATACACAACAAGCAATTATATAAGCAAGCGGTGTAACGAAAACACGCTTAATGAAAAGTACAATTCAAGCAAACGTTAGAGGTTCGATATTTCCTAATTAAAATTGATTGCCCAGAAAAAGGAGTGAGGGTATGTGTAATGCTCGTTTTTATAAAAACAGTCTTTGTTTTCGGTAGGTATTATCTTTATCACAAAAATTAAGTTTAAAAAAAATATACATAAACTATGTACTATGTTAAGCGGACGAGTGAAACTAAACTGTATGCTTTCCAGAGGACCGACCTCCTTTTGGCACTCTGACAGTATCAATCGTAACGTTTTAGTTTGTACATTATCCTCCGCAATTTGCAAGTTTAAATTACAAAATCCATAACCAAATTTGTATGTACACATATTTTACGCCTTTGACAACGACATCCCTCCTTACTCTCTCCCAGATACCAACCAATCTGAGCTAATACAACTCTAGGAAGTTCTATGCTCCACCGTTGCAAAATGCAGGGCATAATAAATGAAATACAAAGCCCTAAAGGTTTCAACACCGAGAACAGAACAGAACATTTTCCATAGACACATACTGGCAATACCTACCTAAATGAGCTAGGACACAGGAAGACGATGGAGAAAGAGGACAAAGAACAGAGGGACAAAGCTTTGTAGATACACACGTAGTATATAGTATACTAGATGTATATATGCACATTATGTACTACAACAACAGTGAGCAACATCAGCAGTTTTCAAAAGCCTGGAATGCAAGTAGAAAAACGAGTTCTTTCGCTTTTTTTCTTGTCAGATTGTTAATTTTGAAAAGTTTGAGGTTATGTACGAATACAAATTGGCAAAAGATGCCATATATACATACATACATATGTATGGATGTTCGTAGATTCCAATACACACGTGCATGTACATAACCCAGGAACCTGTTTGACGGGTACACAATTTGTTATCGTTCATTTCCTTTTCCTCTTACACCCGGGAAAGAAATTGTGCTGGGAAGGTCGGTGTGAACTCTTTTCACGCCATATAGTATGTATGTACATGCATATGTATGAATGTACTTATGTATGTTCCTGCATCTGCCCCCCATTTTTCCCTCTTGCGTAGTCGATTCGAACTATTTTATTACTTTCTTTTGTTATAACATTTCATCATTCATTTCCTCTCAATTTTTACTTGATGAGGGCCTTTCCTTCGCCTTATCAGTTTGTATATATGTATGTATGCACGATTGTTTTGGTTTACCCGCTCTAAAAAAATTGCAGGTACGTTTATTATTTTTATGGTCAAAGGGTCACTCAGCAGCAGCAATTCAAAAAATATTCATAAAAAATGCGGCGACAAGAGCAAAACGATAGCAAAGTGCTGAAAAACAAAATATATATGTATGTACATTTGTATAGCCAGAGAGACGGCACTTAAGCTAATTTAAGGGTTGCCATTAGCAAATTGCGACAAAAAAAATCACTCGGGTGTATTGGAATTTATATGTATAGAATGATTTACATGCTATCTACCTTTGTGCTCTAACTCCTATTCCTGAGGATAGGAAATGTCAATTTACCATAAGTGAGTGAATACAATATAGTCGTATTTGTTATTATTTTTAATGACGTATCAAAACAAACAACAGCTTTATGTATGAATTAATGTATGTAATACCAAATTCTGAGTTTAATATTCCTGTGAATATTGAACATTTTTCTAATTTAATATTTGTTTCTTAGAAAGGAACAGTTTGCAGTGTGGCCTATTTTTCTTTTGCACTTATGAGTATATAAATTATAATTAACACAGCTTTAATTTATTTATAAGGAATAAATGAATTTTGGGAGCCTTCTGTTCTCAATCATGTGCCTATGACGTTTTTCCTCCAAGTGGTGGTTCGCTTGCAATGGTAGAATATTTTTTTCCCTAGCGGCTGAAGTCAAGGCTTTCCGGTGAGCAGCCTGATTGGCTATGGGACCACTGATGTGTCTGAGATTTAGTAGGTGACTGATGTCACTGAAGCTCACCAAGCAAACGGGTATATTATTTTGTCCTTAGAAGGTGGATAAGCCAAAAATATGGACCAACGGCAGATAGAAACCAAAAGAAGAAAATCCAGGTTCGACATATTGCAGCGTCTGATCCATAATGGTCGGCTGCATTCAAATATCCTGGCAGTAGGTAAAATGCAAAAATCAGGTGGACTGGGTTTCCCTTCCAACACCCTTACTTATTGACGACCCCCGCAAACGTTATAAGGACCACGATCTACGGATATGCACTTGGAATGTAAAAACTCTATATAGATCCTGCGACATGAGAAAAACATAATTAAACTAAACCTAATTAAACTATCTTTCTTACACATTTTTGGGGATAAGAGTTGACAATCGACCTTATGTAAAGTTAGTAGTAATGATATATCATTCACCACGTATACTGAGTGCGATACTATCGAATAATTAGCTATCAATAAACCACTCGGTACCGGTGTAAAGCTGTAATCAATGAAAGTACAACTTGAAAGCGCGCATAATAAATTCATTTATTGATACATACTTTAATACAGGAATTTGATTAAACCTTATTCTATTGGCAATAAAATGCTCCTTAACTTTGAAGAACAGACAAGATCTAATTTTTCCTGTATGGCTCCGCAAAACTGTAAACGCCAAGTAATACATATTGTCACTGTCTTGACTCGTGTAAACGCAATGTTAGTTGTGATTATCCGTCACATACTGTATTTAGTGAGGGGTCAGACACGTCAATTTTACTTATGCAATTCTTGAGTTTATGCGAGAGAGAGAGGGAAAGAGAATGGAAAGGGCTACAGACTTGCCCGTACTCATTTTTCGTTTTGTTTTCCCATTCGCATTTTTTAAGCGAAGTTGGCCGCAGATGAAAATTTTACATTCCTTTTTCATTTTTTGTTTCGTTATTCATAAAACCGTGGGTAATAAAAAAAGCAAGTGTTTTGTTTGATATTGATAGTAAAACAAAGCTTCTCCTATGCAATCAATTAATGTTATTACATATTTATTTTTCACTTCCATTTGATTCACAAATATAAAAAATTCCCCTCCGAATATATTTTTTTATAATTGAAATAAAATGGAATCTCAAAAAAGCAAGAACATGGAAGCTAAATAAAGCAAAAATTGCTCAAGCAAACTTTCCCTGTGTGAACATGAAAGCAAGTTCAAAAGAGAATTGGCAAAAACTTGAGCAATTAAAATTGTCGTGTGTGGGTGTACGATTCCCCGAATTCTTTGTACATACATATGTATATTGTTCTTCGCTACCCTCGTCGTCATGGCAACCCTAAAGTGATACCAACAACAAAATCAGAAAGCTCACCGTCATTATAAATAACAACAACTGCAAATACAGCACGAGCACAACACCAACAAATCTTGCAGATACATTTCAGACTAGTATTCTCTTCGTGCTCTTTCTCACACTCTCTTCCACACACACTTTTTCCGATTTCACAGATAAGAGACAATGTTTTTCACCAAAAACACGAACCAGCATGTCTCGGCTATCGTTTGTATGGATACATATGAACTACTGCATTCTCCTTCCATTACCCGCGCATTTTTGCAACAGTTATTGTCGATCTCTTCACTGCTTCCCCTACCAGACACCCACCAACGAAACAATCGTAAAAGCAAAATTCCATACATACGTATCTGCAGTAATGAACGACACAATGAGTAAACAGAAATAAGCACGTTTTGTTGATTTCAGTTGGTTGTTGTTGTTGTTGCTATCGCTGATGCTTCTTCTATATTTGTGTCTATACATTTCTTTACCTCGTAGTTCATATATCTAGCCCCACAGTCTGCCGCTTTGGCCAGGACAGGTTTCGGAGCAAAAACAAATTGTTTTTGTTAGTGGGTCGTTGGTGGCGGTCGTAGTTCGTTCGTTTCTACGATTGCCTACATACTTATAACCTCAGAGCGTCGTCATTATTATCATGCTGTGCTGGAGCAACATCAATGTGGTCGTCTACGCCATTCAGCTGTTGTTGCTGTTATTTCAATGTTGTTGTTGCTTTTCTTGGTCACTGTGCATTTTCGCTTATCGTGTGTTTATACGGGCAATTTTAATTGCCGCAATTCAGGGGTTCGTCGGAGAGAGGGGTATGAAGAATGAAAAGGGGGAAAAACTTGCCCGTACTGGCTATTCATTGTTCTCTTCATTCGCACTTTTCAACGTGAAGTTGGTTGTAGATTATTTTGACGTTTCTTTACGTTTACTCGTTCGTTGTGTACACAATAATATATTGTTTGTTGTTGTTAATGCCTACTGTTAATGTTTTTCATAAATAAAATGTTAAAATAGTTTTTCAATTAATTTCACTTTTCTCAATTAATTGCACTGTGCGACAAATGATAGCGGTCAAAAACAAATTAGAGCTCTATTACACGATGCCATTTCGTGCGGCGATATTTTCTGATCTCTTTCCTTCGTAATTCATCGAGCTATTACACGTTGAATTATCATAATATCTATGTTTGCATTTTTTTTCACAATGCTTGAAGAGCAACTGAAATGGCGAAATGGCTTAAGATTTGCGCAGTAGCCCACACACGTATGATTTGTTTGCAAACAAATTGGAAGTTTTTGAAAATTTTCAAAAACTTGCAATTTGTTCGCAAATTACCCCACAGACGTAAAAAAGCGACCACAAACCCAACAAATTGGTCGGATTTATCGTTCGTCTATGCCTAGCTTAAAGCAGTTCTGCTGTAGACATAGAAGGTTAACATTAGTGTGTAAATTGGCGTTGAGAGTCCAAACAGAACCAGACACACTTCAGACGACGCCAGACAAAATATGTAGCGTCTAATGCAGAGTACACACACATCAAGCGGTTTGACCAACAATGTAAATGTATAGTAAAATATGTTTGACATTGCATAGACACACGTCAAACGTGTACTTCAAACACTCATTTTTATGGGAATGTTGAAGTGAAACCACGTGCGGTTTATTGTCGGCTGCTTGTTATTTTCGTCTACGTATTTTGAAATCTGTTAAAAAAAATGTTTTCTTTATATTTTGTAAGGAGCGTTTCATATTGTTGGTTTTTTAAATTTCGATTTGCATACTCTTTTTCCTTCCACAACGCCGATAGAGAACGATAAACTTCGATCAATTCCAAAATAAAGTTTTTTTCTTGCATTTTCAGCTCTTCACTTGAGATGTTTACTCGTCGCTTTCCACACAAAAATGAGCCATGTTTGTTCAAACGGTCAAATTGTGCTATACACATCAAATTTGGCGACCCGCTTGAACGAAAATCAAAATTTTTTGATCTTGCTGCAAACGTCACACAGACGTATACGTGTGTCGTTTTTCACACACACACTCTCAATGTTGGTCAAACCGCTTGATGAGTGGATACCCTGCATAAACGAAATGAGAGTGTCTGGCGCTTTCGATAAAATTTTTTTCTCTGCGTCGTATATGTATGACACTCTTTAGACCACTGGTGACCAGCCCATGGTAAAATAAGTAAGGTAAACGCACTAGGAATTGTTACAACAAACACAGGCATTTTGTTTTTGTTTGGTGTCCATAATCTGTCAAATTTTCTTCATGGGTGTATCTACTGTAAAAGTAAACAAAAAAGTACAACAACAAAATGCATGTGAATTTGACATAAGAGTGACACCTAAGCAAGAAATATGTTGAAATCAGCTGTTCTAACGGGTTTACCTTACTCATTTTACCATGGACCAGCCCATACCGCAATTGCGGCGACCAACACATAAACAAAGTCACACTTATTCTTATGCTCTTGCATTCAGTCGTCGTTGAGAAAGCGACGTGTAAACAAGTAAGCGGATATATTCGTCTTTTCCTGATATATCAGCAAAAACTTCATATACCCGTGCTCATGTGCATACGTCGCTGTCTAAACGACGACTGGATCAACATCGTTTTGCTCACCAATATTACACCATACAAATTTTTGGTCACCTCTGCTTTAGACCAATGATGCCCACATTTTGAATACCTCGGCACATGTGCCGGCATAGTCTAATAATATAAGTCGACGCGTGGCGTGTTGTTGTAATATGAAACGATTTTGACAGAATTTTGTTGTACTATTGTTATGACAATACACTCGATATGTCAAAATCATTTTATATACGAAGAAGAGGCAAAGGAAAAACGCCAAAGTAAATAATTACATGCATAGAATTACATGTATTAAAAAAAAGTAATAGGCAGAAATTATACAATTTACAATTATATTTATATTTCAATTTAATTTGCGCAACACTTTTCAAACGTTTAATAACGAACAATAAGAATCAAAACAAATGATGAGACAAGTTTGACACTTCGGGTGTATTACGTAAACAAAGAATGATAAAAAGAAACAACCCAATAACAAAATGCCTGATCAGCTGGGCTTATGCTTCCACTTATATTATTACACTATGTGTGCCGGATAGCAAAATGCTGTTAAAGCGCTGTCGACACACATATAGTATACGCTTCTTCGTGTGTTTTCGATCGTGCGCGTTCGGCACTTGCTTTGGGTGGGTTTACATTAGCAATTATAATTGCAGCAATTGTTAAGTTTATAGGAGAGAGAGGTGAAAGGGGTGTAACTGGGAAAAAACTTGCACGTACATGCAATTATCTTGCAATTCCGTTTTGATTTTCATTCGCAAATAAACGCCTATTGCAATTCCATAAGAGAATCACAAACAATTGCTGCAATTATAATTGCTAATGTATAAACGCCTATTGCAATTCCATAAGAGAATCACAAACAATTGCTGCAATTATAATTGCTAATGTAAACCCACCCTTTGATTACATTTTTTCAATGCAAATGAAATCAGTTGCTGATCAGCATTTGTGAGAGAAGTGTCATGCTGCGTAATTGTTTAAAAATATTCAAATTGAGGTTCATTTTATTCTGCTTCACACACACGAGCAATATGTTATAATATGTGTGTGGACATCACTGCTTTAGACTATGCATTTTACCCGTGGCTTTTATCCAACGCTTCGAGCTCGGTTAGCGAGAGGTGGGAAGAACCAAGAGGAGTAAACAAACACGCACGAGATGAGAATTCGACTGGATTTTTGATGTTTCTCTTTACTCTCTTTCGTATTTCTGCCAAGTTAATTCACACTCTTTCTACTTTTGAAGGGAGAACATCGTTTGCGTATATTACTTTCTGATTATTTGTATAATGTGAATTGAAATAAATCGAAAAATATTAAATAAAATGTGCATGTACAATAATTCGTGGAGATTTTGATTACTAAATATCACCAACATGAAAATCAGACATCTTTGTTTGAAAAATTAATTATTACGAATGTAAGTAGCAGGACAGCCGATTAGACGACAAAGAACCCATGGGTAGAACGCACAGTGTAAATGCTCGTGATTTACGAAGGGTGTTCAAAAGAGAATGTAACGATTAACGCAGGCTGAAGACGCATAATCTAAAACATGACTATTTCGTCTTTTATACGATGACTTACGCCCCTGGGACATTGTGTTCATTCTCTTTTGGTAACGCTTCGTAAATTCATGTGCGTTCAGATGACGACTTTCTGAATGCAACTATGCGTGACTCTTTGTGACGTATTGTCGGTTAATCTTCTTTTGTTTTCTATTCGTAATAATCTCAAATTCAGCATTTTAAAAAATTAATGAACAATGGCTGATAAAATTGCAATTGAATTGTTCTAATTTATTAAGAAATTGCTTGAAAACAAATGTTCACCACTTTTTGTATACTGTTGCTTTACCGCCATGTCAAAACACGAAATAGGTGAAAGAGAAATATCAAAATGCCCCCTGAATTTCCAATTCTAGACTCTTATGCTACCCCTGTTTCTTCTCTTCCCCCCTCACCCAGAAGCATCGTAAGTCGTGACTCGTGTCCCAGGGTCGTAAGTCATCGTATAAAAGACGAAAAATTAAAAAAAGATTATATTCCAGCGGCGAGTCGTCAGCCGCAGCGGTTTTCGTGACGATTTTTCCTTGCCAGAAAAAAACGTCGTCGTCTGTAGCGTGTTTGATTATGTTTAGACTCTGACTGTGTAGTTGCTGTTGGATTCGTGTTGTTTTTATCTTCTTCACGATTTGCTGTGTGTATGATTTTTTGTGTGCGACTCTGTGCTCAGTGTGTGTTGTGCTCTCACAAGTTGTTTGGTAGTCTCCTGCTAGGGCCCTGCTTTGGCTAAGTTAATTTTAAGTTAGCAGCAGCTACAATGAGCAATTTTTTTTAGCTGATTTTTTTTGTACATTTATTTTTTATAGCTTGGCTGTCGTTATTTGGTTAGCGTTGTCTAGTGTGTGTGTGCATAAGAAAGCTGTGCAATGTGTATGAGGGGGGTATCTTGTGCACTAGTATGTATGTATATCGGCGACTATATAGTACTACATATATTATACCCACATATCGTTCGCTATATCGTTTTATATGGTGTAAGGTATCGAATTTGATGGGTGTACTTGTAGTTTATGACTATCTATACTCAACTGTACTGTATGTCTGTAGCAAAATTTTAGTTCGTTTAGTAATTAAATGTTTCGGATGTTTTTTTTGGGGTTCCATAACATAAACGATTCTTGATTTGCTGAAATGTATGAAATATTGTCAGGAATTTAACAAAGCAAAATATATGTACATACATACATATGTATGTATGTATGTATTCTGAAGTGGGTTTGGTGGGAACTTAAGGTGTGCACAACATTAGTTTTGGCTTTAAACATTTGCTTATGTTTTCGGTAGTGAAATCAAAAATTGTATAAAAATCAATTTCTATTTTGAGTCACGCATCGACTGTCACTGTGGTAGTCCGTCTGATGATCTTAATCCATAGATTAATTTATACATAGACTTGTCAACTCGCTCATCGGTTTAATGATTGAAGGGAAGCGGACTTGTTTTGGGAAGTTCATTTCTGTTGCTGAGTTTTGGCAAAAACAGCTGGAATTGTTACTGTGAATGTACAAAATATGTAAATATATGAACATCGTGAATGCACAAAACTAAAAATGGAGGATTTTGTTTGATGTTCGCACAATTTTTCGAATTAAGCAGCTGACAGAAGTTCGTTTCCTCATTCAAGGAGCGCAAAGAGAAACGTCAGATGAGATGGATAACAAATCTATATCTAAATTAATCTATGTCTTAACGCCAAATTAATTAACAAATCTATTTAAATAAATTTACTTCCTCGAAAAAAGTTTATTTTTAAAAATAACCTCAGCACCATTTCTCATAGTACAGCAACAAAAAAACATTTTCAAGTATGACCGATGTTGTTCTTCAAGAATTGTTTCTGTCAAATCACGAAATTCGAGATCAATTAAATACTAATAGTCTCCACCACTCCCCCCCACTCATTGCAATCCACAACTACAATTAAAGGCGACAAATATGTATAGCGTTGCCGCCAACAATGTTTCGTCCGCAACTACAAACATAGGCATATTCAAAGCTTCGTCATTCTAAAACGTCTACAGTAGTGCCCATTTCAAGAAAAGTTCAACGTTAATATTCGCCAGAGTTCATCGTTATTTGTGTTAGTGTATGTATGTATGTAGTATGTATAAATATGTAAGTACGTGGTTTTGAGTGTGACGAGAAACGTGTTGAATTTTATCTCTGCAGCTGTTACTTTATAACGGGGAGATGATGGGTGAGAGGGAGAGACAGACCCCATTGAGTGTTGTGGTTTCTTTTTTATTTTGGGATTTTTTTTTTGTTTTTCGGTGGTGTTTACACAATGTTGCTGTAATTACTGTTAGTTTTTTGTTGTTGTTCGTTTACTAATGGCTATTTCAGTCAGTCATTCCCCTTGTTTTGTTAACCCTCTGTCATGGGCTTTAGAAAATGTAAATGGGCCCCATATACTACATATGTACAAGGTGACGCAAAAGTAATCACCCTATTGCAAGATGCTAAATATGGTAACTTTGAAATTTGTGAAGAAGATAGATGTAAAATACACGACACCAAGCCATGGAGCGTTAAGGTCGGTATTCAGATTTTATGAAATTTTTCTTATGGCAAGTACGTGTATAAAAAATAACGAAAATTTTGCCCACTTTAATTTGCGTGGTACTCAGCTCTTTGCGAAAATTTCGTAGGCAAAATCAAGTACAGGGTTGTTACGCAAAAACTTATTTCGTGCGAAAAAACAATTGTTTGGGGCTGGAATGTTGACATTAGGCGTGTTTTCGTTACAAGCTAGCGATTTTGCTTTCAGACAGCGAACAGTTTCGTATTTGTTAAAAATTCATAGAAGGTGAACAACTTTTGTATTGGTACTAATTATTATAAATATGAAGTTTAAGAAAAAAAAAATCAAATTAAAAAGGAGCTGTACCCCCTACTAATCTACAACAAAAATGGAGTCAACTCAAAAGATCTCGGATTTGAACTAGCACAAAAGCTACCAAGTCACTGTAGTGTTTTCAAGGCAAAAGTTGTGGCTATCTGAGAGGTTGCCTCTGGCTACGACCCCTTACATATCAATATTTACCCTTATAGTCAAGATACTACATCATCTTCAAACTCTTCGATCTGTTAATTTCCACAGATAATCAATTTCCAGATTCAAGGATGGAAAGGGAAGTCGACATCCCATAGTATCGGAGCAGAACTGAATGGACTAATTTAGTTAAAATACTTATAAGAGAGATAAGAGAATATAATTCCTTTATAGAACTTATGTAATTTTTTTGTTTTATGTAAATTTTAAATTAATTTCCCTTGCATTCATCGTGAATGTCTGTATGACGTCACATGTGGAAATATTGGTATTTAATATTTTTAAGTTTTGGAATTTGGAAAAATCAACAATAATGTGCAGCACAGCTAATAAAACTAAAGAAATCAATACCGTAAACGTTTTCAAAAACAACAAGAATGCAAAAGTTTTTAAATGGAATTCAATTTATTAATAGTTACCAATTAAAATAAATTCGATTTTTTTTCACTTCACAATCAAAATGATATTTTTTGCGAAAAGATATATGTATGTATGTCGAATCATGTTTGTTCGTATTATTCTTGTCTGTAATTTGTTGTAAGAAATAAAACTCTGTGCAAAATGAATCATTGATATACATAGAACTGTGAATCATTATCGATGTTAACCTCAATTCTAAAAGAAGTCAGTGTGAAGGTGAAGAGGGTTTGGTAGTGATACTCGTGTAGTAAATAATAACATGATTCATATATACTTACCCTAAGAAGTATGAGTATTTCCTCTACTATTAATACCTACTTCGTTTCAATTTTAATACTGAACTAGATTCGACATATGCTGAACAAATCGGATGTCAAACGCAAGTTCAAATGTACTTTGTTTCAGTACAACACTTCAAAATAAGTTGCAAAAATTTAGTTAAAACATCGCTAACTTGATTAGTTATCGAGATATCGATGTATTAAATGTAAATTTTGTTGTGTCATTGGCTTTGTAACTAACGTCTTTTAACGTGGGTTTTATTTACCGATAAAACTGATCCATTTTCTTAAATATAACCTCCGATAACTCGAAAACTAAGAGCTGTCGAACATTTTTATATATATTCAACACCGGCTTCAGTTCCAACTGTTTGCTTGAAATTTGTTTAGAAAATATAGGAATACAGTTTCTAAAATGCAACTATCGATAACTAAGCGTGTTATTGAAAAATTCTATTTACTTTTTGGTTTTTTTGGGTGTCATAAAACATTTCAAATAATAAATTTTTTAAAATTAATGATAACATAATCTGACACACTAAGAATATATCCAAAAAAAAAAGACTTGTTCAATAAATTACATTTTAAATAATCGATAACTGGCTAGTTGTCTTGGGCTTCGTAAAATAAAAATGTTTGCGTTGCATTCGTTTAGAGAAAAAACATTTTGATTTATTAAGATGCCATTTCCGAAACTCGATAACTAAATGAGTTTTCGAAAATTTGCATTTATGATCAGCACCGGCTTCGTCATTGTTATCGAAATGTATGCAATTTAAAAGCTTTACGAAATCTATAATTAAACTATTTGAATTCTCATCTGAGTCGACTACCAAAAAATAAATTTGAAATTCGTCTGAATAACAAGAAACTTGTTTCGGTTAATTATCGAACGAATCTCAATAGGTCAGATAGTTTTTGACATTTCTGGGGAGTAAGTAAAGCCATTTCCATGGTATTTATTCAGAGAAACAAATTATCAATATTTCAAAATTCTACTACCCATAACTAAGCGGATTATCCAGGAATTATTGTTATGTACAAAAAATTAACGATGTCAAGCTTTTTGTGTAAACAAAAAATAATTATACATTTTTAAAATATATCGATTACGAGTTATCGATAAAATTATATATTTTGTTCGCTTCTTTTTTTTGGTGGTTTACATAAGAATAAATCATTTTGAGCAAAAAAAATTAAAATTCAATCGTTTTTTAAATTTCAGCAATCGATAATAAAACTAGTTTTGCTTCGGTATTGGCGTCGTAAGTTATACTTTGCACATTGCAGGTTTTAAGGAGAAAAGGTTTATCGATATACAACTACCGACATCTTAATGACTAAGCGGGTTATCGGCAAATTTTATTTATGCCTAACAGCTTCACCAAGTTAAGCGTTGTTCGGAGAGAGTAAATATTTATCAGTTGTCAAAAATAACGCGATAACTAGCAAGAGCTAGTATTCAAATGTTATTCCATTTCTATTTTGTATTTTTTTATTTTATTTTATTCTTAATTTTGAAATTTCCATTGGCTTCGTAAGTTAAGCTTTTTATGTGACATATTTTTTAAAGAAATACCTATTTAAAATTTCACTTACTGATATTTCGATAACAACGCTGGTTATCGGAAAATTATAAATATGTCGAACAGCATCACGAAGTATAGCTGTTTATGTGTGATTTATAAAGAGCAAACTGCTTATCGATTTTTCAAAATAACTCGATAACTAGCGAGTTATCGAATAATTTTATTAATTTTTTTTATATTTTTGGGGTTTGCATAAAAAATTAATTTTGGAAAAATAATTTAAACGGTCATCGATATTTTTTAACAGTCAATAACAAAGCGAGTTATGGGAAACTATTTTCGTTTCGACGGCTTCCTGTCAGAAAAAATCTATGTTTGATTTGAAAATTAGGTTTGCAAAGTGTCTATAAAACGAACAGTACATTTGTCAATCATGAGCATGAACATAGGTTATCGTTGACATTTTTTGTAGTTTTATCGTTTTATTGATATCAAATATCTATGCGATCGACATTCATCGCATATCTATCATACTTACAAAATTTGCTGATAATATTTTTGCGATTTTATCCAACCAGATAAAAAGTTATCGAACTTGCTAATGATGCATTTCAAGCAGCACTTCCTTAGACTGTATAATAATTAAAGTTAATCGAACAATCTAACTACCAATTTATCGAAAGTTTTGGAAAACACCACTGAGTAGCAAAGAAAAAATATCGAATTTATTTTTAGTTTAATCGTGATGTACCTACCTTCCCTCAAATTTTCGAAATGTATTTATCTAGGGACAGTGTACATACATACATACATATGTATATAGTTGCATGAATAGTAAATGCCTGCACCCATACAATGTACGTATGTATATATGAAAGTCGATATGTATGTGTTTAGCTTTGTGCAACTGCATCTGGTGGTATCTATAACATTTTCACACCAATATTTAGGAGATGAAAGTACGAATTTGGCGCGTCGCGTTATTTAAACCTGTTTTTGTTGTACTACCATCTGTATATCGCTAGTTGTTGTTGGTCGTGCTCTCGAGAAACTCACTCGTAAGTATTCGTATAACGAACGTGTTGTATAGATACAAAAGCAACAACAACATCCACTGCAGCCGTCTTCGCGCTGAGTTTGTTGTGGTTCGTGTTGTAGATTGTTAAATATTGCAAAACAAAAAAAAAAACGAAAACAAACGAATCGTTAGATACTTTGACCTTTTCTACTTCTTCGTCTCCCTTCACAACAACGCGTTTTAAAAACCACACAGCAAAACATAAAACCAAGAATGGGTGAATTTTTTGTGATTGGAACTGTGTTCTTCCTCTGCGTCTCAGCTACAAAATAGACTTCGTTTATTGGCGTCGGTCGCTTTTACTTTGTTTTGTTATTTTTGCTTTTGTAATAGCCTTGCTGGGTCTCCTTGATTTTCTATTTACCATCTTTGTTCGACACTTTGACTTGGACGAACCGAATAGTTCTCAAAGTTCGAAAATTGCATACATATGTATGTACAAACATCTTTATATGTATATCATTATAGGATGTACACAAAATCAGGGTTGCCAGGTTAGTATGTTTGTTTTCAGCTATTGGGTTACATTACCCTTAACTTTCTACAAAACGGTTCAAACTAAGTTCATCTAAAGTCCCGTATGCAGTTCTTCTGAAATTTTCATAAGACATTTTGTCATTTATCTCTAAACGGAGAATTATGTTGCAGAGTAATTCCACATATGTAGGTATCTCTGATTTACCAATAACGTTCGTGGTGTGGTGTTAGTTTTGTTGGTTAAAATTGGGGTCCCAAACAATTATCAAACAAAAATTATCGTACGAAATAACTTTGGTGTAACAACCCTGCCATTGATTTTACCAGCGAATATTTCGCAAAAACCTGAGGAAAAAGCGAGTGAAAAGTGAGCGAAATTTTAGCTATTTTGATATACACGTATTTCTTATGGCAACGAAACCTTCACAAAAACTGAATACCGGCTTCAACAAAAAAAAAAATGTTTCACTTTTTTCGGATTCATTTAAATTTGTTTAGTAGTTATACAGTAAGTAGGGTGTATTAAAAATGTTCTTTTAGGTTGAAAAAGATGCGTGTTAAAGTGCTGATTACGGGTAAGTCAAACTTCGTTTAACTTCCGGCCCTTAAAATTTGGATTTCTATTATATTTTGGTAAAAAAAAAAATTAATTTTTTTATGGAGCTGAAAGGACGTGGCATGATGAACACATTTAGACAAATATATTGCCATCATTTGACAGAAAGAATAATGTAGAAATTTTGGATGCTGTCGGGAAAAAAATACTCTATCAAAAGTTTCAAAATATATTTTTCTATTTACTCTCGTCATGATATGTATGTCGTTTGAGCCCCATAAAAATAGATGTTTACCCCCAAAATACTGGTGGGGAACTAACGGGTTTTTAAATAAAACAAAACCGGTTTTAGATACCAATGAAATTCTTTATTCCTGTGAAAGTACGTTCGATGCCATTATGTATGGAACTCGATTTCTTTTGCAAGGCCACCACGGGCACGCTTGCAGAAGTCCAGACGCTGAACCCAATTTTCGACGGTTTTCAAGCATAAATCGGCCGATACTGCTGCAATTTCACGTTCGATATTCGTACGAAGTTCATCAATCGTCGCTGGCTTGTTGGCATACACCATAGACTTGACGTAGCCCCACAGGAAATAATCTAACGGCGTCAAATCGCACGACTGAGGCGGCCAATCGACTGGGCCATTTCGTGAGATAATACGTTCGCCAAACTTGGTTTCCAATAAATTGATTGTGGCATTCGCTGTGTGGCTTGTGGCGCCGTCATGTTGGAACCACATGTCCTCCAAGTCCATATTATCCAATTTGGGGCCAAAAATATTCGGTTATCATTGAACGGTAGCGATTCGCATTTACAGTAATGTGCCGGTCTTGACCATCACGGAAGATGTACGGCCCAATGACGCCGCCGGCCCATAAACCGCACCAAACCGTAATTTTTTCGGGATGCAATGATAACTCATGGATTACGTGTGGCTTGCTGTTTGACCAATAACGCATATTTTGCTTATTGACGAAGCCATTCATCCAGAAATGAGCCTCATCGCTGAAGACCATAAATTGGACGTAGCGCTCTTAAAGTTGAGGCCACTGACTCCAAATTTCGGTAGTAAATTTTAATGATTTCGACTCGTTGTTGGCTCGTATATCTTTCCATGATGAAATGGCAAACCTTACTGAAGAGAAATGTCAAAAGAGCGGGAATATGGCGTCGTTTGCTGTCCCTATCGATTTACTTTTGTAGTGTCTCTGTTGAAAAACCCTTTACTTATATTGTATTTGGCTACTCGATACTACTCATTATGTCTATACCTAGTACTTAATACTACTCTATACTTGGAAATCAAACTATGAAGATAGTTAACATCCAAATATACTAACATGGCTATGAGTTAGTTACATATGTACTTTGGATTTTCAGTATATCGTTACCTTCTAAATATGCACATAGTATAGTCAAAGATTCCTTAAGGAATTCAGATACATATGTATGGAACTCGCTTTTAATTGTGTTCTTTCATTCCAACCTCAAACTCAACCTGTTGTTTGTTTTCAAAAGAAAATTTGTACATTATACAAAAGAAAAAGCGATGCATATCTTGGAAGACTTAGCAACCACCCCAATACTCTAGCTATTAACCTTCTCGATGACAGTAACGAAGTTGCAAGATTAAAACGTCACCATGTCTTAGATTTACCCTTTAGGAACTAATTTTTGTATATTATATTATCTAAATGTGGAAATATGTATATAGTTTATATAATATTTTTACACCTTATTTTACTGGAAAATTAGATCCAGCTGATGTTAGTTTTTAAGATCATTTAAATTTACTTATTGCTTTACAGCAGATTGTAAATAAAGAAGAATTTAAATAAAAAAAAAAAAAAAAAAACTTCATCATGTCGTTTTGGTGTAGAACTGAAAAATTTAAATGTATTTTGCACTTTATTGTTGACTTTTATCGTTGGTATACATATGTTTTGTATTTAACACAACTTGTTTGCCATAAAAACACAAAATTCGGTTGTTGTTCCTTTGTTGGACGTTGTTTACTATTACCTCTATCTGGTATTATTGAACCCATGTTTTCCACCATCCAATGTTTACTTTCCACCGTACCTATGACGTTTAATTTATTGAGGGAATAAATGTATCTATGTATGTATTAGTATATGATTCGACTATTCGAGGAAAGTCAGAAGTTTAATTTCCGGATAGCAAATGGAATATGGTAAACGTGAGGACTCCGATTTTTTTCAGAACGAATTTTGACTGAGTTGTTACCTCGCGGTTACACGAGATAGTTTTTCGGAGACAATAGCAACACATTAGTACTTTTACTGATGCACTCACACTTCTCCCATTGGCTTCGTCACTGTCTCTGATTTTTCGAAGACAGTAAATTCGGCAAATGATTTGATGTAAGCGGCCGATTCGGTCAAGTTTCGTTGTAATTAGCAAAAAAAAAAAGTGAAACATAATCGAAAAAGACCGCACAATTTGGAAAAACGTATTTATATTCGGAGATTTTGGTAAATGATATTGAATTCACACGAATCGACACCAAAGAAGACGATAGGGTAGAGAAGAAAATTTACTCACGGAATGGATGCCAACAAAGAAAACGAGTGAAGCACCTCGTTTCTCTGCTCTCTCTCTCTCTCTCTTCGAAGAATATTTCAATACACGAACAGTTTTTTGATGATGTTCTTGTATCTAATTATAGAAATTCCAACCACGGTTAAATAAAATTATATAAAGTATGTAAAAAGTATGAAATAATCAAGTTATGACGCGAGAGAGAAATGCGTTTGAGTGAATCGTGTCAACTTTTTGAATCTCTTCTACGAGGGTTGCAAAGTACGCCCTTTTTTCTTCTCTACTCTTATTCATCTTCTTTGACGTCGGATGTGTAAAAGTGTATTGCCAAGATTTATTTATTCAGGTTATAGCAGCAGCTGTTGATGAAATTAAAGTGCCTAATATGTCAAAGTCAGCTGATGTAGACACAATGTGAAAATTGCAAATGTTTTAAATTTAGTGTTTATAATAAAGATTCAAGTAGATTTTTGTAAAGCCCTTTACTATTTAACAAATTGTTTTCGCAAACAAATCCATCTAGTTTATTACAAATTCTTTGAAACTTTGTGCACAAACTAATAATCTTAACTATAACAGAAATGTAAACAAACTTTGACATATTAGGCACGAACTAAATGAAAAGAATGAAATTAGCTGTGCTACTGCTATAACCTTAATTAATAAAACTTGGTGTATTGCCTTTAGAATTCTCTGGGCGCCTACGTCAAAAACGATGTACAAGTAGACAGTCAAAATTTCTCTTCACTCAAATGCCAACAAACAAAACGAGTGAAACCCTAGTACTTCTCTACTCTCTCTCTTACTCTCTTCATTGAATATTTCAATACACGAGCAGCTTTTTGATAGTGTTATTGTATATAACTACACAAATTCCAACCATGTTGAAGTAAAATTACATAAACTATGCAAAAGAGAGAAATGCGTTTGAGTCCTACGTTAAACAAACATGTTTCTCTTCTTGGACAATTAATACATATTCTCAATTGTCTTGTTTCGTGTAAACACGCATGGTTAGATTTCTCTAATTGTTTGATGTTACTCATTTAGTATAATGAAACGAAGAAAACGGGAATAAAAATATTTGTTTTTTGTGTTTTTCGTATGATTAATTTTTGTTTACAATTTCATCTTTCATTGTATATTATTGTATATATTATTTTTATTTTCTAATGTTGCATTTTGTTTGCCATTTTGCAGGCAGATGTTTTTGCATTTTCCAATACTGATAATGTAAACCTAAAACAGAACAGTCGTACGATTTGTTTCAAATATAAGATAGTTCATTCTGTTTCTCTCACCGCGAGAAGTTATATTTGTACTGACAGTCTAACATGACGTTAAACAAGGTGATCCTCGCCCAAAATAAATTAAAGATTCCCAAAGAGGGGTTTGAATCCGTGGTCTTGTGTACGAGATCCAAGCATACACAACTGCACCAACGATGAAGGTAGCCATCCTTATGTTAGTTAATCTGTTTATCAGTTAAACTCACAGGTTGAATCGGAGCCTCTACTGGTTTTTTAATACTTTGGGGTTTTCCGTACTTTTTTTGTAGGAAGCCCATATGGCCACTCTAGTCCAGACATTTGCACCCATAAACTATGTGGATGTGGTAGGGAACCGCGACGTTTGCTTTGATACCCTCTGCCTGCTTCCAATTTCCACATTCCGCTAATGTTTTGTTGCGGCTTTGTTTGGTTTAATGTTTAGAGCCGTTTTGTTTTTGTTTGGTTTTCGTTGCAAATCAGCAACGACAGCGACATCGACAACGTCATTGCTATTGCACTGTGTATCTATCTACATTTGCATGTACATACATATATACTACTGCTTGTACTATATACATACTAACTAGTGCAGCCCAGACATCTGCTATTGTTAGGCTATAGATCGTCGTAGATACGCGCTCCAAGGCTTCCAACATAAGGGGAGAGTGTCGAAATCAGCTTTTATATCGTGTCCATATACTAACGTACTTTAGAGATGTGCGTCATTCATCCAAAATGGGTTGATGGACATCACTATATACTACATAGTATGTGTGTATAGCTATAGGGATAGAAACATATGTAAATTGCCATCATCTTTGCCTGGACCCACCCACTTTGTCATGTACACATGTATGTATGTATCGTGTGTACATACATACATACAAAGGTTCCACATGGGATCTCCTCTGTCCTCTTGGGTAAGTTATGTTGTAGTTTTAAAGTTTCTTTTGGGGCGCGTTTGAGTGCGTAGCTACAGATACACACAACCATGGGATTATGTAGAATCGCCGTATATACAAGTAGTACATGCAATTTAGCTTGTATATAAGAATGTTGGTGTATTGGTTTGCTAGTGTACGGTGGTGCATCAGCTGCACCATGCACCCTGAACCAACTATCCAGACAAGTAAGCAGCTCAGCTTGGCTCCATTTAGTACATACTACATGCTAGGTAAGAACTGTGGCTCCCCCGGCTTCCCTTAGTTTTAATGGTTTTATAGTACATATTGTGGACCCACTTTCCGTGTTCCACCACTGTGTGTATGCGGATGTATGTATGTACACCCTGAACCCGAGAAACTTTTAAGTTTTGCTTTCAAAGTCATAAAATATGTACATATGTACCAGCGATATTTCAACGAGTGCCCCCGCCAAAACTACAATTCGGCTTGGCCACCTTCTCCATATTCTGACCAAACTCCTCAGTGTCTTCCCACCCTCCCTACATATACTCGCCCCCCTCAAGGTCCCTGCACACGGGTGGCATGCATCGGATGTTGCAAAGTACGTACGATATTCTTGAGTACAACTAAAAAAAAGTTTATACTATATTAAAATTTATGGCATTCGATTTATTTTCTGTACTCTGGATTTTTTTTAAATGGAATATTTATAGCATTTCCTAACCCTGACCACCATCCCCTTTAAATTATACCCCGACACCTGCCTTGTACCCCACCCTCTTTCTCTTAACACACTTTCAAGCTATCCCAGTCTATCGGTACCATTCTCACCACTTCGCTCTCTCTCGCACATGCCTGTTCTCGTTGTTGTCTTTTACTATAGAAATTATCGTAGAACACAATTTTTGCAATGAAATCATGCGAGTTGGTTGTGGGTAAAATGGGTTATAATGGGTCGCTATTTATATTCATATACATACATACTATATACATATATACATATGTATATACATACCTACACTACTTTCACCTACAGATACATCCATATTTATATAGCTCCCATATAAATAGCATTTGTTCCATATAGTCTAGTTTATATAGATAGATTCCTATTCACTTGCCTGTGTACTCTGCTAATAAATTAGTGAGACTTTTATATAATTCTAAACAAAAAATCAATAAATTCGAAAATAACAAAAGATTAAATTGACTGAATTTCTAGAAATTGTATGTACATATTTTGTAATGGGGGAATGGGGATGATACTTTTTGATACACCTATTATTCTTGAAGAAGCTTACGTCATTTGTGGGAGTAAGGCCCCGATCTATCGCGCTAATATTCTAATCTACACTAATGACGAATTTAATTAGCAATCTGTAATTAAACTCAATTTTAATTCTTCCAGTCAATTATAAAAGGTTATCTTAGATAGGTTATCTATGTCGCATTTAGACCGCAGTTTATTGCGGCCAGGTTAGCGATAATCCTAATCCCTAATCTTTGCCGTTTACACCACCCAATTTAAGATTAAATTAAAATTTCCGGTGGCAACTTTGTGCATACACCAATTTACAGAAACTCCGTGCCGATACCTAATTTTTGAAGACGGCGACACAACAGACAAATTAAATTAACGGCTCTTTGTTTTGTCAGTTTTGAACAAATTTGGGATGTATTTGAAATTCCTGAACCTTTAAAATTGGATCAGTCGGTCAAATTGGGACCAGTTGATCAAATCGGCACACATTTTAAACCGATGAGAACCAATAGCATCGACTACGGCGTGAGCTTCAAAAAATATTGGTGGCGACGACGCGTCGGAAAATTCTTGATCGGTTTTGGTCTGTCAAACAGTTGATTTTTTGTGTACGTTTTTATTATTTTTGATAAAAAGCAGAGTGGCATCAAATTGTACGCCAGTCTAAAATGAAGTTAAAAATTAAACTTCAGTTTTTACAGACTAAAATTGTATCAGTATTCTTCTGGGTTTATGTGGTTTAATGGAGTTAACCTTCAAAATGTGCTAACCTTGGTCGGTGTAAATGCTGTATTAGAGAATACGTTGGATATGTCTACATTTTAATTTTTAGGGAGCGTTTGGAATATTGTAAACTTAAGGCGAACGATTTGCAGGAACATTTTTGACAGATGTGTTAAATTTCTCTAATTTTTTACTTTCCTTAATAAATTATGCCATCAGGGTTGCATTTTGAATGCAACGAACAAAAACAACGAAAATAGTTGTAAAAACTTTTAGTTCATCGCTTATTTTCAAATGCTTAATCTTTGTTCCTGAAGTCGAAGGTGTATATCAACCGTCCCAACACCTTGGAAGACCTAATTAACAATATTGAGGCTGAAATTGGCAGAATACCAGTCGACATGCTTGTTAGAGTTCATGAAAACTTCAGAAAACGTATGCTGCAGTGTTTGTTTAGCGAAGGTTTGCCAGATACACTATTTAAAACCATGTAATTTAAAAATTCCCTTACTGTTCACTATAATTAAAATTTAAAATGAATTTTTCTAAGGTTCATAATTTTTTTATTTCATTCCCAAATAAGCAAATTACCGCGCTCCACCCTGTATCTACATAACTATAAAATTGCAACCATATTTAATTAAAATTACATAAAGTATGTAAAAAGTATGAAATAATCAAGTTATGACGCAGGAAAGAAATGCGTTTGCGTCGACTTTTTTTGGTTCTCTTCTACTAGGGTTGCCAAATTACGTCTGTTTTTTTTTCTCTACTTGTACGTACATCCATTTTACTTACTATGATTTAAAAAGATACCTGTATTTGGACCACCCGTTATTTTCCTATACGTTCTGCTTGAGTTAAAAATCAATCAGTTAAAAACATCTGTGATTTAGAAAAACTATTATGGATTTTCAAATTTAGTTGTCTTAGATCCTCGTTATGTTTAAAGTTGCAATTTCCTTTAAGGCTGTAAAAGATCATGTTTTCTCCGGTTAGTGAAACAAATGTAAATGCCAAAGGTGGGATTCGAACTCACATTCGCTGGACGATCGTTTCGATGTTTGTGAAGCATCATCTTCAGCAGCGTCTAGCTCGTTAAGCCACTGCGGTGTGTATTTACACAAGTCACTAACCGAAGACATTTATTGATTGTGTGCAGAGCGATTGTTGTCGCTACTTACACATTGCTTTCCTACTTACACGCACTGATGCAGAAGTTTTGAAAGTTCTATTTATAGAACGAACTATTCTAATTGTAGTTGTCTCGTTCTGTTTTGGTTTGGCCCTACCATATGTTTCAAATTTAGTTGTCTTAGATCCTCGTTATGTTTAAAGTTGTAATTTCTTTAAAGCTGTAGGAGATCATGTTTTCTCTGGTTAGTGAAAAAAATGTAAATGCCGCGGGTGGGATTCGAACTCACATTCGCTGGGCGATCGTTTCGATGTTTGTGAAGCATCATCTTCAGCAGCGTCTAGCTCGTTAAGGCACTGCGGTGTGTATTTACACAAGTCACTAACCGAAGACATTTATTGATTGTGTGCAGAGCGATTGTTGTCGCTACTTACACATTGCTTTCCTACTTACACGCACTGATGCATAAGTTTTGAAAGTTCTATTTATAGAACGAACTATTCTAATTGTAGTTGTCTCGTTCTGTTTTGGTTTGGCCCTACCATATGTTTCAAATTTAGTTGTCTTAGATCCTCATTATGTTTAAAGTTGTAATTTTTAATTAAATCGTGCATTTCATGCGTCACCATTTTCTCTTCATTCTACGGCTCATTACGAGCGGGCATTTGTGATGCCTGACTGAAATATATTACATCAGTCGAGTCCGGATAACTGCAACACGCGTAAGTGAAAAATATCGCATAACCGAAACAATAGTTAATTTTTTTTTCAAAAAAAGGGACCCAAGTATATGTACTAATAACTATCGTGGAATACGCCTTTTATCCAAGGTCCTATCGAGCGTAATGCGCGAAAGAATAAAGCCGTAATATTGAATGGCAATTCATACAATATTTGATGGATATGACCATAGAATAACACATACCACAGAAGGTTTTATTTGCTCAATAAATTAAACGTCATAGGTACGATGGAAAGTAAACATTGGATGGTAGAAATATGGGTTCAATAATACCAGATAGTGGCAATAGTATACAGCGATCAGCAAAGGAGGAACAACCGAATTTCGTGTTTTTGTGGCAAACTAGTTGTGTTAAATACAATACAAATGTATACCAACGATAAAAGTCAACAAAAAAGTGCAAAATATATTTAAATTTTTCAGTTCTACACCAAAACGACAGGAAAAAGTTAAGTGAACATATTTTGTAACTCCACCTGGTGTAAGATAAGTTTAAATTTAATTGCTCTCATTTCCACAAACCTACGATGAGAGTGTGAAATGAAACGTCAGATGAGAGAATAAGTTTATCTAGGTATGTATTAGTCTATGGATATGACATTCAGTTCAGGGGATATAAAACTACGCAAACTTTTTAAAAATTATAGAAACAGTATTTTTGTTTTTACAACAACCTACTTCTTACACTGCGGTATAAGAAATGTGTTGTTTTTCTAACAATCATGTTGAAATTAAATTTTATGTTAAAATGAGATATAAAAACTTCACTTAAGATGACTTTTATATATTCGGTCTGTTCTTAAAATTCAATCCTTAATATTATTGAATTATTGCAAAGCGATTTTGTCTATAAAATTTGCCAATAAGTTTTGGATTACAATCGTTTTCCAAATCGATGGTGTTGCGTAAAAAGGGCCAATCTGCATTTTTTTTTACGAAGACCGATCTGATTTTGTTTACCTTGTCACGAGAAGTCAAAAGGGCGAAACTGCTTGGGTCTATCTGCAACGAATAGGTAGATAATTATACTGCTCGAAGAACCCAACCATAACTTTCTATAGCCATAACCATTTTTGCTACGTTATAATCTATGAATATCTTACAGACAATTGGAAACAGCAGATTGGCCCTTTTTACGCAACACCATCGAAATGTTATTTTAGGGTCGGGTGCCGTTATAGGGTGACACAAATCTGGTTTTTATTAAAAATAGTAAAAGACTACTTTGCATTCCTTTCAAAAATTCACGAAGTTTATTAACATTTTGCTCTGGAGTGCGATGCAAACCAAGCTTTGTACGTATAATTTGTCTGTAGCTAGTCAATTTTTGACGTAAAAAAGTTAACGCTATGCAGACGTGATCAAACCTTATCAGTGTGGTTTTAGGCCTGGAAAGTCAACTATCGACTAGATATTCACATTACGACCAATCCTGGAGAAGCCCCACGAAAAGCATATCGACACATACCACCTCTTTGTTAGATTATAACCGGCTGCCTTCGTTAGTCCGATACGGATAAAACTGTACCAAGCTATTTTGGACCTTGGTATTCCTGCTAAGCTGACACGCCTTTGTAGAATGACACTGACCGACAGGAAATCCTCAGTAAAGATTGGTAAAGATCTTACCGAACCATTTAATACAAGGCGAGGCCTCAGGCACTGCGACACCCTATCAAGCGATCTTTTCAACATATTAATTGAGATTATCGTGAGAAGAGTTGCAGTCAACAGAAATAAGACTAAATTTTCGAGAAGTTACTGCAGTGTTTTCGAAAATTGAGAAGGAATCAGCAAAAGTGGGTTTGGCAGTAAACGAGGACAAGACAAAATTAATGATTTCAACAAGCAGAACTTCCACCCGATTAGATGAAAGGGTGAGCATTGATAACCTTTATAATTTCGTGGAAGAGGACGAATTCATTTACTTCGGATCTGTCATAAACATAAGCAATAACGTCAACCTAGAAATCAAACGAAGAATTGTACTTGCTAACAGGTGCTATTTCGGGCTATGCTAGCACTTCAGAGATAATAACCTCTCTCGAGAAACGAAGGTTCAACTATACTAGACTCTCATACAACCCTTCTTGCTTTATGGCGCAGAATCCTGGGTCATATCACAAATGCTGATGAAACATCACTGGGAGTCTTCGAGAGGAAAATGTTCCGAAAAATATATGGTCCTATAATAGAAAATGGCGAGAATCAACGACGGATGAACCAAGAGCTGTATAATCTGTATTCCGACATTGAAGTAGTTATGCGTATCAAAATAACGCGTTTATGCGGTAGAATGGATGAGAATGAACCTGTGCGAAAGATGTTCGAAGACGCCCTCGAATGACATTGGAAAATAGGACGACTAAGACATCGCTATAAAGACCAGGTAGAGATTGCTTGCGAGAGCTTGGTGTTAGCAACTGGAATAGGAAAGCTGAAGATCGAGATCCATTTGTAGAAATATGGTATTCTCATTTTGTAAGGCCCTTGATTCCTCTGGGTTGTTTGAGGTCACCTAAGTAAGTAAGTTAAGGTGCGTCAATGGATTTCGCTTCTATGATGTTCAGGTCGTTTGAGATATGTCTTAAAGTTGAACCATAATATATCTAATATCTCGTACTTTTTTTCCAAGGAGGAAATTATGTTTAAGTTAACACTACGATATTTCTGAAATACCAATAAAGCTACACATGTAGAGAACACAATGTATCACCACTTATTTGAACTTTTGTATATAACTGAACCGAATTTAAATAAAAAAAATGGGACAGCTTCTCACAATCATTGCGCTGTGCACTTTCCAGCTTTCACTCACTGATTGGGACCTACAGTTTTATACCGATTCCGAACGGTATTTTGAGAAGCATATTCATGGCTAAATACTCGATAGTGTCGCCGTCACTATGCGAGGTGACCGTCGCCGAAAGAATTTTTTTTAAAGGTGGTCAGAGCAGGGATCGAACCCAGGATCTAATGTACAAGAGGCGCGCACACTCGCCATTGCACCATATAACTAAACCGTATTTAAATACATCTCTGTTATTAAGCTGCTGTTATTTTATACTCTGTAAGTTTGAAAACTGTTATAATTGTAGTGACTATATAAAAGATTAATGCATTGGCATCTTGCATTTTTATCTTCATCAATACAGCTGTATGTGAGACTTTACTTGTAAAGGGTGGGCCATGTAAAATTTGGAATTTGAACTCCCCGTTATTTCGAAACAGATGCCAATTTGGCAGATTTTTAGTGAAAGCTTGCAAATTTACGAATAGGTCTTGAAGAAAATTGGGAAATATTGAAAACATTCTTCCAAAATTCGGAGTCTTCATCTCAAACTGTAAGAAATCTACGAAATAAATTAGATTCGAATTGTGACGCGAGTTCGTCCATCCACTTCCTTTGGGGACAAAAGAACTCGTGTACGTGCTCGTCCAGTGCGTTCAGTGGAAAATATTGTCGATGTAACTGAAAGTGTTCTTGAACGCCCATAAACGTGAACTCGCCACCGTTCGCAGCTACTCAACATTTCTCGCTCTCTTTGTACAAAATTTTGCATAAAGACCTCGTTATGAGGACTTATAAAGTCCAAGAATTGAAACCTCGTGACCAGCCGATGAGATTACGCTTACCTGAATGGGTATTTTCCGATTAAGCTAATTTTCACATTTAGGGCTGGGAAAATCCACACGCCATCGAGGAAACGCCCATGCATCGACAACGAGTGGCTGTTTGGTGCGGTCTTTAGCATGGTTTCGCCATAGGCTGATTTTCCTTCGAAAATGAGCAAGTAGTGACCGTTATAGTCAATGGTCAATACGTGCCACACAGCGACCGTTACAATCGATCTTTTGCGCACTGTATTCTAAAACCGCATTATCATCCGAAACGCGGAAGTCAATTTTCCGCCTCGCAGCTGCGATTTGGCGCCGTTATACTATTATCTCTGGGGCACCGTGAAAGTTAAGTGTTACGCAAACACTCCGGAGTCGATAGAGACCTTAAAACACGAAATCCATGCAGTCGTTCACGAGGACAATCGAAAATGTACTGAAAAATTGGGTGGAAAGAATGAGGTACTGTAAAGCAAGTCATGGAAGCCATTTGAACGATGTGGTGTTTCATTCTTGATGGGCCTTTCCAATAAAATCATAACTTTGAAAAAATTTCTATTTGTATTTTTTAAAGCCAAAATAAATTCCAAATCGTTCATGACCCACCCTTTATATGCATGTAAGCCACGTCGTTTATTTTTTTTGTATTTTTAACGATTGTAACGATTGTAGTAGTGTATTAAAACTGCACGCTTGTATTCAGTTAAATTTAGTAAATAAGCAGGTGTTTTCTTGCGTGTATTACGGATATATTTTCGTTTAAATCCACCCCCACTTAAGAGTAATTCGGATAACTGAGAAACATAAGTGATTTCAAACAGCTCACAATTGTCATATGGATTGATTTGGGTCTTACACAACAGATGTGATGCGGACATGGATACATCAACAAATTTGGAATTATGCAGTCCATTTTACACATGCATATACACAAAAAGAATTTTTCTTTCTATAAACTAATGTCTAATTTTTGAGTGGAAAATCATATTTTATACACGATCAAACATAATTTAAACTCTGAATTCATTTTTAGGTTAATAGTTGATTGCTGTTTAAACAGCCAAAGTTGAGCATTTAAACTGTGATCAAGTTACCATATGATTTTGACAGAAAAGAAGAAGAAGAAGAACAAACACAAAGTTTCTTTAATTGTTAATGTGAACAATTATAATCAACATCCTAGTTGAAATAACAATAAAAATGTATCATTTAACTCGTAGTGCAGTTAGAAGTTCATTTCAGCGGAAATACTTTCAAATTTTATTAAATATTTTGCATTTTATCACTTCACTTTTCTTTTGTGAATGGCGTCAGCTTGATGCATTGTAACGATTAGCCGATAAATGTATGAATACCGGTATTTGCCACTGCTGCCATACATGTAGGTAGTAAGATTATTTGACAAAACACTGAAACACTGTTTTCGCATTTAAAGTCTGATTAAACATAAATCAAAATCAACTGATTACCAATTTAAATAACCAGTCAAAAATTGGGCATTAGTGAACTTAGCATGTTTTGCAATTAACTATTGAAATTGATTCCAAATTATAAAGAGATTGTACCAAACGATGAACATCCCATGCTATCGATGATGTAGATATTACCAATAAGTTTCTTGTCATAGCCTCCATCGAGATCTTGTCAAGTATTGGATTTTGTTTTTGGCCGTAAATCATTATTATGCATACAAATGTTTGATTCTATATATTCAAACAAAAAAATATTTTACAAGTATCTACCTATAAAAGATCTGACTCAGCGACAGGCGAAAAACAAAGATTGTTTAAAAACCCGTTGTATCTCGAAAACCAGTTTTCTCAACTGTTTTCAAAACTTGAAAATATTTTTTTGTGTCATGATTAATATTTGTTTGTTGAAGTAGTGAATACTAACAAACAAATACAAATGTGTATGAATGTATATACATATACTACACTTAATGTATCTGTGTATATAATCATATACTACATCGTCCACTAATACTCGCATAATGATTTCATTAATCTTTTTTTTCGCACGTACATATGTATGTGTTATACACAGTATTTCATATAATGAATTGTATTTTTTTTTGTGAAGAAAAAAGTTAATTTTTTAATTGCGCTGACCTCATACATCAATTGTCTACATTAGATAAATACAAGTGTAGATGTATGAGTATATTATTTGTACAAGTATATAAAGATACATAGGTATATGTATGTAAAATACTCTTGTCTATTTCAACACACAAAAACAATCTGAAATAAACCTGCAATACCTGAATTAAGTATTTTAACATTATATCGGATTACAAATGATCTCATCAAGATTATAGATTTAAAATTGACATTTGAAATATATTTGCAATTTTACTGTGATATCTATCACTAAGCTGGTAGACAGACTATTTAATGAGTTGATTACGTCTTTAATTCGGTTTAAAATTGTACTTAACTATTCTACACTGAACAAACTTTCCTCATAAATACTCGTATTATGAAATCCTTTTCTTGATTTTAGGAATTTCTGCTTTAATTTTTAGCGAAGAAACATTGTATAGCATCTATACAACATTTTCATGAATTCTATGAAGTGAAATGTAAATGGCCATCGGAGGACGAAAAAATCCACTTACCGTAGACTGTTGACAAAAGTCCAGAGAATGATAATGGCGTGTATCACGGATGCCCTTGGCACTGCCCATACCGAGGGTTTGGGGATATGCTTCACCTGTTTCCACTCGATTTGCTGGAAAGGCAAATAGCAGGCAAACCGCCTAAGACACTTCTCGCAGCCTAATATGGCCATGGGACGATTTTTAGAGATCTGCGGCAATCCACACTAGAAGTCGGCTACATGGCAATCCACTTCTACCTTCGAGAGTAACTTCTCTACTCATATACCGGACAGGCAGGACTGGAAGGGACGCGTACCCGGTTGTAGAAGGTATTTAGGCTTCTACACTGATGGCCCAACTAGATGGCAAAGTAGGGTTTGGTGTCTACTCTCAAGAGCTGGGTCTAGACTTTGTACAAAACCTACCAGGCCATTGTAGTAACTTTCTGGCTGAAGTCATGGTAACCGGATAAGTTGCCCTTTGACAGGGACTAAATGTCGTAATCGCCTGGGGTATCAATATCTACTCTGACAGTCAGGCTGCTACACAATCTCTGCAATCAGTATTCCTAAGCTCAAGAACTTTCGCGCATCTCTCAATGGAATGACCAAGCAGTTCGACATTCACCTTATATATGTGCCATCGCACAGGTCATGCTTAAACATGAAGCTCTCAGACATGCGAATGATAGATGGTCTGGAGGCACAAATGCAGGTATAGGAACAATCGTCCTTCGATGCCCCTTTTATACAAATATATATTGGGCCACTGTGGCTCTACTAATTCTATCCATAGTGTTTGACTTAAAATTAAGCTTTCTGTAGAGATTAGCCTAGAGATACCTAGATATCTTGCACAATCCTTTGGGCAAATTTTTCTACCACCTAGAGACAAGGAATGGATATGGAACCTTCCACTGCCTGGTAAAGAGTATGACCTCGGGTTACTCTGGATTTACACCCAGTCCATTCTCCGTGGCCCACTCCTGATTAAGTTTTGGTGCACATATCCTGACAAAGTTCTGGAGTACATCTCTACACGTGGAGGGGTATTTGTTTTGCACTGTAATTGCTAGGTCGTCATCGTATGCTACTTATACAACTGTGCGGCCTGATCGCCCCAACCCTAGGAGAACTCTGTTCAGTGCTAAATTCCAGACAAGTGGAGATACGACTTCCTTTTGGGTGCTCCTCTATTCACATTTCGATTTAAGGTCGTGTGTCCCAGGCACGAGGTTATGCGCCTTCTCGTAACTAATTCATAGATCAAATTAATGATCCCCAGGTCAACACAAAGTGCCGATAGATCCGTTTATATCGATCCTGGTAAGACGTTGTTAAACTCACCCTCTATAACAAATGAGGCAAGAGTGTATTCCTTTATGTAAACAGATTTCTCTATGAAGCTCATTAGCGCGTGCAGAGGAGGCTTCCGTAGATTTGCCTTTTTTGTAAGTGTGCTGGCATGTGGACAACTGACACGTACCTATGGTCGTTTGGCTAAGTTAATACCTAAATCGAACGCCAAACTTACTACGACGTTCCGTAATATCACAACGGTCCTCATTGGACTAAGTTTGCCAACCAACAGTTACAGCCACTTCTACCTAACCCAACCTAATCATGTTTCCATTGATTCTATGAAGTGAAATTTCTGAAATTTGTTCATAACATAAATGAAACATTTTCATAGATTTTATGAAATCAGCCATAGAATTATAATGTATCTTTGTGATTCCTGGAAAACCATGTAGATATATAAGATGAAGGCACAATTCCTCATCAGCGATTGTTTTCAATGATAAAGAGTGTCCCAAAATGCATGCAGGGTACCGTCGTCAAAGGTAATTCGTTCTCATATATAAGAGCAACCATTGCACCACCGATGGCTAATTAGAAGGTTATATTTATTTTGAAAAGTGGTTAAAATCAGTACAGAAATTTCAGCTGGGTGAACCGACTTAAACATACCCTCACCCTAAGTCATCCATTGCCACTGAGTTCTAGTAAAAAAAACTAAATATATTCACCCTTAAGTTGATCGAAAGGGCGTGGCAAATGTGTCAATATTCAATAGCAGAGTGGCATTGCTCTAAATATTATTCAATACCCAACTTAATTTAGGATTCTAAGTGATTTTGGGGATTTATTGTGACTACCAGCCAATTTTCCGCCCAATATTTATATTCGAGGTATAAAATTGGGCATGGCGAAGTTATTAATTTATTATTACACAGTAGCTTTTGACAAAATATTGATCAGTACCAAACCGGAAAGCCGCCCAATTTTTGAATGGGAGGTACGAAAATGGGCATGGCACAGTAGTTAATTATTAATTACACAGTAATTTTTATCAAACATTGTCTAGTAACTAATTTCATTAAAATCGGTTGTAGTTTATGAGAGTTATCGTGTCGATCAACCGGTTAACCGCGTAACTTTTGTGTGGGAGGGACCAGAATGGGTGTGGCAAAACCACTCATTTTCCACAGGAAAGTGGCATTTGACTAAATTTTGTCTAGCATCAAACTTCATAAAAATTGGTTCGGTTTTGCGGGAGTTATCTTGAGGTATCAAAATGGGCGTGGTAAAATCACCCTTGTCCTAATCGGTGACTGGCGTTTGATGACATGAAGACTATTTACCTAATTTCATTAAGTCTTTTCATAAGTGTTTCACGTGACTTATCGCATTGACAACCCAGACGGCCACCAAGGTTTTGTATGGGAGGTACCAGAATGCACATGGCAACCTCGTGGGTAACCCATCCCTATGGGGCGTTTAAAATGCATTGGTTTATTTATTTATTCAATTTCATTCACACAGATTATAGATAATAAATGTACAATTTAAATAGCAACTCAATGTCCACCACCTCTTCACGTATAGTTCTGCGGATTGGTAAGCAATATTTTACTAGGGTATGTAAGGGGGGATTCTATGGCACACACAGCTGATCGAGAAGGTACTAGGCCGATGATGGAGAATGAGAGAGCAAAGAAGACAGGAACTAATTTTAAATATTGTTTATTGATACTAATGACAGCTAAATTATGTTTTATGTTATTTACATTGAATGAAAATACGCATACCCTTTGATTTCTGTCCGTTTTATGTCCGACGAAAGTGTAAAATTGGTAAAATACAGCAGAAAATAAAACTCTATGAAATGGCCTACTACCTCGTCGTCATAAAGAGGCATCGAAGAGAGTAATGGAAACTCTTAAGTATTACTCTATGCGTATGTAAGGTAAAGCAAATGTGTGTGTCACTATTGACCCACAGTAAAATTTGAAGTATTTTCGTCATATGACAGCACTATGTGGAATTCAATGGTTTAGAGCAGTTGGATTTTCTGTACATCTTTCCAAATGTAACTTGCCATAAATTTAAGTTTCCTGTGTACACTTTAACTAGTAGTGGACTTTCTACCATGCCCTCGTTAAAATAATATCCAATTTTAATGATCCGTATGGTTCGCAGTAGGTTTATAAGTACATATATACATTAGGGTGGCAATGAAATGAATGGATAATTTTTTTATTTTTTGGAAACGTAATGACAACATATTATTTGCCATTTGGTCTAACACTTATGTGGTGAGAATTTAAGGCAAGTGGGATAACTCTAAGACGCGCTACCTACCTTGAGGTCAAAGTTTACGGGATTTCGCATTTATTATTTTGTACACGCTAGGAAATCTTAATTTATCTGTTGATTTGCACGAAATTTTACATATTAATTAAGTTTCACCTCCTTAAAAAATGGTAAAAGTTTGAGAAGAAACTGACAACTCTACGGGTTCCGACTTTGAATTTGAAAAATCGCCAAGATAGCAAATCATAAAAAATTCAAAAGTTCAGTTCAAAATATTAGATACATAACACTCATTTGCGACAATACCGTCATAACCCAAAACACATAATTTCGAGTTAAACTACTTTGAAAGATTCAAGTTGTATAGAATTGTATGCAAATTGCTGGTTTAAAAATACACTCAGGCCGAACTTGAAAATAATTTTGATCACTTTATCTTATGGAACCAGACAAGGAGAATATTTTTTATTATTCAGTTCAACAACAGCTATTACGGTTTTGTCGCAAATGAGCGATATGTGCTGAAGTGATGATTTGAAAATCGGAATTGACAATTGGTTACAATAATCGGTTGTAGAAACCGGTTTAACCGGTCCAAAAACCGTAGTTCAAAATTAGTTTGGATAAACATGTGTGGCAACCGTTTCTGTTTATTGAAACCGGTGTGGTTTATTGAAAATGTTTTATTTATTATAAATATGAAATTTATAAGAGATCTTCTACTTTGGACAACAATCCGTCTTAGAGTTATCCGATTGGCTTAAATTGTTTACTCGTAAGTTTTAGACCAACTTGCCAAATAATCCGCTCGGTGTTTGCCAAAATTCGAAATTTGATTTGTCAGTGCCACCCTAATATACATACATACATCCACATTTCCCTATATATGTATGTGATGAATTACACTATGGTGTACTTATATTGTGTACTTTTGTTCGTTCTGTTAAAATGTAATTAAATCGAATGATTCATCACAAAAATTTCCGGAAAATAAAAAAAAATAAAGAAACGCGTGTGTACTTTTTGCACTTTCTTTGTAATTCTTCTAAGCTATCACAATACGAAATTTCTGGTTAATTTGTTGTTTTGTTTTTTGTCAGTCAACTAAAAATAAAGCAGAAAAAATAACTCGGTGAGTGAAGTGAAGTTCACATTAGCGGTTTTAACTGACACTAGTTATCGATAAGTAAATTTACAATAAAAATTATCTAACGACAGGTGTTCGTTCACGCTGAGAAAATTCCATCACATCGAAGATTTAATTATGCAGTCCAACACATCTGTTAGTGTGAACTTTACTTAATGGCATTAGCCACGTATTCAGTGTCTATGAATTTTTCAATTCCATAAGTAGGTGTATAACAAATTACGACAGCTTCGTGAACCGATATTTTCGCTCACTCTTCATTTTCTTGGAAAAATTCGTGAATAAAATCAAGTACAGGGTTGTTATGTCAAAGTTATTTCGTACGAAAGCATGTGTTTGATAATTGCTAGTGGCATTGGCGCAATCTGCCCTTGACATGAACGTGCCCATAAAGCTTGTACACGAAATGCTCACTAGGAGACGTGACACGGCCGAATAGAGCACTTCGACCTCTACCAGAGACACACCTCAAGGAGGGGTATTGTCTCCACTTTTGTAGAACCTTCGCTCTCGAAAATGCGGGTGTGGAAATTGTTGCCAAAAGTGGCAAGTATCCCAGTACCCTAAGTGACATCCTCCAGGGTAGCTTACGGACTTTGTGCAGATGGACGGATGAAAATGGCTAAGATCGCGCTTGTCCTTTTCACCCGAAACTACAAAATACCCATTATGAAACATATCATGTTGAATAGCCATATACCTGGGTGTTATTTTGGACAGGAAGTTTAGTTTTAGGCCCAACATAGTGGAAATGATGAAAAGGCGCTATACACCTGCAAGAATACTATAGCTTGTAAATGGGGATTTTCACCTAGGATTGTTCACTGGATCTAAGTACACAGCGGTGTTGAGACCGATAATGCTCTATGGGGTAATTGTGACAGGTGCTTAAGAAATCCATCTATTCTGCACTACTGACTAGGGTTCAGAGAATGGTGACGATTTAAATCACAGATGCTCTGCGCAGCACTCCCACTGATGCACTGGATGTCATGTTATATATGTTGCCGGTGGACATTAAGGGCAGGCAGGCTGGAAGGTACACCCAACATTCCTGCATTTGTCGACTACTGCAAAACGGAACCACTATTCGATCGGAAATACCACACCCTCATACCGGAACGGCATTCCTGAAACTAACAAGTTCCTGGTAGAAAGGGATACGTGTATTTATCATATAGTGTACGGGGTTTATTCTTACGGACTAGGGTAGGCGACCTTTCTCGTAGACTACCAGATCTTTGTAGCGTGTATCAGACGAAAATTTGGGCTATTAGGGAAGTGACCGACAGGCTGAGGGATAGTAGTCCGGTAGTCTTTGAGGCCAATGTTTTCGCCGACAATCTGGCGGTCATCAAGTCCCTGGAATCAGCATTCCTGAATTAGACATCTGCCCAGGACTGCCGCAGATCTCTGAATGAGTTGGCCCAGCAATACGATATTCACCGCATGTGGGCCCACGGCACAGCGACATTCAGGGGAACTGAAGAGCCGATGAGTTGGCTACACTAGAGACCAGGGACTACCTTATAGGTTTCTCAGGAATTGGAACGTCTTGCCATACGCCTAGCGACTTGTAAGCATATCCTGCAAGAAAGCTCCTATATGATGATCGGAAGATCAAGAGACATCTGACCGATAGTGGCTAGCAGGAAAGCCATGTATCTTGTGTCTCTAGCCAGACTCAATGTATAAATGCTCGTTTCAGTCCTGATTGGTAGACAAGCGGCTTCACTAAAGGTCAGGGCAAATGACTTCTGTAGAAGCTGTAACGATGAGGACGAGGAAGAATCCCCTGACGGACATCTCTGTACGTGTCCAGCAATAGCCGGCAGGAGGATGTCTAATATGGGATCCCACCTGGTAGAATTATCTCAGATAGGCGTAGACAAGATCTTGAGCTTCGCGGGCAAAATTAAATGGTTCTTTGGTGGAACTAACGCTAAATCCTGAAAAACAAAGCAGGTCGCAATTAAATCGGGGATTGGATAATATTTAGCTTAACGTTACTCTGCTATAGACAATGGACGTATTTTTCCCGCTCATTCGGGTAACTGAAAGTTAGTCGGCTGCAAAAAGTTTTTTAATGGAAGTCGACTCGCCCGACTGAAATTTCTGTACTGAATTTTTATACATGCACTTTTATGGCAACGAAAGGGGCATAAATACTGAATACGGGGCATGATGTATCTATTACAGGTGGAAGCGTTATTACAGCTGATTTCAATTTTTTCTTGTCGTTGTGGTCCGACCTTGCCAAATGTTGTTTATGCCAATTTCCAAGATTTATCTAGTACAGGTGGTAGCGTTAAAACAGCAGATTAAATTTGTTCTTGTCCCTGTGGTTGTTGCCGAAAATTAAAACCATTTCTCGTGCTATAACCTGACATAAATACATATTGACAATTTGATCGGCTGAATTTGATAAGGTCGGCTTCTGAAATAAAAACAAAATGCCTTCAATTCTTACTGCTTCTACCTTACTTATATTGCCATGATTCCTACTGCTTCCTATTTTGCCATGATACGGGGCTTGAGTGAGGAAGTTTTCAAACCCAAAACGGCTCAAACTGTCATATTTTAAGAAGAATTATGCCTTTAATTTATTTTTGAACTCATAAGGTAAATTTGTAATGTTTTAATGATTGGATTACAACTACTCTACAGTCCAGTTTAAAGTGGTGGGAGATTGTCAGACTTTTGAATTGATGAACAAATTCAGTTTGTTCTAGATGCTTTTAAGATATTTTTATGACACTTTACAGGCTCTAAATGTACGCTGGGTTATTTAAGATTGTTCCTTTTTTAAATTGGACGTTTTAATTTAATTAATTATGTAGTTTTATTTGGAAATGTTTCCATTAAGATCACATATATACTTATTGTAGTTCTCTGCAAATGTTGTAAGCAATTCTTATTTTTTTGGAAGCCTCCTTTCGTCTGCTGCCCCTTATTAAAACGCTTCATCCATACAAATGAACAAAGAGTACAATATATATTTTACACCCATTTTTTTTTGTTTTGATTTTAATGTAATTCTGTTTGCTTTTTGGTAATATTTTCTTCTCACCATCAATTTTCAAAACTCACCTACTTCTCCGACATCTGGCCGACCCGACAGAAAAGGTCTTATTCTCATAGCATTTCCATGAAGCAACAACCAGCAGCATCCATTGGCCCCATCAATGGAGTGCAGTATAGTGCGAGCCAAAAATTGTTGTTACCAACAATGATGTGAGAACAAATATTTGGCGCTCCAACGGTGGCAAAATATATGGGAGAAGAGTGTACAGCGGGTGAACAAGAAGAAGAAGGTAACTAGTAGATACATAAAATATGATACAAGTGGGTGCACTGTTGTTGCTGTTTTGTTATTGTTGTTACTGGCAATGGTGTTGGTGTTGTTACTGCTTTTGCTGCCGCTGTCGATGCTGCTGTGCTGTGTTGTTGTGTCGCGTAGGTATTTGTTGCTGTTCTTCTTCTTTATTTTCCTCATCTTCGACTTGTGTTTCACCTTCACCCCTTTTTGGGGTCTACCATCTGACAACTTTATGTATTTACTTCAAAAACTGAATGGCATTGTATCTACATATGTGTGTATGTGTGTTTATTGCAAAAACAGCAACAATATTCATTTGTATGGTTGCAGTCGGCAGCGTGTGGGGAGATCGCGGTGTAAGTGAGGTGTGGGCGACTCCACTTACAGTGTAGCCACCATGATGATGACAATAATTATTATAGTGGTGCTGGTGATGAGGCTGGCAATGATGACGCTGATATCGAGCGATGTTACAACGTATATAGTCAGTGGGTGGTGGTTCATGAAATGCATTTAGAAAACAAAAAAACCTTATAATTTTTTTTGACTTAGTTGGATTTTGTCTTGGCAGTATAATGTACAAATTTTCTTTTGAAAACAAACAACAGGTTGAGTTTGAGGTTGGAATGAAAGAACACAATTAAAAGCGAGTTCCATACATATGTATCTGAATTCCTTAAGGAATCTTTGACTATACTATGTGCATATTTAGAAGGTAACGATATACTGAAAATCCAAAGTACATATGTAACTAACTCATAGCCATGTTAGTATATTTGGATGTTAACTATCTTCATAGTTTGATTTCCAAGTATAGAGTAGTATTAAGTACTAGGTATAGACATAATGAGTAGTATCGAGTAGCCAAATACAATATAAGTAAAGGGTTTTTCAACAGAGACACTACAAAAGTAAATCGATAGGGACAGCAAACGACGCCATATTCCCGCTCTTTTGACATTTCTCTTCAGTAAGGTTTGCCATTTCATCATGGAAAGATATACGAGCCAACAACGAGTCGAAATCATTAAAATTTACTACCGAAATTTGGAGTCAGTGGCCTCAACTTTAAGAGCGCTACGTCCAATTTATGGTCGTCAAAATCGTCCTACCAGATCAACAATTGAGCGTCTAGTGGAAAAATTTGAATCCACAGGCACAGTACAAAATGTTCCCGTGCCAGTGAGACAAAGAAGTGCCCGTAGTGTCGAGAATATTGCTGCCGCTAAGGCTTCAGTTCAAGAAAGCCCAAATGTGTCTCTCACACGTCGTTCTCAAGCGTTGGGCATCTCTGTGATGTCGTCGTTTTGCGAAAACATCTTGGCCTACATCCTTACAAGATCAAATTGACGCAAGAACTGAAGCCGCTTGACCACCATAAGCGTCGTATGTTCGTGAATTGGGCTGAGCAACAACTTGAAAATGATTCGGATTTTCATCGGAAAATCATCTTCAGCGATGAGGCTCAAAATATGCGTTATTGGTCAGACAGCAATCCACACGTAATCCATGAGTCATCATTGCATCCCGAAAAAATTACGGTTTGGTGCGGTTTATGGGCCGGCGGCGTCATTGGGCCGTACTTCTTCCGTGATGATCATGACCGGCACATTACTGTGAATGCGAATCGCTACCGTTCAATGATAACCGAATATTTTTGGACCCAATTGGATGATATGGACTTGGAGGACATGTGGTTCCAACAGGACGGCGCCACAAGCCACACAGCGAATGCCACAATCAATTTATTGGAAACCAAGTTTGGTGAACGTGTTATCTCACGAAATGGCCCAGTGGATTGGCCGCCTCGGTCGTGCGATTTGACGCCGTTAGATTATTTCCTGTGGGGCTACGTCAAATCTATGGTCTATGCCAACAAGCCAGCGACGATTGATGCACTTCGTACGAATATCGAACGTGAAATTGCAGCAGTATCGGCCGATTTATGCTTGAAAACCGTCGAAAATTGGGTTCAGCGTCTGGACTTCTGCAAGCGTGCCCGTGGTGGCCATGCAAAAGAAATCGAGTTCCATACATAATGGCATCGAACGTACTTTCACAGGAATAAAGAATTTCATTTCATGTACAAGGGACATTGCACCACAGACGGCCATAGTGTGCCGGATATGTATAACGTTCTATCATTCCAAATGCACATTCGTAACTCATGCTAGTTTGGTTTGCTTCTGTGTCAGTACGAACGGTGGCAGAAGGCGAGCCACCCCCATCATGGTTTAGCATTTTAACTACTGCCAAGTTGTATATTACAGTCACCAATTCAGAAATCAGACGCTGAAGAGGATGAAGCAGTCAATGAGTCTGCTAGAACCACCCATTCTGGTTCAAAGACTCCCAGTGGGTCTGACTAAAGCAGGGCATAAACGACAAAATTGTTTGTCAAATCCGATTGAAGACATTTGACGTTGGGATATAATATGGCTGAAGCAATCATAGAGTAATACTTAAGAGTTTCCATTACTCTCTTCGATGCCTCTTCATGACGACGTGGTTAATAGTAGGCCATTTCATAGAGTTATTTGCTACTGCATTTTACTAATTTTACACTTTAGTTGGATATAAATCGGACAGGAATCAAAGCGAATGCGTATTTTCGTTCAATGCAAACAACATAAAACATAATTTAGCTGTCATTAGTATCAATAAACACTATTTAAAATTAGTTTCTGTCTTCTTTGCTCTCTCATTCTCCATCATCGGCCTAGTACCTTTTCGATCAGCTGTGCCATAGAATCCCCCAGAAGCAATTGCGCTTTTGGTGATTCACAAGTTTATAAAGCGAAAAAGAGAGAAAAATAAAAAAAGAAGGCTAGAATGGATGAAAGAGTGGCTGAACGACAGGAATACGCGCTCGCATGTACAGTTATTCGTCTTTTATACGATGACTTACGACCTTGGGACACGAGTCACGACTCACGATGCTTCTTGGTGAGGGGAAAAGAGAAAAAAGAGGGGTAGCATAAGAGTCACGAATTGGAAATTCAGGAGGCATTTTGATATTTCTCTTTCACCTCTTTCGTGTTTTGACATGGCGGTAAAGCAGCAGTATACAAAAAGTTGTGAAAAATTGTTTTGAAGCAATTTCTTAATAAATTAAAACAATACAATTGAAATTTTATCAGCCATTGTTCATTAATTTTTTAAAATGTTGAATTTGACGTTATTTTGAATAGAAAATAAGATTAACCGACAATAAGTCACAGAGAGTTACACATAGTTGTATACAGAGAGTCGTCGTCTGAACGCACTTGAATTTACGAAGAGTTACCAAAAGAGAATGAACACAATGTCCCAGGGTCGTAAGTCATCATATAAAAGACGAATTAGTGAGCAGATGACTTACAAAAACCTCCTTCTTGTGGTTACTCCATTACTAAAAAAAGAGGACACATAAATTCGAAATGCGAACACATCAAAGGAGCGACTATTTGCAACGTTAAGTTTTCCCGCCACTGGGCAAAGTTTTTAGGATCTCAAATTCAGAACACACATTTAATGTTCAAACTAGATATTGTTTTTCTCAGAGCTCATTGCCGGTGGCCAGCAGAAAACCCGTAATAGAATACCCGTAAAAATAGCATTGCTACTCTTTATACAAGTAACAACATCCACGCTTAAGTAACAACATCGCGACAAGATCCTTACCTTAGGTGTAGTGATGCACAGAATCGAGGAACCGGTTCGGAAGTACCGGCTCTTTACAAAACCGACCGGGCCGGGTCTTACAAGAACCGAAAGACGGATCCAAATGAACCGAAGACGGTTCTTTAAGGACCGAAAAACGGGTTCAAACAAACCGAAAACGGTTCCAAAAAGACTTAAAAATTATTCTACAGGAACTAAGACACGGTTTGAAAATAACCGTAAAACGGTTCCCGAATAAGAGGACTCGTTTTCAAAGGAACCAAAAGTGTCAACCTTTGGCTGTGGGTACGAAAATGTGCATTTTGGTCAAATTGTATATTCTTATAATAAGACATTTCACTTAAGCCTCTTTGGAACAGTAATTTGCTGAGAACCGGAACCGGTCCAAGTACCCGGTTCTTCTCGGAACCGAACACGACAGAACCGGTTCTTCAAATACGCGGAAACGCACAGCACTACTTAGAAGGGGGACTTGGTTATATTACTTATTTGAAAAATATTGTCGTTAAACTCAACTACATATGTATGTATGTATGTATTGTGGAGAGAAACTTATCAGTCAGTGGTTGAAATTGTGTTTATTACTTTTGGGTGTGTGATAAAGATATACCCTTCCTTCTAGAAAATGCACTTTAATTGGTACTACTACTAGTATTTTGTCTAGAAAATTTGTGGCCCCATGAGGTGGCCAGGTGGTCTCTATAAATGCAGTTGATTGAGTTGAAAAAAATACAAATTTTTAATTTAAAAAAATCCTCAATTGAGGGCAGTTGTTCTTAGTCGCTGGCTGTTATTTGCCTCCACCTGGATCCCAGATACACTTTGACTCTGCCTTAATGTACATATTAAAGAAATTCCATATATTGAGTTCATTTATTTTCTTCTTTCATGTTTAATTTCTTCCAAGTACTACATACAGACATAATAAGAATTCTTGCTAAAAACCGAATTGTGTAAGAGAACCCGCCCTTTTGTATTCCAGTTTGGCTGTGTTTCCGTCTTCCAACGTAAAACCCCAGCGATTAATTCAATTTCAAACGGAGCCTTACAAATGATTTGGAACAGTTGCTACTGTGCCTTAAGCGGACGGCTGAACACACGCAGCGTCTGACTAAACAACGGTCTGTCCGTGTGTATTTCGAAACACAACAGCTGCGCGTCGAGTATTTGTATTGACATGAAATCACCCTCTTCTTAATTATTTCAGTCAGTCGTGTGTTTGCTTACTCACTCACTCACTCACTCATCTGTCTGTCGTGTCAGAGACCATAATACTACTCGTACAATAATACAATGGCTCTCGTTGTTAAATATAGCAAATGGATTTTGTGCTGTCAGCGAAACGGGGCCTGTTTGAACTCAGTGTAGACTAATGCGGTATGGTTGGTATGCGCCTGTGGATGGCTCCGTTTATCTGTTTTCGCTTTGAAGAAACTTGATTGTGTTTCCCATAAATCAAGCGTGACATGGTATGATTAAAATTTAGCGCATATCATAGCGTGTTTTTTGTGTGTTGTTGTCGTTGTTATTGTTGTCGAGCTACGCCTTTTTTTGGGAAGGGAACAGAGTGGTATTCGTATACTTATACACACAATTGAGCTGGTTTTAATGGTTAGAAATAACAATTTAGAATAATTAAACTTGTATAGATCTGTAGAGGGTTACTTCACCATGAGCAAGTTGAAAGTAGGCCATGGGACAAAGGGCAGGAAATATTAAGAGCAGTAAGTTTTATAAAAACCAAATTGAAATTACTCTCAGACTGGGGTCAGCTAGACTGTACATTTCGGTGTTACTTTTTAGCCTGAATCCATATGTTCCATATGACCCGTGAAGTTCAGTTCTATTAATCGTTGTTAATCAAATTTAAAAGGCATTGATCTATATTTCATTTAGCCATTACATTGGCCGTCGGCGGTGCAATGGTAGTGTGCGCGGCTCTTATGCATGAGAACGTGGGTTCGGTCCCTGTTCTGACCACCTTAAATTTCTTTCGACGGCGGTCACCTCGCTTAGTGACGGCAACACTATCGAGTATTTAGCCATGAAAAAGCTTCTCCACATACCGTTCTGAACCGGTGTAAAACTGTAGGTCCCAATCAGTGAGTGTAAAACTAGAACGCGCACAGCTCACTGGTTGTGAGAAGCTCTCCCTAATCCCCTCGTGGGATGTAACGGGAAATCATTTATTTATTTATTATTCATTACATTGTATCTTAATATTTCAATAAGACCACAAACAGTGCGGGAATAATCCAAAATCTAGACTTCAGAACAAGAACAGCAAACTGGTGGACAAATTATAGGACCACAATTTTATAGCCTCAATAGAGAAGAGGAAATTGACGACGAAGACAGGTACATAACTCACCTCGCATTTATAGAATACCGAAAACACATGCACACTGAAAAATTTACACTTTTTTCTTGTTTGGATGCAAACATAACGTGTGTTTGGAGCCTGTTGCAAATGTAGTCCAACCACATTGTGTTTGCTATTCAATATTACATGTTTGAGACACAATGATTAATGTGTGTTTACGATCCAAATACAGCGTTGTTTGTGATACAAATACTGCTGTGTTTAGTGCACTGTTTACTTAATTGAGTGTTTCTTATGTTGAGTGATTTGTTGCGCTGTAGTTTTATGCATTCAGCCGTCATTCGTTCGTTTGGGAAAAATACACGCATTCTTCGACGTAAGTGCATGGATATTTGGGATGAAACAGGCATATGGCTCAAAGTAAAAGTATAGATCTGTGCAATTAAACAGGTTAATGTTTGCATTTAAATATAAGTGAGTTTAGGACTTGCAAATATATGAGTATTTGGGGCGTGTTGGTACATGGTTCCCACAGAATATGTTGGAGGGAATATGTTACGATTTCTTCAGCGTATAAAGGTGGTACCCCGCCAACAGCCATATGTCCATCAATAAATTCAACATCTTACGGGCTCTGCAGGTATCTGGTGGACATATTGATACATTTTACGACAAGGTCTGCACATAAGTAAAACATCAAGGACACGGAGAAGTTCAAGTTTAAAATCAAGAATGTACACATAGAGGAATATGAGGAAATGATTTCATTTGATGTGGTGTCCTTATTCCCAAGTGGACCCACAGAAAAAAATAACTGAATCAACCGCAGACGAATTTAGCGGTTGTTACAACTACAATATATGTCGTTTTATAAGTATTAGAGGTTGTCACACCCGCATTAGAGATTGAAACAACCTATTAGAGGTTGTTCGATCCGAATTTCAGTTATGAGGCCCAAATTCAGTCGTGCCAACCTCAATTCAGTTGTGGCAACTGTAGTTCGGTGGCAACAGCCGAATTTATGCTATTAATTCTGTGAGTATATACCGACAAATGTAGCCAATAGGATAATTGAGAATAAGTTTAAATTATTGAAGAAACTTTCAAGGATATCAAAGGAACTGTTTTTTGAACTATGTATTCACGTATTGTATGAAAATGATATTTGAACAGCGAAATAGTTTGTCAATAGGTTCACATGTGTCTCCGGTAATAGCATGCCGAAAAAACGGCACCTGTAACATTATGCACGAACCACGTATATGTTTAGAACATCCAACAAATATTGTTTTCATTAGTTGAAGATCTGCTGTTTTTTTGCCTCTTTGTTGTGTGTCACGTTTTTGTTTTCAGAAGTTTTCAACAAACAAAGCCACATTTGGGTCACAACAAAAAATAATATAACCTCTTAATCATCGTGTCTCCCACATGTAATACTTAACAGCAAACATATTGTGTTTGGACACAAGTATATAGTATATTTGCGACAATGTATAAACTCGTTATATTTCCATTCAAACAAAAAACAATACAGATTTTTCAGCGTGCGCTGTTTACAGCATATTAAAAAGTCCAAGTACTTGACTTGAACCGAGTATGGGGTGGTGATCCATTGCGAAGAATGTCTTAGGCGAATTGTCTTGGCATCTCTATATGTGGATGCTATAAATAAGGGTTTCGAAATTTGAATAGGGACGGATGAAATGGGGACCAGGCATTAAATTGAAACCCCCGAAATGTGTTTGTAAACAAAGTGGAAACCATTTTTTTTACCAAAAAGGCCGGTATAATCGAAATAAAAACCTGTTTCTAATTTTTTTTTAAATAATCGCTTTTTCCAAACCCACTTTGAGGTTCTTTGATTAACAATTTTTCCAAAACCGATTTTCGGTTTTAGTTGGGTATAATCGGGTTTTTAAGAAAAAATTGTTTCACTTTTTTGCAAAATTATTGGGTGGCTGACTGACTGTCAATTTAAGTTATTATTCTTTTTCATAATTTATACACATACATACATACATTTGCCTTAAACATCTTTCTTTTTCTTTTACCAGAGGTGTTTAATGAAAAGAGTATAAGAAAACAAATGGAAAAGTTATTTAAATATTATTACTGTCTTGTACTCTATTCAATCCTGAATTTCTTAACAAACATCTGATCTTTCCCTTTCGGGAATTATATTATAATGTCATTGTTGTTTCTATACAAGTATATTAAGAGCCAGTTTTTGGGTTCCACTTCAATGCAGTTTTAAACCAAAAATGTTGTGTTTGAGATCAGGTCTATTTTATATTAATAGTCAATTAGTTAATATTATAATAATAAGTTTAATAAGTTAATATTAAACTGGTAAACCATTCGACAAACTTGCAGTCGCACCCCAAAAACTAGCACTAAATGTTTCAATACATACAAATTTATTTTGTGCTGACAAACATTCTGTTGTACAATAACGTTTGAAATTAGGGATGTGCCTTGACATAAACATAAAGTAATGGGATTTTCCAAATTCGAATAGTGGAAGACTCATAACATTTGAAGTTTATGAGGAGTGCCGTAAAGGGCGTGTCACAGAATACTATTCATACTGAGCAAAATTTTGAGGTTATGTTGACTGTATGAAGAATCAATTTTTGTATATGCATCCAAAAAACGCGTGATTAAAAAATGCTGGTCAAACTACATCAGACACCAATCATTACGCACCAAATCAAAAAAGCTATAAAGAACTTCTCCCCGTATAAAGCGGCGGGACCCGATGGAATTTTCCCGGCTATCCTACAACATGAGGTTGGCCATTTGGCGGGAATTTAGGCTAGGGTAGTATTTATACCCAAACCTGGAAAAGCAAGCTATGCAACGGTAACGACTTATAGACCAACTCGTTTGTACTCAAAATTCTGGAGAGAATAGTTGACGACATGGTGAAAAGAGAAATATGGGACGATATGCTGAAGTTCAAGCAACACGCGTATGTCAAAGGCCGATCAGTGCAAACCGCACTTCATGAGGTAACTCACTACATAGAGGAATCTCTCAATGACATAGATACAGAGTGCATAGATACTGAGGGAGCGTTACTCATTCAATCCTTATACCATTTTATGGCGGACCGGGCATTAAAAGACTGTATCAATCATATGCTAGGGAATAGATGGATAAACTGCGGTTCTCATGATATAAATATTAGCGATAGGGTACAATGTGGAACTCCACAGGGAGGTATTATATCACCACTCTTATGGGTCTTCCCAATACAAAGTCTCCTCAGGAAGCTTACCGATGAAGGACTTAAACCAGTCTGCTATGCAGTCGACGTTATAATACTTCTTAGGTGAAAGGATCCTAATCATATATGCAGAGAGGACGAGAGGGCACTGAATTTAGCGTACAACTGGGCACAGCGAAGAGGCTTAAATGTGAACCCGGACAAAACGGAAATATGTCTATTCACAAGGAAGACGAAAATCGCAGAGTTTGAAGAGCCACGATTCCTGGAAAAACGATAAAAATATCGGATAAGGTTCAATACTTATACATAGGTGTAATCTTAGATCGGAAATTGAATTGGTAGCACCACATAGGGGACAGGGCCAATAAGGCCTACAGATGTTGGTCGCTATGCAGATGGGCTATAGGATCCAAATGGGGCCTCAACCCGGAAATAACGCACTGGCGTTACAAAAGCGTAATTAGGCCAGTACTAACATATGCTTCTGTAGTATGGTGGACGACAGTTGAAAGGAAATGTAATATCGCAACACTGCAGAGAGCTCAACGAATGTGCTGCATTGGTATTAGAGGTGCAATAAGGACAACTTCGCAAAAGAGCCATGGAGACTATTTTATTTATCCAGCCAATCAAGATTAGAGTCAAATACGAGGCCGCCCTTGTGGCAAAGCGATAATAAAAACCCAGCCGAAGTGAATATCTTCACGGATAGCCAAATGACAATCAGGGCAATATCATCGGATATTGTCAAATCTAGAACGGTCCCTGACTGTAAGAAGGTGAGTACAGATTATTCTATGAACGACAGACTCAATGGTGACGGAAATATGCATTTCATCACAACATTCGTCATCAACATAATGAATTTATATATATTTTAACTAAATTTAATAGAAATATTTAAGTTGAACACGAATGTTGTGATGAAATGCATATTTCTTTCCGTCAACACTCAACATCATCTGGGTGCCGGGAATATCATCGGAAATTGTCAAATCAAAGGTGAGTAGAGATTATTCTATGAACGGCAGACTCAACATCATCTGGGTGCCCGGAATAGTGGAATAGAATAGAAACGGTGAGCCTAGAGGTCGCGAAAGCTTTTGGGGTGACGAAGACTGAGTTGGGTAAATGGACAGAATCGGCACACATAGCCAAGTGGAACCAGGAAACAGTAAGCAGGATGACAAAGATCCTATGGGGACACCCAGTTGGGTCGAGACCAAAAGGTTTGCAGAAACTGGGAAAACCTGAAATGAGCAAGATGATGGGAATCTTAATGGCACATTCGGGATTACGGGCCCACCTGTATCGTATTGGACTAGTGGAGTGCAGGGCATGCATGGAGGACGATGAAACGATGGAGAATTTCCTATACCACTGCCACAGTATAATACCGGACATGAGCAAAGTTGTGGGAATGCACTAGAATAACTTAAGGAATTTCGTGTATAGCACCGAAATCCTATGAGAGGTATAGTGACTTAGTAGGGTAAATTGAGTAGGGAGAGTTTATTTTTCGAAAATGGGACTTTAATGTGGCAAAATTGTATTAACCTTAGACCTGCGGATCAGTCGGCCGACTATTTGTCAGGCCGACTTTTGTGTCGGGCATTGTTTCGCCTTACACTAGCCGACATTCCGGCCGACTTTCTGAAAATCAAACTAGTTTTGATTTTTGCCCGACTAGAAGGCCGACCGCCCGACTTCACCTTACACTGGGAAATGAGTCGACCCGACTGGAAAGTCGGCCCGACAATCCGCTGGTCTAAGGTGCCCTTTAGATACTTTTATATATAAGTAAGTATGTATATTACTGTATAGCCGCATACGAACTAGCGGGCATTTGTTAGCAATTGTCGTATAATTAATTTGCCCCATGTGTGTTTGGGACAACATCTAATTCGGGTGAGATAACATGGATTAACCTCTAAATTCGGCTACGGCTAATTCGGCTATTTTTTCTGTGGGCCGTAATAATAGTAGGTAATTCATCCCTCTGATTGGTATCGGTGCTAGCCCGTAATGGATGTTGTGCGTGAATGTTTAGTTATTGTTAAACTGTTATGAACAAAGATTCTTATCAAACTATGAATGAAGTATGAAACTGAAACTAAGAACAGGCTTAGAACTAGTAATTGTGTTGTATGTAGTGCATAGTAGGTGAATACATATGTACATATACATATATATGTATGTAAGTAATCACATAATATAAATATTTATAAATTGGAATGCCCTTCAAATGGCGCCTAACCTTATGCTGTATTACAGCCATATATATGTACATACATCCATACATACGTAACAATACATATGTATAGTATAACCTTATCATATAAACAAATAGTAAAAATTAAAACACTTTCAAAACGTCGAGGCGAACTAGAATATCAAGCGAGACGACGTAGCAAATTAACAAAAGCCAACAACAAGAATATAAGGGAAACTTATTCAACAATATAACGCAAAGTGAAAACGGAAAATATCAAGTACATTTGAGAACGCCAGCGAGCAGGCAAACAAGCAAAGTAGTCTCGCCAAAGGCCCCGTCAATGGGTTTTTTTCATGTGCGATAGAAACAAATTTTGTATGATGACTTAACTTGTACAGAGGAGGGTATAAATAAATGGCTTCTTCTCACACTACTATTCGTGCGCAAAGCGGAAAGTAGAACAAATGTCGTTATATTTTTTGTTGTTTTCTTCTCCACAAATAACCTTATTGTATTGTTGAAATGTGTGTAGATCATTGTATACATTGTATGTACGTAGTAGTAGATATTCAATGTATGTAGAAATATCATGTGAACTACCTGAAAACGTGCGTTTTAGTACTTTTAATATTTATCGAAGTTTCGACAAACAAACAAAAAAAAAATATGGCGATTACCCTGGGAATTTCGCTGGAGACAGCATATAATACTATACAACACCATTTTTCATCCACAACTTCCACTAAACCTTTTGATGTGTTTTGGTTCTTTGAACACAAATGGAAGAGATTTGAATGAAAAGGTTTTTTTAAACTTTTTTAATTTTAGGCGAATTTGGAACAGCGCGGGTTCTTCAAGACAAGTAAGTGCCACATATTGTTTCTGTCAAATATTCTTCTCGTTTATCAAAGTTTCTATGATATTTTGAGCAGATCAGCTGTTTCACTGGGGGCTACGATGTGCAATAGACACATAGTTACTCATATTTTACCAAGAGTTTGCAACAGCTGCTTTATAGGTACTAGGTAGGTACTAACAAAGTCCATGGATGACTTGGAAAACATATAGTGAATGAGAGAAATCTTTAATTTTAGCAATTTGTGTATTAATTGATATTCTACACAAATAATTTTACTCTAACACTTTATTACACTTTGTTTTTTTTTTCACCGAATATCCCTTTCTTTAATCGATTTAATTGGTAAAATTTACTTCCAGTTGATGTGTTTTGTACTGATACGCGGCTGAAAAAGTATGAAACTTGCACCATGCAACCCAGTTATCTATCACCAAAAAGGATGTACAAGTACCTAGGCAAGTACCAAGACAACCCTAGTAGAAGAGAACCAAAAAAGTCGACGCGATTCACTCAAACGCATTTATTTGCCGCGTCATAACTTGATTATTTCATAATTTGCACACACTTTATGTAATTTTATTTAAACATGGTTGGAATATCTATAGTTAGACACAATAACATTATCAAAAAACTGCTCGTGTATTGAAATATTCAACGAAGAGAGTAAGAGAGAGACAGCAGAGAAACGACGCGCTTCACTCGTTTTCTTTGTTGGCATTCCACTCCATGAGTAAATTTTCTTCTCTATACCATAGTTGCTTTATGCAATTACCGTTTCTTCTTTGAAAACATATTTTCTATAAGTTCTCCAAGTACTTGATCACCTGTCTCATCGGTACCCCTTTACTGTAACTGCGGAGATCATACACAGTTTTGTGGCGGTGTGCTACGATTCTCAATAAAACAGATAACATCTTGACGAATTTTAATAGTTCTGGCCATTATATGGAATAAGGAAGGGAAACAAAGTAATAGTTAACTTGTACAGCATCTAGCCAACTTTCTACCGATGCACCCGTAGAAAATAATAGTAATTTTAGTAATAGTAATTTTATTAACAGGGTATAGAATATAAGTGGAATTTCATACCGAAAACCTACAAATTTTAACGCAAAATGGCTTTCCTATGACAACGTTCAACAACCTTATCACAAAAACCATAGGGAAAATGAACACAGAACGTACTACACCTACTGAGAGAGAACCAGTAACATACTCGTATAATAGTTGTCGGAAAGGTTTGTACCATAGAGTAATGTCATATACAGCTGCCAATTTTCACATCAGACATTTCATTTCACACTTTTCGCGGGTGGAATTACAAAAATTTTTGACTTAAATTTTTCATGTAGTTTTGATGAAAAACTGTGGAATTTAAACGTATTTTGTACTTTTTTGTTATATTTTATTGTCAGTATATATTTGTGGTGTATTTACACAACATTTTTAACCCACAAAGCGAATTGTCGTTGCTGTCTATCTGGTATTATTAAAGCAATACTTTCCAACATGCAACGTCCATATGCAACCACACCACACTTCGTAAATTTACTGAGACGAATCGCTACTCTATACGTCATTACTCTATGGTTTGAACACTCTAGCTGTATTGATGAGAAAAACTATCAAATAGCCCCCAAGACCACCAACACATTGCAGCGAATATTTATAAATCTAACGTCGAGACCGAATAATATGGACAAGTCCAATCTTATATCGATGGCTTAATATAAAAAGGCCCTAACTCGATGTTTTGTTACTTGACAGGAAAAGGAAAAAACTTAATAAAATCCGTAAAATTTTAGATACAAAAAAAGTTTTAATGCAATTTCCAAAAATGTGTTGCCTCTTTTTATTAAAAATTACATTAAAACTTTTTTTGTATCTAAAATTTTACGGAGTTTATTAAGTTTAAAATCAAAAGAAAAAGAACTCATACAAACAACTTTGACATTTACTGGGTACGATCATAGAATAACACATACCATAGAAGGTTTTATTCGCTCAATAAATTAAACGTCATAGGTACGATGGAAAGTAAACATTGGATGGTAGAAATAAGTTTATGAGAGAATAAGTTTATCTAGGTATGTATTAGTCTATGGGTACGATGAAATGTAAACAAAGGAAATCAGATGGGCTAACGCTACTACCTTATATTTCTACCATGATGTTACACATACAGCAGACACCACTAACCCAAAGGATGAATTACATTAAAATGTTAAACGTGTCGAATCGCCTTATTTTGGCAGAAATCATTGAAAAAATGTAAACAAGTTAGTTAATATTGACAGCATTATCGTGTTTATTAAAATATTTTGTAAAAGGCGCATGTGGTCATACAAATTTCCGATATTTCCGAAATTTTGAGACCCCGTAACATATGAACGGCGGACCGCCTGGAATGTCCTTTATAATTTTCGGACCCAGAGTGATGAGTTCTAACTTTGTTGAAAAAGATCTTTGAAAAAGTTCAGAGTTATGTGGGTAAACTGCATTTGTACGCTAGGCTATGCTTTATTCTAGTTTAGACAACATATTTATCTGAAAGCCTGATTCAAGAAATGGTAAAGATGGCTAACATTCCCTAAAGAAATTTTACAAAAATAAATTCGTTTAGCCAATTTGTGATTGTGGAATTCTCTTTCCAAAAGTCGTAACTATTAAATTGTACTTTTTAATTCAAGAAATATTATTTAATTTAAGAAATAGCTGATTTTCGTTTATAAAATATCTACGATATTTCTACTTTCATTGGAAATTGCGCTGATGTGAAAGTATAAAACTATTATTTGTACAATTTTGTGGGAGTTTGAAATGCACAAAAATTAGCTTGATTGTAGATTGAAGAGTTTCAATTGTTCCACAAGTGATACAATTGTAGCTAATATCCATCACTGATATGCACTACTATCCCAGCACACAAAGCTATATTGCGGCAATATCGCTATCATATCGTCCGGAAGATGAATTATATTGCAGCAATAATCAGTTTTGTAGTGGGGAAGTTCTCTCGTCGGCAGAAACTGTTATAATACTTCTAGAACATAATACTGCAATATTCCCAGATAATCACTATGAAGACAATTTACAGATATTCCTAGAATATAATATGGAAGATAGAAAGAAGATATAGCTTGATTAAATTCAAGAACACAAAAATAAGACCATACTTTTTTTAAATTCTGTTATATTTTTCGATTTTGTAGTTTTGTAAGTAATAATATTTGAAGTAAAATTGCAACGTATTATGAAAAAATATGAAAACTTATAAAAAGGTATTAAAGGACGAACTAATTAGCTTCATCATGTCTTTCTGCAGGCTTTTTTTTCGATGTTTCCCCTTGGAGTTTCTGGCCCAGGGCTTTGCTTCATTGTGGTGAGCCCAAAATCGGCTTCTTGGCTGCGTTACATATTTTTTTCAACCCTAATCCAGCTCTAACAATATCTTTCGGTTTTTTAAACGATTTTGGTGCTTAATAAAGTTTCTGGAGGACTGATATGTGGCATAAAAAATAAAGGCTTTCCCATTAAAGAATTGGGGAGAGTTTTTCACAACCAGTGAGCTGTGCGCTTTCTAGTTTTATACTGACTGTTTGGGACCTATAGTTTTACACCGGTTCCGCACGGTATTTGGCTAAATACTCGATAGTGTGACCGCCGCTGAAAGGAATTCAAGATGGTCAGAGAAGGGATGAAACTCCGGATCTCATGTACAAGAGGCGCGCACAATAACCATTGCAATACCGACGGCCACAAACCTGTGCCATAGCTTGCGGATTTCTTCTTATGAACTTTCTGGAAATATGGAAAAGTGATACATACATGGAATAATGGACACATTCCATAGATTAACTTAGGTTCGCTTTTGTCAAGTCTGTAGGCCATTCTGAAGGGATCCAATTTTTATATCTTTCCTAGCATTGTGTTTTTAGTTTTTCAAACGTTAAAAAATAAATTTTATTTTATTTATTTTTTGCCTCGTTATTGCTGAACTATCTCCAGAATGATAGAAGGAAGACACATATTACGTTGTTTAAATTTTTTATGACGGTAGAAATGTGATATCTCCACAATATCGCTATGGAGATAAATCTACCAATTGTTTGTAGGGTATTATATTGATGTGAGCTGTATAACATACATATTTACATGTGTATGTATGTATATATGCGTTTAGCATATCGAGGCCACCATTAATCGTGTTAATTTATGGAGAACTTTAAATACAGTCACTCTTCACTCCACCTTTCTTTTGCTATATTCTTCCATATACCTTAGATTCTTACTTTGCATGTGCTGTCTCGTTCTCTCCATCCATACTTATATACATACGTACATAGTTCTGACTCTATTCACCTCTCCTTGTGATGCATAAATTTCGCTTGAAATTTGTTTAACACTACAGTGTAAAAGTTTGTATAATACTATGGAATAGCGTACGGTTTAAGACTATAGAAATTCTAACTAAATGCTGTGAATATGAAGTTGTGAACATGATACAATAATATTTACATGGTAATAACAGCGCGCGTTGTTGTAGTTTTAGGCAGCAACAACAGGCATTTTGTTTTTGTTCTATTCGCTTCAGCTGTCAAACTCTACACAAATACATACCAACAACACAAGAGTGCAAAAGAGTAGAACATAGAGTAAATTTATAGTAGAGCCGCCATTTGTCTCATCTGACGTTTCCTTTCACACTGTTCGTAATGCGGTCGGTGTGATAGAGAGATGTTTGACGAAAAGTGATATACAGCAGGTGGAATTACAATAACTTCTTGCTTTAATTTTTCATCCCATTTTGGTGAAAAACTGTGAAATTTAAATGTGTTTTAAACTTTTTTATTGACTGTTATTGTTAGCATACATTTGTGTTGTATTTAACACATTAATTTTAACACACAAAACGAAAAGCCGTTGTTGTTATTTTGTTCGTTGTTTTGAACCATTGCCTTTATCTGGTATTAGTAAAGCAATTCTTTTCAACATCAAACGTATACATCACACGAGGACAAATGTCAGAAATTTGGTGAGTGAAAGATTTTCTCTACCCATATTTACTCTATGGAGTAGAAAAGCAAAATACACGTGAGTGTGACAGCCGAAGCAAAGAACCTCATGAAAAAATGAAAACAGCTGTTCTTACGACTTTACCATGAACGTATTATTGTACCATGGTTGTGAATATAAAGATGTTTAAAGTAGAATTCAAGTAGATGGTGGTTATTTCACCACTACAAAATATCAAGAGTGGTCGAAAATTCACAAATGGTTTGAACGGTTTGTTGATGAACAAAGACTGGCTGACAGCTGACAGTTCAGGGCTATTAAAAATGGAAGTCTAAATTAAAGAACATAGTGCTTTTATTGTTGGAATATATTTTAAAAATAATGAGGAGTTTTTGAACAAAATCATCTTTAGCGATAAGGCTAGGCTCATTTTCTTCGTGATGACTTCGTTAAACGTCAAAATTATGGTATTTGGGGTTGAGAAAATACACGAGAGATTGTTAAGAAACAAATGTTTCAGCAACGTGTAACTTTTTAGTGTAGATTTTGGGCAGGCCTCATCATCGAATAATTTTTCTTCGAAAATGCAGCTGGTCAAGTAGTAACAGTTAGTGGTGCTCTGTCGCGACATGATAATCTAGTTTTATAGTTCCTAAATTGATTTATGTGCATGTGGACAACAGGTAGTTTCCGTCAAAACAGTGGCACATGTCATACAAGTACAACCCGAGAAATCAATCTTACATGATCTAGTTCATTGTTGAACCAGATTGTCCAGAGCCTTTATAGAAGATTTAAAAAAAAACTTGCCTGCTACTTTGATATTCGAACTGTGTATATTGTGAAAGTCATGCTAACTTCTGTGGTTCAGTGTTTGTATCTACATACATATATCGTTTTCTGCAAACATGCATATTTATATACAATATGAACGCGAACTCTTGGATATGTACAAATTTATGTACTGGGTATGTTTAGACGTACATATTTTTATGAAGACATATCCAATACATGCATACAAATGAAAAGAAACCAAAAACCTCTTAGCAACAGCCCTAAAGTGCTTTGTAAACATTCATTCGTCCAGTATTGTATGTACAGTTGCGGTCAAATAAATAGCAGCGCCAAGCCATTGGCAATGACGACAAAGAACAATTGTAGTCTTCACCTTAGTGATTTAAAGATGGTAGTATGTCATTCTAAGTTTTACTTCAAATAAAACCCAAATTTCTTATAATATAATTTATTACCGAAATGCCATCAGTCAAAAAAGTAGCAGTGCTAACAAAAAAACTGAAATATAATTTTGTAATTAACAGTAAACGAAGTTATTTTAAAATAATAAGTTAAAGGCCGATATTTCTTCGAATTTAATACTCGTTGTTTTACTATGTTGTTTATTAGTGCTTCACAATGGCATTTCATCGAGTCAACTAGTGTTTCGCACCTTTCATCAGGTATTTTTGCCCATTCCTAAGACTTTTCTAAATTAGATTTAGCAAATAAACTAACCGCCTTATTCATAAAAAGTTATGAGAGCTTTAAAAGCGTTTTTTGTATGATAAACTGTCTCTCAAACCTCTCACAACTTTTTATGAATAAGGCCGTTACCCTTTTTCTATAGCAACAACATTTTATCACCATTAAGATGTCTGCTTTCTATTTCCACTAGAAGTCTGCTTTCCCCCAAGAAGTCTGCTTTCTATTTCCACTAGCATTCTTCCAGATGTAGAAAACACTCCTCTTTTGTAACTTCCTCCGTAGCGTAGTTAAAGAAACACATAGTTGATAGTTTGAAATAAACTCCTGCAATTGTTAACAACTATTGTCTTAGTTGTTAACAACTCCTTGTCAGTTAAACTAATAATGACATATAAATATCAAAGTATAACAAAACAATTGTTACAAATATTGATTTTTGTCTTGTAATACAAGGTGGCGCCAAGTTAATCATTCAATTTTGTGTTTGAATAACTTTTTTACTCAATATAAACAACTGATTTTGAGTGATGGAAATCTTTATTTGGACCTTTACAATTTTTTCTGTTAAGTAGTGATGATATCCGTCAAGTGATTGCCGCCAGTGACGATACACATTTGTGTCCGTTTCATCACATTTACCATGACTTTCCGCAATATTTCCGGTGATAACTGTTCACATTCCTGTCGAATATTCTCCTTAAGGTTTGCGATTGTCCAAGGCTTGTAGGCATAAACCTGCGACTTCAAGTATCCCCAAAGAAAGAAGTCTGGGATGGATAAATCGGGCGATTTTGCTAAAGCGGAAGATTACGCGGCCAGGAAACGGTCCATTGTGGCTCGTGCTGCGCGTGCCGTTACACAGTCTTGTTGAAACCACATGTTCACCAAACTCCGCTAATTCAATTCCGGCAGAAATCGTTTATCATGACAGTGTTGCATTCGGCAGTAACAGTGACCGTATTGCCGATAGCGTACTCAAAAAAATACGCTCCAATCACTCCTCCCGCATGAATGCCGCACCACAGAGTATCTTTGAGTGGATGTAATGGCTCTTCTTGCATCACACGCGGATTTTCAGTGCACCAGAAACGAAGATTTTGCTTATTGGCGTAACCGCTTAAGTGGAGATGCGCCTCGTCGCTCATGATGGTTTTCGACACAAAATCGGCCTCTTCGTTGTTAACATTGAGGATGGCTTGACATTAATTCACACGCGACTGACGTTCGGCAGGTATTAACTGATGCACAGTTTTGCACTTTGTACGGGATCATGTGTAGGTCTCACTAAAAGTCGCTGTGGGGTCCGTCTATTGCATGGGCCGTCCTCTGGTTGATGTTTCATCGTTCTCAGCGACATCGGCAGCTACAACCGGTATATTTTCGGCAGAACGAGCCGTCCGTTGACGGCCATGCTTTGCAAGGTCTCGTGTTCGAGTCGAGCAGCTAAGCGCCGGATTGTTTGCCCAGCTGGCGCGACATGATTAGGAAATCAATGTCGTAATTCATGCTGCGCCAATTATTTTTATTATTTTGGTCAAAAAAATCGACACAATTATTTCACGCTCCTGTGGAGTGTAGCTCTCTAATGCTTGTCTGTTTGTATGCTGCAGCTAGTCTAGTTCACAAATGGAAAATATTATTTTCGTACGACGACATTTGCAAAAATTATAACATGTATATGTATTTTGTTTTGAAATTTGTTTGAATTGGTCGAAAAAGCTTAGAATTACGGTTTTTCTGGATCTAAATAAAACAAAAATAACTCAAAATTATTTCAAAAGCATATCAAGTCGAAAATTGCGGATAAAATCACTTTTTCTTGAAATTTTTTTTAGCAAACTGCTATTATTTTGACAGCTCCAAAATGACGACTAATTAAAGTAATAAATGTGACATTACTTAAGTAAATACAACAACATCGCCAAATAAACAGTTATTTTTGGTTTGTTGTCACATAACACATGTCTTAGACCAGAACTGACAATACAAAAAATGATCACGCAAAAAATATAATAAAAAGACGTTAATAACAGTCGTGCGTTGCTGTTATTTTGGCCGCAACTATACATATTGCTAACTAACTAAGGCACTGTATGTACATACATACATATGTATGTACGTATGTACAAACAGCCAGGCAACTGGCCCATACATCCATTCACGTTACCGTCCTACCCCTCCCGTTCTGAACGACCCTACCCGACCTATCAACTACCGTTCTACATCCATCGTCTATCCATACATTTCATCTATCCAATATTTAAAATATAATCTATACTCATACTCTACCTACGCCATCTATCCAACCAACCAACCATCCATCCATCCGTCCATCCATTCGTCGTGTATACCCAAAAATAAAAATCCAAAAAAAAATCGTACGAAACAAAAAAAAAACAACAGAAATAAAAGCAAAAACAAATGTGCTTGAATGTATGGAAATAACTACAGCAGCAACAACCACAACAACAACAGCCACGACATCGTCTGTGAAGTCTGCTAACGACGTTATCGCTCTGAAGAGTATAAAACAAATAATAGCAGCCAACAACATTCATACAAAATGCCGCCGACGAACGGGGCCTCACAACGAGACTACCGCAATATACCCAATGCCATTCAAATATGCACATACAACAAAGCAAGGCAAGGCACAACACAGAGCGGCAGCAACACACACCCCGTTGTGTATAGATGGAACAGTAAAACGACGACAACGACGAAGATAAAGAAGAAGCAGAAATGTATTGTTGCCGTAGCACATTCGAAATGAATGAGCAAACGAACGAGTGAGTATACGCTGCTTTTCGTTCGTAAGTTCATTCGCTCAATCGTTTGAGTGTTCGTCGCACGTTCGTCGTGTGTTCGATGAGAAACCCAGCCAAAGCAAAATGAAATGTTTTGTGTTGCTGAATTTCCCCCAACCAACAATTCGACCCGGCCGACCGTTGGAACTAATGATGATGATGATGATGGTGGTGTTGATGACGCCAATGACGAGTTTGGTGGATGAGTAAGCGAGTCAGCTGCTAAGTGTAGTGAACAGAAAATAATAATGAAAAAGAAACGTAAAATAACGTAAACATTCTTCTTGGCTGCGTTGAAGTTGCGAATTTTGTTTACTTACATACTCATAATTTTAAAACTCTTAATGGAAATAACTCAAAGTTTTGGTGAAAACTTAGCCTCAAGTGGAGCCTCTGACCGTTAATGGCTTTGGTCCGAAATTATATGCTACCAGCAACGCCAATGATTGCTGTCTGACCCCAGTCGCCCATGAAAACCCACTCATCTCAGTAGTCATGTTTGGCTAACTGTGTTGCTTGTAATACTATTTTCGCCTTCCGATTTCCTGTTCATATTTTATTCATTTCATGTAATGATGATAGACGGAAATGATTGGTACATATGTATATACATATATGTATGTACATATATACATATTTATGTAGACATAACAAAATGGTGGAGAGGAATTCAAATGTATGGGGCTACTTGTTGTGTGATAATGCGGGATTGATGAGAATCAAATGAATTTTAATGAAATGAATATTTGTTGAATTCAAGCCATGCACGTTTCTCACAACCGAATTGATGTTGTCACGACCCAATTTAGTCCCTACAACTGAAATTCGGTTGAACCAACCTCGTTTCATGTGGCCATTGGTTGTGCAATGGTAGTGTGCGCGCCTCTTGTATGGATATGCGATCCTGGGTTCGATCATAGAGTAATACTTAAGAGTTTCCATGCTCTCTTCGATGCCTCTTCATGACGACGAGGTACTAGGCCATTTCATAGATTTTTATTTGCTGCTGTATTTTACCAATTTTACACTTTCGTTGGACATAAAACGGGCAGAAATCAAAGGGAATGCGTATTTTCGTTCAATGCAAACAACATAAAACATAATTTAGCTGTCATTCATATATCAATCATATCAATAAACACTATTTAAAATTAGTTCCCGTCTTCTTTGCTCTCTCATTCTCCATCATCGGCCTAGTACGTTTTCGATCATCGGCCTATCTGATTACCTTAAATTTCATTCGGCGGCGGTCACCTCGCATAGCGACTGCGACACTATCGAGTATTTAGCCATGAAAAAGGTTCTCAAAATACCGTTCGGAACCGGTGTAAAATTGTAGGTCCCAATCAGTGAGTATACAACAATAAAGCGCACAGCTCACTGGCTGTGAGAAGTTCTCCTCTCACCAATTCCTTCATGGGATGTAATGGGAAACCATTTATTTTTTAACCTTGTTTCATAATTGATTCGGTTGTGACAACTGAATCTTCAATTATATTCATTATGTCAACTAAATTTTCTATAATTTCCGTTGCCACAACCGAATTTGGAATTTATTTCGATGCAACAACCGAAATTGGTACCAAATTCGGATGCAGCAGACAAATTTGGCATCAATTCAGTTGTTTCATAGAGAAATATGCAAGAGCCGCTGTACCTCTCCTCACATTCTCTTGATGACGACGATGTAGTAGGCCCATAGACTAATACATACCTAGATAAACTTATTCTCTCATCTGACGTTTCATTTCACACTCTCATCGTAGGTTTGTGGAAATGAGAGCAATAAAATTTAAAATTATCTTACACCAGGTGGAGTTACAAAATATGTTCACTTAACTTTTTCCTGTCGTTTTGGTGTAGAACTGAAAAATTTAAATATATTTTGCACTTTTTTGTTGACTTTTATCGTTGGTATACATTTGTATTGTATTTAACACAACTAGTTTGCCACAAAAACACGAAATTCGGTTGTTCTTCCTTTGCTGATCGCTGTATACTATTGCCACTATCTGGTATTATTGAACCCATATTTCTACCATCCAATGTTTACTTTCCATCGTACCTACATATGTCGTTTAATTTATTGAGCGAATAAAACCTTCTATGGTATGTGTTATTCTATGAGTAGGCCACTTCATCGAGTTCGAGTTGCTATTGTAATTTACTCTTTGGTTGAACATAATACGGACAGAAATAAAAGGGAATGCGAAGTTTCGTTCGATACAAACAACAAAAACATAATTTAGGTGTCATTAGTATCAATCATACACTATTTATGTATGGTGTATGGTCTATAATGTCTATGTCTTCTTTGGTCTCTCATTCTACATCATTTCCTTAGTACATTTTCGATCAGCTGTGCCATAGAAACCCCTAGTTGTTTGCAACGATCGAATTTGACGTCAATTCGATTGCTGTACCACAATTTCTCATTAATTCTGTTGGGACAATCAAATTCATTTTCAATTCGGTTAGCACAACATAATTCTATATTTTTCAAACCTGAGGTATATAATTCAAAATTTAAAACTCTAAAGAAACCTACAATTGTTGCGGTCGCGGTGATGATATCAAGATTTTTTGTGGTTATTAGGAAAGGTAATAAAAAATATTGTAATTATTGTCTCTGCACTAAAACGTTCTATTTTGCAGAAAATGCCCATATTTGTCAGCGTGTTGTACAAACAGATGTCATTCGGGGATCACACGCGGCAATTTTACTTGCGCAAGTCTTGAGTTTATAGGAGAGAGAGTGAAAGACAGCGGTCAGCAGTTCAGTTTTTCACGGTCCGTCGTTTGAGCTCAATTCAGTCAAAAGTGTAACAGGATGTAGTACTTAGTATTGTAATAATAGGCCCGTTTTTGTATTCCCTGCTAAGCTAAATTTCGAACACTTTGTATAGGGAGCTAAGCGATATAAAGTCGTCAAAAAATTAGTTTCAAGATGACCCTCGGCTGAAGAAACTAAAGGTGATTAGTGCGGGATATGAACCCACATTATTGCACGTTAACCTTTGCACCTCCGGCGATATAAAATTTATATTTATGTAAAAAAACATCCCGCGTTTAAAAAATTAAACATTAAGCTTTTTGAAATGATGTACACGTGTCTTCACTTCTCTTGTTCTCTTGTTAATATTTTCCTATATTTATTTTTGTTTTAAATATTAAACTTGGATGATTCCAATATGAAACAATCCACAATTGCAAGACAGTGTTAAGCGGAAAACATCTTTGACATCTGGTGCAGTAAATAAAGAAAACTGTCATTATAAATTCAATTTAGCTAAAAGGTTTTACAGGCAGGAAAGGGATGCTCTCGATGCTTGCAGCTTAAATTTCCCTCGTTGGGGTATTTTCTGAAACATCGAAATATATTAACGGAATGAGTCACGAATAATAATGTCATCGTCAATATAGAAAGTCGAGAATATGTTTGAAATATACATATTTACATTTTTAACTCTATGCGTCATATTAACTCTGGCAGATTAGCGAGATGACGTCAATTAAAAATATTGCGATATTTAATGGAATTCGAAGAAAGTTTTGGCAACAAAGAAAATTCAATCAAATCTGTAAACCCCACAGTGGCTGCATTACTTATTAAGAATTTTTGTCTGGATCACACTCAAAGAATATAAGAATACACGGATTTACCCAGCTTTCTTTCGTATTTATTCAACTAAATCTAACACTAAGCCTGTTTTTTTGTGGGTGTATTTTATTTTATATGTTTGCGTGAGATAAGGGTGTGTCATAATCAGAGTTAATCTTCAGACAAGGCAATATTTGACTTGTTTTCCATCCAATTCGTTTTTGCCTTTTATTCGTTTCAAACTCATGAAAATAACGTAAATACATATGTACATACATACTTACATGCATATGTATCTCAAATCCACCACCCAAACCCCTCGAGTTGAGGAAAAATGTGTATTTACGTCTGTGATGTTGGAAGAGGGGCCTCTTGAACTTGTGAACACAACAATCAAAACAAATTTAATCATGTTTTTCAGTCCAAGTGTTGTATCCTGCTGGCTTTCGCCATTTGGGTAGGTTTGTGGAATTTAAAGCGAAAGGAAAAGGAAAGGATATTGTACATGTCCCCAGGTGTTGTAATTTAAAGTAAATGGATGCGTGTACTTTCTCAATAAAGGCAATTCCCACTAGCGTTAGTCATCTTTATGCGTGAGTTTATAACATAACTTGAGTTTGAGATCTACAAACTATTTTACTTATAGTATCTTCAATGCCATAAGTAACCCCAAAAGGATCGGTTACATGGCTGTACTAAAAAGGACACCTGGACCTCACCAGGCCCAAAAATATATTGTGAAATGTGTGTTGTAACTCTAGCAGTGGTGTCAGTCGTCGACACAAAAAAATTCTTCGTCTTGGGCAAATAGGAGCACAAAGACATCCAGTCATATGAAATACACCAAAAGGACCTCCCCGGGACCAGTTGTATTACATTTTGACAAAAAAAATATTTTTAGACTTTCAAATGGGCTAGGTTAGGTTAAGGACATGCATCCACTAGAGATCCGAAGATCTTAACAAATGCTCTACTCGGAGTCCAATTGGCCCATTGTGTTCGTCCTTTAGGAAAAAATAAGAAGATAGATATAAAGATTTACAGTGTCAGAGTACACGAAGAAAGGGAGTGGACTTCGAATGGACTAAAAAATGTCCGTTGGGTTGTAAATATTAGGGTCAAGGAATTAGAATGCGACTGAAATTCTTATGGGTCTAGAAAAGCCCAGTCAATCATCCTAAAGTTAATCTCCAAACAACAATTCCTAACATGAATAGTAACCTTGTTTCTTATTTGATTAAAAGTTTTTTGAGATATCCATACCGATATCCAGTGTGAACACATCACTTACCCAGGATCTGGTCTTTATCTGTAATTGGGGTCAATGCATAAAATTAATATGAGTAAAACTGAGTGCTGTCTGTTGACGCACAATCGCTCCATAGATTTGACACTGTCACCAAATTCTATGGAAAGTGAAGATATCGCACAGTCAGATGATCTTGATGTTGTGGGCATGAAAATATAAGGTGGCGTTCGTTGGGCTAAGCACATATTTAATGTGTCGAAAAAAGCATTCAAGGGCGTGGGATTTTTAAAGCGGAAATACTTCACTCCATCTGATCTTCTAAATATTTACACTACGTACATACATCCTAAAATGTAATCCAACTCACATATATGGGCTGGTACTCCCAGGTCATCTCTAGAACGACTTGATCGAGTTCAACGGAGTGTTGGGGATGATTCGACACGATGTCTGACTCAACTGAACCCCTTGAATATCGTCGGAATGCGAGTTGTGTATCACAAAAATAAACAATAAAAGATTTGCATTGCATCCCATGAAGGGACTGACGAGAACTCCTACCAATAGGAATCTACAAAAAACAAAAATAATAATTCTTTCGATTTGATGCTACGTTTCCGAGTTAAGCCCGGTATTCAGTTCTTGCGAACTTTTGCAGGCAATTCATCCAGTTTTTTTCCTTTGCATCGTTTTTCCATTGGCATGGTGACCAATGGCATCTCCTTGTTCGTCCGATTCGGTGGCCAATTGGTGTAAGAGCTCATCAAAGTGGTGATGAAGCAAATATGATATCAATGTCATAGATGCATTGATGTTATGAAAGTAACTGAGCATTGCTTTCTTTGCTTCGTCTGTCTGTAAAACATTCTCCCCTAAAACGCCCTCGATTACAGCTTTTAGTGCATCCCAGGCTCTCCGGTGGTTGGTTGTTTGTCCTGAAAGGGATTTCTAACTGGGTGCCATCGTCAAGTGTGCTATACTATCTACCTGCGTCAGTTTCCTGATACAATACGACAATTTGTGTTCACCCTTTGTGTGGGATTTTCATGAGAATTCAATCATAAATATTCTACTGTTTATTACATCATTTAATTTTTCATGGTAAATCAGTGATGAACAAACATTTCTGCAACAAATAAAATCCTGATGCCGACTGTTTACATTTTTTCTAATTGCAGAAATAAACAGCTGATCTGTGTAGCTCAGTAATAGAAAAATATTCTTCTAAGAAATAATTGCAGATCGAATCATATACGAGTATAATAAAAAAAATATTTCCGTTTAGAGATAAACGACACAATTTCTTACGAAAAGTTCACAAGAACTGAATACGTGGCTTTATGGCCTTATGATACTGGCTTTTTTATGAGGTTTTCAGTTGGGATTGATGAACTGGAACCACCACATGTGAGATAGAAGCAGCAGTATAATTTGTTTGTTCATATTTTCACCACAGTGCAATAACTATATGGTATGAGCAGTAGGCGAACCAGACCGCAAAAGGGTTTTTGTTATTATTTGGAGCGCTTCAAGTGTCAAATAAGAGTTAACACCAATTTACAAAAAACAATATACATTTGGATACGAAAAATGGAATCACCAGCAGAATAAAATCAGAAGCAGAAATCAGTTGATTGAGTGTTTCTACCATAGATTAATACTTATAGTAGATCTACTAGTTCTCCCACCAAATTTATGACATTTGGCCTGGTGTGATATTTACGTTTGATGTTGAAAAGAATTGCTTTACTAATACCAGATAGAGGGAGTGGTTCAAAACAACGAACAAAATAACAACAACGGCATTTCGTTTTGTGTGTTAAAATTATTGTGTTAAATACAACACAAATGTATGCTAACAATAACAGTCAATAAAAAAGTTTAAAACACATTTAAATTTCACAGTTTTTCACCAAAATGGCATGAAAAATTAAAGCAAGAAGTTATTGTTATTCCACCTGGTGTATATCACTTTTCGTCAAACATCTCTCTATCACACCGACCGCATCACGAAGAGTGTGAAAGGAAACGTCAGATGAGCCAAATATTCTCTCTAGTCTGAGATTACTCTATGCTCACACCTCTCTCGTCGGCTTCGTTACTGTCTCTGATTATTCGGTAAATGATTTGATGTAAGCGACCAATTCGGTGAAGTTTCATTGTTATTTGGGAAAAAAGCGAATCATAATCGAAAAAGACCGCACAATTTGAAAGAAAGTATTTTGATTTGTAGATTTTGGTAAATGATATTGAATTCAGAGGAAACAACACTGACGGCGGTTGCGTAAAAATGTATCGTCTTTATAAAGGGCACGTTAGACCTGCGGACCAGTCGGTCGACTATTTGTCAGGCCGACTTTCGTGTCGGGCATTGTTTCGCCTTACACTAGCCGACTTTCCGCCCGACTTGCGGAAAATCAAACTAGTTTTGATTTTTGCCCGACTTCACCTTACACTGGGAGATGAGTCGGCCCGACAATCCGCTGGTCTAAGGTGCCCTTAAGTCTCTGGACGCTTAACAACTAATACATACTCTCAATTATCTTGTCTCGTGTAAACGTATTAAAACCGGCATGCAGTTTATATGAAATTTTTGTTGACATAAGAAGTACGTGTACATAGAATAATACATACATAGATAAACTTATTCTCTCATCTGACGTTTCATTTCACACTCTTCATCGTAGGTTTGTGGAAATGAGAGTAATTCAATTTAAAATTACCTTACACCAGGTGGAGTTACAAAACATGTTCACTTAACTTGTTCCTGTCGTTTTGGTGTAGAACTGAAAAATTTAAATATATTTGCACTTTTTTGTTGGCTTTTATCGTTGGTATACATTTGTATTGTATTTAACACAACTAGTTTGCCACAAAAACACGAAATTCGGTTGTTGTTCCTTTGTTGATCGCTGTATACTATTGCCACTATCTGGTATTATTGAACCCATATTTTCCACCATCCAATATTTACTTTCCATCGTACCTATGACGTTTAATTTATTGAGCGAATAAAATTTTCTATGGTATGTATTATTATATGGTTAAAACAATCCAAAAATGTCAAAATTCCGGTCCCAAATAATTATTAAACACTTGTTTTTGTACAAAATAACCAGTGTAACAACCCTGTACTATGGTATAGGGAAGAAAATTTACTCATGGAGTGGAATGCCAACAAAGAAATCGAGTGAAGGGTGTCGTTTCTTTGCTCTCTATCTTACTCTCTTCGTTGAATATTTCAATACACGAGCAGTTATCTGATGATGTTATTCTATCTAACTATAGAATTCCAACCGTATTTAAATAAAATTACATAAAGTATGTAAAAAGTATGAAATAATCAAGTTATGACGCGGGAAAGAAATGCGTTTGAGTGAATCGCGTCGACTTTTGTGTTCTCTTCTACTAGGGTTGCCAAATGGCGCTGGTTTCTTCTTCTCTACTTGTAAATCCTTTTTGTGATTTTGTGTATGAAATGTTGGCAAAGAGCTAGGTACCACGCAAATGAAAAGTGAGAGAAATTTTCGATTCGTTATTTTTTATACCAATACATACTTCTTAGGGAAAAGACAATTTCATGAAAACTGAATACCGGGCTTTAAAGCCTTCTTCGAAGGTTAAAAATTGGATTATTTTGACGATTGGACGCACAGTTCGCGAGTTACATACGGGCATATTTTTAGTTTAGCAATTTACTTATTTGTCGACTTTTTTAATTTTCTACCATAAGAATCTGGACCACTTTCTCCAAAAACCCTTGGGAACTTAGTTCAAATTAAATTTCTTATTTTATAGAATGAAGAGATAGAGAAGTTTTACTAACTTTTTTCATAGTTTCAAACCGAAGTGGATATTGCATTACCGCATATGAATGTAGTCGATTTTTCATATATTTAAAAATGTAAAATCGCCGTCTGTGTAAACCTCTACTCAGCATATGCTGTGGGTCTTGTGAGTAATTTGAAATTCATTAATTAAAAATTGTTTATGTACAAAGTACGCATATTATTTTAAACACGTAAATATGTACACTACAGTATGTACATAATAATAAGTCAAACTGCATGTAGTAGTACTAATATACTTTAATATCTTTTTAGTCTAGTATCTGCAAAAATACAAATTACAACTTTCTCTGCAATCTCTTGTACAATTTGCAGATACTTGTTTATTGCCAGCTTCAATCTCACAATTTCCCTGTGATTTTATTGGCAAACCCCTAAACAAGCAAACAATTTTAAGAATTTAGATTTAAATAAAATTAAATCACGTACAACATATTATGTGATTCTTAAACAAACTCACGCTGGATTTAAGCTTTTTTGTGGAATTCCACAGAATTGAGCTTATACTATATGTGTAGATACATATGTATATAATTTATACGTATTGGTTTCATGGCAATGATCATTACTTGAATGGTAATTTCTAAATATTGTTTGGATTTTTTTTTAATTTTTAAAACGTTCTTAGTGGCCACAAAAACATATGTTTTGACGTACAAAAATCAGCTGTTTATGAAGATTAAACCGCAAAAACGGTACTCGATTGCAAGTAGTTGACAAACAATTTCTCCACCAATGGTAGCATTGTGTGGTATAGATTTCTGCTCACAATGACAAATTTTGTTCCTTACAAACGGAACTTTAAGGAATTTATTTGCAACAAACGAACATTTATGTTTATACGCAACGATAAACATGTAATGGCGGCAGCACATCCGACTACAAAACGGGAGCTAAGGTGATAGTTTTTGTATTTTAAATGCAAATTTATTTTCGTACCTAATTACACTTTCCCTGAAATTACGCTGAACCCTGAAGCCTAAGCGATGAACCCGAACGATACTTTAAAATTATGACTTGTTTATTCATATGTGTTGAAAGAAGAGAGAAACAATTCAAGACGGACAATACTATTACTCGCGTTAATGTGATTCGTTTCACACACGGTTACAATCGTTTCCTAGCAACAAAAATATGTGGTCCGCATGCCTTCCAGCAGGCTTGCACGGCAGTCAGAAGGCCGATCATATAAATGCACTCGTCGTTTCAAATTAACACAGGCCGCCAAAGGAAGGGGAGACCTGCACATTTTCCGCTGGGGTGCAGAAAAATGGGCCTCGTACAAGGTCTTCGCAATCAAGCTGTCTTGAAGGCCTGCTAATGGAAGGCTTGCTAAGAAGACTGCAAATAAATACCTGCAAAAGAGTACTTTAAGAAGCACTTAAAGAAATATAAATAATATTTGCGAACTATTTCCATACTTATAATGTTCTGACATTGTTATGTCTACTTTAAAGTTTCTAATGCAATATTCTAAATTTCCAAAGTTTTTTTTAATCTGCAGCCTGAGGAATCGGACACACGACCTCAGCACATACAGTCGGACGTGTTATCTAGTCGGCTACGGCATGTGATGATTTTTCTATGACGAATTGCGAACATGGGGGAAGACGGGTTTCCATGAAGAACAGCATCCCTCTTGGCTAACCGTAGCTTAGAGGTTTACGCCGATTGTTTCTGCTTCGGCGGCGGAGTAGGTACCTAGGAAAACCGGCGGCTAACAGTTGGCACCGGCTATTCCTCATTTTTAGGAAATTGACCCGACTGCTGCTGTCCAGAGATCAATTCTTAGGAAATTTAACATGAGGTTGTTATAGTTGTAATGTCTGTTGTAACCTGTTAGGGAATGTTGTTGTTGTACTCTGTGGAATTTCGGCTGGCTGTTATGCAAAATTCAAATTGTCGTTTAACTCCATGAGTTAATTCTTGGGAAATTAAGCTGACTGTTATTAGGAAATATTTTAAATGTGGTTGTGTAGTTTATACATTTTTGCTTGTTGTGATGGCAACGTGTGTTGAAAATCAGGGAAATGCGATTTATTGATCGATTACACGAAACATTAAACAAAATTTTATACTCCGCCGAACCACGCCGCCGCCGCCACTGCGCCGATGTCTACATAATCAGGCGGCGGCACAAACCTGCTTGAAGGGAAGTGTTTATATAAAGGGGTTTTTCAACAGAGACGCTACAAAACGAGGCCATATTTTTTCCCGCTCTTTTGACATTTCATCATGGAAAGATATACGAGCCAACAACGAGTCGAAATTATTAAAATTTACTACCGAAACTTTAAGAGCGCTACGTCCGATGAGGCTCATTTCTGGCTGAATGGCTTCGTCAATAAGCAAAATATGCGTTATTGGTCAGACAGCAATCCACACGTAATCCATGAGTCATCATTGCATCCCGAAAAAATTACGGTTTGGTGCGGTTTATGGGTCGGCGGCGTCTTTGGGTAGTACTTCTTCCGTGATGATCAAGACCGGCACATTACTGTGAATGCGAATCGCTACCGTTCAATGATAACCGAATATTTTTGGCCCCAATTGGATAACATGGACTTCGAGGACATGTGGTTCCAACAGGACGGCGCCACAAGCCACACAGCGAATGCCACAATCAATTTATTGGAAACCAAGTTTGGTGAACGTGTTATCTCACAAAATGGCCCAGTCGATTGGCCGCCTCGGTCGTGAGATTTGACGCCGTTAGATTATTTCCTGTGGGGCTACGTCAAGTCTATGGTCTATGCCAACAAGCCAGCGACGATTGATGAACTTCGTACGAATATCGAACGTGAAATTGCAGCAGTATCGGCCGATTTATGCTTGAAAACCGTCGAAAATTAGGTTCAGCGTCTGGACTTCTGAAAGCGTGCCCGTGGTGGCCGTTCAAAAGAAATCGAGTTCCATACATAATGGCATCGAACGTACTTTCGCAGGAATAAAGAATTTCATTGGTATCTAAAACCGGTTATGTTTTTTTAAAAAAAAACTTTTGTAGCGCTCTTATTGAAAAACCCTTTACCTATCAGCTTCCATTCGGACTTCCACTAGTAGGTCTTCCAATCGGCGTACATAAAGAAGAGAAGTATGCATTCATAGGAGCATCCACTCTGTCAATATGCATATGAGCCTATCACTAGTAGGCGCGCCAACAGACCTGCATAAGGAAGGGAAGTGGGCACATGCTTATCAGCATCCGTTCTGCCTTCTGCTACCAAACGCAAGCTTGATGAAGGGAGATGTGCACGCCTATTGGAGAGTACAGAGAAGGCCTCCTGACAGACCTATTTGTGGTAGGAAAACAAGCAAGACTATCGAATCTTTTTGAATCCTTAGATGAGCCTTCTTTCCAGACCTACTGCGAGAAGCGAATATGTATAGGTATAGAATTTTTCGTCAGTCTAGAACAGAGAGTAAAGAAGATCTGTATGTATGCCTGCTAAGAGAAGGCATAGTTGAATGCCAACAAACTTCCTCAGAAGGCATATTTTGAGAAAGTCTCAGCGTTTACGCTGTTGTGTTTTTATATTTAAAAATTATAAGAACTTTTTGTTGAATCAAATTTTGCTTACAACAATACAAAAGAATTTTACTATAAACGTTAATTATTTGGGAGAAACGTTTAAACTGCTGGTCCTAACTAATATTTTTGCCATTATAGAATATGGGAGGCACCATACGAGAACAGAACAGCGAATAACAGTGGACCGAATAGGAAAGAGACGTTGAATGAAGTTGGAAAAATTTGAACTTAGTCTGTTTATGGGTGTTCAAATTGTACTATCCACTCTGAGGGTGCATCTAATTCAAATTGAATAAGCCGACATAAGCGAATAAAGAGAGTGAAAGAAGAACATCGAAATGGTAGATTTCTTTGCACTACCTTTGTACCGCTTTCGCGAGATTAAGACTCCAACACCTCTCCGAAAAAAGGTTTGGTTTGGAGCATTTGAGGGGAATGTATTGGAGCATCTCAGGCGAATGCGACTACAAAAAAAAACAAAATCTATGGAACTTTATTCGCATTCCATGAAAATGGATGTGGTACTTCCGGGGCTAAGAATAGCCCTCTTCCGGCCGGCCGGGCCACATCCGTAGACTAGAAACTTTAGAAATTAACAAAAAATACCAATCCAATAGCAATTGATATGGATTAGGGGATTAGGCAAATTGACAGCTGCTTGTTATTGGACTGGTAATGAGTTGATGATGTTATTAATGTAGTCGCTGTAATAAAATGATCGTAAGGGATTGAGTTTGAAATACAGCAACAGTGTAGTGGACAATATTGGGTTTTTTCCGAATAACTTCACAGACGTCTATCATCAGACAATGGGAGTTGGAAGTTATGCCTTTAAACCAAATAATATCTCAAGTGACATTGGATTATTATTTGATTTGGGAACAATTAAATACAACGAGGTTAGAGGCAGTGTTAAATAAATTCAAGCTTGAGGTTTATTTTCAGAGACACGATCTTGGAGGCCAATTCACATGTTCAAACCAGATTTTATGGTCTCGTTGAAAAGACGTTTATGGTCCCGCCTTGTTGAAACATCACTTCAAGGAGAGTCACTTCAGGAACGAACAAGTAATTGGTGTTAGCGATCACCATTAACTGTAACGTTCATCCTTGTATTTGCAGAAACAAGGACCAATGATTCCTCCAGCGCATCATAACTTTTTCTATATATAACGGCGTCTCAACAATGTTTTGTTCATTATCTTCACTCCAAATGCGGCAGATCCATTTGAACTGTGACCGCTTTTTGACCCAATTTGATGGCTCATAGGGCTCAAATCGTATCAGTTAGGGAATTGAAGCCTACTACACTTTTGTTGCCTCTACTTTCTTCTATAAGTCACCCATGGATACATTTGCTCTATCTCCTACATGTAAAATTATAGGTGTGCAAACATACTGGCCTGTGGTCGCCAAAGGGTTAATAGTGTATTGTATATATAATTTTCTGGATGCCTACGTTACAGAAACATTTTTTGTCTTCTTTGACAACTAATACCCATTATCACTGTGGTGTAAACTCAGGATAAACGCAGGGTAAACATAAATCACGTGACAGCTATCAAAATGGCTGACACTGAAAACAGTGTTGCCAACTTAAATTGATATACCTTCACAACAAAACACCCGTTACAAAGATAACCTAAAAATACAACTGAACATTGACCTGAAGATCACTGAAATCTAAGCCCACACAATTTCAGTTTTCGTTCAAAAATCTTAATAAAATGTACAAACCCCACTCGCTTTAAAAATAAAATGCATCATACTGCTATACGCCTCTGCATTAGACATAAACCCACCTTCCATTTACAAGTATTAATGTCAAATTGACATGACAAAAAGATGTTGACAGACGGCCTAAATACGATATGTGCCAATCATTACTACAGTAGACCACATAGTGATAGATCTTATACTTAAATCTTAGCTAGTCTATTATTTATTAACAAAGATTATAACAAATCGCTAGTGTACAGGTAAGAAAAGAGAAAAAACGCTCGTTAAAACACAGTTAGAGCGTCTCGACTGCGCTGTAAGCAGCAAATCATGTTTTTCGGTGACCCCTTTGTATATAAATAAAATACATGTAGACTTGTACATATGAATTCTATGTACATATTCTTCTATACGAGTATATGTATTTATGTGTATGTATTTGTTTTTTTTTTTGTTTTGTATATACAAAAGTAGGTGAACTCCCTCTCCCTTTGTGTGTGGGTGGTGAATAGAGGATTGTACATGCATATGCACTTTAACCCACACATACGCGAGTTTAATTACAATTTAAGTATATACATAAGTTAAAATAAATTAAAATTTAATGATTTTATTTAGTTTAACGTTAATATATAAGGAAATAATTAAAAATATATAAGAAGCTGGTGTATGTACATTATGTACATACATACATGTTCACTAGTACATACGTCACTTTTTCCACTCTCAGTAGTGTTGAGTTTTTCTGTTTCTGAATTCCCCGCAAACCGGAAACGACAATATAAAACTTGAGGCTATGTGTTGTTGGTATACGCAGGGAAACAGGGGATGCAAAGGTAGTCGCTCAATTATAATTATTGTAAATTTTGCTTTGTTGAAACTTAACATAAAATAAAAAAAACAACGGGATTGAGAACAAAAATTGATTCAAAACGAAGTCGGGACTTAAACTAATTAATAATGTTTTCAAATGCCCCGCAGAAATGTTATTCAGCGGCGTGCGAATTAATTCCTCAATCGCTCTGCAGTTTGTTCTTGTATGAGACAGATTGGTGGATTCTGAGATCCTAGTTTTTAAGACAATAAAGGAATATTATCTTTCAGCCAAGATACCACTTTCTTGAAAACCATAATTTCAGGCAGAGCGACCCATACATTCCTACCTGATCATTTAGTTTCTTGTCAAGCCTGTAGATCCAGGAGGCCCTTTCTCCGGTATAAGAGTATGATATTTGATTGCCGTTGTTGTTATTTTGTTCGTTGTTTTGAACCATTGCCTCTATCTGATATTAGTAAAGCAATTCTTTTCAACATCAAACGTAAATATCACACCAGGCCAAATGTCATATATTTGGTGGGAGAACTATTAGATCTACTATAAGTATTAATCTATCATCAAACCGCTTGATGCGTGTATACCCTGCATTAGAGTCATGAAAAAAAAACAAATGTCTCTTGTTGGTGCCCACAAATCCTACTTTGTCAACCTCTGCTAGTTCAGGCATGGAAATGACTCATTAATTGATATTGATGAGCATGAGTTGCTCATGAGTGATAAATTGTGCATTCTGGAATACTATTACTAATAGAATAGTTAATTAAAGTCATATTAAATTTATAACTGTTATACATACAGCCGGAAGAATAATGGGGTTATGTTGCTAACCTACACTTATGTATACACACTGATACATATATGAAGGTGTTTATGTATCACTGTACTAACTTGGCAATAAAAGTGTATAGAGAGAGTTAGTGAAAGAGAAGGGGAGGGGTGAAGATTTTTTGTACATAAATATAGAAGAATTCATAATACCAGTGGAATAGGGGACAGGAACGATGGCAATAATGAATGAAAGCAAGACGGAGATGGTAAGAGATAGTGCGAGAGATAAAGCAAAGGTCCACTTTAACACAAATTAATCGTATATTGAATTTGTAACTATTGGGATAAATTTGTTTCAATGGTCACACGTCAAATTTCCCTGGAATTCTTAAACGTCTGCAAATTAAATAGACTTGATGTGAAAACAAAGACTTAACATGTCTAGAAATATAGACAAATAGTAACTCGGAGGAGTTTTTGCTATTTCTCCCACTGGGCACATTCCCGCATTGGAACTACAAATTTGTAGCCGAAAAAAAACGGGTTTTAGAGCTCCTATTAACCACTCAATGAGTTCACACTAGAGATGTAAGACGGTCGCTCACACAAGAAATTTATTTTGCTATTAACGTTCACGCGTGGCCGTCGGTGGTGCAATGGTTAGTGTGCGCGGCTTTTGTACATGAGATACTGGGTTCGAACCCGGCTCTGACCACCTTAAAATTTTTTATTAACGTTCACGCAAGCTCACGTGAGAACAATTTGATTTCTTTTTCGCATAAGATCGCATAAGAGTTACTCACAAAAGTAAACACTTGTATTTTCTTTTGTTTTTTTTTTTTAATATATCAAATCAAACATTCGGAAAACAGCGGCACTTGCCGAAAATAGTACTACTGCACGCTCCCTCAAGTAAAGATTGAAGCCACGCACGTATTAATTCGCCACTAACATTCACGTCTGCATCATGCGTGATTCTTCCTATCTCTCGCCTATTGAACTCGAAAGTCTTGGGTGAAACGCATAATCTAGAACATGCCTAAGTAGGAAAGCAAAGTGTTAAGGGCTCCTTATCGAATCGGGTTTTGAGTTTGATTTTCAGAAAGTCGGAAGGAAAGTGTGTTAAGGGAACCTTTGACCTGCGGTTGTCGGGGCGACTGATCTCCCAGTGTAAGGTACGGTGAAACAATGTCCGACACAAAAGTCGGTTTGATTAATAGTCGGCCGACTAGTCCGCATTTCTAAAGTGCCATTAAGTGGTGCAAAATTTCACTCTACACGAAAGACGGGTTGATAAGTGTGAATACACTCTGTGGTGACTTAACGGGCTAGACGCTGCTGAAGATGATGGCTCACAAACATCGAAACGATCATCCGGCGAACGCGAGGATGAAATACCTGAAATACCATGATCTGTTAGCTTAAAATGAGTTACAACTAGTATGTATGTTCACTCTTCGTTCAGCGAGTTGCCAGGGAACTGTATGTCCAGGCTGTCCACTGACTAAAAGAGTTCTTCAGGTAACCTATAGTCGTATTGAATGAACCCAAGCAAAAGCTTTGTATTATTAACAGGAGAGAAAAATCCTTATCTTCACTGGAAAATTATCTTATCTTAACTGGTCCTCTATTCCCCTGGGTTGCTTGTGGCCAAATACATACGTAAATATTACTGATTATGTATTTATTTTCTACCCATCATCATATAAGGGTTGCTATGAAATGGGTTTATGCAGATAATCTGATCTTCTTTGTAATAGAAGTGAGAATTACTGTGAGAATTTGAATTCAAATATAAACAAAGAATGTATGTATACATATATGTATATACTTTGTCTTTATTTCGTCTTAAGTAGAAATTGTGTTTATTTGCTTTAATTGTTTGAAAAACTGTGTTTCGAAACAAGTTGTGTTTGCTTAAAATGTCAATATTTAAAGTAATAATTAATGAAAATATCATCAAGCAGAAAGAGATCTATTGAAAATATTAAATAAAATAGAATTGAAGTTTGTGAATTTTAAACGGGTAATTATAAATTTGTATTTATACAGAATGTGATATTGCGATTGGAAATACTAGCTTTGTTCGTTTACTTTCCCAGTACAAATTTGCATGAATCTACTTTTGAGAGAGAAATACAAATTTTACTCTCTTTATGAAAATTTGCACAAAAAGTACACTACATGCATACATACATACATTTTGGCTTCTAGTTACATTACATACAATTTACTGCCGCAGTTGTCAAATTAAGACGTCAGTTCAGCCGTTCAACAAAATTTACCAAGGCTGATCTAGTAGAGGTTAACGCAGTAGGATTTGTTGTTGTCGTGGGCACCAACAACAGGGATTTTGTTTTTTTATGTCAAATTTAACACAAATAAATATGACCAAAGTAAACAGAAAAGAACAACAACAAAATAGGTATGTACACTGAATTTGACAGATAGGGTCATAAGACAGCAAAATCAGTTGTTCTAATGCGTTAACCTCTACAAGATCAGAGTTGGGAGATGTACACATCTATTAAATGTGACAGAAAAGAAATACGAAACAAAAACAAAATGTTGTTGTTGCCTACAATCACAATAACACCTACTGCGTCTACCTTACTTCTACCATGGTTTAGAGGTTATGTTAAAAATTAGTATGTATGTATGTGTATATATATGTACTATAACTATATACATATGTACATACATACATATTATGTATGTATAGTATCTACTATAACTCTGTTGGATCTACATATTAGAAATTTTAACATTTGCAGGCTATATGCTAAATATTGACAAAAACGTATACATACATACATATGTACATACATATAATATATGTATATTCTCGTTAACTTTATCTTTACCTTTTCACTTTAATTTTGTTATTTTCCTTTCCCCCTCTTCAACCTAAGTATTCGTATGACCACTTCTGGCAGTTTTTTGTTTTTTTTTTTTGAAGTATGAGCGTCGCCGTTTGAGACGATGTTCCATTTTAATGGAAGAATTTTATTTTTTGTTAAGTTCTTTTTTTATTTCGTTAAAAGTTTAAGCGCAAAAGGCACTAACAACAGCGAAAGCAGAAAGAAGCAGCGGCAATTCGGCAATAACAACAACACTAAAACCCGATACGAATTGTATGTACATACTTATATACATGCATAAACATGAGTACGTACATACATACAGAAATGCCAAATGAAACGATAACCCGAAAAAAAAAACTGACGGCAACGACTCTACTACGTACGTACGCTACGCTACGAATCACGATACACAATTTTTTGGTTGAAGCGGGGCCTGTCTGTTGTTTTGCTGCTGCTTGATACTCAATGACTTTCGAGTACAAAACGAAAACAACGGGGCAAATATACAGAGGAGAAATACTTCAAAACAAAATTTTCGTGCTTTGCTTGAGTACGAAACACTCGCAAACAAACAGACACACATACAATTCGTGCGTCGTTAACGATGACGATGACGAAGACTACTTCGTTTATATGAGGGAATATGAAATTTGTTGGTGTAGAAGAAACGTCGGGGCGACAAAATAAAACGACATCGTAGCTGTTGGCTTCGTTTTGTTATTGCTTTGCTGGGTATGAATGTGGCGTAGTTGGGCGAGTGTATGTGTGTGTGTATTAATATATACAGTGGGTACATGGGTTATAATTCTGCCGCTGTCGGCTCTGCTACTGCACAATTCGTGTTGTTGTTGTTTTTCGCTATAGCATGGCCTGTGGCTGGCTGTGTGTCTACTTGGTTTGGTTGCATGACTGGGCTAGTATGAATTTTTGTAGAAACAACGATCACACTCGTATACAGACTATTGAACGGTGAATGTGGACGTACGTGGTGAAGAAAAACTCGTAGCGCCCAACTGGAAACACTAGCGCGTAAACTTTTCACTTACAGAAACTAACAAGAAATACAAATCTCACTCTATTATTTACTTCAAGTAAAATAATGTTTAGAATTTCAAAGAAACTTAAACATTCGCGTCGTGAAATTAAATAAACCAGCAAAAAGAAGTATTTCTACTTGTAATTAACCAAAACCAACCACTAAAAATAAAAAAAAAATTGTATTTAAAATTTAATAGATTTTTATTAAAATTCTTGGAAAATAATTAAACGAAAAAGTGCCAAATTTCAAATTTTGCTTGTCTTGCCCCTCCCCCCTTTTACTAAAAATGAATCCTTCGAGAGAGCTTACGATTTTTACAACTCTGTGAATTAGTGTTAAATTAATTAACAGAAATCAACGACACAGCAGCTTTAAAACCACACATTAACGTCATCAGCATTACAACAACATCAGCAGCAGCAACAACGGTCTTTTTTTTTCTTATATTGACAAGCAAAAGGCAAACGTGGGTTTAGAAGTGTATGTATGTGTGTGTGTGTGTAAATGTGAACAAAAGCAGCAGCAGCACCGCCATCAACCAAAAACAACAACAAATATGCAGTTAGTTGAATTTGACAAATGCGTAAACTAAAAGGAGCGATAGAGAGAGCAAATACAAATTCAATACCAATGAAAGAGAAAGAGAGTAATTAAGAAAGAAGAAGGAAAAGTTAACAATTTGAAATTAAAAAGAAAATCAAAAATATAAGCAAAGCGAAAACAAGATAAAAGAGAAAAATTCAAGTTAATTAAAGAAAATACATAAAACAAAAAGGAATAACTCAAATTTAAGATAAAACAAATAATGAAGCATCTTAGTATTTGACAAAATACAAGAAATTCATTCCAACAAAAGAAAGATACTACTACACAGAGTTCTTTCCCAAACGTTTTTGTTAAATGAAAACAGCAAAAAATGCTTATAATCCTCAAAATTCCTAACTGAAATCATTTTAAATCGTTAATTAGCCCACCTACTACACGACATCATCATTCATTTGTGCATACGAAAACATGTCGGCCGATATAGAAATCACCAGCGTCCTGGGGACCAATGGCCAACCGTTGCCTATACATGGCACTGGTTTGGGCTCCACCTGGGCGGCGCCCGTCAAGCAGGAGAGGGCTGATGATGCAGAAATTCAGGAGTTGGCCGCCAAAATGAAAGAAGACCAAAAGAATGCTTTGGCCAAGCAACAGCAGCAGGCCGCTCAAATGGCATCCCGCCAGGCTATGGCCAATGGTAATATGCAGCCGCCCGTCAGTGCGAACGGCCAGACCAACATACTCAGTTATCTAAATCGTACACAAAAGCCCGCCAATGGTTCGGTGGCCGCTAATGGTCGTTCGTCCAGCACCGACGACAAGAAGGCGCCCTGTGATGAGGAATCACAAAAGGGTCATTTCGGTTGGACCACATTTGGTAAGACGTATATACCCTACATCTACCGGCAACAAGAGAAATACTGCTCAGTGCGCATGATTGAAATGAAATTGCTGGGCAAATACTTGAACTGTTTGCATCCAGATATTTACTCCAGTTGCACTTGCGTGCGTTCTTACTACATCACCGAGGCAGAGGCTAGGCTTTTTATTGAAATCAACCAAAGACATTGTGACGGTGAATTTGGTCGTGACATGTTCACGCAGAAGGACTTGGTGGTACGGCTCTCAGATGCAACGAAATTCTATCAATTCCTTGATATATGCTATAGGAAATTGATATCGGGCAGTAAGTCACCTTCAGAGAAATGTGGTTTTATACGAATCAACAAAGAGTCAGTGGTTCCTTATACAGTACGCAATGGCGAACAAGTGGTTCCTCTCTTCTATTTTGAAGGAGAAACGGAAAATCTCAAACAAAAGGCTGATTTATTATCGGGATGGGATTTGGCCTATTTGAAATTCTGCTGCAAAGTGCAAGGAATACGCAATGAACTTTTTTCCAGCGAAAATGTGGCTGTCATTAGTCTGACAGACATCAAAAGTTACTTTCCCAATGGCACTGAATTTGAGGATTATTGGCCCAGCAAGGTTGTAGATTCAAATCTACTTATAGGCAATAGGTCAAATGCCAACAACTCAGTTAACTGGACAAGACAGCCTTCGCAACCTCCGCCCAAGGTCTTGACCCAGTCTACACTACAACAAAAACAGCAGCAACATTCCACAGCGGCGCAGGCTGCGGCAGCAGCTGCAGCCCATCAACAACTTATGAAACGTGGTTCTGCAGCGGCGGCAGCAGCTGCTTCAGCTATAAACAATGCCCAAAATCTTTTGCAACCCGGAGCAGCTGCAGCGGTAGCACAACGCATGCATTCGAACGCTGCACTCGCAGCACAAGCACAGGTGTTTATATATTTTAATTTTATTCTACTACTCCATTCACTTGCTACTCCAGCAGAAACAGCTGCTTTGAAAGATTCAGCAATCCCTTCTTTAAACAACTGTTACTAAATGAACACCTTTTTGTTTCTTTTTATTTCCTTTTTTTAAACTTCCATTTTGTGATCGTCACAAACTGTCCGGTGTATGCAACTGTGTGAAATTAAAACAATAAAGCAGGCTTTAGCTAATGGTCCCTGGATGTCACAGCCACAAAATAATCTACCTTTAATACATGCTCAAATGTTAGCTTCACAGGTGAGTCGGAATCACATAGCTTTTAGTCAAATACCCATTGAAATCTTTAACAAAATAGTGGCATTAGTTGATACCATTAAGTATGTATGTACTGAAATTGTAATTACCATTAGAGATCCTTATTGGCGCTACAATTAAAGGGAGTTTAGGTTTTAGACTATCACAGTGTTCAGGCGGGAAGTGAAAGGAAGTTACTTAACGGCTGCACAACAGCTGCCAGAAACTATTTTTAGTTCTGATTTACTTGTGTTCACAATGTAGATTAACTAAATAACTAATTTGTACTACCTATGATGTTAATAAGGCTCGTATATTATCATGTATTTGCTATGTTCCATCTCTTGTATCTTGTATAGAAGTTGTCTGAAGTATTTTTAATATTTATACACTATACATATATGAATATTCTGAATAAATTAAATAAAATAAATAAATGTTTATAATATGTAGGTATTGTCCTAAAAACTATTTGTTCTTTTAAATTATTCTTTCTGGAATTCTACCGATCTCGAATTGTTCTATACTTTGCAGTAGACTGTTTAGCAAATAACCCGTCTCTTACCGAAGCTTTCCAATTTATTGAAGATTTTCCATTTATACTTTGAGTTGGAGCTTAATGCTTCTGTTTATATGTTATAAAATCATGACCTCGAAGGCATTTCATACTTTTAGTTGTACATTTTCCGATTCATTGTCAAATCTTGATAAGTTTGACTGTATTTTAAATGCGATTTTATGACGTGTCGTACTGGGGATTTTGTTGTTTTTAGTTGCTGCTGTCAACGACGTCGTCATAAAGCATGTTAGAAAGGTACATATGTGCATACATATGTATACATATATACATATGTATATATCTAAACAAAATCTAAAAGAAGTTGGCCTACTTACTATACATTCGCTTTGCCCGCTGCTGTTACTGTTGTAGCAGGTTTTGCTGATCTAACCATTTACTAATGTTATGACTACAGAAACGGCAGACGAACAGCGCCAAAGTTTGCTTAGCTCAACAAACTCTTAAAAGAGTACAATTCTACATTGATATAGAGAATTTGTTGATGGTCAAAGATTTTACTAGTTACTGTAACTATAAAATACAAATTACACTATTAATTACTACGTATCCTTAATATTCTTTAAGCCAATGTTACACAATCTGTTCAAATGAAACGGAATGGATTGTCTTCTTCGATTTAAAAGAAATGAAACGGTTTGTGGAGGGAGAAATGGAATGATTATCTTCTTCGATTTAAAAGAAATCGTGCCATCAGTCTGTTTTAGATTTACACTAATATTTGTGGGGAGAATGGAAAATCATCTTGTCCGCAAAAGTGACAAATCAAATAGGGTACAAAAGTTGTAAAATAACAATAGAATAGAGCAAAAAGAATATTGTAAACAAAGATCAAGTATTTGAAAAAAGCTACGAAATCAAACTGTATAAGCGTTTCCTTTGTTTATGTGCAGTTCATTCCAAATGCTACAACAATGATTGCATGTTTTTTTTTTTTGAGGAAAATCAGGAAGTTACAAAAAGTCAAAACTGATCGTTCTTCTTATGTTTAAACTGTTCCATTCCCTCTCTGCGAATGGACATTTTGACATATCCAACGGTTTTACTAATAATTTAAGTAAAAAGGGCTTTACTTAAGACCACGTTAGACACTATCAATGCAAATAGAACGATTCGCAGAGGGAGATAAGTTTATGAAACGTTCTTCAATTTGAAATAAATCGTACGAATCATTCTGCTTTCGATTTACACTATTAGTTGTGGAAGATGAAAGAAAATGGAATGGGGGTGGTTAAAACAAATTCGTTTGTAAAGTGTAAAAGTGTAAATGTTGTCTACGATAATTCCCAAGGTAATAGTATCATTGGTTTTTGTGGCTTATAGTATTAATTAGGATCTCTTATATTTTTGGGATTTATCATGACTACCAGGTTAAATATCCGCCTAACATTTGTATGGGAGATACGAAAATGGGCATGACAAAGTTGGTCATTGTAGTTACAAAGTATCTTTTGACAATACATAGTCAGTCCAGTACTGAATTTAATTGTGGTTTATCACATCAATCAAATGGGCTATCGAACATTTTATATATAGGAAGTGGCAGAATAGAATAGAAGTATCAGAAATGAAAATAAAAAAGAAAGGCTAATCAATGAGAAGAATTCGACTGGCAAAATTCGAATTTTCTGTAGCAAAGTGGCGTTTAACAAAATAAATAAATGGTTTCCCATTACATCCCATGAAGGGACTGGGGAGAACTTCTCACAATCACTGAGCTGTGCGCTTTCCACTTTTCACTCACTGATTGGGACCTACAGTTTTACACCGATTCCGAACGGTAATTTGAGAAGCTTTTTCATGGCTAGATACTCGATAGTGTCGCCGTCACTATGCGAGGTGACCGCCGCCGAAAGAAAATTTGAAGGCCGGGTTCGAACCAAGGATCTCATGTACAAGAGCCGCGCGCGCACACTAACCATTGAACCACCGACGGCCACAACAAAATAACAAAATAGTGCCTAATGCCAAATTTCAAAAGGTTGGTTGTTCTGTATTTCAGCAGTTATCGTCCCGACCAACCGGCCGGTACCACAAATTTTGAATGGGAGGTACCAAAATGCGCGTGGCCAAATCACCCTTGTCTTAGTGGGTGGCTGGTATTTGACGGGAGTACCTAAGTACAGTAAAGTACCCAATGTAATTAAGATCATAATTGTTTTACACGATTTGCCCCATTTTTCCCAGATTTTGTATGGGAGTGGTCGTGGGAACCCTGCCAACTTTCTCCAGATAAGTAAACATTTACATATTATTAACCAATATGTGCGTCGAAGCTTATCAAATACAATTTCAGTAAAATAGTTTTAGAATAAACATGATTTTGTACACTATACAACTCACTGGGAGTGAGAAATTGTCCCCAATCCCTTCCTGGGATGCAATGGGAAACCAGTTTTTTTTATGATTTTGTACTGAATGTGTTGATTTGCATGTGTGGTATCAGGAGGGACGTGTTGAAAACGACCGTGTTCAATACCTACGTTTAGTCAACTAATAGTCACTGACAAAATTTCAGATTTCAGACTTACGTGATTCTCTTGTTGACCAGCCAGACAGGCTGCAGACTGCCATGGTTCAAATGTCTTAAACAGTTCTAAAATGAATTTAGTCCAAAGATACTACGGATCTAATATGGGCATTTCCACAGAAAGGTCCACCTTTTGTCACATCACGTCACCCTCGTTAACTGCTTATTTTTTAAGACCAGTTAGTTAGATTGTTTTGTCATCTGTTATTAAATATAGAGCTTCTTACATTCTGTATTTAATACAAGAATATAAAACAATCGAACCACATGGTCCTAAAATATAAGCAATTAACGAGGGTGACGTGATGTGACATACGGTGGCACTTTCTGTGGAAATGCCCATATGGCTCCTGGCAATGGCATTACATTTCAGTATTAAATGATATACACCCCATCATTCCAAATGCAACCTTGATCACATAATTTTTTGAGGAAAATTAAAAAACGAAACAGAAATCTAAGAGATCTGTTGAAAGTTTTTCTGCAAATCTTTCTCCAACGATTTTTCTCTAAATAAAACTTGAAAATGTCATTTTATTTGAAATGTCCTTTTATTAAACTATTGTAAACTCTTGTGTAAGTATTTATCTAGTAGCATAGCTTTAGAAGTATTCTTTCTTCTTTGTTTTGTATTTGACATGATTGTAATAATCTGTATTTTCTACCTTAATATCCTAGATGTATTTACATCAAGCTTATGCCAATTCCCATCAACAAAATGCCCTCAATTCTGCCGCCAATTATGCGTCCAGACAACATGCAGCAGCCACTGCGGTTGGCAGTAAACGTCCAAGGCAAAGACGATAAGCTAAGCAACAAACAATAGCATCAACATCCAACAACATCCTTTCCTCCATCCACCACAACACAACCAACTAACTCTACAACAAGACACTTTACACCTAAAACTATACAAAAAAAAAAACAAACAAAAAACGAAAAAACAGTGACGTACATATTGATTAAACAATCTAACATGGAAAGAAGTTGGAACACAAACTGTTTGTGAAGAGATATACCTCAGAACCACCACCTAAATACCTAAAAGATATGCTTAAATGGACAACCACCTCTGCACTACTATTCTATTCATTATTATCCTAGTTTTAAATTTTCACGAAGGTTTATTATTATTCAATTATACGATTTTTATTATTATTATTAATTTTTCTAACTATTAATCTATTTTTGTACTGAACATCTAGCTTATAGTATTAGTTTCCTAGCAATAGTTTTAGTGTATTCAATAGTATAATCTGCCTGCAAAACACATAAAATGCTGGTCATTTCGTAATCATTACACAAAGAATATTTTAAATGCAAACATTATTACAAAAAAAAGACAGTTATGAACTCGTATTAGAAATACAATTATTATGAATACAATTGTCATGAATTCAAAACTCCATATACCAAAAAAAAATACAAATTTAAGTATAAAAAAAAATAAAAAAAAACAACTTCATCACATTTAACAATTTAAGAGTAATTTTAACATATGACTACATCACATTGATGTTACTGTACTATAGAATAGAGATACATACTAAGTTTTCACCCTGTAAATTTAAGATTTGAATATTACCTACCTACATCTACATATAAATCGAACTATGTGCCAATTTACTGTACAGTATTCAAATTTAACAATAAAATTTGCCTACAAAACCCCAACTATATGTTGATATCAGACCATAAATAAATATATTGTTTTATTTTCTTATTTACATAAATAAGCTTTATTCAAGTGATGCCACTATTTTGTTAAAGAATATTTTAGCAATTGCCATATAATAGAAAACGTTTGAAGTTATAAGATTTTGCGGACAGTTTTAATAGTTGATTTTCTGTTGCCTGTCTAAACTGTTTTACAGCTTTTCTTGAGATAAATATTATATAACTCCCAGGACTTGATGCAATTTAGAATCAAAATCATTTCGACATAACGCAGGGCATCATAAGCAAACACCACCCTGACCTAATCCACTATAAAGTAATTTTGTGTACACGTATTCTATAACGCGTAATAGATTCCCATTCAACCATTACTACTTCTCAAAAAAAAAAAAACCATTTTTAACACGCGCAAAATTTTGTTTTTTGAGTTATTAACTAACACCCTTTACTTGTAGATTTTAGTAATTTCAAATTTGTAATTTAAACATTTTATACAGGAAGGTGTCCGAAACCAGGTACAGAAATATTACGTTACGTCGGGTGAACACATTTAAACATAGCCTCAACCTAAGTCATCCATTGAATTCGAGTTCCATTAAAAACGGTTTATACTGGTTTTTTTTTTGCAGTTGCCAACCTTCAGTTATCCATATGACCGTGGCAAATTCGCGCATATTCAATAGCAGATTAACATTGTGCAAAATATTATCTAATTCCCAAGTTATCGTTAGTTACTACTAATAAGTTGTCCGTACATCATGGTAATTGTCCGTCCATCACTTGTACCTCCCATACGAAAATGGGCGTGACAAAATTGTGAATTTTATTACAAAATAGCTTCTGACAAAACGTTGGCCAGTACCAAATTTCAGTAAGATCAATTGTGGTTAACGGGAGATATCGTGTCGTTCAAAAGCAAAGCTGAACATCTTTTGTATGGGAGTTACAAAAATGGGCGTAGCAAAGTTGCCCATTTTATTACAAAGTAGTTTTTGACAAAACATTCCCCAGTATCAAATTTCATTAAGATCAATTGTTGTTTACGGTAGATATCGTGTTGATCAACCAGAAAATCTACCATCTTTTGTATGGGAGGCACAACAATGGGCGTGGCAAAGTTGTCCATTTTATTACAAAGTAGTTCTTGACCAAACATTCCCCAGTACCAAGTTTCATTATGGTCAATTGTGGTTTACGGAACATATCGTATTGATTAACCGGAAAGCAGCCCATCTTTCATATGGGAGGTACAAAAATGGGCGTGGCAAAATTGTCAATTTTATTACAAAGTAGTTTTTGACAAAACATTCCCCAGTACCAAATTTCATTAAGATCAGTTGTTGTTTACGGGAGATATCGTATTGATTAACCGGAAAGCAGCCCATCTTTCGTATGGGAGGTACAAAAATGGGCGTGTCAAAATTGTAAATTTTATTACAAAGTAGTTTTTGACCAAACATTCCCCAGTACCAAATTTCATTAAGATCAAATGTTGTTTACGGGAGGTATCGTATTGATGGGAGGTACTTTCGTATGGGAGGTACAAAAATGGGCGTGTCAATTTTATTACAAAGTAGTTTTTGACCAAACATTCCCCAGTACCAATTTTCATTAAGATCAGTTGATGTTTACTGGAGATATCGTATTGATTAACCGGAAAGCAGCCCATCTTTCGTATGGGAGGTACAAAAATGGGCGTGTCAAAATTGTAAATTTTATTACAAAGTAGTTTTTGACCAAACATTCCCCAGTACCAAATTTCATTAAGATCAAATGTTGTTTACGGGAGGTATCGTATTGATGGGAGGTACAAAAATGGGCGTGTCAATTTTATTACAAAGTAGTTTTTGACCAAACATTCTCCAGTACCAATTTTCATTAGGTCAATTGTGGTTTACGGGAGATATCGTGTTGTTTACCGGAAAGCAGCCCATTTTTTTGTATGGGATGTACAAAAATGGGCGTTGCAAAATTATCAATTTTATTATGTGGCCTTCGGTGATGCAATGTTTAGTGTGCGCGTCCCTAGTACATGATAACGTGGGTTCGATCCCTGCTCAAAATACCGTTCGGAACCGGTGTAAAACCAGTTAGTGTAAAAACTAGAAAGCGCACATCTCACTGATTGTGAGAAACTCTCCCCAATCCCTTCATGGGATGTTATGTGACACCATTATGTTTATATATACATGAAGAAACCGAAATTCTGGTAACCGGCTCTTTAACGTTACGTTAAAATATAACTGGGCATTGAGATAGTGGCCCTTAAGGTTATTCTTCTTCATGTTCTTCACAGATTGACTGTTCCAGTTTTACTTTATAAAAGCAACGATTTTTGTTCTTACTTTATCTTACTGGGCTTTGTTGTCGATGTATGTATTTAATATTAAATGCAAGGACATTTAAAAAAAGGGAACTATGAGTTTAAATATTAAAAAAATCCATACATACATATATTATAATCTTAATTAAATAATTGTATTTAGTAACGAATTTCTTTTTTCTTTTTTGGCATTTCCTTTGCAGGCCCAACAAACTCATGCAGCCAATTCCCGCATTCAATATCGCAATCCCATGGAGAATCTCATTTTAAACAATCGACAACCCTATGGAGCCTACAACAATGCCGCCATATCAATGCAACCTGTAAGCACGCATGGTCAGGGTAATGCACCACCACCATTGGTGCGCTCAGCGGGCGGTCAAAATGCGAATCAAATGTAAGTATTGAAAATAAATTATTATATTTGATCTAAACAAATGAATTAATTTCATTTATTTATAATTTCTTCTGTTTATTTATAATTGTTGTGTTTTTCAAATTTAGTTGTAATTCCTTTTTTTGTAATAAAAAAAACACAAATTCTTGGCTGAAAAAAAGCTAAATTGGTTTTGGTATTTCTGAAAAAATGGTGCTTAAATTAAATACAATTTTCCATTCTGTTTTAGATACAATTTTGTTTTCTAGTTTTTGTTTTCAAAATCTAAGCACCAAGTTGTTTTAAAATTTAATAACGGAAAACAAATGATTTTACAAAATTATGTTGTGCACGCATTTAATTTAGTTCAATTAATTACATTTGGTTAATTGAATTGTATTTGTTATGTTTTTTTCCTTTTTTTCTTAAATTAATTCTTTAATTTCTACAAGTAATAAAGAAAACCGTAAAAATCGTTTAGCCTAATTCATGTTTTTCGCATTGTTGTAGTTGAAATTTTCTTAAAAACTGACCACCAATTTTTTTTAAATTTTAACTAAAAAATAGTTTAAAAGTAGCATTAATAATAAAAGCATGTGTGTTTGAGGCTGGTGCCAGATTATAGAGCGTGCATTTCAAAACTATATATAGTTATAAAATATACTATATAAAGAAGTTATAATTTTTAAATTTTGTTGTGTTGTTAAAATGTGAGGTTAAGTTTAGTAATGAGTATTTAATGGGTGTTGGTTGGTCTAAATCCTTTAACACAGCTGGGGTTTTGAATTTGATTTTATTTTTAAATGTTTCGTTGAATTCGTGTAAGTGGAATGCTAATGCGTGTTACGGATTTGTGTTCGTTATAAAAACGCATGCATTTGCAAAAAACATAAAATCGAATTCTGTTTTTGAAACTGAATCTCATATTTAACAAACTTGAACAAATGATGAATCATTCATAGTCATTCAATTTGTAAAAGTTTTTACGAAAATTTCATTAGATTTAAAAATAAACGGTATTTTTATGATTTTTTTTGTGTAGTTAAATATTTTTTGTGTTTTATATTCAAAATAATTTTTTTTTTAATTTAAAAAACGAACTACAACATTTGAAAAACATAATCATCACTTTTTCTTGCTTTAATTTTTTCTATACCTTTTTGATATTTTTCTGTTGTTGATTGAAAGATAAGAAAAACAAACACTTTATTAACCTACCTCGTACTGAGTTCTACAAGACGAGATATCCTGGGAATCCATAACATCCCCAAGCAAATTGCAATTCTATGCAAAATACCAATTCCTAGATACATTATATATAATGCGTGTACAAACAAACAAAATACAAAATTAAACAATTTTCAAATTAAAAAATTATATGCTTATAATCAAACGAAAATTGAATTGAATTAAATTAAATAATACAAAATTTAAGAATAATGATGTTGGTTTAAAAAAGCGAATATTTTTAAAACTTTGCCACCTATAACTTGTCAGGATTAGTTCCTTGTAAATATTTCATAGTTATGTATATGTTAGGTTTTGGATAAAAGTTATACGATTATATGTGGTTTGACGTATTTATCATGCCTTTTACTGCTGTTAAAATGAACAGCCTGTTTCTCTACCTCGAACGAAAGCTTTCGTTCGTTCGTGTTCTAGACGAATGAAAGTTGATTTGGGTTACACAATCTTGTCGTTTCAAGACGAGTTTTCAAAACGTTTCAGTATAAATTTTGGTTTCTGTATTTCGAATGTGTTGTCAGTTGGGAAGAAACATAGAGTCAGGCGAACGAAAATTTCGACTTAGAGGAACCCAATTTGTGTCGAATGTGAGTGACTGATTTTCATTCACTTAGCTTTTCGTTCGAGATAGAGAAAAGCTATAACACTGAAGCGTTTTGGTGGGACAAAATCGTAGTTCAGAACTGCTTTGGAAATAATATCCATTTGCCGCAGAAGTAGTTGTTCTCCATGCCAGGCCGGAATTATTATATCTAAACAACAGAGTTCAATTCCATAAAAACAACTTTAGAAATTACAATTGATAGGTTTCGGAGAAATTTCCCACCTCTGTAACTTTGACTCTAAAAGTTGGGCAGTTGGGTATCAGGGTATCAATTATATCACATACCGTCATACAAATTCTTTCGGTAGCAATAGTCAACTCGCATAGTTGTGGCGACACTATCAAGTAATTAGCCATGAAAAAGCTTCCCAAACACTGATCACTGATTGTGAGAAACTCTCCTATCCTCTATCCCTCCATGAGCTGTAAAATAAAAATAAGTAAGTTTTCCGTCCAGTCCAGTTCAAATAGTAATAAATGACAGACTGCGTATGGTTATTAAATGATATTTAAACTGGTTTTACTAGTACTACCACATACAGTTTAAAAGTAATTCAAATAGCTCTAGTACAAACTTTACTAGTCTATGGACTAGTTCCATTGCAACTATTCCCATTTTACCAGTTCAGAAGCTACGGGCAGTGCAACATTTCACTTGTTCATGAACTAGTACGACCTCTTACTAATATTGACGTTTGAATAATTGTAATGAAATTAAATCTGAACAAGGAACAATTGCGGAACATCTGTGTATCTATTCAAACTTAAGGCATCATAAGGCATAATAAATGAATTTTATTTGTTTAAAAAAAAAATAACAACAATTTTCCTAATAAAACTATGTAGATGTTGGAGCTATTACACTCAGTAGCTTAGCGTATGATTCTTTGAAACACATTCCATTACAATTCTAAGCAGGACGTTGAATGAAACTGTTGCAATTTATGCTAATGACGGGTAGAATCAGCTTACAGTACCATACTGTCTAAATGTTGTTAATCTATAATGTAGGTGGGCTAGACAATGAATTATTTGGGATGCATTAATATTTCTTGTCAGTTTAACGCGTAAGGAGAACTGTACAATTCAAGGATTAAGTTAAAAATATGGGAATTTCGTTTTATTTCCTAATTTAACAGTGATACCTTTTAGTAACTATACTCCATAGAAATAAAGCAGCAATTGCTCCTGGTATATACATATGTACAGTCTTTAGTATACAAATTTCTTTATATTAGGGGTTATGCAGTTTTTGAAAATATTCGCTTTGATTTGTATTAAACCTGTCCATATACAATTACAATTAAATTTGAAAACTTCATGTAAATTATAAAACTAAGAAGGACTTACAAAAAAAGAAAAATCTTAGAAATTATTATCAAAATAATACAAAAAGCAAAAACAAAGTCTACAAATCAACTTGTATATGTATAATGTTTCTAGGTCTAGTGTCGAGCAAACGTTGCTGCAACAACAAACACAACAACCGAGACCACCCTCTAATACACAACAAAGACACATAAATACCTCCCTGAACCCCATACATCCAACTTCATCTTCCCACTCCCACTCTTCCTCTGCATCTACTTTAAGTAAGGCGCAGTCTTCTGCGTCTTCACCTTCCAATGCTGGGCCCAATGTTGCCTCCTCTCTACTGGCGAACAATTTTAACTTAGCCTCTTCGGCTCCAGTCACGGCCCAAGATTACAATAATCTAGCTTTGTGGAATCAATTAACCCCAGCGCAAAGGCTTTTGCTTACCCAGCAATTTAAAAGTACTGGTGGCGCTCTAGGTAGTAATGTTAATAAGAATCCATTCCCTCCATTGCCGTCGTTACCTCTTGACACTGATCTTATTACTATGTTAGATTATAATCCTAACAAGCAAAAGACAAGTGGCAGTAGCAACAGCAATAATGTCGCGTCCATTGAACCGAGCACAAGAAGCAATGGCCAATTCACTAAACCGCATGTGCCACCATTGATACCCGTAAATACCTTAGAAACACAGCAAAGAAAACCGAATCGCTCTACTCCTACAGCCCAGAGTAGCAGTTCGACTACGGTGAACTTGAACTCTTCTGCAGCCTTAGAAGATTTTGAGAAAAAGTTCAAAATGAACGATGAAATGCGGGCAGTTGTTCAGAAGGTTTTATCTAATCCCGATCTATCCACTTTTATTCAAACCAATGCTTCAAATACATTTGTGCCTTTTATATCACCGCCTATATCGCCCGCCAATAGTGGTGCTCAAGGCACTTTCGCTGGTGGCACATCAGTGTCAATAGTTCCCAATCCACATGTGACCATAACCCCTCAATTGCCGCCACATTTTGCCCACAGCAGCGCGGCACATTCGCCTTCGGCCTCTTCGGCCTCGTCAACATCCTCTTGTACGGGAAGCAATCGCCAGAAGAGCGTTATTTGCTCTACCGGTGCGATGGGAGGACCTCATTCACCCTCGCCGGGACGGACGAAAACATCGACCTACTCTTACAACCAACAACAACAACTTTCTTCCTCCTCTTCTTCTACACCCACACCAATGGAAGTAATTGATTTGTCTTCCCCCCGAAGGTCTCTCCAAGCTGCCTCAGCCTATTTGCAACAACAGCATCAACAGCAAGCAGCTGCCATGGCCTCAGCCCAACAGCAACACAATCAACAACAGCAGCGTCTGGCAGCCGCAGCAGCAGGCCAACATCATTCCCAGCAAAATGGTCGTAGCTCTTCTAACTCATCCGCCGCCCAGCAACAAGCCAACTCTGCTAGTATGCATCTGCAGCGTCATGCTGCCATGGCAGCTGCAGCTGCCGCAGACAATACACAGCGCTTGAACATAATTCCGGAAATACCCGCCAGCAATCTGAATGTTCAGCCATACAAGGTCCAAAAGGTGTACGTGGAAAGCCATTTGGTGCCGTGCATCAACATGAAGGCGTACAATGACTCTGAACAACTGATGACTTTAACAGATTTCCAAAAATACTTCTATCCAAATATTGCATTAGATCAATGCAAGCGACTGATGGAAGCATTGGGCGTCGAACTATACAAAGGAAATCGGTAAGTCATCAAAACTTTGTACCTACATCTGTAATACTAATTGCAAACTACTCGATGTCTTATTGACTATTTGATTACACCATTCTTGATTCTCAATTTTTGTTTTTTGTTAACCATCTTTTGCAGGCATCAACTCAAAGTTCTCATGGAACACGATCGCCAACACAACGAGAACATTCCTTTGGTCCAAGTACGTGACATTTTGAAGTATATGACGCAACTTTCGTTCATGATAAGAAATCAAGAACAACCACCAAGTAAACGATCGCGTATAAGCTAGGAATTGGGTTGGGGAGGACAACATAATACAACAACAGCAGCATCGTCAGCAGCATCATCATCATCAGGAGCAGCATCGTCTCAAGAACACAATCAAAAACAACAACAACAGCAGCAACAACAACACCAAAAAGAATCCAGAAATCATCATCATATGACAACTGAGAATTCAACGTCTTCTTCTTCTAGCAATAGAACACCAGCGTCATCATTATCATCAATAACAGCACACAAATCACTAGCACCGCCAGCAGCAGCAGCAGCTGCAGCACATCATCCACACCATGCGCTTGATATGTTGTACTCCCCGTTGTCATCGTCGTCATCATCTCATGCCACGCGACAACATCTCTTACAACAGCAACAACATGCTTTACAACAATTCCACCTACACCAGCAACAACTCTTACAACATCAGGCCGAAAAAAGCAGCCAAAGTAAAACAGGATCTTCATCCAAAACAAATGGCAGCAATAGCTCATCGTCTTCCGCCACTGCTCAAAGACTTACAGCAGCCCAGCAGTTGGCAGCAGCAGAAAACGCTGCCGCTTATTATTCGGCAGCAGCAGCAGCAGCTGCCACTATGTTAAGTCCACCTCTGAGTGCTTCAGCAACACCCTCCTCAAACCTGAGTGCCGTTAATCCGTTCGCGAATCCGTTTGATTGGCTGGGTGCTTCAGTGGCTCCCGGAGTATGCACGTCATCTGGCCAGAAGCGATCATCCTCTAATTCCTCTTCATCTTCAGCAGCAAACCACCGAAGTAACTCTAATTCCTCAGCGGCTGCGGCAGCAGCTGCAGCAGCTTCTGCCTCGGACTTCTTATCCATGTTTACAGGGCACTCCGCTTCGGTCAATAACACCAGCAACGGGGGACTTACTAATGCCAACGATGTCAATTCTGGCCACCAAAGGTCTTCGTCAAATGCCTCGGCATCCTCCTTGACCTCTACCTCCTCATCTGTCACAACAGGCAATAAGTCCTCGTCATTCTCGGTAGCTTCACTGACATCGTCCTCCACGAATTCATCAACGGCGGGCAATGGCACTTCCATAGCCAATAGTAACGCTGCGGCCGCAGCGGCTGCTTCAAATCAATCGGCATTGGCGGCCCATGCAGCTGCAGCTTCTGCGGCTTTATTCGGCGTAGCAGCGCCATTTTCGGCACCAGCATTAGTCAATCCCTATCCCCAACATTTGTCTGGTGTGGTAGGTGGTGGACATGGTCTACCTTCACCGACGATATATCCACCAACACCACCACCATCGGCACCGTGGATACATCCCTGGTATGCTGGAGATACATTTTAAAAGTAAGAGTTGCTCTAAATTGCATTACTACTTTCTTAAAGGATTTTAGATTTAGATTCTATTTTGAAGAACTTCTGTGTAGAATTCTAATATACTATTTATAATATGCCACCACCACCTTAGCTTTCCCCCAGAGTCAAGCCAAAGAAACATGTTTTAAGGTTTGGTACTAACACCCATACTTTGGCTATTTAACTGAAGAAAGGGAGAGGGAGAAAGATCACGAAGAACTCTTAAATGTGAAAGCAGCTGCTAGGTACAATATGTACATAAATAAGATTTGCGAAATATCAGCAAACATTTGTTATCTTATTTAACAAATATGTAGCATTTTTTCATTTTATTTTTCCATTGAAAAATATTGGCATAATCCCGGTTTTTCTTAAGTTGTTCTTTTCTTAAAGGGAAATATTTATCTTTTTAAAAAGTTTCTTATAGAAATGTTGTTCCTTTTACGAAAAGTTGTAGATTTTCTTTTAGAAACGTAATAATATCTTTGGGTTTTGTTTTCTATTCTTATAGAAAACCGCCATCTAAACATGTGTAAGCAATGCAAATTACATTACTTTGCAAAAGCTGTTGTTTTCCTCATAAAATCAAAACGTTCGGTTTAAGAAAATTTTAAAATTGCAACAAAAAATGGCTTAAATGTTTTTTGTTTGTTCATATATCGATGAACTTTTATCGACGAGCACTTCTGGCAAAATTATTCGTTGGAATCCTCGATGTGGTATAGTTTATATTGCTATTGAATAGTGTCGCTTTCAAATTAATTGTGAACATAAAAAGTTGTCGTTAATACAGTTTCATGTTCGCAGCTTTCTTTCTCTCTTTCTCTTGGTTTCGCTTAAATTTAAATTGTATACCGAATTGTATTTCTTTTATTCTTAGAATTTTCAATGTTTTGAAATGCCTTGATAGTAAGGTAACATTTATGTATTTTACAGAAAATTGTTTGTCCATTAAATCGATTATAACATCATTATATTGAAATCGTATTAAGTATATGTTTTCTATGAAAACTTTTTGTTAAGTTTTCCTTTCCTTTATACATAATAATCAAACCCCTCCCCTCTACTATTTAATTCTAACATAAATTTGTGTTAAACTTTATAATTTCATTACTTATTGTATAGCAATTCAACATCAAACAATATTTCGCTTTGCCAAAAAGAAAACTTTTCGTTTTTTATTGAAAGTGGATGAGAAAAGAATCAAAAGAGTTAGAAATCAAGTTATTAAGAAATAACTCTTTATAGGAAAGCAAGAAAACAAGACCCTAAACAACAGAACTGAATAACTACTAAAATGTTTCTTAATTTAATAATAATAATTACTAATTATAATTACAAAATATGTAACATCTTATTCATATTGATAACATTCTAAAAAAAAACACGTATACTAAGATTATAACCCAAAATACATCTCTCCCCAAATTGAAATGTGTAAAAAGCTTTTATTTTATTTTACTATCATTTCTACAAACTTCCAATATGTATATATTTATTGTATGTTTTGTTTTAAAAGTAACGTTAGTAGCAAACAAATAACTGCTTAGATTTTTTTTTACTTTTTCATTAAGCACCTAAAAGCAGAAGGAAATGTCCCCATGAGAATTTAAGCGTAAATCTTATGCTTCTAAGAAAGAGAAATCAAATTTCTTAAAATTCCACAAACACCCTCGAACTGATATCCATCGTATCATCATCGTTTTGTATATAGTATAGTGTGTAATCAACACTATCCTCTTTACATCTAAGTCCCACGATTACTTACTTTTTCTGTTTATTAATACATTATTATTTTAATAGTTTTCTGATAATTTAAATTTATATAGTAGATATGTATAAACATAAATGTATCTATCTTATATACATTTAAAAGCAAAACAAAAAGAAAACAAATACAAAAACTACAACTATACTAATTATTTGTAATTAGCTTAAAGTATTATTATTATTTAAATAATTAATATTAAAATGAAAATAAAAACAAAATACAAACAACCGAAAACGTTAAGGCTTAAAGCTTGACGTTTAAACTCTTAAAATTTGAAAAAAAAATACAACAAAATGTTCCAAAAGAAGAAAAAAAACAAACAAAAAATGGAAATTCGTAAATAAAATAATAACTAAAATAAAAAACCGTATATTTTGTTAATTGATATAGGTTGCATGCAAACATTTTATAGAACTTTACTTAAAGATGACGGCATATATTTACCTCCAACAATAAAATTCAAAAACGTAACTGACACTAGCCCGGTCATCAAAAAATATACACCACAGAAAAGTTCAACTCTGTGATATAATAAAAACTCACCTCAAAGCACCTGCAACAATGTGAGTATGCAAGAGGAAAGGAATAATATGGTGGGGATAAAAGCCGTCTGTTCTTGTGTTGGAATTATAGACCTTTCAGTGTGTGTTGATACTTAGGGATCTGCGATCGATACTAATTCGCATATGTAAATTGCATAATTCAGTTTGTAATATATACGATTGATGATCACCCGATGGTATCTACTTATTTACAGGCACAGTAGTTAGGCATCTGATGATGAGCTTGTCACGGAGTTCGAAGCTAGTCATGCCAGTTAGGGGGCTTAACTGAATTGTCTATTATTCCAACAAAACCCAAACATTTTCAATTAGAAAAATGTTCCTGACCTTGTAAGCTTGTAGTATGAATTTCCCATACATTAACTCTGAATTAGAGTTATCAGAATATATTCTGAACAATGACTTGATCTAATAAATAAATCATCCATCTGAAACATATTTCATCCCCCACAACGTCGAATTTAAATTAGCCCTTGTTCGATTATACGGGTATAGCTTTGCCAGTGCAAGAGTCAATAAGCGGTGACGCCCCCGAAACGAATATTTTGTTTTTAAAGAATCCAAATATAACACGAAAATTCGCTAGATGTCAAGGCTTAAACTTACTTTAACAGCAATTATCTGATAAACACCAAAATTTCACCACCGACAACATTTTCTACGCCGAGTCCAAACTTTTTCGATAACCAGCTTAGTTATTTTTTTATATCTCCGGCCTCTGAAGGGTTATTGTTGCGGATTATACCTTACTTACTTACTTATCCGGTCTCGGACAACCCCGGGGGGTCAGGGACCTTACAAAACGAAGATAACATATTTCGCCAACCAGTTCGATCTTTTGCTTTATTTCTCCAGTCAGCAATACCAAGTGTACGCAGGGATTCGTCAACCTGATCCCTCCAGCGGAGGTCGGTTTCGAAAACCCTTCGCGCTGGTTCATCTTCATCCATTCTACTGACATGGCCTAGCCAGCGCAATCGCGTTATCTTGATCCGCTTAACTATGTCAATGTCAGGATAAAGCTCATACAGCTCATGATTCATTCGTCGCCGATACTCGCCGTTGTGCACTATAGGGCCATAAATTTTTCGGAGTATTTTTCTCTCGAAGACTCCTGCAGATGTTTCGTCTGCTTGCGATAGGACCCAGGATTCTGCGCCATAAAGCAAGACAGGTTGAATGAGAGTCTGGTACAGCTGGACTTTTGTTACTGGAGAGAAGGCTTTATCTCTAAAGTGCTTGCTTAGCCCAAAATAACATCTATTCGCAATACCTTATCTATACCTTATGAGTTGATTATCGATAGCAACCGAATCTCCGTTGCGTTGCCGAAAAGTTACTACATATGGCACCTGCAGTTGTTTGATAGTGGTTATATTGGCAACCACTAATTGTTGGTTGCTGTATAGTTTTTAAAACAAAACAAAACGTTCAGCTGAACGATAAGGAGTCAAAATCTGTGGTTCTAAAGGAAATCCCTAATTTTTTGTTGTTAAATTGTAAAGTTTATAAAAATTTGTGTATTATATACAATTACTATTTATATAACCTAGTAGCGGCAAAACTGCCGGAGCTCGGGCGCAGCTCAAACCCCTAAAAAAAACATAGAAACCCGAAAAATATATATACATTTTTTTGTCGGCCGGACCTATAACGGGTACTGTTAGAACAGACGGCTAGAACCAGCCAACTGTGGGTACTCAAATGAAAGGTATTATGATCACAAATTTAATGCTGTTATTTATTTATTTTACTGGAGCGGTATCAGATAACCCCAATTTACCATATTATAGTGGCTCTTGAGAATTGGAAAACACTTAGTGTGGTAACTCAAATTAAAGGAAATGATGAATCTGCTTCATTGCTAGTGATTTTAAAAACTATCAAGAAATATTTTCCAGGCTTTAAACAAAACTTACTGACTAAAGAAATCGCGCGAATTTGTTTACTGTCTGGAACATTTTGTTTGACAAATTCAAAATAACCAGCAGGTTCAGCATTCCCTTTAATTTGAGTACCCACACTAAGTGTTTGATATTATCCGATTCTCAAGTCATATTAAGCGTCTTTTGGTTACACCGCTTGCTTATATATTCGCTTGTTTTGTACGAAGCACTTAACGAGAACTTAGCGACGAGAATCATTTTCGCTAAGTTTAAACAAATTTTTTGTCTGTCGTCGACATACCTACTCGAATTTGGTAATCGCACATTTACAATTTGATCATTGTTATGAAAATAATTTTTATATATTTTTATAACTTACCAGCAAAACATTCAAACTAAAGAAGCCTTTCCTGTTTATGTCTAAATGACGAACTTCCTCCTTCGGCTCATGATTCGAGTGTCCCATCCATACATCCGACAACAGCAGGAAAAATCCAGTTTTTATTTTGGGCCTTTTCTTCCCATGTCGATTTTTAAATAACCCATAACTTAAAAAGGTTTTTTAATTAGATGCACCACTTCCTTCAAAAAAAAAACCGACAAGGTAAGTTAAGCCATGCGAAGCTTATAACACAAACAATACTACTCTGAAGCCGTGAAACCCCAGAGGAGAATATGCCTAAGAACGGCTACGCAGAAAGATTTATAACAAAAACTTATAACTTTTGGTTTAATTTTTTATTTTTTTTTTAAACAAATATTTAATCATTAAACATTCAATATCTCCATAACTAAGCAAGTTATAGAAATTTTTTATTGCATTTCTTTTTTGGCTTATTTTGACGTGCACTACTCAAAAAAGACATTACCTTGAGCACTTAAGATGGTTCCACAAATGTAACGTCCACCAGCACGCTCAAACTATGGAAATCCATACCTCCAGAAATACTTAGGAGTCGCCGCCGATTTTTTTTGACATTTTCTAGGGTTGTCTCTTAAGTGTCTTCTACTAGATGCCACGCTTTGAACTTTGTCTTCCTCATCAAAAAAATAATTCCATTCAACTCATCATCTTTTTTATTAAAATGATTTTTTTAACACTTTATTTCTCAAACTCACTTTATATTTATTGTTTGTTTACAGTAGTTAGTGTTGGCGAATTGACAAAACGCTGTTATCGACGGCAAAACACTGTTCCCTACGGCAACTGGCAAAAGATTCCATACATAATTCCAATTTTTTGATTGTTCATTAATTTGTAATAATCATCTGACAACTCAACTGGAGTTTGGTTGCCATCCCTAATCGACCCATTAAAGAAATCAAATACGATCAAGAAATTACATAAGTATGTAAAAAGTATGAAATAATCAAGTTAAGACGCGAGAGAGAAATACGTTTGAGTGAATCACGTCGACTTTTTGGTTCTCTTTTACGAGGGTTGCCCAATTTCGCCGGTTTTTTCTTCTCTACTTGGACATCCTTTTTGCTTGTTACAAATCAGAAAATGTGCGCGTTTTGGCAACCCTGGTAAAAGAAGCAAAATGTGCCAGTAATTCACTCAAACGCATTTCTCACTCGCGATATATCTTGATTATTCCATAGTTTTTGCATAGTTTATGTAATTTTACTTCAACATGGTTGGAATTGGTATAGTTATATATAATAACACTATCAAAGAGCTGCTCATGTATTGAAATAATCAAAGAAGAGAGTAAGATAGAGAGAGCAGAGAATGACTTGCGTTTGTTGGCTTTGAGTGAAGAGAAATTTTGACTGTCTGCTTGAATAGAGCAAAATTTTTAGTAATTACCAATAAATATCTTTAAAGTCAGCAATAAGGCTGTTTATTTATTCTATTAAGCTATTGCCACTTACGACCATAGAATAATATATACGTAGATAAACTTATTCTCTCATCTGACGTTTCATTTCACACTCTTCATCGTAGGTTTGTGGAAATGAGAGCAATTAAATTTAAAATTACCTTACACCAGGTGGAGTTACAAAATATGTTCACTTAACTTTTTCCTGTCGTTTTGGTTTAGAACTGAAAAATTTAAATATATTTTGCACTTTTAACGTAGAATACGTTATTCGGTAAGGTAGGGGTGTTGATCTGGAGCACAAAATTTTGAGAAAATGTTTGTCAACTTTCACCCACTTTTACTTAAATATTAAAACATATTTTAGCAATTTTTATATGTTACTCAGTTTTGGTAATATGTTTTGTTTCGAATTACATTAAAAAAATTATATGTCTATATATAAAAGTATTATGTAGTTAAGGAAATAAATATTTAAGAGTATGATATTTTAGACATTTTTTGTACATGCCGCTGTTGTTGTTGGTTTGTAAATGCCGCTGTTGTTTTTGTTGTTGTTGTGAAATCAAATGATTTTGGCTTTGCTGTGCCTTGTTTATTTATCGAGCAGCGTGTAAATGTGTGTGTGTACATTTCGTTTTGTTGGATCGGTCGGTTATTAGTTCGTTTGGAGGGGAACATAAAATGAAGGGAGGGGAGCGTGGACACTTGTGTGTGCTTGAAAGTTTACAGATCTTTGCTGTCGTTTGTTTACTTCTGCGAGCAGCGTGTAAATGTGTGTGTATGTACATTAATACAAAGGATTGGCGATGTATACGCTCACTATATCAATGGCGTTTTTCCTAAACACATTTCTGTGAATACATTGGGAAGTAGTTGGAAAGCAGCTAATCTATTGTGCTGCCATATCATAAAATGTATTGCTGTAGCTGTACTTCAAATGAAGATGTCGCTATAATGTAATACGTTAAACTAGATATAGTTTCATCCTTAAACATATGGCATACAGTCTTCGAGCACACAAACTAAAAAATAAATTAATAAATCTTGTTCAAAAATATTCCAATCGTTTAGATCAGTGGTTTCCAAACTAATTTGGGTTATCGCCATCATTTTGGTAGTTTTGTTGTCTTATTTTACTAAAAATTATACTGTACATACATAAAATAACTTATCACACATAACTTATCCTATCTAAAATTAATTAACTTTAATACATGCAAACGCCTACTTATGTTACAAAAACTTAATAACTAGCTATCAGCTGTATGCGTATATATTAGATAGATTTAAATCATTTATCAAAAATTATATTTAATTCATATATTGTAATTGCAAAATGACTAACGTATTCTACGTCTGACCTATGCGTCCGTGTTATCTAACACAGGCTTGTTTTTTTGTTGACTTTTATCTTTGGTATACATTTGTATTGTATATAACACAACTAGTTTGTCACAAAAACACGAAATTCGGTTGTTTTTCCTTTGTGGATCGCTGTATACTATTGCCACCATCTGCAGCTGGATTCTGTAAGTTGCTAAAGCTTAATCTCCATCGCTAAAAAACTCTAAAATGAATTTAGAGATTTTTAGCATCAAATGCAATTCTGTAACGTGTATCTAAATTTAGCTATCTCTTAAAAATGGAATTCGCCGTAATTTTAGCGTTAACCGTTCGTCTCTAAAATACTCTTATTTTGTATTCTGTACGCAATAAACAGCTGTTAATTGTCTCTTAAATGAAGAATTTTTAGCAAGCAAAAATTGAAGCCGCTAAAAGGTAAGTAATTATAAATTGAAAAAAAATTGTTAAAATTATTGTAATTTCAGCAGTAAAATGGAGGAAACCACCAAAAGAATAACAAAGGAGCAGAAATTCATTTTAGTTCCATACATGGAGGAGCACGCAGAGTTCGCCCATGAAAGGTAAGTTGTCTTACTTATTATTAGTTGTCATATAAAACAATATTTTTATTCGTAGGTTTGTGAACTCGGCCGGTGCTAAAATCCTCTCCCAACAGTGGGACAGTGCAACTAGAATTCGCAAGGTTTTGGACAAACGCGTATTTCTCACCTTAGACTCCATATATGGGAAAACTTCTGCAATAAGATTCCGGCAAATTTCTTTAGGAAATCTAAACAATTTGCAGAATTGCTCATTAGAAATATTAAATGCATCCGTGCAGCTGCGCAAATTCCCCCTTCTCTCAATGAGCCTATTGCGCTCGTTACGTCTATTTGATCTAAAAATTAGATATCGTCGGTAAAATCCACTCATATTTCCTTTTTGAATAAACTTTTTACACTGCACAAATTTTATAAACTGTTTGTTTACTTTTTTACATAAAATAAACTAAGCCTTTATAGAGCTGCCATGTTTTGCAAACTTTTAGAGGGATATCAATAATTGGTGGTTTTTCGGCAAAATACTAAAAGTATGTTGCAAAACTTAAATACAATTTGACAAGAACTTTCAAGTTTACCTTTAAAAATTAGCAATTTACAAGTTCTTTTTACAATTTTATGAACGAAAATTCTATTTGTTTTTGAGGATAACAAAATATGAAGCTTGAAGTGTCAAATGTATGCGAAATATGTTTGTCTCTTTTTCTCAGCATTGTATCAAAGCAGAGTGAGTAGTATAGACTACTTTTAGCAAATTAGCTACGGCGAAAATAGGAAATTTTAGCTAAGAGATTGCAGTTACAGAATACGGATTTAGAGAAATCTCTAAGAAATTTGCCTTGAATTTTTTTAGCATTTTAGCGATAGAGTTAGAGATTTAGCTAGGAGAATTACAGAATTGACCTGCTGGTATTATTGAACCCATATTTTCCACCATCCAATGTTTACTTTCCATCGTACCTATGACGTTTAATTTATTGAGCGAATAAAAGCTTCTATGGTATGTATTATTCTTTGCTTACGACTTTCCAAATAAAACGAAATGTGGCAACATTTGCTGTAACGGGTGAAAAAATGCAATACGGCAACACTCAAAGCCAACCAAAAACGATGTACAAGTAGACAGTCAAAATTTCTCTTCACACAAATGCCCACAAACAAAACGATTGAAACCCTAGTACTTATCTTACTCTCTTCATTGAATATTTCATAATATATATAACTATACAAATTCCAACCATGTTGAAGTAAAATTACATAAACTATGCAAAGAAGTATGAAATAAGCAAGATATAACGCGAGAGAGAAATGCGTTTGAGTGAACTCCTAGCATTTTTTGGTTCTCTTTTACCAGGGTTGCTAGCCATTCTCTGATCTCTCTCTTACTCTCTTCATTGAATATTTCAATACACGAACAGCATTTTGATAGTGTTATTTTATATAACTATACAAATTCCAACCATGTTGAAGTAAAATTACATAAACTATGCAAACAGTTTGAAATAATCAAGATATAACGCAAGAGAGAAATGCGTTTGCGTGAATTACTGGCTCTTTTTACCAGGGTTGCCAAATTGCGCACATCTTCTGGTTGTCTACTTCTTGATCGTCTTTGATAGATAATTCTACCATGATTAATATGTATAACATTTACCTCGCGTTGTTGTGAACAACTTAATTCCAATTTTGTTTTCAATCGGAAATAAAAATCTATCCTTCCAATTTAGAGTTATAAAAGTATACATAGAAATTAAATAATGTTAATAAACAATTTGCAAATTTCTGCTTCTGAGTCTCTCCTTGATAACATTATAACCACCACACTGATAACCACATTCCTAATTATTAGGCTACATAAATGTGGAAAATGAAGACTCTGAACACAAAGTCACCAAATTGAACGAATTTTCCGTCAATAAATCAATATCTCTGGATTCTTTGATGTACATAAGCTGTCATGGCATAAGAAATGCAATTTTGCGACGATTCGAAAAGCAGTTAATCAGACCACTGCATTGGTTTGTTTGTCTTCTCCACTTTAAAGAGCTCCAGCTTCGACATTTATTTGACACTTTGGAAATATCATCCACCACTGGACCACGATCCACAACCGGAACTTTAAGCAAACAAATTGAAACTTGTGAAAATCTTCCGGTATGTAATTCTTATAAATTATTTATTAATATTTTTAACTCTATTTCTCTTCTATTTTCAGGCTGTAAACGATTTTGAGATGATCACACTGGAAAATATATCTGATTTAAGTACTGTTGAATTAACTGCCGACGCAATGTACTTGTACAAAATGGCACTTGCAATTTCTTCTGGTGAGGTTTCGGCGGATTTGTCCAACATTTAACCAGGGCCAATTGCACATTCTCGCTGGCTCACCAAGACCAGTATATTATTACGGTTATTATTACTAATAAAAAAATTAAAAATTCTGGCAAATTTAGTATAGATCGGAAAACTTATTAGACATTGCAACCAAATATATACTAGGTTAATTACTGACTTTATGGACATTTTCTTCAATATTATTGGCATTTGAAGTGTTATAAACAGGGAGAGAAAATAATTGATATTATTTTTTTTTGGACGAAAAGGTTACGCAAAATTCCCTTTATCTGTTTTAGGGAATTTTTAACCATTATCGTAAGATATATAGTATTTTGGTTACCTTAACCAATATAACTGAGATATATTTTATTTTGGTTATGAGTAACTCTTATAGCAACCAAAAATATGTTTTTGGTTACAATAACCATAATCGAAAGTAATTCTATTTTTTTGGTTATCGGTGACCAAATATTTGAATTTAAATAATTTTTTTTTATAAAATAAATAAATAAATTAATTTTTTTTTATTTTGCCACATATTTTTAAAATACTTGCATTAATTGAACGCCCCTTAGAAATGCATCTAGTACATGAAAAATACGATAAATCTGGGTAGCGATAACCAAAAATGATAATTAGTTACGATAATGGTTATTGTAACCAAAGATATTTTTGGTTGATACAATGGTTATTCATAACCAAAATAATATATTTCTCACTTATATTGGTTACGATAAACAAACTTAAATATGTCTTACGATAATGGTTTATTATAATCATTATTTCGTCAATATTAATGGTTATCTAAGACCTTTTCATCATTTCTCTTATAACTGTTACGTCCATGGTTATAAATAATAATAGGCTGTTTCCACTACAGTCGCGTCCACGTCCGCGTCCAAAAATCAAAGGACGCGCGTTAAAACCTATACAAAAAGCATAGGCAGTTAGGTATATGAAAAAGTCGCGTTCATATTGGACGCGACTTCCGATAAGTCGCGTTCACTATAAATTCGTTTATTTTTGCAATGGAAACCCACCCATACCTATTAATGGCAATACCGCAAATTGCCCATCCCTATTAAAACACCCATACCTATTAACGGCAATACCTCAAATTGCCCATCCCTATTAAAACGGCTGTTTTTCTGCATAAACAAACAATTTGTTGTCAGTCACAGGAAAAGAAAATGGAAAAAACCGGAGGCAAGTATTTGTTAACTCTTTTAATTTAACTCTTTTAATTTTTTAGATTTAACTCTTTTAATTTTAACTCTTTGTCATTCATTAACTCCATGATAATCTCCAAACACAAAAATTTTAATCTTTTCGCACCGCAAAAAAAAAACAAATAAACATAAACAGCTGTTTGGACGCGAACGTGGACGCAAAATATAGTGGAAACACCATTATAAAATTATCGATAAACTTTTGACGTTTGAGTTGAATAAGAAAGTTGGTCGTTCTCCTCACACGTTTCAACTTTTGAATCAACTTTTCATTCAACTTCATTTAAAAATTATTTTTGAAGCGTCAACATGAATTCGGATGGCCTTGCGCTACAAAGAATTGATGTAATTTTAGAGGAAGAAGAAGAAATATTTACACAAAAATAAAAAACTAAAGAAAAAAATTTAGCCAAGTACTGGATAATAAATTTAAATACATTTTCAAACATAAAACTTTTAAAACATTGAAAGACAGTTAGGCAAAAATTATACAAATTATATGCGAATGTCAGATGAAACACTCAATGATTATTTATTTATTATTATTATTTATTTCTTATTATTTATTTCTTATTATTTATTTATTATTATTTATTTATTATTATTTATTTCTTATTGTTTATTTATTTATTTCTTATTATTTATTTATTGATTAATTTCTTTCGATCAACGTTCTTGAGCTCACAGCGTATGGTGTTGCTTGATCAACGTCAAGAAAAAATGAAGAAAAACAATGAAGTTGAACAGCTTGCCCTCACACGTACCAACAGTTGGTACAACTTCACCAAATTATCAAAAAATTTTGATTTTTCATTCAACTGACGACCAACTACCTTCAACTAGCCCTCAAACGTACCAACAGTTGATTTAACCTGTCATAACAGTTGATACAACCTGTCATAAGTCTGAGGGCAGCATTATAACTTGATTATTTCATACTTTTTAAATACTTTATATTTGTATATAAACATGGTTGGAATTTCATTTAATAAAATTAAATAAAGTATGAAATAATCGTTATTACGTGAGAGAGATATATTTTGGAGTGAATCGTGTCGACTTTTTGGTTATCTTCTACGAGGGTTGCCAGATAGCGCCGGGTTTTCTTGTTTGGTTTCCTTTTTTTTTTGCGCTACTCCGTTGTATTTGGATCTTGTCTACTACCTGGCTATTACAACTCTTCGACTTGCATTGCCAACTAGACTAGCGAAAAAAAATCAACCAACAATTATATCTCAACAGTTATATCCACTCAACTGCGAATATTGTTGAATAATTGCGATTTGTTTTATATTTCAATTCCCTTCGTTTGAAAAATTTTTAAAGTTGTTTTTGCAAATTTTTGTGCTTTAAATTGTGATTTTGTGTGGAGAAAAACTGGAATTGTTCAACTAAAAGGTAATGCAGCGAGGAAAATGTGAGGTTATAAAAGGGAAATAGGGAGTGCAACATTTTGAGGACTGGCGCTTTGCAGAAAGAAATGTACACATACATTGATATTTAATAAGCAAAATGACGTGGAAATAAATTGCATAAAATTGTGCAAAACTAACAAGCCATGGAGTACAAAAATTTGATAACATTTATCAGGGAAAAAGCCTAAACGCATAAACTTGGGTGACACTTGCAAAAGAAATCATCTTAGGTTTCAGACTCATTTGTCCGTGCGTCAGTCGGCCTATCTTCTGATTAGTTGTCCATTGTGGAAGAGGATAAATGTGGTGTGTTGAACGAACATGTTTTTTTTGCCATGGACCCAAACGTGTGTGTATGCATGCATAATTGTGTGTGGCTGTATGTGTTTGGGGTTTTTTTTTCAAGTGCTTGCTAAAATCACCAACATTGCCGCTTAGCAACAACACAGCGCTCCATTGCCATAGTGTCATTTCCAATAGTTAATAATTTCTAATTTCCCTTTCAATATTTATTTCATTTTCTTTTGTTAAAATTTTTGCGATCATAATTATTTCTTTGTGATTATTTTAATTTCTATTTTACTTTGTTTTTTGTTTTTATTTAATTTCAGTTGATATATTTTCGTTATATGTATTAACACAAAGGTGGTTTTGTGCCCGAGATAAGAAATCAAACAAAAAACGTAAGGAATTTTATTCAAAGTTAGCCTGTTGAACAATAGAATAAATTATCATCTGAAAATCTATGAAACTTCTGAGGATATAAGGAAAAAAAATTAAAATAAAAGTTTTGTTTTTTTTGCGCTGGGTCCAACTTCTGATATAGGCCTTTAAAGCTTGAGTATATAATCGGTCATATCTCAGGCATTTATCATCGGATCTGCTTGAGATATGTATCATTACAAAGCCCTTGTGAAACTCTATAACTCTGTATATAAATATATTTTCTTTTATTAACCCATTGAAGGCTCATTTAAAAAATGTTTTTAACCTCACTTTTTTGGTTTAATCAACTTGGTCTTGTCTTTTGGTGGTGTCTTTAGTCGTTGTTATTGTTGTCTTTTATTTCTGTTGTCCTTTTTTGTAGTTTTTACACCAAAATAAAAAAAATTTTCTAAAAACGATTTTTCTGATTTTGTCACACATCGACTTAAGCTACAGAGGGAATTTGATCCCCCCTGCCTGAGCCCGGCCGATTTTATCAAATTTCATGAGGATCGGATAATAAATGGCAGAGTTATGCGCGATTATACATTCAAGCTTTGGATACCTATGTTTCGGAAAATATGGACTTCCGCAAAATTTTTTCTTTTTTTAAATCCGCATTTAAAAGAAATTTGTTCCCAAAAAACAATGCGCTGGTCCATATTTTTCGTTCCGAAATATAGCCCTCCTAAGATTGAATATACAGGGTGATTCAGGAAGTTCCGGACAAATTTCTCCATCGTATTCCTTGGCTCATTTCATGAAGAAAAGTCCACTAGGACCATGTCCGAAAATGTAAGGCTGCGAAATGGCAGCGGGTTCAAAATTTTCGGATTGTAGGTCGGAGGGTAGTAGGGTAAAGTTGCTAACTTATGTTGGAAAGTTTTTGGGCTTGATGGAAAGGTCTTTAAGAGGCCTTACAGAATCAATAAAAAAAAAAGTAGAAAAAATTCAAATCGCCGAGATACAGAAAAACAAAATTCACATAACCTCAATTTGCTTAGCCAGATGGCAGGTAACTTAAGTTTTTTTTCTGTTGAAGGATGGTCATACCTCTTACCTTTCCAAAAACGAAGCCCATAGGTCTTACCGTTCCAAAGTTTACTGAAATGCAAAAGTGTTTGTTTTTGTTTTTGGAAGCGAAATAACAACACACATTTAATTGTTTTTGAAAAATTAACACGTTTAAGATTTTATTTTATTCAAATTTTTGGCTGAAGAATCAAACACATTATTTTTAATTCTGAAAGGCCTCTTAAAGACCTTTCCAACAAGCCCAAAAACAAAAAAATCCGACCACTGGCTCAGAAGTTAGCAACTTTACCCTACTACCCTCCGAACACCAATCCGAAAATTTTGAACCCGTTGCCATTTCGCACCCTTGAATTTTCGGACATGGTCTTAGTGGACTTTTCTTCATGAAATGAGCCAAGGAATACGCTGGAGAAATTTGTCCGGAACTTCCTGAATCACCCTGTATAATCGGGCATAAACCAGCCATTTATTATACGATCTGGTGTATCATTACAAAAGTTTGCTAGTCTTCGAAAATAGGCAAGACAATAATTTTTTTAAGATATTAAAGTTCAAATTAGAGGTCATCGTATTTTTGTGTTCTAAAGCTTTAGGTGCTTTCTCTTCTGGGTGGGTCCAACACCGGCTTCGGCATAGTATTTTTTGTTATAAGTCCGGGCTTAGAGATTTTCTCTAGGGTAGGTCCAACACCAAATATATAAAATGTATTTCAACACTTTGAACGTCAATATCTCCGGACTTTGAAGGGTTATTGGTGAATATTATACCTTAAAAAAAGGCTAGTCTTGTTTGTTATCGGAGACTCTATTAATTAATGTTTAGTTTTATCAGAAAATTTTATATATATTTATATATTTTTATAAACTATAATTGCATGTTTCCCGATCTCGAACGAAAAGGCAAGCTAAAGAAAGTCAGTGACTCGCTTTCAACTCAAAATGGGTTTCTCTAAGTCGAAATTTTCATTTTCTTGATTGTTCTCAAATGACATCACATTCGAAATAGAGAAACCAAAATTTATACTGAAAACTTTAGAACAATTTTTTGTTTTCATTCGACTGTGGCACCCAAATCGACTTTCTTTCGACTAGAAAACGAACGAATGCTTTCGTTCGAAATCGAGAAACTGGCTGTAAAACACAAAGCCATACATATTTATTGCCGAATCAAAATTGTTTGTTTTTCATTTATTTCTTTAATCTTTTTCTTCCTTTTCAATAATAGAAGAGCTTTAGCTTTATCCATTTATCCGATCATTACTATCGTCGTGTTCTAAATCACCGAGTGGATTATTTGGCGCACCCCAAGCAGGGGATACATTGTTTTATATGACTTTTGAAAGAATAACAGGTAAATGTTAAAAATGTACTCTTCTTCCTTTAATCATAGAATTACAGCATAGAGTAATGTTATATAGAGATGCCATCTTTCTCATCTGATGTTTCTTTTCACATTCTTCGTGGTGCGGTGGGTGCGATAGAGTTATTTGACTTACACCAGGTGGAATTAAAACAATTATTGACTTCGGTTTGATGAGAAACTAAAATTTTAACGTGTATTTGAATTTTATGACCGATTTTTATTAGTTTTTAGTTAATGTTTGAGAAATTCATACTACAAGCTTACAAGGAACGTATTTTGGATTTTTTTTTTGTTATATTTTATTGTTATATGTGTATTTGTGGTGTATTTACACAAAAATTTTAACGCACAAAACGAAATGCCGTTACTGATTTATTGTTGGATGGTTTGAGCCAGTGCCTCTACCTGGTGTTATTAAAGCAATACTTTCCAACATGCAACACACAAAAAATTTGTAAATTATTTGTGACAAATTATTGTAAATTATTGTAAATTATTGTGACATACACAATAAATGTCGGATTAAAAAATCGACTTATACAAATCCTCTCAAAACAAAATCGAAGTGCGGCGTTTGACATTATAAACGTGAAAATATTTTGATATAGTGTTGACATTATAAACGTGAAAATATTTTGATATAGTGTTTGTTTTTATAACATTGTGATGAGTAATTGCTGAACAAATTGTAAAAAATGCTGTTACATGTGTGGCAGATTCATCACAACGCCGATTAAAAGCAAAATTACTTTAAAAATAACTCAAAACTATGAACCCTACTTCAACCTACCAGTGATTCAGAATGTAAACTGGGTACCTAAGTTCGCGTGTGTAGTCATGTGTATGGTCAGAGCAAACCAACCATGAAACTGATAAGTGCTACGTATGCGTGAATAATGTGTTTGGTTTGAATAGAAGGGGGTCGAGTAATCACCAATATAAAAGTATTCCATATGCACAAACCCCACTACCACATTCAGACCCAGTTCCTATTCCAAGAGAGCAGATTCCCATACATACCACCAGGTAAGCATTTGTCTCTACGATTGTGGTTTTGAGTATTGGAAACGGAAAGTATTTGTATGGAACGTTAACGTTAACAATTGTTAAAAATTAGTAATATTAAGTACGATACTTAAGGCTGAAATCCGAGAAATACACATATTTAAATTTTTAATAAATTAACCGGCATACACCACTTTTACAATTTTTACGAATGTAAGACAACGAAAATTCAACACAGAAAATGTCCTTTGTTGCAAATTTTTTATTATAATGCCCGAGTAAAAGCCAACAAATGTAGGCTGATTTGCGTAGGCTTTTTAAAAGAGAATAGCGTGATAATTGCAGGCCGACAAGCATAATCTAAATAGGGACTTAGTCTTCTATGTGTGATGATGTGATAGATGGTTATTGAGTCCATAACAGTGTCGTATACATCACTATTCCTTAAACTGGGAGCTTGAGGCTGAGCATATACATATGTAACGGGGTTTTCAATAAGAGCGTTACAAAAGTTTTTTTTAAATAAAACAAAACCGGTTTTAGATACCAATGAAATTCTTTATTCCTGTGAAAGTACGTTCGATGCCATTATGTGTGGAACTAGATTTCTTTTGCATGGCCACCACGGGCAGACGCTGAACCCAATTTTCGACGGTTTTCAAGCATAAATCGGCCGATACTGCTGCAATTTCACGTTCGATATTCGTCCGAAATGCATCAATCGTCGCTGGCTTGTTGGCATAGACCATAGATTTGACGTAGCCCCACAGGAAATAATCTAACGGCGGCAAATCGACTGGGCCATTTCGTGAGATAACACGTTCACCAAACTTGGTTTCCAATAAATTGATTGTGGCATTCGCTTTGTGACTTGTGGCGCCGTGCTGTTGGAACCACATGTCCTCCAAGTCCATATTATCCAATTGGGGCCAAAAATATTCGGTTATCATTGAACGGTAGCGATTCACATTCGCAGTAATGTGCCGGTCTTGATCATCACGGAAGAAGTACGGCCCAATTACGCCGCCGGGCCAATTAAACCGCACCAAACGCATATTTTGCTTATTGACGAAGCCATTTAGTCAGAAATGAGCCTCATCGCTGATTGTTGAGGCCGCTGACTCCGAATTTCGGTAGTAAATTTTAATAACTTCGACTCGTTTTTGGCTCGTATATCTTTCCATGATGAAATGGCAAACCTGATGAAATGGCAAAACTGGAGAACCGTTGTATTTACGGATTAGAAGTTTAATTTGGATGGGCCTGATGGCTACAACTATTATTTCCATGATCTGCTCAAAGAAAAGCGTTTTTTGAACCGACATCACAGCCGCGAGGGCGGCGTTATGTTGTGGGGTGCTATTACGTACTATGGCACCATCGCTCTTGAATTTCAAAGTGCAAAAATGACTGGTGCAAGCTATAAAACGTTATTGGAATCGGCTTTTCCGAAGTTCAGTGAACTATTTGGTCCCATATCTTGTATATTGTAGCAGGATAATGCCCTATACACAACGCCAGAGTAGTAAAGGAGTTCATTGCAAGCCAAAATATTAATATTCTTGACTGGCCACCCTATTCGCTAAATCTAAACATTATCGAAAATGTCTGGGGTTGGTTATCTCGTAAGGTCTATGAAGGAGGTAGACAATTTGATGACAAGCAGTCACTAATTCACGCCGTTAAGGATGCTTGGAATCAAATTTCGTTGGATTACATAAATTCTCTTTGTCTCTCAATGAAAACCCGTATATTTGAAGTTATTAAAAAAAGGAGGTTGTACCCATTACTAATAGTTCTTAAATAAAGTAAAATAAATTAAAAAAAAAACAAGAAAAACTGTTTTTCATTAAAATTAATTAGAGTGCCTTTATTCAAGTGAAACAATTTCATACCAAAAAAATTGACAAAACAATTTCATACCGAAAACTAGAACAGTGTTAATCTAAATATTTCGCAGCAATTGAAGTAAAGCCCTAAAGTTGTGAACTTTTCCTTAAAATGTTGTACTTTTTAATTTTTGGAATGGTTACTTCCTGTATAACAACTTTTTTTAAGTGTAAATGGTTGAGTTTTGTTGGAATAATAGACAATTTAGGAAAGCACACTCATTGCTATGACTAGTTCGGAACTCTGAGAAGTTTATCATTAGATGCCCAACTACTCTTGTCTCAATTCACTTTAACGATCGTACCAATTATTTGATTTTGTTGAAAGCTGATATCTATAAGTAATTATACCATGATTCTTAGATCAAGAGAAGAAAACATATCGTTACATTTTCATAGAAACGAAACAGTGATCGTTTTCAATTCAAATAACTACATGTTGCTTGCTTGCAACAGTATTAAGTCTGCTTAAGTCCATATCTCAATCTTACCATACTTAGAATAAATTTAAAGAAAATTATGATTTTTAGAGCATTACTATCTTTCTACTCTAGTTCAGCCGGAACAACAGTATGAATGTGGTAGATATTGCTGCTGCTGCTGCTGTTTTTCTACACATTTTTCAAGTATGCATGACAAAACCCAAAAATAACATGAAGAAATTCCATTATTTATTTCGCAATTCAGCAAATAATGAAATGAATACATATATTCCTTTGCTGTTGTCTTGGAGAAAACAAAAGCTAAAGAAGAAGCAAAAACTATCAAGGTGAAAACTAAAACACAAATGCCGCTAGCACAAAAGACACTAGACAGACCAAAGCCGTGAAATGTTTGTTTTGTATTTTTGATTTTCGCTTTTGCACCAAAACCAGTTTTTGGATATAGTAAATGTTTAGCAGTATTAAGGGATTTGCATTTAAGAAAAATAAGAGGCAGACAGACCAGACTATGCACTTAGGAAGAGTAAGAAGCGCGTGACATTAATGGTTTGATCAAGCACAAATGTTTGCCCCGAAATTTCTTTGATAGTGTACGTTTTTTTTTCTTGCGCAGTTCGGTAATTACTTTTTTTTAATAACAAAACAACAATATCACGTTATATCACGTTCGATTTAGAACAGAAGTAGTCTTATAATTCTATCTCATGTTAAATTCTTCATTTTAACTTTTACAAAATGTCTTTAAAACTTCGCTAAATAACAGGGATCGAATGATGGCATCCGTTTCATGTCGTAATCCGTATTTTGGAACCGCGATAAAATGGAAAATTTAAGCCAAATATCGGGTTTTTCAATAAGAGCGCTACAAAAGTTTTTTTTTTAAATAAAACAAAACCGGTTTTAGATACCAATGAAATTCTTTATTCCTGTGAAGGTACGTTCGATGCCATTATGTATGGAACTCGATTTCTTTTGCATGGCCACCACGGGCACGCTTCCAGAAGTCCAGACGCTGAACCCAATTTTCGACGGTTTTCAAGCATAAATCGGCCGATACTGCTGCAATTTCACGTTCGATATTCGTACGAAGTTCATCAATCGTCGCTGGCTTGTTGGCATAGACCATAGACTTGACGTAGCCCCACAGGAAATAATCTAACGGCGTCAAATCGCACGACCGAGGCGGCAAATCGACTGGGCCATTTCGTGAGATAACACGTTCACCAAACTTGGTTTCCAATAAATTGATTGTGGCATTCGCTGTGTGACTTGTGGCGCCGTCCTGGTGGAACCACATTTCCTCCAAGTCCATATTATCCAATTGGGGCCAAAAATATTCGGTTATTGAACGGTAGCGATTCGCATTCACAGTAATGTGCCGGTCTTGATCATCACGGAAGAAGTACGGCCCAATTACGCCGCCGGCCCATTAACCGCACCAAACCGTAATTTTTTTGGGATGCAATGATGGATTGCTGAATGCGCATGTTTTGCTTATTGACGAAGCCATTCAGCCAGAAATGAAATTCAGAAATTGGACGTAGCGCTCTTAAAGTTGAGGCCACTGACTCCAAATTTCGGTAGTAAATTTTAATAATTTCGACTCGTTGTTGGCTCGTATATCTTTCCATGATGAAATGGCAAACCTTACTGAAGAGAAATGTCAAAAGAGCGCGAAAAAATATGGCGTCGTTTGCTGTCCCTATCGATTTACTTTTGTAGCGTCTCTGTTGAAAAAACCCCTTTATTTATCAAGTCAATACAGCAACTGGATGTTATCAATAATAGATTTTTAGAAGTTTTCGCCAAATTTAACCTTGAAGAGCTCTTTCGTAATCCAGATTACGATACGAAACGAAGGCGATCATTTAATTTTTCAACAAATTATTGTAAAAAAATTCCACCCTCGTTTGCAGCACCATCGGACCGACAAGGCACTGTATCCTGAGCGTTGGTGCTGTCCTTTTCATTCGCGTTTACAGCAACATCGGGTCGACAAGGCATGGTATCCTGAGCGTTGGAGCTGTCCAACAAGCCATTTTAAAATGCATCCACTCACGTTTGCAGCACCATCGGTTCAACTGGGCTACAGTATCCTGAACGATGGTGCTGCCCAACGTGCACTAAGGACAACTAGTAGATGTTCTGTCAAACTTATTCATGTTAACATTTTATAACTGTTTTATCCAATATACATTCAACTGCAAAATTACAACTACTTTAGCTTGCCAGAGCTACTCATAAATACATTTGCAGGCAACAACTTCGTCTACTCCGACCAAACCTATGGCAATATTTTAACTGCAATTGAAATAATCTCTCACTATTTATGCAGAGAAATTTAACGTTGCTATTCCTTTTTTATGAGAACATGCTCTGTAGTATAGGAAGCATTCATTTCCATGTTCCAAATGAGGGAAGTTGTTTCAAATGAGACACATACTCGTTTGTTGGTAAGCCCACACGGGTATAACTACATTTAAAATTTGGGTCAGTAGGAGTTTGCGCAGTGATTGCAATTTGTTGAGAGTGAAATGTTATCTTCTAGAAGTTTTCAGAGAAATCAATGGAAATTGTAATGAAATAATTTTCTGTTATTACTATCGGAATTTTGAAAAGTTTTTTTTTTTAAATTGCCATATAGAGCTGATAAATACATCGCCCAAAAGTATGCACTTAATAAATGTATGTTCGAGTGTACTTTGTTAATACGTGCATTAATTGCCTTTGACGGGAATAAATATGCTAAAAAGCGTAATTAATTTCCTAAAATATGTCCTTTTTATTATTATGTTCTTAAGACGACCGCGAGAGCAAAGATATTGAAAAAGAGACTGACTCATAAGACAAGAGAACACAATGAGTAGTAGGTAATGCACAAAATTGTTGTTTAGCCCAAAACTATGCTACAACAGGATACAAAATTTCAGTCTTTCTAGAGAGCTTGGAGTGAAAACATTCCTCAAAACGCCGAACGAAAACCGTAAAACATTCCGCATATAATTATCTAAATAGTGTACAAGAAATCTCTATACTCTCTAATATATATGTGTATATTTTCTCAACAGCAGACTGAGACCGAGTTTGAATAAATAATTTTCAGAAATGAACAAATTCTAGAAAATACGTTGTATACATTTCCTAATCAATAAAAATATCACAATTTGTATACCATTTCATTGGATTTTATGTTACATTTTATGTTTTGAAATCAATCACTTCTTAAAATTCTATTAAAACAAAAGAAAATACGGGAAACGAAAAAAAGTACCAGACATTGAATATATAAAGTGCTTTCGTGCGTGAATTGTGCAATTTCGTCATAAGACACGTAGTAGTAGCCTCTACACACCAATTGTAACGACGTCAGTCAGTGTGTGTTATTTTTCTTGGATTTCTTTTATTTTGTTTAACTATGTTCATTGCAGCTACTGATTGAACAGCAACTTTTTTTAGCTCTGCCCAAAAGACAATTTGTAGTTACTTTGTAAAGTTTCGTTTATCAAAATAATAAAAATAAAAATTGTGAAAATTTCTTCAGACGCGTTGTGGACTTTGATTGCAATAGCAGAGCATCATCATCTTATGGTGGGCTCTTTGTCATTATTACAATTTTTGGTGTCCTACGCCTACCACAAACCAAATACAAGTAAGTTTAGCACCCTGCACATGCCGCCGCCTCTCCTTATACATAAGTATTGTACATATACATGTGTTTCGTATTTAGATGGTGTCATATTAAAATCGATTTTTCATTTACTCGCAGCTTCTCCATCGCTCTTGGTGGGCATATTTTAGTGTTGTTAATGGATCTCTCTTTTAATTTCACTTAATTTTGTTTTTGCCTGCTAAGTTACTGTTTCCTTCGAAGGCCTTTTCCTCGTTTCGGAGGCGCAGCCTCTTTGTATATTCATTCTCGTGTATAAATTTTATGCTGCTTACACTCTTCGACAAATACTTTATACACTTATGTACATACATATATATACTTATAAAGTAAAAATATCTTTTGTCACCCTTCCAGTCATCATTGTTAACCCTCCATAGGTAAATTTTTATATTCTTAGATTAGGTAAAATGAGAACGAGTTTATTTCTATTCTCCTTTGATTCACGTTTAAATATTTGACAATAGTGTCCAAATCCAAATAACTGCTTATTTATATTAATATAATAATACTGAAAACAATTCTGGGGATCAATTTAAAGGGGGTTTCTCTTTGGTTATCTATTTGGTTTTTTGGTTAGCTGTTGTTATATGAGGCTTCCAGACTGAAAAATTAAAAAATATATATATACTCATACAGTACAACAAATTTAATGAGACAGGATCTTCTTTGTTTTGCCGTAATTGTCCAGTAGGGGGTAAATACTAGGTTGGAGCTGGTATTTTGTACCAAGGAATTAGCTCTTCTCCATACAAAATGATGTAAATCTTTTGTAACAAATTGTCTTTTCACTTTGAAACTATTTGTATAAAGTTGCAGTCCATTTCTAAACCGTTTTTACTACTTTACAAATTGAGTGGTTCTTCCGTCTGTCCTACTTCTACTATATTTCGAAAATTTTCACTATCAGTGGGGCTCGGCCCCCTCCTTTCTCTAGTTTCTCCTCATATATATGGGCAATCACAATGGTTCAACCGACTTCCGAGTGTAGTGACAATAAGTTGTATACTGTCTCTTATTGTCACGTGTCCTAAACCTAACCTAACCTAGTGGTGCAGGAGACTTCAACCGTTTCCAATTGGTGTTAAAGGCAGTTGAAGTAATAATTTCTGAGTATCTAATTAACCTAACTTGTATCATAAATGTACAGAATGAGGAGGGGGAAAGAACAATAAGATAAATATATTGAGAGGGTGGGTGGTTGAATAACATCCATTTTGATCCATTTAAATGGTGAGATCTGATATATCAACCATTGAATTTCCACAAATAATCGACTGCAATTTTCTTCTAAGAGATTTGGACTTATTCTTAATTTGTATTTGGATATTTACACTAGTCCCTGCATTCATAACGAAAACCTCGTCTGACTAATGATTTTTTAATTCGCATCAATTCCACTAAACTATTAACAAAGAAATCTTAAACGCAACAATATAAAATTCCACTTCAACATCAATCAAATTATTAATAATTGGATTAACTCCGTTTAGAATAAAAGATTCATACACTTATTGTTAGACTCCTTTGGATCAGATTCAATAAATAATAAGAAAGCCTAAAAAAAATACAGCAGACAGTTGTCCGAGGCCTTCGGCCACGGACTGTCCCTGCAGGCTGTGTCAGAGACACGGCCATTAAGTTTAACGTAGAATACGCCATCCGATAAGACAGAAAACATATATAACAATAAATTCATTTGCTTATATTATTTATCATTTATTGTTATATATGTTTTCTGTCTTATCGGATGGCGTATTCTACGTTAAACTTGCAGGGACAGTCCGTGGCCGAAGGCCTCGGACAACTGTCTGCTGTTATTTTTATTTTTACCAACGGCATTTGATTCAAGTCCGTTTAAAAAAAAAATTACAGCAGACAGTTGTCCGAGGCCTTCGGCCACGGACTGTCCCTGCAGGCTGTGTCAGAGAGCTTTATTACGTTAGCTTACTGTTTGTTTCACTTTTTACTAGATACACGTTGCCAAGCAACACTAGCTTGCTGGTCGTTTCACTTTTTACTAGATACATGTTCCTAAGCAATGTTGAGCAACCAAAAACACTCAACCAAACACCACACATATGTTTGAGTGTATGTGTTTAAACAATTTTCATTTGAGAAATTAAAATACTAGAAATATATCAACCAATATGAAATGTATATCAAACGAAAGATAAAAATTCATCTGGCCGTTTCCTCAAATTCAATGAAATAAAGATTACAACAATAAAAACCTGACATGACTCCTCATACCGTAAGGTAAGACGTATTCTACGTCAAAAACTTCCAAATAGTGGATACGAAACAAACCAATACATGCTATCTTTTGTAGAACAGCTGCCAATAACTAAAAACAACCACGACTATCGTGGTTGCTTTTGGCTAAATCAATGTTTATCAAACCTCAGTGACAGAATTCTTCTCTTGACGTTCAAACTTCCAACTTCCACAAGTTGACATTTCTGTGTATAAATTAATCTTCCCATCCATTTCCATGACATTCTAGTTTAATGTCAGATCAGACCTTGTCTCAGTCGGTGGTCCAATGGCTAAAGTAATCGACTCTTGTACGCGAGAACTTGTGTTCAATTTGACCATCTTTTATTTTGGCGAAGGTCGTCAACTCACTTGTGATGGCTTCTCAAAATATCGTTCGGTATAGGTCCAAATCAGCCCTCCCCATCACTTCATGGGATGTAATGATCTTTTTGGTTTGTTTTAAATTTTAAAGACTGCAGTCTTAACAAGCCATAATAGTACGCACCGATAATCGAATATCAGTTGGTTCCAAGTGGTCACTAGTATTGGCAGGAATATACAGCGTGGTCCAAAATGTATCACCCTATGGCAAGATGTCATAGCTTTTGGAAATGATGGCAACTGTCAGTTTCGTTTAATACATCGATACAGAATAAATGTGAACAAGCAATGGAATGCTCTACTCCTCAAGAACGCGTTATATGTACTCGTGACTATTTTTCTACGGAATATTACGTCAGTGGTTTTGGCTCAGCGTGAATTTCGTGCTGATTTCCCGGCCGTGCTACGCCAACATGACAAACACTAAGCCGCGTTTAGTCGCTTGCCTCGAAGAGACTGGAACAACACGTAACGGAAGAGGTGCCAGAAGCCCTCGTAGTGTTCGTTCCAACGAGAATATCGCAGCTGTGGTTGAAGATGTAGCGGATGAGCTGTCAACGTTGACCAAACGCATTTCAACGCAGTTGGCAATTACACTTTGGTCTTTGCAGTGCATTTTGGTGGAAGACTTGGAAGATGTTCCCGTACAAAGCTACTGCCTGCAGACCTTCAATCGCATCTAAACTACGCTCACACTGCCTTGTGTGCGTAGGAGAAAATATCTAGGGTCTTCATGTTAGATCTAACAGGCATTGAGGGAGTTAAGCTGAATGATCTTAGAACCTTTTTCAGAATACTAATTGGTTTACCAGGGACTAAAACACGTATATTCTTCTGTCACATCATGGAATATCAGAATGAGGTGTCATATGACTTGAAGGCCCCTTAACCATACGAGGCAAATTAACAGGTTCAACGATGGGGACGGAATATGACGTCTCGTGATTTTACAACGGTCCACATTGGATAAGTGTGTCAATAGTGACAGCCACTTTAAGTTACAATTTTTTATAATAAAATGAAATGAAAACGTAGTGGACAATTTTGATTCGGATTTGATATGAGTAACGAGAGCTCCATTTACAACTGAACGGATACGTAAACAAAGCAAACTAAGTATATTTTACCATAGTATATGAAAACGTTATACGACTACAAACCTTTCCTTTGTAAACTGAAGTGTACTGTTTCTTCCTTTAGGAAAGTGCAGTAGTATATTGGATATAACAACTCTAGTATAGAGTAGGTCACACAATTACTTACTATATTATATTCAATTGCGAGTTATCAATATTTAAAATACCAGAATTTTTAAATTCAAATACTATAATTCTTTTTATTTATTTTTTTTCAGAAACACCAGTATACCAGCAAACACCTCCATCTCCACCTCAACGGAGCAAGTTAGTTAGTTCGTGCATGAATTCACATCGGCGTTATTTAAGTCATAGGTATGTATACATTCATTAAGCAGTACGAACTATTCGCACATTACGATAAAATGTAAAAGAACAAAAACGAAATGTAACTGACATTAGTTTGGCCTCACAAGAGTGTGCTCATTCTATTTAAGATGCATGGTCTTCAGAAGAGCTAACCTGAAAAGCAGTGGCATCATTGTCAAAAGGCAGTAGTAAAAAATAACAGGAGGCGGAGGTCCCCTAAACTTGTGCGAATAATGGTTTCATGATCTAGTGATGTAAATTCAGGCACAGTTCGTAATTAGTCATGCCCGTGAATGTGCTTTCCTAAAAAAATGTATTTTTCTTCAAACAAAAAACTAGTTATCAGACCTTATGAACCGGTTTCTGCGAAACACAAATTTGTTAGGGTATTTGACTTAGGGACAATGTAAATAGTAGTCTAATACCATATCAATTAAAATTGGATGACAATCAAGTCAATTAATACGCGCAGAACATTTAAACAGTAGTTAAATCTAAGGTTTTAAAATGTAGCCCGAAATGAGAGAAAACAAATCCAATTTTCTCCCTAGTTGCATGTGTTGTGTTGCAGTCATTAAACTAAAAATCAACTTTTCACGATTAACGTGTTCACTTGGGCTACTAGTGTTAAGTTAAATTGAAAAAAAAATCAATATTGGAAATAGTTTTCATCACATACGGCAGGCATGTCTGCATGTACTGTGTTGTTTATTGAAATATAAATTTATTCTATTTCAATAATATAAAATCGTTGAGTTCAGGTGGTACACAAACAGAAGCGCATATAGTTGGTATTATCAAATGGGGTAAACTAATAGATTGGGCCAATGAATACCACTCATTAGAAGGCAACGAATTTCTTATGTCAGTATTGATAACATGCAAGTGGTTCAAAACGGTGACGACAATTTACAACCGATCCTTGCAGAAATGGGAAAATCTGGGCGTCCTATATTATTCGATGACCTACTCTAATATAGGTCCTGAGCATATGTAGTTAAAGACTCCAAAATTATCCAAATTAACCACAAACCGTCAATACTCTTGAAGTACCTTGATCGCATTGGAGGAGCTCGTACGAAATTATTTGAATGTACATTGGTGCACCCTTCAAAATCCCTTTCAATTTGTTAACTACACCCCTGTTGTGCATGTGCGCTGTATAGTGTTATTACGCCTAAATGTGTGGTTTTATATACACAATATTTCATGTTTATTTTCAGTTTTATTGTGGTGTATTTCTCGCATAGTTTGTTCTGTTGAGTTTTTAATATATATGACTTACTGCAGTAGTAAATTGTTTTCCTTTTCCTCCTTATTCATTTGGGGTTTTTTTTTGTTACCTTTATCGGTTTCTTTTTCTGTTACAAATTACTACGAATAAAGGAAGTTGGTAGGGGGAGGACAAAAAATGTGGAAAGCTTCAATATGTAGTGTTGTTTTTTATTGGTTTGTGTAAAGTAATGTTGTTTAGCTGGGTCAAGGGTAATGCTTAGCTCCTTTCCATGATACTGATTTATAAAAGTGGTTTTTTAAACCGCTGAAAGATTGTGGAGAGTATTTTAGTAATGGAATGTAATTAAAAGCAGTGTATTACATTTTCACACTGGCAATCCTAAGAAAACGTTCCTTTATGAAAATTGTCATGAGCATTTTCCCCACACAGCTGAGAGAAATTTGACGCAGAAAGTTTGTATTGAAAGTTGTTATTGGTAATTATTTCGATCTTGGCCCAAAGTTATTTCGTAAAAAACAACAGTTTCTTTTACTTGCCGACTTGCCATCTGAAACTCTTAAAAATCCCCATCGTCGTGTGTTCTGTTTTGTCACCTATCCTGCCTGTTACCAACAAATTATTGCGATTTATACTTTCTATATAGCTACTTATACTAAAAAAAATTCAACCAATAGTAGTAGTCTTGTTTATTAAGCAACATTTTTCTCAATTGTTTCGTTTTTTCAGGACTTCAAAATTTTCTAGTAACAGACACCGGAAGCTGCAACCTTTTAGAGAAACGTGAGGCATTCACAAGCCAACTGAAATAAATGCCCTCGTTCTTCGAATTTTTAAAAACTATTTTTTATAATTAAACTAAAATTACATAAATGTAAAGAAAAAACCTACAAAAAAATAAAAAAAAACCACAAAAATTATAAAAAAAAAAACGCCAACACGTCCCTTAAGAAAAGAGGAGTGTTTAACCGTATTAAACAATCTGGTCGAACAGAATTCAACAACAACTCATCCTAACACCACTGCGGAAATAAAGGAAATAGGAATTACCACGGCAGAAACCAACAAAGAGTTTATTTCCTACCCCCAAAAAGCAGCAGCAGCCGGTTAACTTTAATAAAATCAAACAATAAAATAACATAACACAGATTCTGTTTCCCTGGCATAATCCGCGCGTATAATATTACCAATATATTAGTTCATTTGAACCCAAATCAAGAGAACTCTTAAAACAAAAGCTCCCAATATAATAAAAGCAAACTTCATGAATTTAACAAATAATATAAAACCATATAATAAATCAAAAAATAAACATTTTGAGCCTACCATCCAGCAGCACCAGCAGTTTCTTCAGTTGTCAAACTGTTGGACTTCAGCGCAATTGGAGCAACAACTAACCGCCATTGTTGGTTATACCGATCGATTGATCAGCAGCCAACTCCATGAATGTCGTTTGAGTTAAAGAAAGGACAACGATTTCCTTAGGCTTATCACTTCGATAATAGAAAATTGTGGACATATTTTCCGGACATTATAGGGCGGTTTGATTCCTCTGGATTAGTTGGAAACGACGTCTAGCATTCCAGCAAAACTGCTTACAAAAGAACATAAAGGCTTGCTTAGAAATCTAAACCCGAATTTTCAAAAGATTTCTCGACTATTAGCAGCAGCAGCAGGAGCAAGAAAATACAGTAGCTTATAACAAAATGGGTACCGTCAATGTTAATCGCAATGTCACTGACATTTTCTATCGCTATAAAATGCCTCGTATTCAGGCTAAGGTCGAAGGCAAGGGTAATGGTATTAAGACCGTGATCGTCAACATGGCCGATGTGGCTCGTGCTATAGGTAGACCCGCCACCTATCCTACCAAATACTTTGGCTGCGAATTGGGTGCTCAAACTCAATTTGATCATAAGGTAATACATGTGATTCTTATCATGCCAAATCTTGTGCTTTAACTTTAGTTTTCCCTCTAATGTTTTGCTTAGAATGAACGTTTCATTGTTAATGGCTCTCATGATGCTGCCAAATTGCAAGATCTTCTCGATGGTTTCATTCGCAAATATGTCTTGTGCCCTGAATGCGATAATCCCGAAACGGATCTGACAGTATCGGCTAAAAATCAAACTATTTCTCAGTCATGCAAAGCTTGCGGTTACCATGGCCTGTTGAAAGTCAACCATAAGGTGAACACGTTTATTTTGAAAAATCCACCCACTGTCAATCCAGCCGTTCAAGGCTCGTCATTGACTGAGGGTAAACGTTCGAGACGTTGCAATAAGAAGAATGGTGAGAATGGCGATGCCAATAATTCAATGAAGAATTCAGATGGTGAATCGGATGGCGGCAATCAGGCCAGTCAAACAGAGGCTGAGATAAGCGCTGCTATACCAGTAAAGAATGACGACGACGACGAAGCTGAATGGAGTGTTGATGTATCGAAGGTAACTTACAGTTTTTTCCTATCCATTTTATTATGAGTAATAAGTTGTAAAATAATTTTTCTGTTGGAAAATATATCTGGGAAACTTGTCCATTTTATTATTTTTACAAATTAAGAAAATCATATAAAATTTACATATGTATGTCTCAAAAAACCCAAAAAGCTTTTTCCGGTTGACAAAGTTTGTTGTATAACTTAACACATGCTCTTCGTTTACATTTGCAGGAAGCTATACGCGCTCGTTTGCAAGATTTAACCGATGGCGCCAAGAGTATGACCATTTCGGATGATTACGATAAAACTGAAAAGGAACGTATTGACATATTCTATGAGATCGTCAAGAAGAACTTGGATGATGGCAAACTTGAAGCTGTCGCTGAGCACAAGGAGTTGTTGATCGAAGCCGAACGTTTGGACATTGTCAACAAGGCAACATTGGTATTGGCCGAATTGCTATTTTCCGAAAATCTTATTGCAGATGTGCGCAAACACCGCGTTCTCTTGTTGCGTTTCACCCACAACAATCCTAAAGCTCAGCGTTACTTGATCGGTGGTTTGGAGCAAATTATTGCTTTACATAAAGATAAACTTATGCCTAAAGTAGCTGGCATTCTTAAGCTCTTCTACGATTCTGATATTTTGGATGAAAAGGTTATTTTGGATTGGTCTCAAAAGGTCAGCAAGAAGTATGTGTCCAAAGATGTGGCCACTGAGATACACGAGAAGGCCAAACCCTTTATTCAATGGCTCAAAGAAGCCGAAGAAGAAGACTCATCCGAAGAGGACGAGGAAGATTCAGAAGTTGAAATTGAGTACAATGATCGGGCTCGTGTGGAACCACTTAAGGCCGCTGTTGTAACACAAGTTACTAAAAAAGTTATAGACGATGATGACGATGGCGAGGAGATAGATATCGATGATATCTAAATACAAGAAAAAAAAACACAATGCGAATATGCGCTGGCAAATCACTTTTTTCAAAACACTTGCATTACCAATCCCTCACTATTTTCCCCGCTCTAGAAACTTTTATAACAGTTTCCGATTCAACATTTCAGAAAAACAACAAATCTTAAATACAAATTATCATTTTGTGTGTTTGTTTGTTTAAGTGTTTAATAACTTTTTTATTTTTTGATTTATTATAACTGGTTTTAGTTTTTACTATCTCCCATATTTAACCAGATTGGATTTCATTTGAAATTTTGATATCACTATAATACAACTTTCTTCTATTTAAATGCAAAAACATTTGAAACTGTCAGCTGTCTATTTCAAGAATATTACATTACTTAACTTTATACTTATAATAACGGGCTTTTGCGTTGTTTATACACAAAATAATTATTGTAATTTTTTTAAAATTTTAATTTTGCAATATAACATCAACAAAAAACTAATAAAAAAAAGTTACAACTTTCAAAAATATGGTATTTTGGCTTTTTCAATTTTTCTTAAGGCATATTTTTGTTTGTTACGAAGATATTTCGAATTCCACTCTTTTAGATATTTTCTTACAAATCGCTTTCAAAATACCATTGCAACAAACACGTCATTCACAATTTTATTTTATATTCATATATAATTATTCATTTAAAGTATAGTTTTCTTGTAATTTGTTTTATTTATCCACTTATTTTTGTTCAATTTTAAAAATATATTTTTATGCAACTTATTAATTACCCTTTCCAAAAATAAATTAAATTATATAATAAATACAATAACTAACAAGTGTTTAACTAGCATTCATACACATATATATGTAATTCGTGTAAAATATTTTGTTTTGGGATAGTTAAGGTAAGACATCGGTCGCAAATAATATGATCATTACCTTTTCATATCGTAATCTGGATAATGAAAGTGAGTTTAAAGTGGCCATTTGTTGAACACTTCTAAAAATATACATTGATGGAATCTTACTGCCCCACATTTAACTATTGTGTAAGTTTGGATTTAGGTTTACATTTTATTTCGGATTTCGATACGAAACGGATGCGATCATTTGGCCCTAAATTATACAAATACCACGGATTCACTCTCGTTCTTAGAATCACTCATTTAATTTGATTTCCGATGGTTAGAAGCATGGTAAAATTATCTATCGGGTAAACGCGTCAGCCCAGCTGATTTGGTGGTTTTTCATCTTTTCCGTCGGTAAGCTGTCAAATTCGATTTTGACAGAATTTCAACCAAAATGCAACTTAATAGCATAGACTTTGTATCAAGTAAGACAATCTTATAAAAATTTTCACATTTTGTGTACACAGTGGTTTTCATTATTCAGCTAATTTTGACAGCTTAACGACGGAATTGCTAATGCGACTACGCAATAGATAATTCTACCATGGTTAGAAGTATCAAAGGCATGCTCGTTGTTAGTAAAACGACAGCTGTTCGTTAAAAGTTTGCATGTATTTGTTCGTTTCGTTTAGTTGAAATGTTATGAATAAAAAATCATTACTCAGATTATAGCCGGTGGCTAACCTTTTCGTTACGAATACGGAGGTTTGTGCTCTCAGTGTTTATTTTAAAATTGCAATCGATTTTGCTTATCTATAAACAATAAGTGAATTACTTTTATTAAGCGAACCACAGACTTGTCATTCATAAGCATGAATATCAGCCATTGTTGATGTTTATTGTCTGATTATCACCCTTTTGGAAACCATGTAAGAATGCAATCGAAGTTGTTCGCATAACTAACATGTTCACAATATTTCTTGGTAATAAGTTGCAAATTCGTCAGTCAGATAAAAAGTTATCGACCAAGCTCATGAATGACAAGTCTATAGTTAGCTTTAGGGCCTGTTCGGAAATGCATTACTACTCTGCATCTGATGCGCAGCGCGTTCGAAAATGCAACATCTGACAACTTTACGGGTGTTTTGAGCTGGTAATTGCAAACAAAAACAAGCATCTGAATCAGCTGATGTATTGCCTTTAGTTTCATTAGGATTTTTGATATTGATTTCAATTCCAATGAATGTAGAATTCCATTTCGGTGAAAATAAAACAATTTTATTAAAAAGTAAAACAGTGATTTTAAGAACGTTGGTGATATACAACAATGTCACAAGTTGCGCACGAAAGTGTTGATTCGTAGTAAATTCGAAACCTTGTACTTCTGCTCCTTTAGCTTTCTAACGTTGTCATATTTATGTAGATATGTATATACAACTTTAGTTTCTACAGGAAACATTCGCAAAACTTCTTTAAATGTCAAGAGAACCATCGATTCTCATTGGAAATGATTGTTTTGTTACCTGAAATACAACACAATTCATACAAGCAACAACGTTGTCTGCAGCTACGTCGTGCACTACATTCAAATTCACTAGGTTGATTTTTATTTATTCGAAACTACTTTTTCATCGTCTTTGTTCCAGTCAAACAACTGGGGGTTTTTCTTACCAACGATTTATTATTAAATCCTATCAACTTGCTGAAAAAGTTCTAATTTCGATCGCCCTATCTATACTCATTCCATTTGGGAGAGGAATTCAGTAAACAACTGTTCTCTATTGAAACAGCAAATAATAAAATTATTATTTATAAGCCACCTAGCTGGATGGAGGGCGAGAAGAGACGACCAGAAGGTCTTAAAATGTCTATTCACAATCCAACAATATATTCTGTAGATACAAAGAAATTATATCAGCTGTTTTACTGCTTCCACATGCTTTAAATGCGTATTGATTCAGACAAAGAACTCAGTACATTGTTTGCTTTAAATGTGCATAGGATAAAACAAACACACCGGATGTTTGAAATCTCAGTGCAACCGAAATACATTAGCCAGCATTGGCTAACGCGCGGACAAATTTATGGAGAAAGTAAAAATCAATCCGTAAAAGTCAGATTAGCAATACCCAAAAGTCAATATGTGCCGGCAACTGATTATTACATATTATGCACTCTCCACGTGTATGACGATACTTCCCACCAAGAGCATGAACAGTTGTTACCTTTGTCTAGTTACTGGATACAAAAACATTCTGAAACCACGAATAATGATGATGTGGACGATGATAATGAAAATTCGAGTCACACAAATGTGTTAGATATAATGAAGTTACAACAGTCTTTAAATAATAAGAATGTTGTGTTTACTTATAACCTTCATGGTCATATAATTCTGGATGCGTCTGAGAAAGAGAGAGAAACATCGTTAAGTGTAAGAACATCTTTATTAGAAAAACTGAATATTGACTTACCAGAAGGAAGATGCAAAGCGGAAGGGAAGCACCAAAAAACTGAGGTGAGAATTTTTCATACTCGAACTAAAAATTCTAAATAATTGTATTTAACATTGAGTTAAATACTTATACAACAATTTAGATTAACAAGTTCCCTCATGGCGATTCTTTAAACCTTTTGCATTTTCTCCAATGGAATTTTTGTTATTTGTCTACTTTTAGTTGTGTCTTGGGTTTACAGCATTTAAAAAACATCAAAGTAACGACAATTTCACTCGAATTACCCAAACTATGTACAGCAAAAGCTTTGTCATAGAACACAAATTGAATCTGGATTATATGGTACCGAAATATGGAAATGCAGAGGGCGGAGATGAAGTGGCTTTATTTCTAAACACCAATACAATTTATAAGAAAGCAAATGTTCAAATATTCGTAAATAATTCAAAAACAGATCAGCATATAGATATTGCTGATATAGAAATATTGCAGAAAGATGAAAAGCGATCAAGAAATGTATTTATAAATAATAAAACAATTGTTTTCACCACTCCACCCTTGCCTAAAAAGCTAAGAAATGCATCTAGAGACCAATCTCTGATTGTATTCATAAAAGTTTATCTTCCCAGCACTAAGGAGACCAGTAATATTTCGATATTTAATTATTATCAGCAAAGAAATGTCTCCGACGAACACTCTGCTCCCAAACAAACATGTGGGAACACTATAACAATTTATGATGCGGCAAAACCCTCAGTGAAAGTATCGATTGCCACACCAACCTCGGATTGGATTATAATCAATGACAAATATGCCAATGCTTTTCATCAAAATTTTAGTGACATCTTCAAATTTTACGTTCACATTGTACCACAATTCCCTCAGTGCAGAAGTTTAAGGGTAGAGGTCGACAATGGTTACAGAAAGGATGTACCCCTGAATATGGCAATTTTATCGGAAGCCATTGAATCCCGGTTCATACAGAAGAATGAAACAATTTCTCAGCCTATGTTGACATGTACGGCAAAAAGTTCCGTAGATAAAGAGCGTAATTCTGGTGAGTGGCTTTATAGGTAATGGTTTGTTATACTATTCTACGTTGTAGTACGATCAATTGTAAAATTATGTGTTGCTCCTCTATTGATAATACGGCAATGTCGAAATCTTAATCAAGATTCCAAAGTCTTGTTTTTGGATTTAGCATAAATAAGGTACCAGGTTAGAAAATCAACAAATCGTGTGATTACCAGACCAAGTACTGATCGAATGGGTGATTTGAAAATCACAAGTGATATTCAAACACGGCGATTCAGGCCTGTTCTGATATCTCTTCACTGATATGTGATTTATTATCACTGAAAAGTTGTTCTGTTTTAATCAAGTGATTAGAAGTCTGAAATTAAATTAGAAATTGCCCTGAAAGATTAGCATAAAGTGTTGAAATATATAATTTGAAGTGTTCTGTATTTATTTCAGTTAAAAAACTGATGTTTTACGAGAATAAATACTAAAAATACACATCTATAAAAGACACTGCTTATTTTGATCCTTCAACAGAAAACATGTCTTTCCCTGTCGCGTCTTCACTCGTGATTTTCTGTTACTCTGTGTATGTCAGCTGATTTGAGATCTTCGGAAAAATAGGGGATTGTCAGAGTTGACAAAAGTAAGTGTAATATAAAAGGAACATTTAAAGTATAAATACATAAATAATATATTTAAATTGTCAAAAACTATAAACATTTCTTTGTAAATTGCATATTCAATGTAAGTAAATGCCATAAAAAAATAAAAAAAAAACCAAAGCAATCAAATATTTTGGTGGCAAATTTTGTGTTAATAACTTACGACTATTCAGCCGTCCTCATTGGACGCTCAGTCAGAAAGTTGCTAAATTTGTAAGACAAAAACTGCCAATGAAAGAGCTGTCGGCATTACAAATATTTTCCCCTTTATTTAAATTCAAATTGACAAATATGTTAATGACAACTGTTTGCAAAATCTGCTGAAATCAGTGATATCGAAAAGCCAAAATCACGCCGAAAATGTTCATGTTGGGTGATCTGCAGTACATGTATAAATAACTTAAGTGATTTCAAACCTGCGAGTGATTGTGAAACAGTGTGATATCAGAACAGGCCTGATTATCAGATTGTTAGAACAATGATGACTACGTAAAATTTATGCTTCTAACCATTATGTGTTTTTTTATGTATGTAGCTTCCGAAGTGTCTATATCCGATGCCTTGGATGTGGCAACCGATTTCTTCATTAAATACAAAAGCGATATTAAAGCTCAGGAAAGTAAGAAACGATTATTTCCTGCTGGCTCAAGATCTATCGATTATGTATGGTATTACATCCGTACCCTCAACAAACAATTTCGACCCATGCTGGATGCCAGTTGCTCAATTGTGGAAAAGGATTTGAATGAAAATACGGTTTTGCACTCAGCAATCACATTGAAGCACTCAAAATGCCTTGGACAATTTGTGGAAATGTTTAAAAATTTTACCGAATATCCAAAATCCTATCAGGAGCAATTGAAGCATCTCTTTAGTGTGTATGACTGCGAAGGCCACACCGTTCTACATACTGCCATTTTAAATAATATGGAAGATTTAGTAAAAGTTATGCTAGAGTTTTGCCAGAAAAATGAAATAAATGTCGAGGATTCTATTCAACACTTGGCTGCCAAAAGTGGCCTACCAAATATTGCTGCTTTGGTTTTACGTTACATGTCAAGTGTAAGACATAGGGAGGATGGACAGCAAGTTGGAGAGACCTACAAAAACTGATGGATAAGAGTGTATATGGCAACTTCAATGATGCGGCGTGAGATTAATTACATAACTGTATGCTACTGATAGATATAATAAATTTTATGTTAATACATTTTTATAAAATATATAATTTGGTATTTTCATTATTTGTCATTTGGAACTATTTAAGAACTCCAGGGCTCCACGTTTGAATACAATTTTTACAGAAAGTTATTTAAGCCTTATTTACATTGTAATCAATAATTGTTGTGAGATTTCTTACAGTGCAGCCATGTGGAAATATACATCATAGATGGTTCTCTTTTCTGTAAGTATAAAGCAACTATTGTATAGAGAAGAAAATTTACTCATGGAGTGGAATACCAACAAAGAAAACGAGTGAAGCGTGTCCTTTCTCTGCTCGCTCTCTTACTCTCTTCGTGGAATATTTCAATACACGAGCAGTTTTCTGATGATGTTATTCTATTTAAGTATAGTAATTCCAACCATATTTAAATAAAATTACATAAAGTATGTAAAAAGTATGAAATAATCAAGTTATGACGCGGGAAATGCGTTTGAGTGAATCGCGTCGACTTTTTTGGTTCTCTTCTACTAGGGTTGTCAAATTGCGTGGTTTTTTCTTCTCTACCTGTACATCCTTTTTGGTATGGTGTTTAATACTGTCTTTATTTAACTGACTGAACAAATTTTGTCCTTGTACAGTTCTTAAAATTTCTAGGGAACACTTTCTCAACGCTCTCATTTCAACTAGAAAAGAGATCCCTCCTGTTTATTATACAAAACAGATGTTTTATCAACAACATGCTTTTAAAAATTACTTGATTTTTTGACATTGGTTTAATCAACAGAACCATACTTACAGAAAAGAGAACCAAAAAGTGCTAGAACTTCACTCAAAGGCATTTCTCTCACTCGTCATATCTTGATTTTTTTGCATAGTTTTTTAACATGGTTGGAATTTGTATAGTTATGTATATACAATAAAACTATCAAAAAGCTGCTCGTGTTTTGAAATATTCAATGAAGAGAGTAAGAGAGAGAACAGAGTATGACTAGGGTTTCACTCGTTGTGTTTGTTGGCATTTTAGTGAAGAGAAATTTTGACTGTCTAGTTTTTGCTTACAGTTTCATAAGATTTATTCAAAGGTATGCAAATTTAAATGTCAACTCTACTTGTTAATTAATCAGTCGATGATGAATGCTACTACTTCGTTTGCATTAAATAAATAATAAATTATAGAAATTCTCTGTGTAATCAATTAAAGTTGCTTTGTAATAAAGTCTATAAAACAATTGACCCTATGCCCATTTAGATTAGTTTCTCAACAGCTTCGCACCAATCAGCAGTGTGTGGACGGCGCCGACGACGGTTTTCCACGTTTTGGATATACCAAATACATACATACATACATAGCGTTAACGTTTACTGTTGTGGGCGTGTTCGGCATCGTTAACTATTCACGAAAAAATGTAAGTAAAGTATAAATGGTCACACACAAGTGTGACGACTATTAATTTATTGTTAAATAAAATATATAATAATATAAATCAATTATTGGGCATGACCAGGGAGAGTACAGAGGTATCGAATATGATGAAAGCATTTGCTGACACTTGCAATTATGTATAGTTGCAAACGATATTCTGTTGAAATGCAATCAGTTAATATCAATGGATCCAACAATACGTTGGAATGACAATTTTGCTTAATCATAGAGCAATATACAAGAGTCTCTATCCCTCTCTTAAGTTTTCTCGATGGCTACGAGGTAGTAGGCCATTTCATAGAGTCCGAGTTGCTGTTGAATTTTACTGTTTGATTTTTGTCCGTTTTATGTCCAACCAAAGTGTACAATTGGTAAAATACAGCAGCAAATCGAACTCGATGAAATGGCGTCATGAAGAGGCAGCGAAGAGAGTAATAGAGGCACTTAAGTATTACTCTATGAGCAAACTAAGTTTAAATAGTGTTTGTTTGATACTAATTACATATAAATTATGTTTTATATTGGTTGCATCGAACGAAAATACGCATTCATTTTTATTTCTGTCCGTATTGTTCCATGGTAGAAATATAATAGGTCTGTTTGAGAACGTGATAATTTGTACAATTTATCACATTTCTTACTTGATAGTGTTCGTTTACTCGATAAAATCAACAACGAGAGAGCCAGAGAGTGAATATTTTTGACAGTTGAATGATAGAGAACTTGCAAGTTTTTACTGGAGAAATTTTTGCCAGTAAGAATTATCAAGTACGAACATATGTTTTTAAACAGCTGTTTTATTTAAATAAACAAAACTTTGAAAACAAAGAAGAAATTTAACAATGGCAGAGGTAAGTAAGAAAATACATTTGTTGGAACATTTTAATAGAATTTGTTAATAAACTAGATTCCCAACAAAGTGCAGTGTTAACAAGTCAACAAATTACTCTGAACATAGGGAAAACAATGAAACGAAAAGCAAAAAAGAAAACATGAATCAGCTGTTTACAAACAAATGTTGATTACTTGATACTTTTTACTGGATGTCGTTCGTTTACTTTTTGCGATATTTTTTACTTAGAGAGTAAAATCAGCCTTACTCTCCCAGTAAAAGTTACTTGATATTTTTTACTGGAAAAGTTCTCAAACAGACCTAATGGTAGATGCAGTACGACAACAAATACAACAAGCCAAAAACAACAGGCATTTTGTTTTTGCTCAGTGTCTGTGTTGTGTCAAGTCAGCTGATAGAAAAATTATGAAAATGTAATCAAATTTGCAAAAAGTGTCATTTAGAAAATGATTGAGTGTTATTTAATATATTGAAAGTGTTTAAGTGTGAAAATTATAACGTTTCTATGTAATTTTTGCAGAGAAATATTTCAAAAACAGCAGTTGCTGGCGAACGGGGGTTGCTGACAAACAAATGTAAACAAACTTTGACATAAGAGAAAAACTTACTCACACTCAGTCCAGAAAAAAGTTCAAATCAGCTGGGCTAGTGCTTCTACCATTTCTTTGTACCATGGTATTGTTCCAACCAAAGAGTAAATTAAAAAAGCAACTCAAACTCGATGAAATGACCTACTACCTCGTCGTCATCAAGAGAACATGAAAAGAGGCATAGCGGCTCTTTTTTATTTCTCTATGGTTTATCACGATTTGTTTGTTTTAATTCATAGAACACAATATTTCCAGTGATTTTCTTGGCAATTGTCATAAATGTCTTAAACTAACAATTATTATCTATTTTTGTTATCGATAGTGGATAAAACTCTTCATTGCCTGTTGTAAACAACCCTGTAATAGATTGGCGAAAAATTCGCTCACTGTGAGTACCAAACAAATGAAAAGTGAGCGAAATTTAATCGACAGAATGTACACCCAGTTGATGGGTTTTGTACTTTTGGTTTCTTACGCGGCTGCAAAAGTATGAAAATCACACGACGCAGCCCGAATTCTTTCAGTCACCTATCACCGTTTCTTTTTTGAAAGCATCCTTTCTGAAAGTTCTCCAAGTCCCATCGGTACCCCTTGCTACTACCTCGTCGTCAACGAGAGAATTTAAAGAGAGGGATAGAGACTCTTGTATATTGCTCTATGCTACAGCTACAATAACGCCTGCTACTATTACCATGTAGATATTATTGTACCATGGATTCATCCTTATTCGTTGTACTGATATGTCCTAGCCAGTGTAATCGCTTTTCTTTTGTCGGTTGTGCACTGTTTAGTGTACGCTGCTCGTGTACATGAGAACGTGGGTTCGATCCTTGCTCTGACCACCTTACATTACATTCGACGACGGTCACCTCGCTTAGTAATGGAAGATATTATCGACTACTTAGCCTTGCACAATTTATCAAAATACCGTTCGGAACCGGTATAAAACTGTACGTCCCAACCAGTGAGTGCAAACCCAGAAAGCGCACAGCTTATTGGTTGTGAGAAGCTCTCCTCAAACCCTTCATGGGATGTAATGGGAAACCATTTTTTTTGTTTCACTTAACTACGCCTATCTCGGACTACAGTTTATACAGCTCATACGACGCCGATACTCGACGTTGTCTGTAAAAGGTCCGTACATACAGTTTTCGGAGCACTGTTCTCTCTTCGACTCCTAATATTATTTCGTCTGCCAGCGATATGAACCAGGGCCATTCTAGTAACATCACCTACTCCGTGTAATAGCGTTATTTTCATTCGCATAAATACGTCGATGTCGCGATACGGTTTCTACAGCTCGTGGTTGCAGCGTTATTTTCATCACTTTCCATGCGTCACCCTTTAAGCGGGTTTTTATAACCAAGTACGGTCTGTGCAGCAGTTCTCAAAGAGTGGGTAATAATGTATTTCCAATTCGCTTCAAGATCATGAAACGAGGGTGCCTTTTGCGTCAGTAGTTGAGTGAGCTACTCTGAATAGGTCATGATTATATCTGGTAATTGCACTTTCCGATGCCCAGCTTTCTACATGTCTGACTTCGTATGACATTCGCTCTGCTTACCCCTGTCTGAACCTCTGCTGCAAAATGAAATATTTAATTTAAATTATAAGTTTAATTTAACTGAAACAACAAATCATGGTTCTTTATTAAGATTTAATTTGTTATTAAGCGTTTTTGTCAATTTCAACCAGAGCATAGTTAATTTCAATTCAATTACGCTATGATGCAAGAAAGTGTTAATTATATCAGAACTTCTAAACCATTGGTGTGATTGTTTTAGAATGCACTAGGTAGGGTAGGAGTTAGACTTTCAGAATATTAATGAAATTGGGTACTAGCCAATATTATGTTAACCGTAACTTTATACTTGAACATGAACGACTTTGCCACTCCCATTATGTTACCACCCGTAATGGTACCTTTTCGAAAAATGTTTGTTTGGTTTTCAAATTGAGATTTCAATCCACCAACCATGTGTTTTGTCGTACAGAAATCAGCTGTTTAATCGCAAAAACTGCGAAATCGGTTTACACCACAACAAAGTCTACAAACTTTTTCAACCAGTCTCTTTGGATCAATTTTTTCCTTGAGCGTACATAAATACCTGTCAGTGTTTTAATTTATTAGCCATGCGAATTATAAGAGTGACACTTTTGGGAGTTTCAGAGAGCTGATAACGCCTGTTGTGTTGAAGTGGAATCGATCCCCTGCCCCCTGATAACGATCTGGAAAGCTGTTGATAGAATGACGAAGCTGCCCCGATGTTTATAATGATAATGACAATGGTGTTGTTAATTATTTAATACATTCAGGCAGATATATTGTTTATCTGGACTTTTAAGCTTTTTCAATGAGAGTTTCCGAGTTCAGTGTACATTTAACAGTGATCAAGATTGGTGGGTGTTGATTTGTTGGTATTGTCTCTACAAACCAGTTATAATTTTGTACTATTATTTTAAAATTTGTTTGCCGATTTTAATCATAATTAATCTTAATTACGAGTGCAAAAAAGTTTTTATACAAAAAAGAACTTCAGTTAAATTCTACAACTACAAAAATACCCAAGTTTTCTTTTGAACACGCGTCACCTGCCGGCACTTAATAAATTTCTGCTGTTGATCAAGTGTCAAGCACTTGAAACTGTTAATCTAAACGTAAACGTAAAGTGACGAAGTGAGTAACTAACGAGTTTACATTTTTAATTTTTCATCTTATCCACTTTTTGAATCCGTCCGCTGCTTCCCATAAACCGGAAATAACCTCTTACATACTTACATACACTCACACATTTTATTTTTTCGTTTTTAAACGTTTTTTAACTTTTTTAAGTTAACATTTCATTATAATTGCAAAATTTATATTTGTGTTTGTAAATTTAATTAAATTTCAAAAACCCCAAATTTATGTAAACAAAAGAGAGAGAATAAAGCCCTGAACACATTGCAATCAATATCTCGTGCTTGAAAATTTAGTTGAACCAAACATCTGTTTTCCAATACAATAATCAACTGTTAATTTACTCGAAATATCCAATGGAGACAATCCTGCTGCAAAGTGAATGCAGTGTAAAAGTAAAATGCATGGTAGAATTATCTATTAGGTACTCGTAGTTGTATTATAAATTCCGTGGTTAAGCTGTCAAAATTAGCTGAATAAAGAAAATCATTATGAACACAAAATGTGAAACATTTAAGCAGCTTGTCTTACTTGATACAAAGTCTATGCTATAAATTGCTTCGTGATTGAAATTCTTTGAATTTTGTTAAGAAATATATGAAAAAAGCCATAAATCAGCTGGGCTGGCGCGTTTACCCGATAGATAATTCTATCATGGAGCATAGTTAACCACCATCTTGCGAAATATCTTGAGTTCAATGACCTTCTTAATGATCGACAGTATGACTTCCGTAGAATGAGATCTACTGGAGACCTAATGGCGTTCCTTTCGGAACAGTGGATCCATCCACCGGCTTGGTGAGAGTACGGTAAAGGCTCTTGAAATTTCCAAGGCCTTTGACAGAGTATGGCATGATGTATCGAAGCTCGCTGCTTTTGGTGTCACTCGATTTATATCGAGTTTTCTCAGAGATCGCAGTATACGAGTTGTTGTAGATGGGGATTCATCCGAGGAGCATAAATTGACTGCAGGTGTACCACAGAGCTCTGTTCTTTCTCCCTCTCTTTTTCTTATTTTCATTGACGATCTTCTGGGTCAGACTGTGAATCCAATCTACTCTTGCGGATGACAGTAATCTCTGTCAGTCTTATTAATTCGACCGTGGGCCAAATCTCCAAGTCGACCGGAATCTGGTGTCCATTGTTGAATGGGGTCGAATTAATAAAGTAGACTTGATTGCGGGTAAGACCCAGTGTTGTTTGTTGTCGCATAAGCGGATTGCTGACCCAGATGTGTCGTCATTGTCTATGGACGGTGTGGATATTGATGAATCAGACGCTCTTGCTGTTCTTGGCATAAAAATGCAATGTGATGTCCGTTGGGCGGAACATGTATTTGAAGGGCCGAAAGATGCACTCAAGTGTCTAGACATTTTAAAGCGGTGCAAGAAATACTTCACTGCATCTGATCTTCTTAATATCTACACCACCTACATCAGGCCATATATGGGCAGGTGCTCCTAGGACATCTTTGTGGCTTCTCGACCGTGTCCAGAGGAGAGCGACGCTATTGATAGGGGTCAGTAGGGTATCCTGCTCTGTTGCTTCCCTTGAGCATTGTCGAAATGTGGGTTGAGTGTCGCTGTTCTATCGATACTTCCACAGTATGTGTTCCTCGGACATCCGTCGACTTATGCCAGACGTGAGGATATTTATATATATGTATATAGAGTTGTCGGTTGACCGCCCTACACACTATAGAGAAAATTCGTTCTTCAATCGTACAGTCCGTATGTGGAATAAGCTTCCACCTAGTGTACTTCCCACCAATTGTGACATACACTCCGGTTCACTTATTTAATGGCACAATAAATTCCATATTCAGCAGCATGTATCGTTTGCAATTTGTAACCGATTGCAGAATTTTAAAATGAAAATGCAAACTAGACATCTTGAGATATAAAAAAAAATCATGACAATAGTGGTTTCTTAACTAAAGAACTTTTTTTGAGCAATTTATAAAAGAAAGTCCAAAAATGTGCTTTTTTTTTGGTTCAGCGGGGCAATGGGATTCTCTTATAAAACGTGATATTTCTAACATTCATGTTTTATTGAACTGTAAACGACGGTGGTGCAATGGTTAGTATGCGCGGCTCTTGTACATGAGATCCTGGGTTCGAACCCAGCTCTGACCACCTTCAAAAAAAAAATTTCTTTCGGCGGCGGTCACCTCGCATAGTGACGGTGACACTATCGAGTATATAGCCATGAAAAAGCTTCTCAAAATACCGTTCGGAATCGGTGTAAAACTGTAGGTCCCAATCAATGAGTGAAAACTGGAAAGCGCACAGCTCAGTGATTGTGAGAAGTTCTCCCCGGTCCCTTCATGGGATGTAATGGGAAACCATTTATTTATTTTTTAAACGAACAACAAATCACAGAATAATATATACGTAGATAAACTTATTCTCTCATCTGACGTTTCATTTCACAGTCTTCATCGTAGGTTTGTGGAATTGAGAGCAATTAAATTTAAAATTATCTTACACCAGGTGGAGTTACAAAATATGTTCACTTAACTTTTTCCTGTCGTTTTGGTGTAGAACTGAAAAATTTAAATATATTTTGCACTTTTTTGTTGACTTTTATCTTTGGTATACATTTGTATTGTATATAACACAACTAGTTTGCCACAAAAACACGAAATTCGATTGTTTTTCCTTTGTGGATCGCTGTATACTATTGCCACCATCTGGTATTATTGAACCCATATTTTCCACCATCCAATGTTTACTTTCCATCGTACCTATGACGTTAAATTTATTGAGCGAATAAAAGCTTCTATGGTATGTATTATTCTATGGAACAAATAATCATCTGTTGCGCATAATTAAACCAAAGTGGATTATTGTTCATCATCAGCTGCCAATATTGCGTTTTCATATACAGTAGAACTTCGTTAATCCGGATCAATTAAAACCAACTCAATCCGGACTACGAAGGAATCCGGATTACCAAACGCATTAAAATTATTGAGAAAAAAACACATATAACTCAATTTATTCATTTATTATGATAAAAAAAAACTATAACAATCACTTCAATATAAACGTTAAAAGTATATAGTAATGGTATATTAACTTAAAATTTATTTAAAAAATTGGTATACCATTGTTTGCCGAATACACTTTTGTTTAGCTTCCATTGCACGCTGCCGAAGCGTTCTAAGAATAGTCAAACTGTCTAATTCAACTTTATTTATATTCGGTGAATCCCCGAGCTACATAGTGATGCGCTGTAAAATGTATGTCATTGTTCAATATTGTTGCAAGTTTGTATGTAATAATGCATGGTATGTATAATGATCTTCGTGGTAATAGCATTAGACGTTGTTGCTGGTTTAGGCAACAATAAGAGGCAGTTGTGCAGGCGTGGAATGTCAAACTCTCTTAGAAACTGAAAACAAAGAATATGTAGCAACAAAATGTATGCAAATTGACAATTCTCGCCTGCTGTGAAATGAAAAAAAAACAAATCAGCTGGTCTACAGCTACTACCACGTGGATCATTATACCATGGAATAATGTGTACGTAAAAGGCGAAATAATGTGAATAAAAGAATATCAAATAATGTGTATTAGTGAAAATAGCATGAATGTGTTGTATTTTATTGAATTATCGAACACTGCATTACACAACACGCGATCCGGATTAGCGAAACCGTGGTTGGTCCGGATTACAAGGTATATAATAAATATTTTTAATTTTTCAACTCTGTCCGGATTACAGAAGGATTCCGGATTAGACCATATCGGATTATCGAAGTTGTACTGCACATACATACATACATATATATTTACAAGATTACTACGTTAAAAAACGAAATTATCACGCATGTTCTTTTTATCTTCGACGGTGAATTTAATTCACTTGACATATTCATTTCACTCAGGTAGATCCACCATGTTCTGCATTCCATGTGGTATAGTTTTGTCGAACTTAATTTGGAATATTACATCCATTCGTACATATTGAACGAGTATGTTTTCTATCAAAAAACGTAACATTGCTGACATTCATGGTTTATTTAACTGCAAACGAACAAACAAAATCATCTGTTGCGCCTAATTAAACCAAAGTGGATGAACAAGAAGAAGAACGAAAGTCTGGGAAACATAAAAGAAATTGCTTACAAAACGTAACATTTTTGTAATAATTTGTTTTTACAAAAAATAAAGCCGGAAATAAGTTAGGTAATACATATGTAACTCAATAGAAACCACGTAAATTATTTTTTTTGCACGAAGATAATTTTAATATGTGGAAAAGTGAAACCCTTATTATTATGTTGTTATAAAATCGAATTTTCAAGCGCTTAGTAAATTGAGTTGTAGGATTTCAATACCGATTTTGTGCATAGATTAGACGACACATTGAATACCAAGTCTCAAATGTTGTTTGAATCGAAATTTAATTTCAGTAAATCCCCTCGAATGCCATACATCCACTCATGCCATTCAATCATCTTTATGTAGAATAATTATTAGTTTATTAATAGGGAAATAATATCTTCGTGTTGATTCAAAGATCTCTCACTATTCTAAATATATGCATAAAGTATTTATATAGGTACTTAGATGAGTGTCGTTGTCTGTATATCATAAAGATAATGAATTACGGACAGCGAAATATATGAAATACAACTCGTATATTAAATGACAATATCTCTTCTCCTTATCTTACAGAATTGTGTGCTTGATTCTCGTAACGAACAGATTGATATATTAGACTTCTTAGCGCTAGAAATTGAGCAGAAACTCACTCATCACTTCGAAAATGGCTACAGATTGTAAACGTAGCACGGGTTTTAATACCACTACTAGTAGTACCCTGGAATTATCCATGGATTCGTGCAGTCAAGGTTCCACTAATGAATTAAAGCAGATCCAACCTCGTGTCTACCGTTCGAAGCTGTTCATTTTAGCCGTGTCCTTTTCTTCAATTTTAATACTGACCATGACAGTAGCGTTTATTGTTTACTACGTAAGAGGATCCTCGCCTATTCTGGATGGTGGAGGAAAAGCTGATGCCATTATAAAGGGATTGCCACAGGAACAACGATTGTGGCTAGAACGCGGCCTGTTCGATTTACAGCAGGCACTGGATCGTCGAGATAATAAAAGAAGAGCTCAAAATGTAATACTATTTGTGGGTGATGGAATGGGTCCCAACACAGTTACGGCTGCAAGAATTATGGCCTTTAAGGAAGAGGGTTTAATGTCGTGGGAAAGGTTTCCCGATATGGGTTTATTAAAGGTATGTTGGTTAAGGATTTGTTCGTGTTTTGTTTTAAGATTTCTTTCAAACAAACATTTGGGTTTCTACATAAAAGTCAGCTGTTGTTTCATTTGAAATCCCGAAATGCGAAATTTCGGCTGTATCACGAACATTACAAACCATATATTTATAAACATTAAATTGTGCACGTTATTGTAAAGTATGTACATTAAATTTCTTTTCCCATTTCCATTTTCCAGACATATTGTGCCAACAAACAAGTACCTGATTCTTTCTCCACTGCAACAGCTTTATTTACAGGAGTCAAGGTTAATTACGAGACTGGCGGCGTTGATTCGGCTGTAAGCTTAGCCAACTGCACTGCATCCTTAGATCCCGAACATCATACCCAATCGATACTGAAACTAGCTCAAGATGACGGTAAACTAACCGGTTTCGTAACCAACACCCGTGTGACGCATGCCACACCTGCTGCGCTGTATGCACACACCCCCGATCGCCGCTGGGAATGTGAGAATTCCATGCCAGCTGCAGCACTATCCGAGGGATGCAAAGATATTGCTCGCCAACTCATAGAAGATCCAACTGGTCAGGAAATCAATGTTATTATGGGTGGTGGACGCCAGATGTTAGTATCAAATGTCTCGAATTCCGAGGCTGATCCATTGGATACCTGGTCTTGCTATTCCAAAGACGGCCGAAATCTTATACAGGATTGGATAAACATTAAATCAGACAACAATGAAGCTTATGTTGTAGTACAAAATTTGGAGGAATTGGAGGCAATCAATGCCAAGAATACTGATTATGTTTTGGGTATATTTGCCAATGGTCATTTAAAGTATGATCATGAACGTGACACCTCACCCGCGGGGATGCCCTCTCTGAAGCAGATGACTTTAAAAGCTTTGGAGATTTTAAGAGCTAAAGATCAAGGCTTCCTGTTGGTAGTAGAAGGAGGGATGATTGATCAAGCCCACCATAGAGGCACCGCTCGCAAAGCCCTTAACGAAGCCATAGCCTTCAACGATGCCATCAATGCGACAATTGATGCATTGGGGGCAGATCTTAAAGACACATTGGTTATTGTTACGGCTGATCATTCGCACACTTTGACTATAAATGGTCACGCTGGAAAGGGTGCAGACATTTTGGGTATAGCTGGCAAATCGAAAACGGAAGGTATACCTTTCACAACACTTACGTACGGAACTACACACAAAGGTTTCCAGGCTGATGAAAATGGAATGAGAAGGAATCCTGATTTATCGGACACTACTGACTGGGAGTATACGCAACAGGGAGCCATTAACACAGACGAGAACTATCATGGGGGCAGTGATGTTACTATACATGCAATAGGTAAGAAATTGGAAAATGCCTTTAAAATAATGGTAAAAACGAAATGAATTAATAAACAAAAATTAAGAAAATTAAGGAAAAATTTTTGTTTATTAATTCATTGTGTCTATCTTCCTGACGATGCTACCCAAAGGGCAGCGAAATATTGAAGATTATAATTGATTAAAAAAAACGACCAAACGCTCGAACAGTTTAATTTTTGAATATTACGTGATAAGATAAATCATCACTTATTTCTTACGTAATTTTCGCAAGAACTGTATATCATAGATAAAGGAAATAAGTAGATATCCCTCAGGCGTTGTCAAGTACTGCCACTAGGTGCTGTGTTGTCGTTTTGTAACTTTCAATGACGTTTATCATAACATTCACTGACGTTTATTCAACAGTGTGGGACATTTTTCAATACAAAAATAGAATCATTTTCCAGGTTGTGCTATTCAAGCAACTAATTTAGTTTTTTTTCATGTCGTGTTCCTCACTTTCAAGTTAAAATTTTGTTATTTTGATTGTATCTTTTTGTTTACTGTTATTGTTGGTGTTCGTTTCTGTTTAATTTGAGAGCAACGGACCACAAAACAAAAACAAAATCCCTGTTGATGTTGCCTACCACATCTATTGTTAGCACCTGCTCTAAATACATCTTGTAATTATTGCATCCAGCTCCATCTAGAAAATATCCCATTGAACATGAAATTTCCCAAGGCATGTGCGATATCTAGTTAATTCCTTTATCTATGCTGTATATGGAGCTTAATAGTAGGATATTTGATATTTCTATTAATACGTTCACATTGCAAGCGAAATGTCGCGTACCGAGATTTAAAGTAAAATAGCAGATGATTTATGTATCTATAGGAAAACAGATGTTTGACAAAAACAAAAACAATGTACAAAAGGCCTTAAACTAAGAAATTGAGACTAATTTTCTTCTCTCGTTTCAGGTGCAATGTCATACTTATTTCACGGTGTCCACGAACAATCATATGTAGCCCATGCTATATCATATGCCTTACGTATTGGTCGGTTCCGTGACAGTTCAGTTGCGGAAAGTTTAGCGAATTTATTACCACTATAATTCTTTAACGTCTACATATACACGGCGTCGATCCCTCTTAGCTTAAATAATAAATATAAGTGATAAAATCTACGAGTTTATCTCATAAGTTTTATTTGTGATAGAAAACATAGATTAAGTGAAATTGTTCTAAACACGTATGAATATAATTGTTTTTAATTATCAAGATCACGGTTCTGAGTTCATATATTGGTAAATTGTTAATTATTATGGCTTTTGTTAAGTCGGGAAGACCTTACAAGGTGTGCTGGAACATTATCACCAATATCGAAACCACCAAAAGGAAAATGAGCCTCACCGCTTAATATGATTTTGTTGAGAAACTGTTCATTATTCGTAAACTATATCTCAACAATGAGAACTCGTTAATCTTTAATTTAGAGTTAAATTTTAATAACCCTTAACCTGAGCTGTCACGCTATATTTTTTCTTCAACTTTACCTCACACATGGCACGAAATTGAAATATTGTGTGATTTTACCATCAGCCAAGTTTCGCTGGTGGCTGTCGGTGGTGCAATTATACATGAGAACGTGACGACGGTCACCTCACTTAGTGATGACGACACTATAGAGTACATAGCCATGAAAAAGTTTCTCAAAATACCGTTCGGAATCGGTGTAAGTCTGATCAGTGAGTGTAAAAGACTCATTGGATATAATATCCCATTGAACATTTTTTGTAGGTTTCGCTGTCATTTCATGAATTCGTTAAACAACCGAATTTCGTGGTTTGTTATGATCACCGTATTTTATTTAGACGAGCAAATGTTGACCTTGTGTTTGTATGTCTATTTGACACAACTTCCGCCAAGAGTGCCCATAAAATTTAATTTTTTTGAAGACTGGTTTTCGGTTTGTTCGAAAAATAAATTTTTTAGGAAACCACTTTTAGGGTTTTTTAAATTGAATTACACGGGAACCGCCTACAATAAATTTATTTACCGACCGTTTAGTATTGTAATCTCAAAATTTCATGACTGTATTTAAATTTAACAATCATCTTTAAATCTAAATTAAAATTCTCTTATATTCTAATTTGGAATATGTGTTCACACAGAATTTCCTTCATCCGATATTTGGTCAGATAAAACTGACAATGTGAACTTCGCTTTACTTTCCAGCACAGTACAAATTAAATATTTGAATTTTCTGCTTTCCAACACTAAAAACACAACTAATTTTATAATTTTGCAACACTTGAATATTATTTTTTGTCAGTCAGATTCATAGACTAATCCATACATAGATACATTTCTTCTCTCATCTGACGTTTCATTTCACACTCTTCGTCGCATAGAATAATACATCCATAGATACATTTATTCTTTCATCTGACGTTTCATTTTACACTCTTCGTCGTAGGTTTATGGAAATGAGAGAAATTAATTTAAAATTAACACCAGGTGGAGTTACAAAATATGTTCACTTAACTTTTTCATGTCGTTTTGGTGTAGAACTGAAAAATTTAAATGTATTTTGTATTGTATTTAACACAACTAGTTTGCCACAAAAACACGAAATTCGGTTGTTGTTCCTTTGTAGAACGTTGTTTACTATTGCCTCTATCTGGTATTATTGAACCCATGTTTTCCACCATCCCATGTTTACATTCCACCGTACCTATGACATTTAATTTATTGAGAGAATAAAAGTATCTATGTACGGATTAGTCTATGGTCAGATTCATGGTACAATAATATCTACATGGTAATAGCAGCACGCGTTGTTGATGTTGTAGGCAGAAACAACAGGCAGTTTGTTTTTGTTATATTCGCTTCAGTTGTCAAACCCTAATCAATTCTTATTTTTGGCTGATGTCTCTCTCCCAAAATTAAAAAAAAATTGTTGCGTCGGATAGAACGTGCTATTTTAACCAAAAAAAAGTGAAATAAAACCGGGGCAAATGCATAGTTTCGCAGTTATGGGCCCCGAAATTTCGGATATGTCAAAGGGTAATTGGGGTTGAGGTACATCACTTTTTTCTATAAAGCAAGTCAAAATAAACTCAAAAATTAATTGGATTTTTTCGATACCTCGCTTAGTTGTCGAGTTATCGGATGTTGAAATTTTGAAAAATTATCGAATATTTTTTTTACTTTTCTTAAAAATTAAAAAATTTTTAATTTTTCGCACCAATATTGTACCCAGCTTAGCACCATGGTAGAATTATAGTTAGATAAAAACCGCACACTGTTTTATTTCATGTAAACACAACATACCAACCTTATCAATGTTTTTATATACAACAAGTGTGACGTCACACATCATTATGACAGTATTGTCGACACTAATCATTTGTTATACACGATGTCAAGACGCATGTGTAGCATAAAGAACATACACAAGAACATACATGTGTAGCATAAAGAACATACACATAAAGAACATACACGAATTTCTAAAATGTACTAAACAATATTTTTTTTTGGCAAATTATAATGAATTTCCTTTGTTTTCTCTACCTCTCATTTTTATTAATTTACATTGAATTTTGATTGTCCTTTAAAAAAAAAATAAATAAAGATATACTTGAAGTAATATGTCTAAAAATTTTTATTTTGTTTCTTCTATATTGAATGACCACGCAATGTTTTTTAATGAGACCCTGGCTGAAGTAAGAACAACAACAACATTCTCATAAGCAAACCACAGCCAATGAAAAAAAATTTAAATAACAGCGAGTGTAGTACTGTTAACAACAGTGACATGTAATGTTTGTTTACTGTTTGAGTAAAACATTCACTGTCTTCTTTTGATTCTTCTTTGTTTTAAGTTTTGGTGTGCAATGAGCTGTTTTCTTCTCTACAATTTTTTTTTGAAGTCGTTAGGCAAGGTTCAGTGTGTGCTTGGTTTTTCGTAGTGTGTTTTGAAACCATAAACAAGACACTCATTGCAACCCTTTGTTATACATAGAATTATAGATAGATAGTTCTACATGCTTGTACATTCTTGTAGAATTATGGATAGATAATTCTACCATGCTTAGCACTATGCCTGTTACAAACAAGTGGTAGAAGCACTAGCCCAGCTGATTTAATTTTTCCTTGAGTTTTTCTCCTTTGTCAAATTTTGTTTACATTTTTTGGAATTACTCGATGGTATTTTCTGTCCGTGTATGTAGTAAATAGTTTTGTATCCGCTGGTAAAAGCGCTAAATTGGCAACACTCAGTAAAGCTCTGACATTTCACACTGCTTGGCAAAATCAAAACAGTTCTTCCTAAATATTAGCAAAGTATAGAGTGTGTAAAATAAAGTGGTTGGTGTTTACTGAAATATAAGAACAAAATATATGGAATGCAATTGTGGAAATCGAAAGTCCTTTTGGGAATTGCAAATAATTTAACATATTGCAAAATTGTTGGCAAACTTTAAATGCAACAAATTCATTCAGAATTTCAACACCGGAAAATATTTTGTGAAACCTAAAAGGTGGCAGCGATAGCCAATCGTACAGATTCAACAAAAGTGAATTTATTTTATGGTGCTAAGCTAATCGTGCAAGGTTTTTCAGCACAATTGTTATTAATTGAATCGAGAAATTCTGTGTACTTCAAAGATTAGATCATAGTAATTTGTGATTAAGTGCAGCAAAAACGAACAACGAAATGGCGAAGTCAATCACAACAACACTGAGGTTTTCGCCCTTTTTTGTGTATTACTAAATTGGATGTCTCTACTTACATTGTATTATAGCAACAAAAACCACAAGATCAAACAAACAAAATTAAAGAATTGCATGACATAACCGGTCGGGTCCATTGGTCCCCTGCTGCCAGGTCATAGTACTTTTTTTGACATCGCACAAACCACGCACTTTCCTGCCACCCTTCACACTACTCACCCAAAGTCAGTACGTAAAGGTGACCGACACCTTCTTGGGGATATCATCAATTAGGCACTTACAATTGTGGGTGCATGTGCACCGTGTGCATTTGTGTATCTCTGCAAATGTGTGCTCGTTTATCGTTGTGCTAACCGCAATAGCAACAGTGGAAACGGGGGGAGAACATATTGTTGTAATTATAACAATAACAAAAACATTTCAATTCGTCATGTGATGGCTGTTGATTTGTTGTGTAGAGAGAAACGTGAAATTGAGTTGTAAAAAAAATTGTTTTAATACTTTTTACCTTATTTTGCAATTGTCGGGCGACAGACGATTGAGAAGCAAAGAAAAAGAATAGACAATATGTCGCTTTTTTGACCCAGTTTTGTTGTTCACGATTATTGTTGGTCGCTTTGGTCTTACTAATGATTGATAGTTTCTGTTCTTCGACAGACAGTGGTTCTCGTTTTTATTTTATACATATATAAAAATAATAAGTACAAGGTGCTCCCCGCAAATATATATATACGCCCTCTTTCCTTCCCACACTTACCCCGCCCCCTAGACATCTGTCTTCTCTCTGGCTCTCTTATCACACGTTTGAAATTGTATGTGATAGAGCTGCCACATGTTGGTTTTAAAATGTTTAAAAGGTGTTAATTAAAATGGCCTTTTATTGTATAAACATATCGAGTCAAAAATATACGTTCGATATTTAAATATATTAAGACAAAAAGGAATGACGACAGTAGTATAAGACGCATTGTTTTTTGTATAATATGTACAGCGAGAAAAAATGAAAATATACGACTCACCATCCTAACTAGTCACTAAATTCCGATTGTGTGAAAAATCGTATAGAAAAAACTGGCGAAAGCAGACACGTGCTCTCTTAGTATTTAATACAAATTTGTTGGCTAAAAATAGAGACGATAGGCATGTTTTTTAAACCTAATTTTTCGACCACTTTATATGGGGAGCCACGTAAAATAGCTTAAGCCCTGAACACAGTGCAATCTCGTGTTTGGAGATTTCTTTTAACCAAACATCTGTTTTTCAACACATTAATCAACTGCTAATTTAATCGAAATTCTCAAATTTAATCGAAATTCGCAAATACTGCGGTGTTGGATGCAGTGGTCGAAACATTAGTTTAGCTGGGAATGACAAGTAATGGGAACGCTATTTGTCGACGATAACGCTTGATTATTAAGAAAAAGAAAGTGTAAACTTTTTGGGGAAAAGTACAAACAAAAATTTTTGACATTTTTTTTAAATGCATCATTCCACATCTCCGTACTGAAGCGAGTCATCGAAATAGTACATTAAATTTTTTTTCATTTAATTTTTTTTTCATAAAATTTTTGATTTTCGAAAAGAAAACCCATTTAAAAATTGCAACATCAGATACCTCAATAACTGAGACAGTTGTTGGAATTTTTTATTCAATATCTTGCGTGTATTTTACTTGTTTTACACAATAAATGTCTCATTAACTGAGACAGCTGTCGGAAATTTTTATTCAATATCTTGCGTTTATTTTGCTTGTTTTACACAATAAAAATACGGTTTCGGGCATCCACCGACCGCCGGTTTTCTGAAAATTGGCACTTTCTAAAAAACCGGTTCTACCGGTTTTTATTTTGTTCATATCTTCATATCTTTTATAAAAAAAGGTTATTCTACTGTAAATTTGTCACGAACAATTTAACCATGCACGAAATTGAAATAGAAAATGTAAAAAAACAATTTCAGCTGTTTGATTTTTTCTGTATAAACTTTAAATTTAATTTGTAAAAAGTATTAAGAAATTAAAGAAAACACAGATTAAAAAAACATTGCTAATTTTTCAAAGAAAAAGTTCATAAACATTTGGTATTATTTTATTATTCCCAGTGGGTTTTTTAAACGTATTTTATTACTAATTTTTGTTTAAATTAATAATATATTATTATAATTGGCCGACTGTGGTGCAATGGTAGTGTGCGCGGCTCTTGTACATGAGATCCTGGGTTCGAACCCGGCTCTGACCACCTTCAAATTTTCTTTCGGCGGCGGTCACCTCGCATAGCGACGGCGACACTATCGAGTATCTAGCCATGAAAAAGCTTCTCAAGTTATCGTTCGGAATCGGTGTAAAACTGTAGGTCCCAATCAGTGAGTGAAAACTGAAAAGCGCACAGCTCAGTGATTGTGAGAAGTTCTCCCAAGTCCCTTCATGGGATATAATGGGAAATCATTTATTTATTTATTATAATTATATATATAAAAACTGAAGCCTTCAAACAAGCCGGTTGAACCGGGTTTTGTCGAATTTGCCGATACAACCGAAAACCGGGTTTTTTGGATTGGCTGTTTTTTTTTTTGAATACTGCGCATTAACCTTTCATATATATTGAAGTTTAGGAACCCATAACTCCGAATATATGGGTTACCGGGATTAACTAATGTGTTATACCCACAGAGTAATATAAATACATAGAGTCTGCAACAGCTGTTTTTCTCGGACCGGAAACCAAGAAAGGTTATTCGAACAGTTGTAGCACAGCGTAATTCAAACTTGGCAACCCAGGTAGAATGAGAATTTTTTTTATTTTAATAAATTTGTGGTTTAATTGTAACCTCTATACACAATTTTACGTTAACACTTCATTACATTTTGCTTTATTTCACTTGTTATCAATTTTTTCATCGATTTAATTATTACAAAAACACTCAGTTGATGAGTTTTGTACTTTTGGTTCAATGCACAAATTCAAATGTATGGCAAACGCATTGAGCAACCCTATTAGATACAATACATCATCAGAAAACTGCTCGTGTATTGAAATATTCAACGAAGAGAGTAAGAGAGATAGCAGAGTAACGACGCGCTTCACTCGTTTTCTTCATTGGCATTCCACTCCATGAGTAAACTTCTCTCAATTGGCGACCCTGGAAAAGAGAACCAAAAAGTTCTAGAAAGTCACAATTAAAAAATAGAAGTATTCAATAACTTTAGCGAGTTACCGAAAATTTTGATTTCATATATTTTGCATCATGTTATACAAAACTGCTGCCAGACAAGCCAGCTTTGGAGGCCCATAACTTCGAAAATAGGATTTTCCTCAAATATGGCCATTTTACTGTACGTGTTTAAAATCGTGTGTTCTACCCTTCTCCAAAATGTTTTTTTTCGCGAGAGTGATATAAAATAGGTGTGGCCGTCGGTGGTGCAATGGTTAGTTGGTGTACGCGCCACTTGTATATGAGATACTGGATTCGAACCCTTCTCTAACCACCTTAAATTTCTTTCCGTGGCGGTCACCTCGCATAGTGACGGCGACAAAAGCTTCTCAAAATACCATTCGGAACCGGTGTAAAAACTGTAGGTCCCAATCAGTGAGTAGTTGTCAGCGTGTATATTGATTAAAAACATGTCTGTGGAAACTTTGTTATCATACAAAATTAAGTCAGCTGTTAAAGTACTACCACCTGATATAAATAGATCTTGACATCTGTGGCAAATAGTCGCTCTCCCTCAATGTTATTGGTGACACGCATATTTATCATGATCATGTGTTCATTTGATGATATTTAAAATCGGTTGGTGGGGCAAGAATATGGGGTTAAACTTTAATTTTTGTTAACATTCAAACAATATAGGCTCCCTTTTTGTATGCTTTCATTGTTAAACGAAATACACTCTCGATCAGATGATTAGAACCACTTAAATTTCTGGTTTTAGAAGACAATATCTTTTTTGTCTACAGCTAAAATGTAACTACCATCGGAAAGAGCATTTTCTTAGGATTACAAAAATAGCATTAAAACTAATTGCGACAGTATTATAAAGGTCCTTTTCCAAAAAAGACAAAAACAAAAATAAAAAAAAATTGAGTTCATATGATTAGAACCATTTATCTAATGTTAATTAAAAATGCATTATCTTATAATTTAATAGTAAGAGCCAATAATATTTAGATTATTCATAATATTGAAGACTTTTTAATACTGGGTGCTACCTCCCTTGTGTACAATAACTTGAAATATACGGCTTTTTATTGATTTACAAAGTTCTGCTAAATAATCCAAAGAAATACCATTCCTTATCGTCCTTCAAAAACCTTGCGGTAAAGCAAACCCCAAACATTTTTAATTATGTTTAGGTCAGAAGAATATGGTGGCCAATAAAGAAGACAAACAGTTTGGTTTGAAATGAATTCCTTTACAACTCTGATATTATGAATAGGAGCATAATGTTGTTGCCGAATCCATGGAATCGGTGCGCTAATATCATTTACTTTAAGGATATCTGATTGTAACATAGTCTAGTAAGTTTCCCCTGCCATTTTTCCACTTTGAAAATCGATTGTGCCGTAATGCGTTATTGCCTCCTGACCATAACTCCACCCCTGCTGTGATGACGATAAAAATATAGCTCCTCTTTTCTCGTATCGGGAAAACCATAGTTGTATCCCTCTGGACCATCTAAATTAAATTTATTTTTATCACTAAAAACCACAGTACGCCGATCATTAACATGACCTCTTACTTGAATGTCCCATGTCATATGCTCTCTGGCAAATTGTAACTGATTTTCTTTGCGCACATTATTCAGCGGCGGTTTTTCTTCTTCAGTTTTTTCAATTTCCGGTACGTACAGCTTTCAACGGATCCTTTTACTGTCGAAGTACTTGCCTGGATACCAGCTTGAGACCTGATTTTTGGTGCTGAACGCAATTCTCAAGATTGTTCTCTTTTCGGTTGGGATTAAAGCGTTTGGAATCCCTCCTTTGTAATTCTTTCCATAGTTCTCAACATATTTTAAGTATAGCAGCACGGTTTTGTGACCTCGCCCAATTTCCCGGGTATTTTTTTTTTTTGGAAAGGACCTTTATAATGCTGTTGCATTAATGTTATTTTTGCAATCTTAAGAAACTGCCCTTTGCGGTGGCAGTAAGATTTTAGCTGTCAACAAAAGCTTTAAAAAGATATGGCCTACTAAAACCAGAAATTTAAGTGGTTCTAATCATCTGATCGAGAGTGTATGAGTAAAAGTATTGCAGAATTTCTCGATACATGGTATATATGTACATTTTTCATGGCATCGATCAGCAATTAGAGTAGGGTAGTTCATGAACTATATATAGTTCATTTAGGGTGACCAGACATCACCCTCACGAAAGTAATGCATATGTTCGATATGGCGAGCATGTTCATGATTGTAATGTCTGGGCACCTTCAATGAACGACTTCGAGAACTAGTGAACGAGTTCTATGTAGCAGTAAAAATCTAATAAATAAGTTTTGTTTTTGATGAATACAATAGGGTGTACTGAAATGCTGCCGTGGTAAAATGCTGTCAACATTTTTGAAATTTTTTTGTAATTATGATCATTATGACACGTCGTTTTACACAAATACATTAGGAGTCAAAACTTCAACTGTCGTTAGGGGTCGGTTCAACGACGGTCGGTAAAAGTACCCTCGTATATACCCATTTTTTGAGGCCCCCCACAACCTACAATTGAAATTCCAGAATACGTGATTTTCAGTACACCCTAATGTACGCACATATATAAATATCTATGTACATAAGAGGTGGTAATCCGCAATAAAAGCCGATTAAAAAGCCTTGTTTATGCTTCATTGCAAATCTGGATTCTCACAAAACATCTGTTTATTACATTTCACAACAGCTGTTTGAAAGTGTTTGTTGCCTATGTGGAGCACACATTTTCGGATATACATTATCGTTAAAAGAATTTGAAATAAACATACATACGTTTGAAGACCTTATTTATACACAGTAAAATTTCAATAGCGACTTTTTTGATAGTACACGTCGAAAAAGGTTAAAAAACCACATGTTTTTTCCAGGTTCGCTTAGTTTTTGAGAATTACTTAAACAAAACAAATAAAATAAATGGAGTTTGAATTTATGCCTGAATTTCCTAGAGTAATATGTTTAAAGAGAGTGCATGAGTCACTGACCTAATTGGAGTCTTGATATAGTTTTTATTTATGTACGTATTATTATAGACGTGTTATGAAAAAAATAATAGATAATTTTTGTGTTCGTTCATATCAAAACTAATTTGTAGCATATAATCATAGTGCAAGTACACGGTAGTAGCATTAACATTGTTGTAATTTTCGTCCCGAATTATTGTCAAAATCAGCTGATAAAAATTGTTACGCATACATGTACAATTGTTAACATACAAGCGACAAAGTGTATTTTTCGATGTTACTTTCGGATCTTAAAACGGTAATTTCACCCGCATGATATCCGCTTTATATTCACTTTCGTACACGTTTCCGGACATAAATGTCAAGTGGGTGGATGAAATCAAAAGAAAAAGGACTCACACAAACAGCTTTGACATTTACTGGGTACGATGAAATGTAAACAAATGAAATCAGCTGGGCTTATGCTACTACCATGTATTTGTACCATGCCGTCGGTGCCGTCCTTTCGACGACGGTCACCTCGCTTAGTGATGGCGACACTATCGAGTACTTAGCCATGAAAAAGCTTCTCAAAATAACGTTCGGAACCGGAATAAACTATAGGTCCCAATCACTGAATGTGAGAAGCTCTTCTCAATCCCTTGGCGGGGTGTTATGGGATACCATTTTTTTTTTATATATAACTAGCTGAAAAGTCCGATACTTTGTTATCGGTAGTTTTATGAACTTTTTTAAACTTTCCCCCCGTTTACTCGCTAATTTACCAAGTTTCTGGGCTAAACTGCAAATAGTACCATACCAGGGAGTAATGGCATATCCGAGTTAACAAATATTGAAAATTTCAGCTTTTTAGCCAAAGGTGTTTGGGCAGGCCGCCATGGGAGAGACTTTTCCGCTTTTTGCCCCTCCCCGTAGGAATTTCCAAAAATCCCGTCTTAGCGGACGTCAGCGCTAGAGGATGGACCTCCATGCCAAATTGGAAGTTCCTAGCTTCAACGGTTAGGGCTGGGCGATGTTGAGTCAGTCAAGTCAGTAACGTTATTCTTTTATATATGTATATAGATGTTTGCGTATGCAAAAATGTTGATCGCAACTAGTGAGTGAGCAAAATATGATCAATGACACTTCGCTGTCAACATTTTCTAACGCGGGCGTGACCTTAACGTCACTTCTACAAGATGAATTTATCGCCCTCCGTAGGGAATAACTGAACCCCGCACGCGTTACTTCTAGACGGCACGCAACAGGACCTTGAAATAGTTATGTTTAAGTACCTTTTAAAATTTAGTAGATTGTGCTAATAGATTATTTGATTATTATTTTATTGTTTATTATTATTGATTTTTTTTTATTATTTGATTTTTATTTTATAATACTTACGCCCAATTTCACCAAACAAAGTTAAAGCTAACTGACAGTTAAAAATTATAAATTCCGTACAAACTATCGGGAAAAACTGTTCGTTAGCTCTAACTGTGAAACTGGTGAAATCGGCCGTTATTGTGTTTAATATTCAATTCAAATGTAAAAATTAAATATAATAAAAAAAATACTGTCGTCGATATTTATTGTTGGTGTACCGCCCTTCTTGATACCAAATAAGAATGTAATCGAAGTTGTTCGCTTACTATCATGTTCACTAAATTTTTTGGTAATATATTTTCAAATTCATCAGTCAGATAAAATTTATCGACCAAGCCATGTTCATGAATGACAAGTGTGTGGTTCGCTTAAATCTGTCTGCACGGACGAAAAATCGTTATTTTATCAATAACTCCTTCAGAAATGTCTAATAATTTTAACTCCACTTTACGGTGGGCAATAAAGTTAGAAATTACCATTTGTTGGCAGTCACTATATTTATTGTCCATTACCACTATACAGATAACAAAATACTGAAGGAAAATAACATTATTACTCGGAGATAGTTGAAAAATGAGTTAATCGCATGCAAATGATATAATATAATAGAAATGCATTCAAAAGAAATCTCTAGAGATCAAACCGCACGGCACGTGCCTCTTATTTCCTATCTTGGTAACGTGTTATTTTAACAGAATTGCACAAATATTGATGTACATACATACATACATAGTATATCAAATATAATGTCAATGTATTTATTATATTTCTAATCTAATAGGAGAGTAATTATGACATAATTGTTCAAAAAATCTTAATGATTTTATATTTTGTTTTGCCAGACATACGTTTGTAGCTATAGGTCTAATCTTATCGTTATGGCAGCCATAGTTTGTTTTTGTTTGATGGCCATATTAAAAATCTGATGTGAGTACAAAAAAAACTCTTCTATAAAAATATTGATAAGTAATGATTTGTGAATTGTGTTGTACAGTGAACTGTTATACAAGTGTATAACATAAGTTGCCACAATTGCAGTACATATTAATAAGACCATTTGGCTGTACAATTGGCTGTGCGCTCCCTACAGTTTTACACCGGTTCCGAACGGTATTTTGAGAGGTGTTTTCATGGGTATGTGAACGTCGTCGAAAGAAATGTAAGACGGTCAGAGCAGGAATAGAACCCATGTTCAAATGTACAAGAGCCTCGCACAAGTTTGAAGTTTGTTGTGAACTATGCCGAATTGTTGTACCCCGGTTTTCAACGGCACTCGTTTACAGCAGCAATGTTTTCGAGACGTACAGGAAACTTACAGCCCATAATCGACCCAGTTTTTCTTCGAATTGTTGGCACATTAAGTTCACTTCCACGACCGAAAATTCCTCGAAGTTTCGAGCGGTCTCAGCGTAAAGTTCCTCATTTTTTTAACTGGTTTTAAAAATTATAACGCGGTCTTCCTTTCTGTAGCGCTCCATTTTTAATAATCGGAAGAAACTTAGACATGGAGCAAATTAGAATAGATAAAGAAGTTCTCTCATCTGACGTTTAATTTCACATTCTTCGTCGTGGTTTGTGCAAATGAGGAATATTCGACGAAAATTAGCTTACACCAGGTAGAGTTACCAGAACTGCTGACTTAACTTTTTCACGTCTGTGAATTTTAAATGTATTTTTCACTTTTTTCATTGACTTTTATCGGTGGTATACATTTGTGTTGTATTTAACACAATTATTTTGTTACACGAAATGGGGTTATTGTTGCTTTGTTGTAGGTGTTGTACAAACGCCTCTATCTGGTATTATTGAAGCCATTCCTTGAAACATCCAACGTTTACATGCAATCAAACCTATGAATTTAAAATTATTGAGATAGTAAACTTATCTATTCTAATTTTCTCTATGATCTTAGACGACAGCTGTAAAAAAAAAATTAAAAATCGTACACTTATATTTGGACACCCTAACCATGCACCAGAGGCGAAAATCTCTAAGTCCGGTCAAATGTAATCCAGACAAAAACATTACTTTAGGCAGCCGATGCTCATATCATCATAACTAAAGGCCGCGTTGACTATTAGTGCAAATGGAACGATTTGCGGTGAGAAATGAAATGATGAAACTCTTCCATTTGGTAGAAATCGTTCTCACATTCTTCTTGCGATTTGTACTATCAGTTTTGGAGAATGCAAAAACCTCTGTGTGCAAAGTGAAATACGAAATACAACAGTTATAAAATAAAAATAGTATACAGAAAACAGCAAATTGTGAACAAAGACTAAACACTTGTAAAAAGTTACGAAATAAAAGCTTTTATTGTCGCTTTCTGTGTTTGTTTCATTCAAAATGTAACCCTGATCGCATCATTTGTTGAGCAAAATCAAAAAATGCGAAAAATCGAACAGATTTGTCAAAATGTTGTCTGCAACTCGTTCTCCTCAAGTATACACTATTCCATCCGCTCTCACCAAATGAAAACTTTGGCAAGTCTAACGATTTATCTAACAGTCTAACACGGCCTTTAACGAGTTATTAATTTTTTAATTTTAATTCAGATTATCTACAAAAATTTTCTGCGATGCCGGCCCCTTGTATATGATATTCTTGCCTTCTACAAACAAAAAATTCCCTAGTTTTTAGTTTAAACTACATATATTCACCAATTTTGTCATTAGTATACTTACTTTATATTATTAAAATAATATCTGTTTTTTCTGTATCTAAAAGTCAATTCCTTTAAAAGACGTCATACTTTGCGCTCTTATTTAGATTGATGTCTACATAAACAAATGTATTTTTCCATATGGCACAAGACTGGATTTACAGAAAACCTGTTGCCTAGGGCCGCGGGTGTAAAGAGGCCCCATTATGGTAAAACAAATTATCGTTTTATTTTTCGTATGTTCGATCGGACAACCCCTAGGTGACACACAAGCGCCATATGAATCGTGGACACATCGCACGACGCAGATGTAGACAGGTATAGCAAATTTTAGAAAGGAATCCTTTATGCGCATATGTACATATTATAGATACAAATTAGCGACACTTGTACTGACCACTTTTTACTTCGCTTAGTGAATGCGACACTTTCGAGTAAATAACCACACGCTGAAAAAACGGTCCCTGCAATATATTGCAGGAACCATGTATATGTTTGCAAGCATGTTGTTCATGAATTGAAGATGGTTCTTTGTTTTTTTGTTATCTCTCACGTTTTTGTTTTCAGAAGTTTTCAACCAACAAAGCCACATGTGGATCACAAAAACGTATATTATAACCTATTAATCATATTGAATAGCAAACACGATGTGTTTGGACACAAGTATACTGTATTTGCGACAAGTTACAAACACGTTATGTTTGCATCCAAACAACAAAAACCTACAGATTTTTCAGCGTGCATAAAAAGCGTCTGCAAAAAACGTTCGAACGTTCGAAGCCAGTGTAGATCTCAATCAGTGGGTCTCAAACTAGAATGCGCAGAGCTCAATTTTTGCGAGAAGCTCTCTACAAATATTCCAAATCGACGAATTTTCAGAGAACAAATTCTTCAATAAACCAAGAACTACTAAAAATTTTACATTTTACATTTAAAACTCTCAATTAGGCAGTTAAATAGTATGTTCCGTGATGGGTTCGAGATAGCATTTAACAATCAGTGGCTATGCGCTTTATAGTTTAAGGCTCACGAAAAGCTTTTATTCCTATTCCGAACTGAAACACTTTGGGATCGTTGCAGAATGAAATGCTGTGTCAGTGTACAAGAGCCTGCCTCGCAATTGTCAGTTACGTTTTACTCCATATAGCTTGTTTTTGTAATGCCTGTAGCTGAGCTCGAAAGGACGAAATTAAGTTACGAATTCCACGATGATCTCCTTAGTTAAAAGTGCCGCCAGAAACAATTTTCGGTTTGATCGACTGATATTTCCGGTAGTTCTATCTCAGAAACATTTGACTTATATTCTTTTCACACGTACAATACCTCCTTAAATGCTCTCTTGGTAGGGAATTGCACTTAAGTGGGTTTTCACTAAAATTATTACAATACTTTACATATTTCTCAATATTAGTGTTTAATTTTCGACTTGAAATTCAGAAAAATTTCAATTGAAGCTTTATTTCGTTATATTCATTTGTCTGAATTTGAATTGATATTTTCTGAATATCATTTCCTGTTTTGTGAATTTTAATTGATATTTCTGAATTCTAATTGATCTTTTTTGAATTTCAGTTTCCAATTTCTGCATTTTACTTGATGTTTTCGGAATTTCTATTGATATTTTCATAAAATTTTGTGAAGTGTGCTCAATGTATGCTGTTGACATCTTACAATCATTCCGTAGTGTTTTTTTAATTTACGCCCTTTACTCCACAGTTAAAAGATTCTTTAATACACTGAAAATACTTTCAAAGTTGGAAAGTATCATAGAGTAAATATGGGTAGAGAAAATCTTTCACTCACCAAATTTCTGACATTTGTCCTCGTGTGGTGTATACGTTTGATGTTGAAAAGAATTGCTTTACTAATACCAGATAGAGGCAATGGTTCAAAACAACGAACAAAATAACAACAACGGCATTTCGTTTTGTGTGTTAAAATTAATGTGTTAAATACAACACAAATGTATGCTAACAATAACAGTCAATAAAAAAGTTTAAAACACATTTAAATTTCACAGTTGTTCACCAAAATGGCATGAAAAATTAAAGCAAGAAGTTATTGTAATTCCACCTGGTGTATATCACTTTTCGTCAAACACTTCTCTATCACACCGACCGCATCACGAAGAGTGTGAAAGGAAACATCAGATGAGACAAATGGGGGCTCTACTATAAATTTACTCTATGGAAAGTATTGGAAGCAAGTAGCATCAGTTGGAGTATTTTGTATTTTTTTGCCTTATTCACGCTGCCGCGAAATTGAAGTCTCGCAATTTGGGCCGAAATTGAGTTTAAATTGTTCAATTTCTCAGATATTTTGACAACTACGAAATTGAGATATTTATGACAATTTCGTTGAAATTGTCGTATACAACACTGTTTTTACTCAGCAAAATTAACTTAGTACTTTTTTTTGCAAATATGGAAGAACACGAAGCCGACAGAAAATTTTCTGATGTGCAGCCGTCGTAGATAATTTTCTGAAGTTCACGCCGCCGTCGTTAAAGCATGATTCGACTTAAAATGTTAGCCGATTTTATCAGTTAAGCTGCATTTAAAGGCCCGAATTACTAAAAAAAATATCTAAATTTTTCACACAACTAACGAGATGAACTTAAAAGTATCGTCTGTAAAAAATTACATTTACAGCCTGTTTTTGTAACTATCTTCAAACAGCAGGCGTGCAATTGCTAGACAAGCAATCAAGTTTAAAATTGAGTTCATTGTTGCTTTTCGCTTGGGCATAAAATCTCTTTTTCTTGGTTGTGTTCCTGTCAAAGAACAATATTACCTTCATGTTTTTATTGGCATTTCTTAAAGCTTTTTCATACTAATATATGCTAAACGGAGGCAACCCTAGCCATCAGCTCTAAAATCAACATCAGCTGATTGTAGGTATTAAAAAATATATAAACAAACGAAAATAAACACAATTGTTTGCTTTTTTACCAATTTAAAATGATTTCCTCCGTTGCTCTCGGTTTTCCTATTAAAACTACGGAAAATGATGATAGAGAAAGTCGCCTACGCCGTAGGATTTTGCGTGATTCAACCAATGTGTTGGAGATTCCAGAAGACCAGTAAGTATATCAGTATAATTTGCTTTTATGAATTAATGAAGTTATGTGTTGTAGATTTATTGCAAACTTCTGTGTTAATAAGGAAGTATTTTCGAATCTGTTAGAAGATTTGGGACCGAGTGGCTAGTTCTGGGAACTCGTCCATCGAGTCTACCAAGGCACGAAACTGGATAGAGTTGGTCTTTTTTACTCTGATAAATACAATTGTTAATATCAATATATGCTGTTTCGTTTCAATGTTAAAAATACTTACATTTTTTTAGTCAAACAACCATTTTTATTTATTTATTGACATTAAAACACATCAATATAACCCACACGAACAATTTTTTACGATTGTCTATTTTGACATTTAACATTGTACGTTGTTGACTTATGTGAACCTACATTTTGACGATAACTAAAAGCTTTTGTGTTTACACTCAAATAAAAGTTTACAAAAACCAAAAATGAAATTCGTTTGGCTCTAGACGTGCGATGAGAGAAAAAACAAGTTACAAAAACAGGCCGTTAATAAAAACTCAGTTGCCGCCGTCGATATATTTTTTTGTTGCTCTAACGCCGTCGATAATTATGGGTCGGCTTCGTTCACCGAACACGTGGTTACAAAACAATTGTATGCCGCCTAATTCAACAGATTGAAATTTTAAGTTTACACCGAAATAGGGTAGAGAAAATAAACTATAAACAGAGGTGAATCAGTGATTCATGTTAAAGTTCACGTATCAATCATTTATTTTATTGTTTTCATTCAGCTCCTAACAGAATTTTGGTTATTATGCCCAGGCACTAAAATTTTACTAATGGCAATATTTGTAAACAAACATTTGTCATTTTTCAACGAAATTGCTCAAAAGCCAGTGTGAACGATTTCGATTTCGTTCGACAATTTCAATCCGAAATTGTCAATTTCGTGGCAGCGTGAACAAGGCATTACACGAGAATGTTTTGCGGAGACAATATCAATACATTCAAACTTTTTACTAATGCACTCACACTTCTCTAATTGCCTCACTATCCTCTGACTTTTCACAGACAGTAAATTCGGCATATGATTTGATGTAAGCGGGCAATTTTTCGTTGTACTTTGAGAAAAAGAAGAAAATCGTAATCGAAAAGACCGCACAATGTGGAAAGTCGTATTTTTATTTGTAGATTTTGGTGAATAATATAATTGTCTGGATTGTCTTTATAATTGTCTGGATGCATACGATACACAAACATTTTTGGCAACTAATACATATACTCCACTGTTTTGTCTGTGTAAACGCAGGGTTAACCACCGATATTACATAGGGCCCCGTGAGGTTGGTATTGCCTTGGGGCCCCTAATGTCGAAGTCCGACTCTGATGTCGCACATTACCCTCAACTGATAAGAAATTAAATTACTCTCTGTTATTTTAACGACGTTCGCGAGGTGACCCATTGAAGTTAATAGTACCACTTGTTTATCGCTAGAGATGTCTGGCGTTATTACTCTCTCTCTCTCTCTCTCTTCCATTGTTGTTGCGTAAATTGGGTATCTGCTGCAGTTAGAATATCAAGCAAAGTAAATTATTCGTGGTTGTGTTGTTTATTTTTTGCGAGCTATCACTTTTATACTAGTTTGTGAGAATGTGAACTATGTGGGATTCCGTGAACAGTACTTGATTAACAAAACGTTGCTACAACGGGTGTTTGATTTTAAAAAGCGGCAGACAGTAAAGTTCGTGAAAGTGCGGTGGTTCCGTTTTCCGGCAATATAAAGTTGAAAAAATAATTAACAAATACAATAAATTATTTAAATAATACTAATAAAATACTTGAGTGTACATACTAGTCGAAATATTTATGTACATACATATATAAATTCCATGTGTTTTTGTTTTAAACATTTCCAGATGCATTTAACAGAAATGTTCTAAAGTATTAAAAAAAAAACAAATATAGTATGCATTTAACAAAAAATGTACTAAAGTATTAAAAAAAAAAACATTTGTGAGAGAGCAAAAATCTTCCTTACTCCAAAAACTCGGCATAAGCTCTTCCTTTCCCATTCTTAAACAATGGTTGCGGCCGGGTTTAAACAGCAATTGCGCGGCAATCGTTGCTATGTCTCCTTGGCCTGCTCCATTGGCTCCATCAGCTTGGCCCTTGGGAGTCTCTTCCAAATACCCAATACTGCGGATCGCATTTCTCTACAGCGTGGTTTGTTTGTAACTTCGCTGGGTTTTATTTATTTCATTTCGCTGACGGATTTCTGCAACAAGTACCTGTTGGAAACGCGCCATGGCATTAAGTTTCGCAAGAAATATCGGCTTATGATGTCGGACGTTTTGGACATGACAAACAAGTAAGTACCAAGTTTTATTACAAATGCTTATGTTGGGTTCACAAGGGGGTGCTGCGTTATTTTTTTAAACACGTTCGTACTGCGTGGAGGCTTTAAATAAATCCTATTATTACATTTTTGAAATTAGGTAATTTTAAATTTGTTTGCTTCCTTCTTTTTATGGGGAAGAATGCGACAGACTTGACACGTTTATGGGTGAGACGAAAACATTTCAGTAAAAATAGTTTATCATTATCATTTCACCTCAAGTCTTCACTACACTTTTTCGTTTTGAGCGATTCTAATTGTACGAATGAAAAATAATGATGTTATTAATAATATGTGGCACAATTGTTTCATTCCGCTCTATTCCTGAATTTGGAAAACATTTAATGTAAACGAATTTGGTTTGCGTTGTGATTTAATAGGTCTTTATAGACAAAGTTCAATTTCTTGAGGGAAACAATGTATTTGCAATTGTTATATTGGCGTTGGCGAGTGAAAACAATATAAATATTCAAAGTATATTTACACAATAATTTTTGTTTAATTTAATTTCTGTGTCATTGTCTATGTGGCGAACGTACATTTCCAGACAAAGTGTCTAACGTGTTTTTATTCTATTCGATAAAATGATTAAAAAGTTTCTTATTTTGTGAAATTTTATCGGTGGCTGCAATAATAGCAATAATATTGATAATTGTATTAAAACATGTAAACGGTGAAATACATAATTAATTTTCAAAGAAAATTTGAAAGTTGTTAGTAAATGTGTACAAAACACTGGCCCATTTTCAACAACTTTTACTTGGCGAAAAATATTTCATATGATAACAATTTGACACATCAGGCCTGTTTTTGTATTCCCTGCGAAACAAATTTTTCGGCCACTGTCTATGTGGAGTTAAGCGATTTTAAGCGGGTTTCCATACAAAGTCGTCGAAAAATTATTTTAGCGGGAAATACAAAAAACACGCTACAGATTTCATAATAACAAACAAGAATTGCATTTGAAGTACAGCGGTAAAAACTCTTCATTTCTCAGCTTCACAGAAACAGAACCATTTTGTTAAATTTTGTCAATTTCGACCATGGCAAAATAAGTAAGGTAGAAGCAGTAGGAATTGAAGGCATTTTGTTTTTATTTTTAGGAGCCGACCTTGTCAAATTAAGCCGATAAAATAGTCAAGAAGTATTTACTTCAGGTTATATCAGGAGGAATTGTTGTAATTTTCGGCAACAACCACAAGGAGAAGAACAAATTTAATCTGCTGTTTTAACGCTACCACCTGTACTAGATACATCTTGGAATTGATATAAACAACATTTGACAAGGTCGGACCACAATGACAAGAAAAAATTTAAATTAGCTGTTCTAACGCTTCCACCTGTAATAGATACATCTTGATTTCGACCATATGTAAATTCCAATTTGATATAATGATCTCTGCTTACCATTTATTAGTGTGAGCGCCCTATACGCTGTACATACATATATATCGATATCACCCATCAGATCAACTGAGTTTAATTAATATGATATTTGACAAGTGTGCAACAGCTGTTTTATTTTCACTGAAACTCATGAAAAGTCACAGGACTAGTTGGAGTTTTCATGGAGAATGAGAAAAAGCTTTAGTTTTAATTGGAGTCAATAAGCGTGCTTTGATTACAACGCTTGCTTGTATAAAGCTGGACTTTTGTTACTCGAGAGAGGGCTTTATCTCTAAAGTGCTTGCTTAGCCCAAAATAACACCTATTCGCAAGAAAAATTCTACGCTTGATCACAAGGCTGACGTTATTGATTTTGTTTACGGCAGATCCGAGGTATATAAATTCGTCCACCACCTCGAAATTATAGCGGTTATCAACGTTCAAGCTTTGGTCTAATCGTGTGGAGGCCCTGCTCGTTGAAACCATTATTTTTGTCTTGTCCTCATTTACTGTCAGACCCACGTTTGCTGACTCCTTCTCAATTTCCGAAAACACCGCAGTAATTTTTCTAACTGTGCGCCCAATGATATCTATATCATCATGTTGACTACAGCTTTTCTCACAACAATCTCTATTAAGATGTTAAAGAGATCGCACGATAGGGTGTCGCCTTGTCTGAGGCCTCGCTTAGTTTAGAAAGGTTCGGTAAGATCCTTACCGACTTTCACTGCGGATTTGGTGTTCGTCAAGCTCATCCTGCAAAGGCGTATGAGTTTTGCAGGAATACCAAGCTCAGACATTGCTTCGTAGAGTTTCTACCATATCGGGCTATCGAAGGCCGCCTTATAATCGACAAATATATGATAGGTGTCGATTTGTTTTTCGTGGGAGTTTTCCAGGATTTGGCGTAGCGTGAAAATCTGGTCGGTTGTTGATTTTCCAGGCCTAAAGCCACACTGGTATGGTCCAATCAGGTCAGCGATAATTGGTTTTAGTTTTTCGCACATTATACTTGATAGAACCTTATATGCTATGAATAAAAGACTTATTCCACGGTAGTTGGCACAGAAACATATGTTTTAAATATGCGACATAGTACACTGAGACTCCAATCGCTGGGCATGCATTCATCTAACCAAATTTTGCTAATGAGCTGATGCATGCACCTTATCAGCTCATCGCCGCCAGCCTTAAACAGCTCCGCCGGTAATCCATCGGCTCCTGCGGCTTTGTTGTTTTTAAGCCGGGCAATATCTGTTCTGACCTCGTCTCTGTTAGGAGGGGGCAATCGACTCCGTCGTCCAAATTATGATCGATTGTCTCGTCATTGGATATCTCAGGTACCTATAGTGCAGAGAAATGATCTCTTCATATTCCCAACATATTCTGCACATCTGCTATGAGAATTCCGTCCTTGTCTTTACAGAAGAGGGGCCCTGAACCATGTCCATTTGTTCCGTTTTTGACTTTTCGATAGAATTTTCGGGCCTCGTTCTTCTTTCTGTATGTCTCAATTTTCTCACTCTCGCGCTTTCTCCACTGCCGTTTCTTACGCCTAAAGAGACGGTTTAAGATCCTTACCGACAATTGACCAAATTATGCGGTCTTTTTCAATTATTCCAATATTCAATTACTTCGAAAATTACAACGAATCTTCACCGAATTTACTGTCTTCAGGGATAGTGATGAAGACAATAAAAGATGTGTGAGTGAATTAGTAAAAAAGTGTGAATGTATTGTTATTGTCTCCGCAAAACTGCCTCGTGTAAACGCCATATATTTTACACTTCATTCGAATCTTAAACTTATGTAATTTTTACTTATGCGGCTGTTTTCTCTCCGTTTGTTGTTCCATCGTTTTTTTTTTTTATCGATAACAGCAAAACAAATATGTAGTTTTGAAAACAAAAAAATTGTTCGTGCAAAAGTTAATTACACATTGTGAATTCCATTGATATTAAGCAAAAACTAATTAAGTTTTAATCAACAATTATGAAATCGAGTGCCATTCATACTCGATAATTAGCGAAACTTGTTGTACACTTACAGAAATGTCACCTCTCCTAAATTAATTTAAATAATTTCTTTATAAAGCAAAATAAAACAATAATGCGATTGGCTGCCGTCATTGCATTATTTGTCCCTGTCAATTATACATAACATGTTGACCTTGTCACGCTATTTGGTCATGTCACAAGGATATTTGATGAAAATGATTAACAAACATTCGCCAAAACATGCGCTCTCCCACCCACAAACGCCAACTGGAAAGTTAGTAATTACGTTGTTGGTTATCGTATAGGAATAGTTTATTTTTCTCCAAATAAAATGGGTGTGTTCAAGACCAAGTTAAGAAGAACTTTACAACAAAAATCCGAAAGCAATCAAATTACGTTCAAAAGAAAGCCAACGAACTGACCGATTGTTTAGTAGAAGTTTCAATGTAAGAACATTATTACTCGTAAAATCACAGAGTAATGCATAAGAGCTTACAATAACTGTTTTACCTGCACCACAAATCCGTGGAAAAAATTTGAAAACATACAGTGAATGAGAGAAATCTTTGATTTCAACAAAATAATTTTATTTATTTTTTTAAATAATTTTACTCTAACACTTCATTACATTTTGATTTTTTCACTGGATTTAATTGGGAAAGTTATCAATAACAATGCTCTCAGTTGATGCGTTTTGCACTTTTGGCTTGATACGCGGCTGCAAATGTATGAAAATCGCACAGCCAGACCCGAATTCTTCCAGTCACCTATCACCGTTTCATCTTTGAAAGCATCTTTTCTATTTGTTTTGCAACTATTTAGTTGATAAGCTGTGGCATCGATACCCCTTGCCCAAAACTCGGCACTTATTTGAAATACAAATTAAATAGCAAATACAAGTCTAAATAGAGAGTGTACTAAAATATGTGTTGTAAATGCATAACGTAGTTTTTCATGTTTAAAATTCCCTTATATTTTTTTACAATTTCATTGGTCTTTTAGTAGTACATAGGTCAATTTGATAGTTAAGCCCTGAACACATTGCAATCGAAATCTCTTGTTTGAAGACTTCGGTCATCCAAACATCTCTTTTTTATTCAAAAATCATCGGTTAATTTACTCGAAATTTCTACATGATAGAATCCTGTTGGAATGTGAATGCAGTAAAACTTCTAAAATATACTTGTTACTTAAAACTTTTTATTAAGTTTGGATTCAAATTTCCACTTTATCGCTCTTTGAAAATACGAATTACAATACGTAAATTATAACCTTGGTATAACACACAGACTGAATTTCGTTTATTTATTTCAGTCAATGGAAAAACAATTTCTAACAAATCTTCTTCAAATTTACTGTCTTCAGGGATAGTGATGAAGACAATAAAAGATGTGTGAGTGAATTAGTAAAAAAGTGTGAATGTATTGTTATTGTCTCCGCAAAACTGCCTCGTGTAAACGCCATATATTTTACACTTCATTCGAATCTTAAACTTATGTAATTTTTACTTATGCGGCTGTTTTCTCTCCGTTTGTTGTTCCATCGTTTTTTTTTTTTATCGATAACAGCAAAACAAATATGTAGTTTTGAAAACAAAAAAATTGTTCGTGCAAAAGTTAATTACACATTGTGAATTCCATTGATATTAAGCAAAAACTAATTAAGTTTTAATCAACAATTATGAAATCGAGTGCCATTCATACTCGATAATTAGCGAAACTTGTTGTACACTTACAGAAATGTCACCTCTCCTAAATTAATTTAAATAATTTCTTTATAAAGCAAAATAAAACAATAATGCGATTGGCTGCCGTCATTGCATTATTTGTCCCTGTCAATTATACATAACATGTTGACCTTGTCACGCTATTTGGTCATGTCACAAGGATATTTGATGAAAATGATTAACAAACATTCGCCAAAACATGCGCTCTCCCACCCACAAACGCCAACTGGAAAGTTAGTAATTACGTTGTTGGTTATCGTATAGGAATAGTTTATTTTTCTCCAAATAAAATGGGTGTGTTCAAGACCAAGTTAAGAAGAACTTTACAACAAAAATCCGAAAGCAATCAAATTACGTTCAAAAGAAAGCCAACGAACTGACCGATTGTTTAGTAGAAGTTTCAATGTAAGAACATTATTACTCGTAAAATCACAGAGTAATGCATAAGAGCTTACAATAACTGTTTTACCTGCACCACAAATCCGTGGAAAAAATTTGAAAACATACAGTGAATGAGAGAAATCTTTGATTTCAACAAAATAATTTTATTTATTTTTTTAAATAATTTTACTCTAACACTTCATTACATTTTGATTTTTTCACTGGATTTAATTGGGAAAGTTATCAATAACAATGCTCTCAGTTGATGCGTTTTGCACTTTTGGCTTGATACGCGGCTGCAAATGTATGAAAATCGCACAGCCAGACCCGAATTCTTCCAGTCACCTATCACCGTTTCATCTTTGAAAGCATCTTTTCTATTTGTTTTGCAACTATTTAGTTGATAAGCTGTGGCATCGATACCCCTTGCCCAAAACTCGGCACTTATTTGAAATACAAATTAAATAGCAAATACAAGTCTAAATAGAGAGTGTACTAAAATATGTGTTGTAAATGCATAACGTAGTTTTTCATGTTTAAAATTCCCTTATATTTTTTTACAATTTCATTGGTCTTTTAGTAGTACATAGGTCAATTTGATAGTTAAGCCCTGAACACATTGCAATCGAAATCTCTTGTTTGAAGACTTCGGTCATCCAAACATCTCTTTTTTATTCAAAAATCATCGGTTAATTTACTCGAAATTTCTACATGATAGAATCCTGTTGGAATGTGAATGCAGTAAAACTTCTAAAATATACTTGTTACTTAAAACTTTTTATTAAGTTTGGATTCAAATTTCCACTTTATCGCTCTTTGAAAATACGAATTACAATACGTAAATTATAACCTTGGTATAACACACAGACTGAATTTCGTTTATTTATTTCAGTCAATGGAAAAACAATTTCTAACAGATACTGATACTGTAACTACGCCTAGTGGAAAAAAGAGATGTCGCCAATAGAACACTTTACCGCCGTTACTATCTGCTTTAAACGCCAGCGATGTTTTAGATGCCAATCGCGCTTGTTTAGAGCAAATTCCATTAATTAACCTTAAACTCTCCTTACTGTTCGATATTTGTAATGCAAATCTGGGTTTGCTTTTTAAGGCACAAACAAAAACAAAATAGTATTGTTTTTACACTCAAAACTTTTCAAAAACAATTTAATTTTGTGCAAAAATATTGACAAAACAATTAAACTGGTAAATAAAAAAATATGTGACGTTGACTGATTAGATGAGTTAACAACTCATACCCTTAGTTTTAAATTAATTGCTTTAAATTAGCAATGGCAAATTTATTGGAACATTGATTTAAATGATAACTAATTTGGAAGACTAATTTTACAGTTAAATGATATTGTGAAACTGTCAATTTTGTAATTATTGTTAAATTTTATAACATTTTACCAAATAAATGTCGTGATGTTAAATATGATAACAGTTAAATTTTATAATTGCAATCGAAATGGCGCATTCTGAGATTTAGTGAGAAGAAACAGCTGATTTTTCTATAGACAACAGATGTTAGTGTCAAAGAAATTTCGAAAAAGTGATTTTAATTGCGAAGAAAGCCTTATTTACATTTTGAAATTCCCAAACATTTCGCGATGCCGGAATCATGACACAGAGCTTTTAGATCGCGGGATTTTAAAAATATAAACATGATGAACATTCGTTAGTTGCGCGTTTGATTTTGTATAAAAAACAACCGCTAAACTGATATTAATAAAATAAATAAATATTTTCCCATTACATTCCATGAAGGAATAGGGAAGATCTTCTCACAATCTCTGAGCTATGCGCTTTTTAGTTAACTGATTGGGACCTACAGCTTTACATCGGTTCCTAACGGGTTATTGAGAAATTTGTTCATGGCTACTTGATAGTGTCGCCGTCAAAATTAAAAGAACTTTAAACAGCTATTCATCCATGTTATTTCTTCCGTTTGTAAGTGAAAGTGGAACGATTTCAGGAGACTATGTTCTAGCACCCATCTTCACGAAAAATGTCGTGTAGGGGTTTCACTTTCCGCAGTGGAATTGAAATGGAAATACTTGTATATATCAAAAATTTCTTGCACAATAGATGATTTTGTTTGATCGTTTGCAGTTAAATAAACTATGAATGTTAGCAATCTCACGTTTTATGATAGAAAAAAAACATGTTTAAGAAACATATGTTCATATTCCAAAATAAGTTCGACAAAACTATTCCACCTAAGTGAAATGAATATGTCAAGTGAATCAAATTCATTTTGGAAAATAAAAAGAACATGGTTTTAGTATAGGTTTTTTTGTTTGGTCAACAATTTGTAACATGAAATCTAAGTATGTTAGAGGAACAAGTTTAATTTGATTTGTTAACGTTAACTAAATTGGGCCAGTGGAACCGCACTGTTATATACAATCACTTGGAACTTTCATTTCATTAGAACTACGACGTCAATATGTGTACAATTAAAAGCAAATTACACAAAATGTTTATATATTTGTAGTTACTTATAGTTTAATTAATTGACTAGTGAACAGATATTTGTAGTTAGCACTTGAAGTACATATTGATTGGAGAAAAGTGTCAGTGTAGTAATTTTGAATATAAACTATTGAAATGACACAAATGACTCATGTGTTTCTTGGTATTCGTAAATAGCAATAATGGTACCTACATTAGAAGCGATAAATGGGATTGATATAAAACTCCTACGCCTTATAAGTGTAATAATAAAATTGTACAGAGACAGACGAATGTTGGTATACAGCAAACTAGTTTTAAAATAAATAAATAGTTTTTTTAGGGGATCGTATGACCTAATTTAATTAAGGTTTTTATTTGGTTGTCAACAAAAAAATCAAATAAGATAGTGGAATCGTGCAGCGTGTCAAGTGAGGACATTGACCTGTTGAATGAATCAACAGAGTTGTACATCGTTGTTTCAAAATTTTAAAATATTTAATTTTTAATCGAGCATTTTAGGTGTCATTACATTGTATGGAAAATTTTTGTGATTTGGTACCAAAATGACGCCACTGTTAGGCATTAGGCATATACATATATGTAAACAAACTATGAAATTACTTTTGTCGTTATCTGTTTGAGAACAAAAGTTCACCATTTTCGTGGGTGTAACACTAGGTTCATTTATTATAATGATAAGCACAAAATGAAATAAACACAAATAAGCTATATGTATACAATATTACGCAAACAGTATGGTGAGTGCTTTAAAAAATGGGAACTCAAGATTTTCGGTACCATATTGGCCAAAAAAAAATTACAATTGATAAGAAAAACAATCAAAGCTCTATATGTGGGTAAAGATATTTCAATGAAATGCAGTGGCATTACACAGAAGAAAGTGAATCTATCCGGGGGTATCCTTGCCACAGCTGATTGACTATGAAGTAGGTAATTGATAGAAAACAGAGTAGATAGGTGAAAGAGCGATAAGAAACCAGCAGCAAACTAAGTTTAAACAGTGTGATTGATACTATTGACAGCTAAATTATATTTTATGTTGGTTGCATCGAACGAAAATACAACCAAAGAGTAACATACAACAGCACCTCAAACTCGATGAAATTTCCTACAATATCGACTACCAAGAGAATCTCTTTCTCTATAATCCAGCCAAGGCTGATCTAGTAGAGGTTAACACAGTATGATTTGTTGTTGTTGTGGGCACCAACAGGGATTTTGTTTTTGTTACCTCGCATAGAGACGGCGACACTATCGAGTATTTAGCCATGAAAAAGCTTCTCAAAATACCGTTCGGAATCGGTGTAAAAACTGTAGGTCCCAATCAGTGAGTGAAAAATTAGAAACCGCACAGCTCACTGGTTGTGAGAAGCTCTCCCCAATCCCTTCATGGGATGTAATGGGAAACGGTTTTTTTTTTTTTTTTTATATATGACTAAATGTCAAATTCAACACAAATACATGTGACCAAACAAAATAAACAAAACAGTACGAAAACAAAATACACTGAATTTGGCAGATAGTCATAAGAAAGCAAAATCAGCTGTTCTAATGCGTTAACCTTTACTAGATCAGCCTTGAATCTAGCACATGCCATGTCCAGTGATGATAACAGCTCCAATGCAAAAATCGCTACGGTTAAAATAAGCAAAAAACTTCTACCATGTAAACACACCAAAAAGTCAAAAAATTTAAATTCCAAACGATTGAAAATGCAATAACTCAATATATTTAGGCTCTGAATACATATATACTATATAAGTATATTATATATTGAATCTGTGTTTGTGACATGAGAAAGGTTTCACGTTTTATTACCAATTAAGGTATTCACAAGGAGTGTTCAAGCCGTGTGTCGGAAAGTCATATTTAATAAAAAATTTACGTAAAAGCGTCAGAAAAGCAGTAAACTATTTAAACCAGAGCGAGAATAGAAAACAATTTCAACTTTCTTTGAGGAAAGTTTTTAAAGGCTTTAGATATTAAAACAATCGTTTTATTTAAGCAGATTACAAATCAAGCATCACTTGGAATGAGGATTTATGGAAGCTGAACGCTGTATTTCCTCGTTATACACATATTTGAGTTTTCGAGATTTTTACAAATATATTTTGCCAGCAAGTGAAGGTGATCGCATTGTCCAAACCCATTATAACTGTACCCAAATAATATTGATTTTGAGATTAGGATTCCTCACGATATTCTAATATTGTTGGCCTCATGAATAGTTAGGTATATAGTCGTAAAATATTTTTGAAGAGTAGAACATTTTAAAACAGTGTTTTGTATACCCTAAACGTTTGTCATAGTTTTATCTACAATTAAGAAAAATATCTTTAGAGTACAAAACGCTACAGGCGCTACGGGAAAGTGGTTAAAATTAGGCATGTAACGAACGTTCGTATTCGCATATGCGAATGCGAATTATTCGCTTAAATTTTAGTGTTCGTATTCGTATTCGCATTTGCTAAAATAAGCGAATGTTTTACCGAAAATTTTCAACAAAAATATGCAGTCTGGCAACTTCGAACGAGCATGTTCACCAAGAAACGTCAGCAAAGTGAACACAGCCAACCATGGTAAAATAAGTAAGGTAGGAATTGTCGTAATTTTAGTAGGAATTGCCGTAATTTTAGGCAACAACAACATTGGAAACCTAGCGCTGGAGTATCTCTTTTCAGCTTGACAGCCCACGGAATGTCGGCGGATTTTCAAAGAATAAATTTAATATTGAGATGTACAAGTATAGAGGGCAGTCACACTGGAGATGTTATTCAATTAGCCATAGAAATTATGATTAATGAATGGGAAATCGCTGATAAAGTCCACTACGTCGTCCATGATAAAGGGTCTAATATGGTACGAGCTATGAATCTGCTAAATTTCCCGCATATACCTGTAATAACATTAATTCAGATTCTTAAATCAAATTTGACTAACAAAAAGACAAAAGAAAATGTTCCATCTTATATAATGAATTTGATGGACCGCTCATTTACGAGTTGACATGGAGATTTGGAGATCTACATCAAACACCAATATTTGCAGTATCAACCTAAATAGATCCTCGATATAAATTTAAGTTTTTTAGCACATACGTCCAAGAACATATACATTCTGAAGTTTTGAAGTTAATTTTCAACAATTGTTCCGGAAAATAACCTTCTAGTTCTCCATTAAAGAAAGAGGAAAGAAATGTCAACGTCCCGTAGAAACTTTTGTAATTCGCGGTCAAAAAACCTATCATCTCAGATTCAAAAAGATATGGAGCATTTTTTAAATGAAAGCCACGGCGATCTTGAAGATGACCCGCTTGAAACACAGGAATTTAGATCTTTGACATATTCTGAAGCAAAAGAATTATTAGCCGAATACGATAAGGAAAGAATAATTCACATTACAGATGACCCGTTGTTGTGCTGGAAGAGAAATTGTTTAAAATACAAACATTTAATTCCCATAGTGCGTCAATTTCTGGGCACACCACCTGGAAGTGTTCCCTGTGAACAATTATTTAGTGGAGCTTTATTAATTTATACTCCGCTTCGCACCAATCTTAAAATCGACAAGGCGGAAAAATTACTCTTTTTAAAATACAATTTAAACCGACTGGACTTCGAATATTAAATTGTCTTTTAACATTAAGTAGAATTCACATTTGTTTTTAAATGTTTTATTTATAAAGAACAGAATCTATCTGTGCACGTACCTTTCAACATACCATTAGATGAATTAAATTTTTTTGTATCTTTTTTAAGGTTTCGAATTGTTTTTTATGGCTTAATTTTAATACATATATTTAAATCTATTATAACACTATACAGTACTGAATTTAATTAAACCAACGATCTGTTTTATACACGAGCTAATTTCTCTTTTAATGAACCTAAGTAAGTATTATTCGCATTCGCAAAAAAAAATATTTGTTATTCGCTATCGCATTCGGTAAACTAACATTCGCAACATCCTTAGTTCAAATCGACACCGTAGCGATTTTTTTTTGAAAAAAAATCATACTTTACTAAGACAGTGGTTTTTCAAGATCAAAAATCACCACAAGTAGCGGGAAACCCACCAAGTTGGCAAAACTGGCCATGTCTGTGAAGAAAGAAAAATATGAATTGTAATCAGTTGTAATTACTCAAGGGTGTCCAAAAATTCGCGCAAGATGTACTTTTGTACTTTTGATAGAAAGCACAAATTTTCTATTTACTTTATTGTCTATACTAATATTATAAAGAGGAAGTGTTTGTGAGTTTGTATGTAGGGGGTAATCTTCTAAACCGTTCATCCGATTTTAAAAATTTTTTCCCAGTAGAATGCTACGTTATCACTGAGTCACCATCTCCATTGCACCACCGGCTGCCACAGAATTTATGCGAGGGAAACTCCTTATTTTTTTTAAATTGGAGATATTTTTTTCGGAAAAAAATTGGTTTATTTCCCAACGTATATTTCGATACATTTTGTCCATCGTTTTCCAATTTTTTTATTCCTTCCACTTATTAGGTGCATTCCACTGTTACGTACAGACAAGTTCAACTAATTTTACGGTTTATATTACATATATCACTTAATTGTTTTATCAGATATATACTTTTTTTCTCTAATTTAATAGATTATATACTAGTCTTTAATAGTGCGCAGAAACATTTAAAAAAAGTCATGAAATACAGAAGAAAAATGCAAACAACCCACGTCACGTACGGGACACATCAAGTCAACCAACATTCGAAATCGTTATAGTTTTATTCAGATTTCAGCGAATATATTACAGGTGCATAAAAAGTGTCTTCGAAGGAAATTATAACTAAGAATCATGCTTGCTACTAGCGAAAAAAAATATTAATTAAAACACCTATTTATAATTCAAAAACATTTTTTTATATTTGTCACGTACAGACAAGTCGCGTCACGTACGGGACATAGTTCAACTTAAATCTATAATATATGTAAAAATCAATAGGTAAATACAGTTTTGTCTTGGCAAAGGCAATGTTTTCTGCACTCCACAACTTTCTCCTTAGTTTTAATAAAATGGAAGTAGGAAACTCCAGTTATCGCTTTGGCATTGTCCCACGGCGATGCACTTTTAATCCTTTCATAAATTTCAGAGGATGGCACATAAATCACACGGGTTTTTGTGACTAATTGAGAAGCTAAATCAGAAAAGTCCTTGGCTGATTGGACAACAACATGTTCATTTCGGCTCATCATTTTCTCTCTTACCAGTCTTTTGATATTTCCGCCAACTCCGTCTATCACACCTTTTCCATGCGATGTAGCAAAATATTTCCAATAAAAGGGCCTTTTGTACTTTTCACTCAACATTGATGTTAGTTTAACCATATAACGGTTCTTAAATTCCGATGAAGGGCCGTCACTCCAAATAATTTCCGCTGAAGGTAAGTCTTCATTTTCTTTATGCATCAAGTCAAACAACTTATTGATGAAAACAAAAACTGTATCCTTGTCTTTCGAATTTGCATCTGAGCATATAAGATATGTTTGGCAATTGCCTTTGTAAAAACTTGCAGCAGTAAATAAAAGAACACTTGTTCGTGACCAGAGTGCGCTTTGAACTTCATTCTGGTATTCACAGCCAAAAGACATCGCAAAATCAACTTGAAGGATTCGCACATTTTCATTGCGTTGGTCTTTTTGAAATTCACCGGCTTGAACTCGTTTTAAATTAACATGCTTCATCATAATATGGATAGAATCAATCAATTTTTCTTTAAGTTCACCTGAACTTGTTTCGTGGTTTACTAAACGTAGTTTATTTTCTGAGTTTTTTTTCCCATTCTTTCCATACACAGATTGTACTTAAATCCATAGAAATTTATATTTTTTTGCCATCAGAACAAGTATCACATAAATTTTGCCAGCACTTCGAATCCAAAGAAGGATCACATAAAATCATAGTCCACCAGTCGTTACAATAATTTTGTTTCAACCCTTTCAATTTGAACATAAAATTTTCATGAGTTAAACATTTGCACTGGTCTGAAGGTGTGTCTTTCATTAGCAAAACATTTTTCGGTCTTAGACTACAAAATTTTGAAAATCTAATTTCGATATTAGGAAAAAATTCTTTAAAAATGCAAAAGGCTTCTCGTAGGTACAAAGTCAAATAATGCTTTTGACACTTCTTCTTAATGCCGTTTTCCCAAACAACGATGAAATCATTTGCGCCTGGGCAGGTATACACAATATCCGGACGATAGTAAAATGCTTTCACATCGTCATAACGTGTATCGTCACCTGATGTGCTAATGTTTGGGCTTTCTGCTAGAGCAATGTTCATTTTACGCGCTAGTTCTGTAACAACCGCTTTTTTCTTTCTTGGTGATTGAGGCAGTGCTTTTAGAGCCTTTTGAACAGCTTCCTTAAGTGAAATTGCTTTTAACTCACCTTCAGAAAGATTTTCTGCTTTTCGTTTACGAAGCACAAAAAAGGGCTTTGTTTATTACAAACGCCAGTAAAAGTTGAAGATGTCAGATAACTTATTCTTCGGCGTCACGTACAGACACTTTATTATCACCAAGAATATATTGTAAGCAAAGCGATTTCAAACAAAATTGGTTCACCAGTTTTTAGACCGCTAAAAGTTAACTGTTAACAGAAAAATTCAATTTGTATAGTCGACTTGTTTTACAATTATTAATAGAAAAAGGAATTAAGCGTCACGTATGGGACATCGAAACTTACCTTTCTGTTATGATTAATTTCTTATCAAAAAACACTTAACCAAAAAAATGAGTATGCAGTTAAATACAGCGGACCATACACTATAACTTAGAACAGAAATCTAGTTTCTATCTGATAAACAATAGCGGCAGCGACCTCGCAAAAAGTTGTGTAAAGACTAATGAAAAAATCCGACTTGTTGTTACTCTCAATAAATAACGGTATTTACAACAAATGAGACATACTCACTACAACTTTTGTAAATTATTTTAGTTGAGAACATAATCTCACTATGTACGTGTAATAATATATAAAAAATGCATATTTGTAAAACAGTTCAGAGTTCCCCTTTTTCATGGAAAGCTCCATTATGGATTTTCATGGTCTTCAAAATGGGCGTTTGTTTCAGAGATGATATCTTCATTCGAACCAAAATCGCCGAGCCATTTCTTCGGTTTCAGTTGTCACTAAGAGCTAAATCCGGAGACTAGGCGGATGAGGTAGCAATTCGAAGCCCAATTTACCGACTTTTTCCATGGCGACTACATACCTATGCGCGTGCAGATGTCTAGTTGACTGGAGCAGTGTTGATTTTTAATTAACTACGAGGGAAGTTCAAAAAGTCACGGAGCTTTAAAACCGTCGTCGTACATACTTTTAACACCGCAGATAAGTCGGTGATAAGTATGAGAAAAATGAATAAGTACTCAAGTGTATTGTATTGAATACTCGTTGACGATCACTGGTGCTGACAGTGAAATCTGTATACTGTCAACAGCTATGCGGTCGAGTGTCACAACTGGCTAATATTCCTTAAAATTAAAAAGTAACGATATATGATTCAGAGATTTCTTTATTTACTTCTGAATGTGTGTAGTGTAACTTAAACTTTACCTTAAAGTGGTTTAATATCGGCATAAATTAATTACATCAATTCAAACTGGTTCCACTGACCTAATTAGATTTTGTTTTTGTTTTTTTTTTTGTAAAAAAGGATTTTTAAATATGCGAAACTGATAGTGAATGTTTTTTAATATTATTATCTTTTGCACGTAGTTTGTTCAGTGAGAAGAGTCTGAGAGAAATGTCTGTGGTGAATAAATCACGAGTGTTGTATTTCAACGTTTCAACGCCGTGCTTGCCGGTTTTTTTTTGAAAATCAAGCGTTTTGGGAAATCGTAAAAAACTATGTGATTTCAAATGGGGGCGACCACGAATTTGAAGAGAAATGATAAATAAAATCATAAATCCCTGTCAATAAGGTGGAAACTGGTAGGGTATAGTTATACCTCGGTGATTCCAAAATCATAAAAGTTAAACAAAAATCACCGTAGTAGTCAGACCATGACTATTGTAAAAAAAACTTGTCTATTCAAAGAAAACGCCATATTTAATTACTTCCCAAAAATATTATTATTTTTCCTTAAGTTTTAAGCATTACAACTTTTAGTTCCTCTTTTTTGTTTCAAAAATGATTTTTCTCAAATAAAATCCATTCATTAGTCGAAAGTGTACATGTTGTTTTAGGAAACTTATCCTTTGGATGCTTCTTATCATTTCCTACAGGACAATGGTAGTATAGCGGTAGTGAATTGGTTTTCGTTGAGAACAAATCGCTTCTGAAGGGTTCAACTATCTTAGAATTTTTTATTTTTGATTCGAATTTAAAATTTTCGTTTCTCAGTTCTCGGTTATTAAAAAGATTCAAGTGTATAGGTGGTAGCGCTTTGTGGTAGTAGGGGCCTGCATCCAAAATGGGTTGTCTACTCTTTGCAGCTTTTCTAGGGCAGGAAGTGGACTGCTGAAAAGCATCTAGCCGCAACTTTTGTATGTTCTTTACAGCTGCCACAGGGGCAGAGGTTACTAATTGTGAGAGGTATTTTTCAGAGGGGGGGGGATTCCAGGCATTTGATATCAGTTTTTAAATTCTCGTTACTTTTGCTTTTCCTTATAGTAGGGCTTGTGCTAAGTGACAGAGAGGATTTTAGTTTAACTAATTCATCATATGATTTTTTGCAAGATTTGTGTTCAATATTAAAGGTATTTTGCTTGTGTTGGCTTTTCCTATCCGTAGAGATTTTCACATCTCGCCTTGTTGAGGTCTTATTTTTACGACAATGTGGTGTAAAATGCTTCTCTGCCTTTTTGTCGTTTACTGAGTTGTTTTGAGGCTTTGTTACTTTAAATCCCACCTCAATTTCTGTTTTATTTTTGTGAGTTTCTAAAGTCTTACGTTTGTTGGAATTAACCAAATCCTTGGCCATTTTGTCATGTAATGTGTAAACAACGCTATTCAAGAAATCTGTCGTTTTGGGATCACTTTTGATTTCCAAGAAATTTGTTGTATTGGGTTCACTATGTCTTATTTCGTTTACAGATTCCTTATATTGCATATCCTCCAGGCGACAGTCTGTATCGTAAAACTCTACAACTGTACCGCCGCCATTTTCAGGCGAGTCTCTTGCCACCTCTCTATTTTTTATTAGATTCGTTGTAGTTCTTGGAAAACTAGTATCCTCTTCAAAGTGATCAGTTGATAACATTTGCAGGGGATAATTGGCAACAATCGAATTTAAGCAAGCGTTTGGAAATGTCGTCCTGTTGCACTTGAGCTTTTGTTTTGAATATACATTTTCCATAGGTTCATTATAGCGATGCCATTCAATATTGTCTATGGGACTCTCTTTAGGGGTCGATAAAGATTTCAATTCATCAAAAGCTTGGCGAGCATTTTGTATAGAGCTGTTATTACTCGATGCATCAATGGGGCATAGATAGGTCATGGTTGCGGCATTTGAGTGAGATTGTATTTCCTTGGACTTCCTAAACTCATTATGTCCACTACTAGATTCTTCTACATTTCCTTTCAATGGCTTCATAATCCACATTATTGAATCCTTTCTATTACTTATAAGCTTATGACCTGAGAAATATTTCTTGGATTTCTTGTAGCTTTGACAGAACTTACTGATGATAGATGATCCATTACCACAGGTACACGAGTTTTTCTTTAGGCAAAAACTGCTAATTATCGGTAGTGCTGTTGTTATTTTGCATGAAAATATCGATTCATTTCTTACTGTTTCTTCGCCGCCACCAGCACTTCGTAAGTTCTGGTGGATATTTCGTATACGTGGACATTCAGTCCTCACGGAGTTGGTACTACAACTGCATTGTCCTAATTTCCTTAAATGCGTTATCTTTGTTAAACGTACCGGCACTTCCTGCCGATATTTGATTCCAACGGTTTGAACTATTTTATTATGTGGGCATATTTCGGGTGGCTCTATTAGATAAGGTTCGGGTACAGGAGATTTAGACATTACCAAGTAAATTTTGTGTGTTTTTTTGTGTGATTTTCGATTTTATTGAATATAATTTCTGAAGTTGAAGTTCATTCTATAAAATAGAAAACTAACACATAATGTCAACGTGACATGAGTTTCAGCAAAAACTAGAAATATATTTTTTGGTCTCAATCAAAATGCGCACTTGTCACACGTGCAGAATGTGTTTGACGTGACAGAATCTGAGTTTAGTCACAAAAATTTGTAAATTGTGCAAAAAAAAAACGACCAAAATCAAAAAGAAATGACCGTGGTGAATAAATCAAAATAAAGTATTGGCAAAGTTTTCAACCCCTTTTATGTGGTTTTTGGGAAAATTAGACATGTTGGTAATTACAATTGTGTTTTGGTTTATATGAACCCAAACCTAAAAATTGAGGTAATCAAGTGTATGCAAATTTGAACGTATTTGGGTGTTCCCAGTTCCACTTTCACGAAAAGTACATTTGCATTGATTGTTTCAAAACAGTTCCTTTCAATATTTTTACAATGGTGTAATGTACTTATAGTATATATGAAAATATTCTTAAAGTATATAATACCTCTTTCTGCGAATTAATTTACCTGTGACAATGAATTCAAATCCAAAAAGTGAAAACCACTTGATAATCATGGATTATCCTTGAGACACGTATTGCTGCCTTCTGTATTGTTTTATAACTTGAAATTTTTTATTCATACTTAAAATTTTGTTAACAATTTTGCAAAAAATCTCCACCACCAGCACTTTCTCCTATCTTCTTTTCTAACATTGCATTTTTTTTAACAAAATCTAGGAAATATCAACACCGTACCATCACACGCGTACATACGATGCTCTCGAGATGGTGTTGCTCGCCGTTCTGGCCGATGTGCAGGACACAGACATGTAAAACTGGTGTCAGGGTCTGGGCAACCGTTTACTGGACGCGTAGGCGGACATCGACGTGTCTGGCAAAGAGGATATGATGTGAAACGTATGTTCCGTACACAGGTTTCCTCTTGATTTTCGGCCTGAACTTCTTCCGGAATTTCTGGTGGTTCTTCTTCGGGTGGCTTTATACTTTTCGATCGTTTATCTGAAGTAAAGCAAAACATTTTTAAAATGTCTGCATTAGTTAGGAAAACATTACCTCCCTCGTATTCATAACGAAAAGTTAGTCCCTGGATGTATGCTTCGTACAACGAGTGTCTAACTACAGTATTTTTTAAGGCAAGATTTGATTAATAACAGTTTCTGTCTACTCTAAAATGGACATGTGTGTGTTAGCCAAATGCAACCTAGGTGATTGTTGTTAATACAACGGCAGCTGTTCATCAAAAGATATCATGTATAAGTTCGCTTCGTAGCCACTCGTTGGACGCATTTTAGTTAAAGAATTATGACAGCCGGGGGTTAAGTTTTCTTTACGAATACGGGAGTACATCTCCTTTTATTTACCTTTAGCTGGCTTGTCCTGTTTGTCTTTACCTTTCTTATCCGTTTTACCACCTAAAAAATAAGAGGTTTTCATTAAATTACTTTAATTAAAATGAAAAATAAAGAAAAATATAACAGAGACCATCAGCCTTTTCCACTTTTTTCTGTTTCACTTCCTGTTTGGCCACGTCATTTACTGGCTTCACCATTTTACTCTCATCCTCTTTCGTTTTTAAAGCAGCCTGTTCAGCTAACTTCTTTTCTTTAGCTGCTTTTCTAGCCGCTTCTTTGGCTGCTTTCTTGGCTGCTTCTTCGGCTGCTTTTCTGGCCGATTCTTCGGCTGCTTTCTTGGCTGCTTCTTCTGCTGCTTTCCTGGCTGCTTCTTCGGCTGCTTTCCTAGCAGCTTCTTCGGCTGCTTTCCTTGCTGCTACTTCGGCTGCTTTCCTGGCTGCTTCTTCGGCCGCCTTTTTAGCTGCTTCTGCGGCTGCTTTTCTTGCCGCTTCTTCGACTGCTTTCCTGGCAGCTTCTTCGGCTGCTTTCCTAGCCGCTTCTTCAGCTGCTTTCTTGGCTGCTTCCTCAGCTGCTCTCTTGACCGCTTCTTCGGCAGCTTTCTTAGCCGCTTCGTCAGCTGCTTTTTTTGCTTCCGCCGCAGCGATCATGGCTTTCATAAATTTATCAATATCTATTTCTGTAGTATCATCTTCAGGATCCTCTGCATCAGTACGCGGAGCACAAGGACCCAACTCCATTAGATCTTCTAATCCGAAAAAACACCTTTTCAACTTTTTTCCATCTAACACATGATTGTGAGATTTTAAAAATCTTAAAAGATTGCTAAATTTTTTGGAAGGAATAATGCCTGTATTATGCAGTATTTTTAAATATTGATTCCGTTTCTTGACTTTCATTTCTTGCAATCTTTCTACAAGATTTACCAAGTACATAAATTGTGAGCTGCTTAGATTCTCTTTGCATTCCAAAATGTTCCTTAAATATTCCAATTCATAAGGGTCAATCATCGCATTCAGCGCTTTGCTGAATATATGATCTGGATTGAAATAGTTGAGGTCACATATAGGATCTTGCATGGAATTTTGTAACAACTCATTGCATAAATCTTGGAATTTCATCTTGGCTGATTCCGCGAGACCTGTATTCGGATGGTGACCAATAATTTTTAAATACTGCACTATATCTCTGGTCAACAGCCCTTGATTTTGTAGTGATTCCATGTATTCCTTTTGTTTATGATTCTTAACTTGGGATAAGTTCAAAATTATGCTTAACATTAGGAACATATGATCCTTCTTTAGTCCTCCCACCACAGGCATATGTTGAAGCCTCTGATGTATTAGATCCGGAGAGAAAGGGGTTCGTCTCTTAAGTGTTGGATCCCTAGCATTTCCATAGAAATTGAATGAGTATAAATAATTTGCCGTTGATTTCTGCTGAGCTTTAAGAAAATCTGCCCAATGTGGATCAATTTTTGATAAATGTTTTGCGACATCCAACTCATAGTTACGATACTTTCGATTCTCCGTTTCGGGGCATTTTCGAAAGACGCATTCTTCCATGCAGCACAATGGAACATCACAAGTGGCATTAAAAGTTGTGGTTTTATGTGGTGACATTTTGCAAAATTTAGGGCCGAAAGAATGTTGAAAGGAAAAATTTCAGGTTATCTTGTAAAAATATTTTAGGTGACGAAATCGAAATTAGTATGCCATTTTGAAGTAAATGTTTTGCTATAAAACAGAGTTGCCAGATCTGTTACAAAGTTAAGATGTCAATACCATGGACAACCCCAACTTTTAGAACGTAGTAATGGCTACTTTTACATGGACCTGGGATTTCTTGAAAGTTCTTTCAGAGCTTTCCATGGACTCGCAATCCCATAAGTTTTTCGAAGGCACACAAATTTTATAAACTGTTTCCAGCAAACACTGATTATGGGATTTTAAAATATCAATTAGACAAGAAAACTTCATAGAGATCAATATGCCTTTCTCAAGCAGTATATTTACCTACCGATTGAATCTTTTCAGACACTCTAAGATATCCCGTGTCAATAGTCCTTGATTTTGTAGTGTTCCGTATGTAACTTTTGCATATTCAAGATTATGCTTAACATTAGAAACATATTTTCCTTGGAATCTCTGATGGATTTATTCCGTAGAATATGGCTTTAGTTTTGGTAGAGTCGGGTCTTTTGCATTTCCACAGAATTTGATTGAGTACAAATAATTTGCTGCCGAATTCGTTTGGGCTAAAAGCCCAAAAACGAACCTTCTCCAGTATGAATCGATCTGGGACAAATGTCTGGTAAAGACATGCACTGCAATCAAAATCTCGTGTTTGGAGATTTCTTTTAGCTAAGCATCTATTTTCCAACACAATAATAAGCTGTTAATTCAAGATTCACGATAAAACACGATTTTTCTAAATCCCAACCCTCGATATCTCAATAACTATGCTAGTTATGGAAAAAATTATATTTATTTTGTCCATATTTTGGGGTGTGATACCCCAAATCGGATAGTGGGTTCCCGATATCATACTCTCTTCCCCTATATTTCATCGACCAATTCAATGTGGGACCAAATTGGTAGCAAACAATTTTAATCAGTATTTTAGGAATGACAATAATATTTTTGGCATTTATTAGCAGTTTTAAACCTGCATGTTACATTCACATCAGTTGATTTGGAATCTCCTTATCGAAGTATCACTTCTCCATTACGTATCGTAACAATTTTATTACACTTCTTCTCCTTGAGAGTATTTTTAAGGAAGAAATAGTTACGATTCGATTTAGGTGGAAACAATTTGCTTTCTGGTATTCGTTTCTTTGTAGCATTCTCGTTAATGGCTATCGTAAATGGTTCCGAATTGGCTATGGCAGAGGATGGTTTCACATTAGGTTCATTGGTTGAAGCCCTTGAAGATCTTACAGTTTCAATGTTTGTCGCACTATCCTCCATTGTAAAAGATTGTATGTTATTGCTTCATTCTACTTTCCAAAGTTTTATTTTAAAAGTTCACCAAGAATTTTGAATAGATCTTAACTAGATATCAATTTTTAATTTTTAGCATTGTATTTTATTCTCATAACTGTCAAATTTATGAAAAAGGAAAAAATTTGTCTTAGGATAAGTGTTGGAAAACATCATAGAATAACACATACTATAGAAGAACTTATTCTCTCATCTGACGTTTCATTTCACACTCTCTCGGTAGGTCTGTGGAAATGTTTACATACACCAGGTGGAGGTACAAAATATGTTCACTTAACTATTTCCTGTCGTTTTGGTGTAGAACTGAAAAATTTAAATGTATTTTGAACTTTTTTGTTGACTTTTAACGTTGGTATTCATTTGTATTGTATTTAACACAACTAGTTTGCCACAAAAACACGAAATTCGGGTGTAGTTCCTTTGTGGATCGCTGTATACTATTGCCACCATCTGGTATTATTGAACCCATATTTTCCACCCTCCACTGTGTAATTTCCATCGTACCTATGACGTTTAATTTATTGAGCGAATAAAACCTTCTACGTATGTGTTATTCTATGGAAAACATAATTGTTAAGCAATAGAGTGATGGATATCAAATATACATAGCTGATAGGCAAAACTGACTTTAGTTATCGGAGAGACTACGATATCCGAGAGCTCTCATTGCCATAATCGTTAGCGTACCCCAAAATATGACGGACAAATTAAAATGTATGTGAAGATAAATTCGAATATAACTTCCAGAGCTCTGCCGGCAGAGGAATTGGCAGCGGTCTGGTAATTAGTTAACAGACCTATGTTAAACAGCTCTAATATATTGATTATATATAAAATCACTAAGTTTTACAAATGTAAAAGGAATTTTAATGCGATATTATTAAAATAGGTAGAAAACTCTATAAACTTCTTATGTCAGGAGTTTTGGGGAAGCTGTATGACTGCAATGTATAATATTTCAAAGCATTGGCAAAACTATGTTTTCAAAAGGAATCAGGATCAGGATTCAGGTTGCGTCAATGGGACTAGTATCAAATAATAGGTATTGGTGTCTAGTTTAATAATTTCAGACCCAGATTTCCCAAAAAACTTTCGGAATATCATATTCTTCGACGAATATAACTTTTTTATATGGAGGGCGGATTAAGTGCGTCCATGGTGGCCAAACGGGGAAGGCCCATTGACGCAACCTTCCCCGTTTGGCCACCATGGACGCACTTAATCCGCCCTCCATATAAAAAAGTTATATTCGTCGAAGAATATGATATTCCGAAAGTTTTTTGGGAAATCTGGGTCTGAAATTATTAAACTAGACACCAATACCTATTATTTGATACTAGGCCCATTGACGCAACCTTCCCCGTTTGGCCACCATGGACGCACTTAGTCCGTCCTCCATATGAAAAGGTTATATTCGTCGCTAACTTGTTAACAGAACTCTGTCAGCGGCTCTGTTGACAGAGCTGTGGAAGTTATATTCGTATTTATATCCGCCCTTCATATGAAAAAGTTATATTCGTCGGAGAATATGATATTCCGAAAGTTTTTTGGGAAATCTGGGTCTGAAATTATTAAACTAGACACCAATACCTATTATTTGATACTAGTCCCATTGACGCAACCTTCCCTGTTTGGCCACCAAGGACGCACTTAATCCGTCCTCCATATGAAAAAGTTATATTCGTCGAAGAATATGATATTCCGAAAGTTTTTTGGGAAATCTGGGTCTGAAATTATTAAACTAGACACCAATACCTATTATTTGATACTAGTCCCATTGACGCAACCTTCCCCGTTTGGCCACCATGGACGCACTTAATCCGTCCTCCATATGAAAAAGTTATATTCGTCGAAGAATATGATATTCCGAAAGTTTTTTGGGAAATCTGGGTCTGAAATTATTAAACTAGACACCAATACCTATTATTTGATACTAGTCCCATTGACGCAACCTTCCCCGTTTGGCCACCATGGACGCACTTAATCCGTCCTCCATATGAAAAAGTTATATTCGTCGAAGAATATGATATTCCGAAAGTTTTTTGGGAAATCTGGGTCTGAAATTATTAAACTAGACACCAATATCTATATTGTGGCCGTCGGTGGTGCAATGGTTAGTTGGCGCGGCTCTTGTACATGAGATCCTGCGTTCGAACCCGGCTCTGAGCACCTTAAAAATTTCTTTCGGCGGCGGTCACCTCGCATAGTGATGGCGACACTATCGAGTATTTAGCCATGAAAAAGCTTCTCAAAAAATACCGTTCGGAACCGGTGTAAAACTGTAGGTCCCAATCAGTGAGTGAAAACTGGAAAGTGCACAGCTGAGTGATTGTGAGAAGTTCTCCCCGGTCCCTTCATGGGATGTAATGGGAAACCATTTATTTATTTATTACCAATATCTATTATTCGATACTAGTCCCATTGACGCAACCTTCCCCGTTTGACCACCATGGACGCACTTAATCCGTCCTCCATATGAAAAAGTTATATTCGTCGAAGAATATGATATTCCGAAAGTTTTTTGGGATATCTGGGTCTGAAATTATTAAACTAGACACCAATACCTATTATTTGATACTAGGCTCATTGACGCAACCTTCCCCGTTTGGCCACCATGGACGCACTTAGTCCGCCATCTGTATGAAAAAGTTATATTCGTCGGAGAATATGATATTCCG